>CM076578.1:83759396-84399525 GCA_034641835.2 Pinus albicaulis
CACTGCTTCCTAAAAGGAATATGGTTCTGTCACAATACACTTGCTCATAAGAGCCATGTATCCAGTAAACATGTTTGTATATTGTCTCTATCTGCACAGTGAAGTAGGGGCTCCTACATTCTCTGTTGCATCAAGTCTCAATCTATCAGATTTTGTGGTGCACCTTCTACCATTTCTGGTGGATGGCTCTGCATGAGTTTTTTCTGCCACTCCATGATCCTCTGCATGTGGCTGCTCCACATCTTGAGGTTCATTCTTTGGAACCAAGATTTCCTCCTCTGCATGCAAATCCAACTCCCTCTCAAGGTACAATCGCATGGCTTTCTCTTCATCAAATTTTATATTCCGTCACATAACAGTCATTCTGTTGTTTGGAAAATACACCCAATAGTTATGGGGAGTTTCAGTGTACCCCACAAATATCCCAATCTCAATTGTTGGTTCCAGCTTCTTCCTGGCGTCTTTGGTCACATGCACATAAACAAATGAGCCAAAAAACTTAAAATGTGAAACATTAGGTTTCTTACCAGTAAAAGCCTCTTCTGGTGTACTCATGCCAAGTATCCGATGAGGACAACGGTTTTGCACAAATACCGTTGTGTTGCATGCCTCCGCCCACAGATGCAACGATAGGCCCTGATCATGCAACATCGCTCTTGCTACACCCACAATTGTTCTGTTCTTTCTTTCTACAACCCCATTCTGCTATGGGTTATGAGGCACAATCAGCTCTCTCTGAATTCCTTCTTTGCTGCAGAAGTTCTTGAATTCATTGGAGATGTACTCACCACCATTGTCACTCCTAAGAGTCTTCACATGCGTCCCCGTGTCTTTCTCCACTAGTGCTTTTAACTCAATAAACTTTGAGAACGTCTAATCTTTCTTCTGCATGAATTAGATCCAACACTTTCAAGAAAATTCATCAACAAATATCACATAGTACTTATGCTTTGTTGTTGAAGCAGTAGAGAACACTATTACAAAATGGCTAAATATATATTATTATTGATGATAGATGAAAGATGATTACAATGAGGGATCGCCTAGGCTTTAAATATAGCCTCAAGGTGTCCCTTGGCGAAGATGCATGATCTTTGATCATGCCCTTCCACATTAATAACCTAAGATAACTAAATCTAATTAATAACTAATAAAATATACATAACATTGCCCCCCTCTTAAGATGCTTTGTCCTCAAAGCATACGTAATGATGGGTGTTGCTGGCGAAACGCTTCAGACTCCCAAGATGCTTCTTCAATGGGCAAGTCCTTCCACTTGATTAAATATTCGGTAATAACACGAGAGCGCAACTTCTTATCACGAGTAGATAGGATACCCTCGGGCTCTAGAATGAGCTTGCCTTCATCATCCAAAATGGGAAGTGTTGGTTGGGGCAACTGGTGGTTACCCAATGCCTTTTTTAAGCAGGACACATGGAAAACATTGTGAACACGACTGGTATCGGGAAGGCTCAACCCATAAGCGACTTGACTGATCTTTTTAATAATTTGATACGGACCATAAAATTTGGAGCTAATTTATTTTTTCTTTTTTGTTTAAGGGACAACTACTTGTATGGTTGAAGCTTGACAAACACCCAGTCTCCAACTTCAAATGATCTCTCAGTGCGATTACGGTCAGCTTGTTGCTTCGTACGATTCTGTGCAACACTCAAATTTTCTTTTAGAATTTGGACGACCTTTTGGTGTTCTTCTAGTTGATTTTTTACTGCTGGCAAATTAGTTTGAATTGAAGCAAAATATTTCCACTTCGGAGGCTCATATCCATATAGAGCCTGGAATGGAGTCATTTTTGTCGACGTATGGTAAGTAGAATTATACCACCATTCAGCAAGATGCAACCATTGGACCCACTTATTTTGTTTCTCCGTAGCATAACACCGTAGGTAAGCTTCCAAACATTTATTAACAACCTCCGTTTGCCCATCTATTTGAGGATGATAAGCTGAGCTCATATTGAGGTAGGTTCCAACATGGTTGAACAATTCCTTCCAAAATTTTCCTTTAAATTTTGCATCCCGGTCACTAACAATAACTTTCGGAAAGCTGTGTAGTTTATAAATATGTTTGCAGAATATCTCTGCAATTTTCTTTGCAGAGTCTGTTTTTTTAATAGCAATAAAAGTGAGCATACTTAGTGAGTGTATCTACTACAACGAAGATCTTATCCTTTCCATCCGATACAGGTAATCCTTCAATAAAATCCATCGATATTTCTTCCCACTTCTGAGCCGGGATATTTAAGGGATGAAGTAAGCCAGGTGTCATAATGTTTTTAGTTTTATTTCTTTGACACTTGTCACATTCTGCAACATATTTTTGAATATCGTGACTCATACCCTTCCAGAAAAATGACTGACGTGCATTGTAGTAGGTTTTGAAATATCCTACATGCCCAGATGACATGGAATCATGTGATTCCTTGAGTATTTTTGATATAAACTTGGATTTGGAATTTAGATAAATTCTCCCTTTGTACCATAAGATATCATTCTTCCATTCAAATTTTGAATTCCCTGGGAGATTATTGATTATAGCCAACATTTCTGGATCCTTGGCGTACTCACCTCTAATCTCATTAAGCCATTCAGGCACAACAATCAAAACTGCAAGTAATGCTGATTCCTCATCTTTTCTGGACAGGGCATCCGCTACTACATTGTCTTTCCCTTTCTTGTGTAATATCTCCATGTCAAAAGTGGCAATCTTCTCGATCCATTTTTGTTGTTCTTCAGAGAGTGTTTTTTGCTGAAGGAGATACTGAAGACTGTTATGATCGGTTCGGATGGAAAATTTACTTCCTAACAGATATTGTCTCCATTTGGCCAATGCATGCATAATTGCGAGCATTTTCTTACTGTATGTGGACTTGAGATGCTCACGTTTATTTAGTTTTCTGCTTTCAAAGGTAATAGGGTGCCATTATTGCATTAATAATGCACCAATACCGAAGCCAGAGGCATCACATTCAATGATAAATGGTTTAGAAAAGTCAGGAGTTGCCAATACTGGTGCACTAGCCATGACTTCCTTCAAATCTTCAAAACATTTCCCTGCTTTCTCATTCCATTGAAACGAATTTTTCTTTAAAAGATTTGTAAGAGGTGCAGTTCGATGTGCATAATCTTTAATAAATCTTCGATAATATCCCGTTAATCCTAAAAATCCTCTGAGCTTGGATATGTTCACTGGTTTATTCCATTCCCTTATAGCCTTAATCTTAGAAGGGTCCACTTTTACTCCATGGGATATTAGGTGTCCCAGATATTCAACTTCTTCTTTTCCAAAGGTGCATTTGGATTTTTTTGCATAGAATTGATGGTCTTCTAGTAACGTGAGAATTCTTTCCAAGTGTTGCAAATGCTCCCTCCAGGTTTTACTATAAATCAAAATATCATAAAAAAATACTAGTAAAAATTTCCTAAGATATGGACGAAATAACTCGTTCATAGTGGCTTGGAACGTAGCTGGTGCATTTATTAACCCAAAGGGCATTACTTTAAATTCATAATGACCTTCATGTGTTTGAAATGCAGTTTTTGGTATATCTTCCAATCTTATTCGGATCTGGTAATAACCTGACCTTAAATCTAATTTAGAGAAATATTTTGCGCCATGGAGTTCATCCAACATTTCATCGATAAAGGGAATTGGAAACTTATTTTTAATTGTTATCTTATTTAATCCTCTATATTCAATGCATAGCCGAAACGATCCATCTTTTTTTCTTACCAAAATAACTGGGGCAGCATACAGACTCTTACTTTTTGAAATGACCCCACATTTTAAAAGGTCTTGGATTATCCTCTCAATTTCCGTTTTATGGTGATGTGGGTAGCGATAAGGCTTGATGTTAACAGGGTCTGATCCTGCCTTGACTTCTATTGTATGTTCGATTTCCCTATGAGGAGGCATCTTCATTGGTAGATCTTGAAATACCTTTTCATGTTTCTGAACTAGTGCTTGTACCTCCTGTGATTCTTCGTGGTTGACTTTTGTAGATAACATCTCTAAATGATGACATTCGACTACATAGGCTGGCGCTCCCTTTCGGATCATCTTCATCATCTGGGATGATTATACGATTTGATTTTCTGGGGCTTGGAATCCAAATAACTTGTGCATCCGCCCTTCCCACTTAAAGCTTATAAACTGCTTCTGATGGTTGGCCGAATAAGTACCCAAGTTTTGTAACCACTGAATTCCTAAAACCACATCTACTCCTCCGAGTGGTACGACATAGAATGGAGATTCTAAACTAAAGTCTTTAATCTGCAATTTGACTTTATGGCATTTTCCTACCTGTTCAATCTTCTTACCATCGGCCACCATTACCTTCATATTAGGCATGGGAAAAGTAAAGAGGTTGAGTCTTTTGGCCATGGTTGAATCTAGAAAATTGTGCGTGCTGCCTGTGTCTATGAGAACCATTACATTTTTTTTCTTAATATGTCCCCTTAATTTTAGTGTCTGCGGTTGTGATATACATGTCATGGCTGATAATGACACTTGCGGAGTGCTATCATCATCTACTTCTGGGGAGAATTCTAGGGTATCTTCTATCCCTTCTATGTCTGAATCATCATTGTTAGAATCATTAGTTGCTTCACAGTTCTACAGATTTTTTTCTTTCCCATTAGCACATCTGTGCTTAGGGTCCCATTTTTCGCCACAACGTTTGCATTTACCTTCCTTCATTCTTTGTGTTTCCAAGTTAGATTTGTCTCCTTCGCGAAGGCGTGGTGGAACATATTTCATGTTATCTTCTTTTGTAGATTGAGGAAACCGTCGCCTTGAATATACTTTTTCTGGTTTCGATATCCTTTCAAATTTCTTTTCAGCAGCTTTTGCTTTTTGCCTTGCTACTTCTACGGATGTAATTTCATGTAGTTCGAGCTCTTCTTGTATGTGGATTTTAAGTCCTGAGATGTAAGACTGGATTAGACGAGATTCTGACAATCCAGGTACTTGTGTTGCCAAGGTCTCCCATTCTCGACTGTACTCATCCACATCTCCTTTTTGGCGTAATTTGATAAAGGTTGAAAAAAGCTTTTCTTCTTTTATGCCTTGAAACCTTTTGAAGAACGCATCCTTAAATTTCCTCCAACTGATAGCGAGCGCTGTTTTTTTCCACCACATATACCAATTATATGCTTCTTCTTCCATTTTCATGGAAGCATGCTTAATTTTTTCGTCATCACTAGTAATGTCATAAATCTCAAAATATTCTTCTGCTTTATTAAGCCATGCAATGCTATTTTTTTCATTACCATCAAATTTGGGTAGGTCGATCTTGGCTTTGCGCTGATATGCTAATGGTGGAACAAGAAGGGGATATTGATTAGCGAATGCGTTCCAAAGCTGCTTATTTTGAAAATCTGCATTACTATCTTCTTGATGATGTGGGGAATCGGTTTTTTCCTGATGCTCTTCTGAGTTCCCTGAATCTGCGGAATTGTTTTGTTGATTTTGTTCCTTGTTAGGAGATATTGGGGATTGTGTTTGACTTAATTTATCTAGCTTATCATTTAGCTTATTGAAGAGTTCGTTCTGCTTTTCTGTGGCCTCGTGATGATTTAGCCACATTTGTCTTTCTATTCGATTTGTTGTATCATGAACCCTTTTGATGTCGTTGGAATGCCCTGCAACTGTGCCTTCAAGGTCGACTAATCTTTTTCCGAATTCTTCGGAATTATTAGTGACCTGTTTCTCGAGATCAACCAATTTTTTATGGAATTCAGCCATTGACATTGACGACGACATCGAACGCGTATGAGGTGGGGAATATTTTTCTGCCAGTTTCTCTTTTTCCCTTTTTTTTTAAAATTAATTAATTAATTAATATTTAATTAATTAATAAATATTTTTTTTTAAACTATATATATATATATATATATATATATATATATATATATATATATATTTTTTTTTTTTTTTAAACTATATATATATATATATATATATAATTTTTAATTAAAAATTATATAATACATATAATTTAATTATATAATTATTATTATTATTATATATATATATATATAATTATTAAATGAGAATTATATATATAAATGAATTATATAATTATAATATATATATATATATATATATATATATATATATATTTAACTATATAGTATATATTTTATATAATTCGTTTTTAAAATGTGCCCGTTCCGAATTAAAATACGATGCCAATCTGGAGTTAATCGATTTCCTGTAATGTCGTGACACACTTTTTCCTATAATTATAACGAATCGATTTTATTAATATAACGATCTGGAGTCACACCCTTATCGAATACCCTTATCGAACGAAGACGTCGGATCGATTTATGTTTACGTGTCTGTATTTTGAAAAATCGACGTGGAAGGGATATCGAAGGAATACGCGGAGGAAAAAAATGACTGCGGGGACGGTTTCTCGATTTTTTTTTTTTAAGTAATTTTCTTGTTGGCTGGTTGTCGGAGGTTATAGCAAGGAAGATCGATTAAAAGAGTAGCAGAAAGAACGTTGACCAGAAGATTTTAAAAAAAAATAAGATAGCCGTAGGAAAAAGGCAGTCCGGCAAGAAAAAAAAGACGGAAACCTGGGATCGTATTTTTTCACACTGCCTAGAAGCTCGAATTGACAGTGATTACACCTCGGAACAGTGACATTTGTTTTTGTTCGGATTTGTGGATGTAACGTTGAACAATCCAATGTAAGGATTAGGCCAGCGTATAGGAAGGATTTGGAAGGATTTGGAACGGGGGGTATTTGTAAAAAAATTTAAACAATTGTTGCTACCCGCACTGATAAAAAATCTGCAATCTAGAATTTTTTAATTCCTTACTTTTGGGTGATCACACAGATCCCGAAGAGCGATGGCTCTGATACCAATGGAGTGTAAAAACTCTGGTAAACTTGAATAAGTATATATTATTAATGATGAAGATGAAAGATGATTACAATGAGGGATCGCCTAGGCTTTAAATATAGCCTCAAGGTGTCCCTTGGCGAAGAGGCATGATCTTTGATCATGCCCTTCCACATTAATAACCTAAGATAACTAAATCTAATTAATAACTAATAAAATATACATAACAGGTGCCCGTATCAAATTTTCTAATTTGTGACCGCACAGTTTCCCTGTGCATGTTTGTGCGGCCCGTTTTCCGGTTACTCCGTTGTGCCTTTTTTTTGTCGTGTGCACCATGTCGCACCATCTGAGGGCACCCGCCCAAATGCGTTTGGGTCGGGCCGTTTCGTTTGAGGGCAGCCGTATCAAATTTGCTAAGTTGTGATCGCACGAGTGCCTTATGCATGTTCGTGCAGCCCGTTTGTTGTTTGATCCCTTATGCCTTCATTTGGTTGGGTGTGTCGTGTCATTTCGTTTGAGGGCGCCTGCCTAAACCTGTTTGGGTCCGGTCATTTCGGTTGAGGGAAATTGCCCAAAACCGTTTGGGTCGGGTCGTTTCAGTTGAGGGCACCCACCCAAACGCATTTGGGTCAGTTCAATTTGGCTGAGGGTGCCCGTATCAAATTTGCTAAGTTGTGACCGCAACGCTACCTTGTGCATGTTCCTGTGGCCCGTTTGTCGGTTGCTCCCTTATGCCTTCGTTTGGTTGGGCGCGTTGTGTTGCACCCTGTGAGGGCGCCCACCCAAATGCATTTGGGTCGGGTCGTTTTGGTTGAGGGTGTCTGTATAAAATTTGCTAAGTTGTGACCACACGAGTGCCCTATGCACATTCATGCAGCCCATTTTCCGGTTTCTCCCTTGTGCCTTCGTTCGGTTGGGCGCACCGTGTCACGTCGTGTGAGGGTGCCCACCCAAATGCACTCGGGTCAGGTCGTTTTGGTTGAGGGTGCCCGCCCAAATGCATTTGGGTCGGGTCATTTCGGTTGAGGGCGCCCATATCAAATTTGCTAAGTTGTGACCGCACAGGTGCCCTATGCACGTTCGTGCAGCCTGTTTACCAGTTTCTCCCTTGTGCCTTCATTTGGTTGGGCACACTGTGTTGCGCCGTGTGAGGGTGCCCGTCCAAACGCGTTTGGGTTAGGTCGTTTCGGTTGAGGGCACTCGTATCAAATTTTCTAAGTTGTGACTGCACGGGTGCCCTATGCATGTTCGTGCGGCCCATTTTCCGGTTGCTCCCTTATACCTTCGTTCGGTCGAGCACGCAATGTCGCACCGTGTGAGGGTGTCGCCCAAACACGTTCGGGTTGGGTAGTTTCGGTTGAGGGCGCCCGTATCAAATTTGCTAATTTTTGATTGCACGGTTGCCCTATGCACATTCATGTGGCCAATTTTTTGGTTACTCCCTTATGCCTTCGTTCAGTCAGGCACGTCGTGTCACGCCGTGTGAGGGCACGTGCCCAAATGCATTCGGGTCGGGTCGTTTTGGTTGAGGGCACCCGTATCAAATTTGCTAAGTTATGACCGCACGGGTGCCCTGTGCATGATGTTCATGCCGCCCATTTGCCAATTTCTCCCTTGTGCCTTCATTCGGTTGGGTCCACCGTGTGAGAGCACCCGCCCAAACTCATTCAGGTCGAGGCAAATCCATAGCAAGGAAACAGAGTCTAGGTCGAGTCAGGTAAAAATGCATTCAGCGTTCACCCACAGGTGGATCCGGGTTCCTTCCACAGGGCGCGTGTAGAACAGTGGTCAGGGCAGGGTCAAGTAGGGTTCCTTCCATAGGACGCATGCATAACAGTGTTCAGGGTGGGCAAGTTCAGGTCGATTTAGTTCCGTGCAGTGCGTCTGTGTTCAGGACGTGCGAAACAATGTTTGAAGGCGCGAAGGTCATTCATTAGGGTCGGGCCGGGTCAAACACGACCCAAACGCGTTCAGGAGACGCGTGCAGGCCATGACCCCGGTGAACCGCGTGCAGACCATGACCCCAGTGACCCGCGTGCAGAAATGCATTCAAGGTGCCGAGGGCATCTGTGACCCAATTGACCCACTTGAACCAGAATTTGTTAAGACTTCATAAACATGTTCTAAAAGGGAATTTTGGGGTTCCTTTGGATTTTTTGAAGTTTTGGGGAGCTGTTAAGGCTAGACCAAGGTACAAGCACATTTGGAAAGAATCATAAATGGTTTATGCAAGCTTGTTTGTATAATTATTGCAGATTGTACATATTTATTGAAACATAATTTCGGGTAGACTTATTAACGGGAGTTGCCCCTCCCTAATCCCTTAACCACTAACTCATTATTTAGGTACCTAACCCTTAATTGTGCTTAAATCCCCTAACCCCTAAGCCCCCAATCCCTAATCCCTTAACTACTAACTCATTATTCGACCCCTAACCCCTAAATGCACCTAAATCCCCTAACCCCTAACCCCCAATCCCTAAACCCTTAACCACTAACTCATTATCTCCCTAACCCCAATCCCTAATCCCTTAACCACTAAATCATTACTCCCATAACCCCTATGCCCCCAATTCCTAAACCCTTAACCACTAAATCATTATTCTCCTAACCCCTAAACCCTAAACCTCTAATCCCGAATCTCCTATTCATGGAACCCCTAAGCCCCTAATCCATAATCCCTTAACCACTAACTCATTATTCCCCTAACCCTTATAATAGTCCTTAAAACCCATTGGGATTGGCCATTCAAAATGAGAGTAGGTCTAGTTGGGACCTACGATCGGGTGATTAATTCCACCTTGTTGGCAAGGTGGAATTTTTTCCCTGTCAACAACCCTATAGTCCTTAATCCATCTAACATATACTTATAAAATGCTCCTTTTTTGTAAATGTGGCCCTTGACTATGCCATGAAAACCCTCCAAAAAATTATTAAATGATGGTAATTCCTATTCATGCGTGAAGCTAGTCATGGAATGTGACAAGTCATCCAAGATACATCCAAATATTTGATTTTTGCCTTGGGGAATGTGAAATAATGGGTCAAGGGGACACAAGGGTTACATGGATGGGTATAATTTAGAGGTGAAAGCATGGTTTACTATGATCTATAATCCTAGCATTAGAGAATGAGAAGGGGGCTTAGGACCTAATTTCATATAAGGGGCTAGGGGACCTAGAGGGAAGGTAGCAAGAGAAATCGATAGGGGAACCCCCAATAGTGGTGATAAGTCAGGGATTAGGAGTCCAATGATCACAAACCATAAGCCCTTAACCCATAGCCATTGAATTCCATATCCCCTTAACCCCCAATCCATAATACCTTAACCCCTACACTCATAACTCATAACCCATAAACCCCTTGAATCATTAAATATTAAGAAAATAACCCCTAACCAGCTATAATCCATGAACCTTGTAAGCCATAAATCCTTACCCTCTTAACATCTAACCCTTAACCCCTAATCCTTCACCCTTAAACACCTTAATTAACTTATAATCCCTTAAACACCTTAATTAACTTCTAATCCGTTAAACACCTAAATCCCCTAAATCTTAAGTCCTTAACCACTAAATCCTTTGACCCTAAATCCCTTGGAACCTAACCCTTTACCCTTGAAACCCTTAACCACTAAGTATTTGAGGCTGAAAACAACACCCCTAACCAACATATTGACCTCCTAAGAGAATCCTTCACCTCTAATTGAGCATATTGGAAAATTTTGATTTTTAGATAACTAGGTATTAGTTATGAGGGTGTCATGTGTTTGTGGGTAATGTCATTATTACCATGTATACCAAACATAGAAAAATTAGATAATTTTCCAAGCCTTGATTTCAATCAGTCACAATATCCACACTTCATGTTCAGATGGATCTTGTAGTGCTCTCTCACACAAGGAGTTGGAAATGAATAGATCACTCAAAAAGACAAGGCCTCTCTAGCGATTAAAGTTGTAACACAATTCATCAAGTGATTTACACCACCAATATTATAAATGACATCATTGTATGCTTGTGTCAAGTTGTTAGAAAGGTTATTTATAGACAATACATTCAATGTACTTGGACTTCATCTAATTTTTAGGGTCTCGACTATAATATGGATTTTGTATCAGAAACACTTAATGCAAATGAAAGGGGGCCTTTTTGTTTAACCACATATGCACAAGAGAATAAGATACTGCCCTTCAGACCCCCCTTGGTTGATGTTGAAATTCAAATTTTCTTAATTTAATCAAGGGAAAATAAAATTAATAATTTCTTGTTGTGTTTTTCAACAAAAAAGCACAATGGTTTATCAGTAGCAGTAAGCACCATGGTTTATCAATCTAAGCAAGAACTTGTATGTTCAATCACTCATTGTTCTTGCTCAAGCTTTGTTATATATGGGAAAAGAAAACTAATGAAGGAGGAGCCACTCTTTGGTGTAATTCCCCCCATTTAATGTTCTTGCATAGGTTTACCTCTTGAGAAATCTCTTCAACACCAAAAATTTTGGACCCCCTGCTCTCCTCATATCTTGTATTTAATTTTGTTTGGGGTTGCCTCCAAATATGACTGAGAGGGCACTCTTACCCCTCCCTTGCATTTCATTACCCAACAAGTTACCCTTTTAGGGAACGAAACATAGATGACACCGCCATGCATTAATGGCTAACTTGCTCAGACTCTAACCTGTGTGCCCCTTCCTTGGGTTTTTAAGAGTCACTTAAATGTTTTATTACGTGTATGTTGATAAATATAGCATAAAAAAATTAAGTAATTAATCAATTAACATTGTAGGCTAATTAGTAATTTCTAATTAAATTTACTAATTCATAATTAATCAATTGGAATTAATTATTTTAAAGAATTATTCTTTAACTTGGCATTAATACATGATTAAACCATTGATGCACAATGAATAGTAACACATGTCCATGCCTCAATATCATTATAGGAACATGAATGAAATTTTACTAGTAAAAATTTTATTATATTAACCACACCAAGTTTCCATGCAAGCAATCTAAATTATGTTGAGATGATCAATTACACAAAATTGTTTATAGAGATCATATTTAATGTAAGGATGTTACATCGATCAGGTAGATCACCAGAGGAGGGGGATTGTCTAGACCCAAAATGGAAAAAAACTGCTAAGAAAATGATACTTGTCACGCACTCATCGAATCAAGAGTGTGGATAGGTATGTTTGATGTAAGCATTAAACTAAACCTTTTACTTGTGGAAGCTTTATGATGTGAAGGATACATATGCAAATACGTATTGATTTGAAATTTCAATTGGTGAAATGTAAGTTACCTTGTGGAATTTGATACCCCTAGCTTAGCCTAAATACCTCCCTTTTTTTTAAATTCCAACAATGCTTAGCCCAATTACCTTACCATATTTTTTCCAAAAATTCTTACCTAATTACCTTACCACATTTTTTCCAACAATGCTTAGCCTAATTACCTTACCGCCTTTTTACCAGCAATGCCCGACGAATACAATCACATTACAAAATCGCTAAGACAGTAGCTGAGAAGACATTGGTTTAGGGTTTTAGCTGAGAAGACATTGGTTCAGGGGTTTAGCAGGGGACTCATTGGTTCGACCACCAACCACTAAGCAAAGACAACTACTGGCCCGACCAGGAAATCAGGTGCAATTGGCCTTTGTCAACCCACAAAACGGTAAGGATACACCAATTTATCATCTTTTTTTTTTAAATACTTGTCACGTTGGTTCAATTTTTGATCCATATTCATTCAAGTAGTCCAAGAGTACATCATTCTCTTTTCTGAACAAGAAGCATGTTGTTGGTGACAGGCATGTGAAAACAAAGGGACAAAATGACAATTTAGAATTAGATTTTTCTTGAGGATTTACCCAAGGTAATGATGGACTGCAAGAAGTTCAATACGTTTTTCTTTCCATTACACACATTTTAGGTTATGGGGTTAGAGACATATTCCTTGATGGAGTTATTTTAGGAGAGTGTAAAGGTTCCTTGAAACATTGGTTTGTTGAACCCCCTCGTGAATAGGAGTTGACATACTCCATATAGGATATGGTGACCTAAATGGAGATGGTACACTCATAATGGCTTATGGATTTTCCATATACCCAACCATGTCCATATTAGGAGAGATTTCTATTCTACTAACAAAAAAATGACCTTTTGCAACTGCCATGTGAACTTACCTCATGTCCAGCTTAGATTAGCTTCATGTGCAACCTTTTTTGTTGTTGTTGCTACTTTTGTTACTGCAACAAGTACAAATGTCGCAGTTACAAAGGATGCAGGCCTTGCTGCTCACTCTAGAGTCTCTTTCAGAAATTATATGGCTCAAAATGAACCGACTGTGCTTGACTGCAGTTGTTAGGAAAGAAGCAGCCTCTTCAGAATATAATCTAGCATGCTCTATACAACTTATTGTTTCTTTGGTAGAACTAAATATGTGCTCTCCCCCTCTTCTTCATATGATTTGATAATAAGAAGGAGAATGTACAAATGGCATACTTGAACCTATGGTCAAGAAATAATTTGAAATTTCAACATCATGACTATCCCGAACAACAACCATTGAACCCTAAAAAACTAGCACGTGAGACATAGGCAAAGGTATAGAACCACTAGAGGTAGCCATTGTCAACCTTTTAAAAGTAAACCTGATAGTTTCAACAATCCCTTCTATTATACAACAATTCCTCTTCTTTTTGTGTCTATGCTCAATTCTCAACTTTCCTTAAATTCCCATGCCACCATTTTTGGAATCTATCTTATCATTAGTGCCAACCCAAGAAATAGTAGTTCTAGTCATAGACGAAGAAACAAAAGAATTCAAAATTCTGATCATTTTATAAGGCACAAAAAGTGCTAACAAGCTCTTACCATTAATGGTTCCATTAATAGGTTTGGACACAACAAAGGGACAAAATGACAATTTAGAATTAGATTTTTCTTGAGGATTTACCCAGGGTAATGATGAACTGAAAAAGTTCAATACGTTTTTCTTTCCATTACACACATTTCAAGTCATGGGGTTAGAGATATATGCCTTGATGGATTTATTTTAGGAGTGTAAAGGTTCCTTGAAACATTGGTTTGTTGAACCCCCTCGTGAATGGGAGTTGACATACTCCATATAGGAGATGGTGACCTAAATGGAGATGGTAAAATCATAATGGCTTATGGATTTTCCATATACCCAACCATGTCAATATTAAGAGAGATTTCTAATCTACTAACTAAAAAATGACCTTTTGCAACTGCCATGTGAACTTACCTCATGCCCATAACTTCTGAATTAGAGAAAATCATAGCATGGCTAATAGTCCTCATACCATCTCCAAACATAGTACTAGCTAAAAATGATGACATAATCAATAGTGAAGTTTTAGGAGTGTCAACCTCACAAGAATTACTAAATATTTTTCCCATGATTTTTTGTTGCTGCCAAATTCCAAGATTGTTCCCACAACATCTCCCTCTGACTAGATGAAACATTACCACTACAAGTTGTTGAAAAACACATTGGGGACATTATCATACTTTTTGGACCACATGTAGTTGGGAATTTCAAGCTCTATGAAGAGATTATTCACAACAAATACATTTCAATAATAAAAGTAGCCATAATTAGGAATGATAACAAACATTTGAGTAGAAAAAATTAGGCCAATAATATCATCAGAAGTTTTTGTCATCAAAGGTTATTCTGGTAGAGATCCCTAGTTAATAAAATAAATTCATTATCACATTAGCATTAATCTCTCTGAAGAGCATGGCACATTCTTATTTCCTTCATTATCATCAAATAATAGTTATTCCTTCAACAATATTATTTCAGAAATATAACTCTCTATTTCCATGTTGGTTCTAGTTGTCCTAAAACTATGTTCAGATTCCAAGTTCATAAGATCATATTTAGTAATACTATTTTTTATTCATATGCTATTTATATTTACTTCAACATTCTCTCGAGATTATGAATTCATATGAGCACTTTGTTGTTTGGGATCATCCACTATTTTTGTGGCAATCCCCATTGATTTACCACTCTCTTCAAATTCCACATTCATAAGATCAGTATGCCTAACCCCTGCTAACAACAATAGCTTAACCACACTTTTAAAATTATAAGTTTGAATGTTCAATTTTCTTGGCACACCTGTCGATTATCTCCATGCTAAACTGAGCAATTTGCGTAGCTCACTAATAAATAACAACCACAATTTTTTCCATAGGAACTGTTAGGTCATTAAGTTTAGCATGATAGGTCAGTTCTAGTGTAAGACAATATTATTTATCAATCATTTCAAGTTCCTATACCAATGTATATTTCCTTTCAATATCTCCATTCTCTGCTACCATGCTCATTTTGGCTAAGTACATAGTTTCTACAAGCATCAATTGCATTTTCCTGCACATTCAATATTAGTTCATTAGACTATTATTTAAGATGAGGCTTCTAATCTGTGTTGATCAATGGAGTGCCCAATAAAATCCAAAGTGCATGTGATAGTAGTTGGAATCCATTGATAGAATGTTTTTCCAGAACTCAAAAATAATCTCTTATAAACTATGATCAGGTTTGGGATTTTGTGATGGAGCCTACCAGGGTTACCTAGGTTTGTGGGGCTGATGTTGTCTTGCTTCTCAATCAATCTCATTTTTCAATCTGAAACTAGCTGCTGGAAATGGTACATATAATAGGGCTGAGCTATTTTCCATGTGGCTCATCTTTAAAAAAATTGTAGCTAAAGGCTTAAAGAATTTGAAAGTCTTTGAAGATTTGAAAATAATGGAGAACTGGGAAAAAAATTAATACAAAATTGAAAATATGACCTTAGAACCTATAATGACCCAAGTGCAGGAGGTTAAGAGGTTCTTTGATGAAGTTTCATTTTTCATGTTTGTTAATAATTCAACTCCCTAGTTGATCATTTACCTAAAAAATATATTTACTATGCATGAGGGTCAAAATCCAAAGTAGGAGATCAGGGAATTTTCATAGGTCTCATTTTCTGAGAGAGTCCTGTATTGATGCGAGGTCACTTTTCCAATTGAAGTTCATTAAAAAAACTCTAGTTTTGTTTATTGTTAATGTATTGGACCCTTTTTGAAAAAAATAGGATGACTGAGTCCTTTTAGTGAAGGCTACCTTCTAGGAGCCTATGATGAATGTAATAAGTAGTAATAGGACAACTGCATATCTTGTTACTTTTCTAATACCTAACTACTAATTTGAACAGTGTTCTAAGATGAAAGAATTAGAAAACTGAACTGCAAAATTCACTGATCAAATTTACTAATTATTCTAATGAATTTGTAGTAGAAAATAAATTCATAAATACACAAGCATACAATTAAAAAAACACCACAAAACACTAGATAGAACTGCCTTTTTGCACAAGGTATCTCAACCTCCTTAAGTGATGCGCTCTCCCTGACCTCACACGCTGATCTAGAAATATCTTCCTGACCTCAAAACACAAATTATTTCTAGTGCATAATGATGTATTCACCAAGTCTACACTTTTCTCTTTATAGGATCGAACTTCCCTTCAACTCAAGAAAAATAGCTCCTTGAACTAAAATCAAACCGCCTCATCGAAATCAAGCCTAACTGACATCTAGAACTCAAGCGAACTGGCCTTTTAAACTTGAGTCAAACTGTCTAAAATAAAAGTGTGCTACGTCATATCTGACTTCAATATTTTGATGATAGGTTTCCTGACACCTTGAAGGAAACCAAAGCTAGGATTGAATAAAAAGGCCATCACAAGCTAGCCTAGGGAAACTACTTGAAATTAGCCGCAAGAATTGTAAGTAGCTAAACATATTATAATTAATTGTATCACCTTCCAACATTTTTGTACTCCCATCAAATAACATTAAAAATACACAATCATATGTAATGTAGGGTGATTACTTTGGAACATAAACCATAGAGGAAGACAGAGAGATCACTTTTCATTCCATCTATCAAACTGTAGTTGAACATTGTAGAAGCTTGGGACAGGTCCCAAGATCCAAAATGCCTGATAAGGTAAAACTTTAACCTTTCAATATGTTTGTTTTCGTCCATAAATTTAATGTCTAACAACTTTGTTTAAATCAGGGGAGCAACACTTTCAAGGAGCCAAATAACCCAGTTGTAGAGCAATGCGTTGAGAGTGAAATATTTCCAGAAGTACATGGTCCTCACGTGCAACCTAATAATTGTAGTGGGGACCAGGCCGGCAATGCTACTATCAGTGAGGGCCATGACGGTAATTAATTTCCACTTATAATTTTTTCTAATTATACCTTGATGGTTGTGTTCTTATAACATTTTTTGTTTAAATGACAGAGAATGTTGTACTTGAGAATCCTACCACCAGAGAGGAACACAAAGCAATGGTTCCAATGGTGACAACTGGTGCACTAGGTAAATAATCTCATTGCAATTTTTTTTAATTAATATTACTGAACTAGTTCAATGATATTTAAAAACTGACAATTAAAATTTAATATTATTTTTTTTTGTAGGCAATGCCCCGTCACTGCATGAGACCAGACATCGTGAGTACGCAAATAGGTCTACTACGCGAGAAAGGCACGAAACAAAAGTAGAGCACAATGATGTTGATGATGTAGTTAGGAGCTTTAGAAGTAGGAATAAGAAAAAGCAAATTTGATAATGTTAAATATTGTTTTATTATAAGACAAATGTTACCATACTTGGAACCTTTTTTGCGTTATATAAAAACTCATTTATCATACTATTTTTATGTCAATAACTTTCAATGTTTTCTTGCCTAATTTTTGTTGCATTTCTTTTTTATTAGTTATTGAATAATTTTTTTCTGCTCATGAAAGTAAAAAATGAAATATAGATTGGGTATTGGGAAATTGAGAGTGATGTGAAGGGGGGAGGGGCCATAAGAGCTTCCACCTTCATGTATTTGGCCCTGTTTAGTAGAGAATAATTTATTGGAGCGATTTAATCTTGGAGAAAACCTTCCTTGATCCAACGTAGCAACCAAAATGTCACTGTTGAGTTAGTTGCTACTCTTTCAGATCGTGGGAGGCTTGTTCCAAGTTCAGGCGACTCCAATAAACTGTTCTTGAAACGAAGAGGAGCTTATTCAGGTATTTTTTGACATTGTCAACATATGTTCTAACATTATCATAAGAATGCATCTTAGAGTAAAAAATACTACATCAATTACTTGTATTTATTGTATAGATAATTATGGATTTTGAATGACTTGGTAGCATAGGTACAAATCCTCTTGCATCATGAGAAATACAACTTGTCAACTAGGGTCATGTCCAGGATCTTTTTTCTTGTGCACTTGACCAGGTTCGTAGTGTCACATTTTGTAAGTTCCTTTACATGTCATAATTCAATATGAATCTTGTTCATGATTATTATCTAGTTTTTTGTATGTGTTTTTTCCTCTATTTGATTGTAAGTTTGAACATGCTTTTATACATTGAAACTTTTTTTTTTATACTACTTTTATACTTACTTGTTCTAGTTATGGTGATATAACCACCACTGTATTGTATCCATCTTATCGCATTCCCTTGTGTTGTATTTAGGTACAAAGGAACTCTAGGTGCAGGTTAGAAAGTTGGACCTAGATCTAACAAATTACATTGATTACTTGAGTTTTTTCTAGGGGTTACTACATGTACGTAAAATGATTTCCACCCAGGATTCAAATCTCCCCACTCAGCCCAGTCTTGCAAGGTTGAAGGGTTCACCCAACACAAGGTTTATCGTACTAAGTGAAAACAATGAGAGCTCTAGTTTATGTCTGTGTGTGTAATATCTATGTGTGCAAACACAACGTTGAGCCGTCAAAGATGAATCTCAAAGGTGTTTTTATAAGCACACATGGGCATTATTGAGCCAACAATGCCTACATATTTCCTTCTCATGAACAAGTACCAATGTGGAAAATCCATGAAATATAATTATGTCAACTTTTTCACGTAATTCTTCCACATTTTTCCAAAAAAACACATTTCCACGTGCTCTTGTTTTCTCATTTTTCTAAGCAATGAAATGGGATCATTTTATGCTATTGATGGTGAAGGTTGTTGTATCTACCTGTAGGTGCCCTCCTATGGGTCAAGGCCTACTACTTCTATCTTGTCACCGAAAAACCTCAGAGATAGGTCACTGAAAATCTCAGAGAAGATGTCCGAAAATCTTTGTTTGTAGACTATTTGAAGATCACAATCTCAATTTTCAGTGAAGAACAGTAATATATTTGTTGGTATGTGGAACACCCACATGGAAGATAACATGTCATTGTTATTTGGTTCATGATGTTGTGGCACTGAAGTAGAATGATGTGGCACACATATGTGGTAGATGGTGTATCATCATGACATGGCTCATTAGTGATGTGGTGATGACATGGTGAAAACATTACACTAACATGGCCCTGACATGGAGAGGAAGTGGAAGGTGATTTGGAGCGCATGTCGAGGAATTGATTCTGAGAAATTTGGAATCCATTATATGGCCTATCTCCCAACACTAATAGAACCTAAACTTTTTTAATTATATTAATTGTAGCTACAAATCCAAAAGAAACCTAAGACAGTATGAAATACTTGTAGCTTCCTAATTCTGTAGCCATCAAGTGATATTTTTATGCATTACGTTGTTAGAAGAATTTATATAAACTAATAATAAATTAAAATAGGCTATCCTAGTTGGGCATGATGTCAAGTATTAGTCTAAATTTAACATTAAACATGGTGTATTTTTTAATGGACAGAAATCTTTGGTGGATACCCTAAATTCTTCTTGAATGAGAGGAATTACAACCCAAAAAATTAATCCTGACCTCTTCTTCTTGATATGATGAAGGAGCAAGGTTCCTAAGAATTCTTCAAGTGTAGAATGATTCAAGAGAGATTCTCAAGGTGACTAACTGTAGCTTGTTTTGAATATGAATTTAGATGCTGCCACAATGTTTCAAGCTATTAGCTTCAAAATTTCCCTCTTCTCAATCAACAGATCTGGAGCCTATTTCTTTAGATATTTGAAGCCCTCTTAGAGATGTCATACTCTATAGGACTTATTCTTCCATTTGTTAACTTCTAAAGTAGATCTAGCTCAACCTTGAACCTTTGAATAGGGCTTAGCGTAGTAACTAGAGACAAGGACTTGAAGGCTTCCAATATGAACTTCTGGAATAGGCATACTTGAGATATCTTCCCTCAAACTAGTCCTTCACATTATTCACTGTATAAGCCTTCACATTATTCAAACTAGGATAGTATTTTTTTCCCCTCCTTCTGTTCACATGTTCCATTCATCACAAATGATAAACATTTGGACAAAGAGAGTAGCATGCCAATTTATAGTTCACTAGGTTTTTCCCTTGTTGTCATTTTTTCTTTGTGTACATAATTCTCCCAATGGTTCCTTGTGCTCACAATCCCACAGGTGTACATCAAAAAAAGGAGAAATGGAAGGAAATTTCTTATCAATTTAAGGTATAGATGGGTGCCACTTTATTTTTTTTATTAGAATTGACCATATTCCATTTTTCTTAGAACTGACCATATTCCACTTCTTTGGCTTTCTTATCAATGTATCTATGTTAAATGTGGATAGGTGAAAAATCACTATCCCTTATTTCACATGGCTTATCAATGTTTTGCATGTGGTGACATTGTATTTTCTGTTGATTCTTTCAAGTATGTGATTTCCACATACCTTGGATTGATGTCCTTATAGCTTCATAGGTCCTTATGAAAAACTGATAGCTATAAGCATGTCACTGTTTCTTTTTAGCTTCAACATTTGATTGATGACTATATTGCTTCAAGTCTATTTTCCTTGGACCTTTCAAACTTCATGATAGTGATCAAATATATATGATATTGGTGACTACCATATGTACTCGGTCATCACAGGATTTTAACTTTGTAAGAAGAGTACAGCACCAGTGTCACAAGGACACATATCTGAAGAAGAGATGTATTCTATCACAAAGATAGAAATATCTATGCTTCATAATTTTGACAAGTTTAGAATTCTTGATAGGGATCAACCATATGCCCAGAAGAGGACCTTAATTAATTTGGATTGGTGCTTCTTTTAGTTGTGTTTTATTGTTGGGAAGTTTTTCTTGCTACAACAGAAAGCAAATGGAGTCATGTTTTAATGACTGGGCAGTTTGCCTTACTACAACAACAAAGAAATGGGGTTGTGTTTTAATTACTGGGCAATGTGTATTGCTACAGTAGCAAGGAAATGGAGCCATGTTTTAATTACTGGGAAGTATATCTTGCTACAGTAACAAGGAAATGGCCATTGCTAAACTTCACATCTAGTGGCTCAACACTATTACCATCACTAACTTATTGCCGATTGACCACCAAACTAGTGGACTTATCCAAATTTGGTGTTTGTGTTAACCAACTGAGATTAGTTGTGTATTTTTCCTTTAAAATTTTGCAAAAGATAGTTGATTCATGGAGTCTTTTACACTGTAATGGTAGCATAAGACTAATTGTTATAATTTGTGTGATTATCATATATAGTTGTTCTTTATATGAGATATTTCCATCACTTGAGTGTGTAACCATGCTAAGCACTAGTACAAAGACATTCCATTCTTGATATGGTAAGATTCTTGGACATGCTAATTCCTTTGTGACTTGGCATTTCCATGGTGCTTTTGATGTTTATTTCACAAGGAAAGCTTCATGGATGGTAGATCATAATAGGAATGTCAATTATGTGTACACTCGGATATGAGATTAATATTGTCATGTTATTGGTTCTGTTCTATCATAATACCTCTCTTGTATGTACTACAAGTGTAATCACCCTATTTAATGGTTTATAATTGGGAATACACTTGATGACCCTTCCCACATGCACCATGTATTAAGTGAATGCAGGTATAGCAACGTATAGAGACCTCCCTTTGAGGCAAAATATAGGACTTCTTTAGAGGTAGCAGTATGAAAGGATAGTTGTAGGTTTCATTTCCCTCTTTACAATCCTCTTGTGTTGACTCCCTTGGAGGAACTTCAAGCATAGCCTTCCATTCTTATAAATGCAACCAACGGGTTTCAAACCTATAGAACACATCTAATTGAACAATGTTGTGGTCCTTTTCATTGGGTTGAAAAATAAGTATAAGGACTGGTCTTATTCATGCATGCATAAATCCTAGATCCTTATGTTATCGTTGAGTAGGGTGCCATTGTAGGTACATCAAACTTGAGGTGATTAAATAAGTTCTTTAACATATGAAAAAGTATCTACCACCCATCAAGCACAACTGAATATCACAACCATAAAGTACTACCATGTGACATATCACTGATGTCTGATACTCTGTTGAGTATCAATTATTGCCCTGTAGCAATGCCACATCGGACTATAGAAGGATTGCATTTATCCAACATTCTTTAGTCCAATATCCTTTCCATAACCATCTATCAGATTTGCAAATTCTTCTTTAGCACTATGATCTATATCAATAGAGAAAGGTACATCACATCACTATGATTTAACTTATAGGCTCAACCTAACTGGTAAATAATTTCTTTGGCATAAATGATTCTCTGAAATTACTACTCTAGACCTTGTGGTGGAATGTTAAATCAAACGAGAGATATTTTAGAATGATTTACATCTATTTTGGCTCACTAATATTTCTTTTGTTAATATTTCTTCTATCTAAAACACCCTTCAACCTCTTTGGTGAATGGTATTCCTTTATTCGAAAACTGTGTGGCAAGGTATGCCACCTTCTTTGGCATGCTTGCAGACTCTCATCTCCCAACAATCTAAAGGTATCTTCAAAATGAAGTTTTTCCTACTCGTATTTTTTTTTGTAGACAGTTGACATCAATCGATCTTCTACTATAATAATTTGGTTAATAGTGATAATGTGAGGGCCTTGTAGTTATTCCATGATCCAAAAAGGTTATTAATCTCTTTTTCCATGATTATTTCGATTTAATCTTCCATGGTCTCTTCACGGGTCATCCAGGAGGCTAAAGAAATAAATTTCACATTACCTAGCTGAGAGTTGGGGTCCCACACATTCATAGCAAGAAGTATTAAATTATCCATATAAAATTCTGTCATCTTATCCCTATCTTGAATGTTACACCTAAGGAAAAAATCAATGAATGTTTTGATGTTTTGGAAAGGAGGGGATCCTTGTTGGGCTAATACTCTAGTCTAAAATTGGCACCATTAGCATTTGATGAATAGAGAGTATGTTCTTAATGGATGTCTATAGTGTGTCTACTAATTTTTCCAACCTTGATTTTGATCATCCAAATACATTTCTTGAAAATTTGTTAGCTGCCATATTGATGCCTGAGAAGCTGCCCCCAACAAGCCAATTTGTGAAGAAGATAATGATCCCATCTCTATTGATCTAGACCTCAGAAACTTGATGGAAAGTGTCCATCCTCACAGGATGAGCATTGATATGTAAATTCACTGGGTTGCATCATAGTCTGATTGTAGTAGATATATGGATCTCAGATTGTTGGGCTCCAAATATGTAGGGACAACTCTCTGTTTTTGCACTTTAAGGAGGTGTATTTTGCTTTCGTGTTCATATCTGAAGAAGATTAGGATTTAATATTTTACTCAAGTCCATATTTTACAAGATTCCAGGCACTGCTACACTGTATCTAAATCCTTGGTCTCTAAACTTTAATCCAATGGAGGAATTATCCTCGTTTTGTTCTGGGTTTGCATCCCCCTTTTTTTTTTATCTTTTGGGACAAGGCTATTCTAAAGGATATCGATAGTGACTTTCGGAAGTTACTTGAAGTGGCCGAACACAAGGGATGCCAATTTTTTTGTCTTGTATTTGTGTTGAAGTCGAGTTGGATAAAGGTCTCGTGGAGGCCATTCCTCTATAGCTGGATGAGAGGATCTTCCTTCAAGAATTGTATTACTATCAACTACCTTTCAAGTGTAATATTTGCCACAGATTTGGGCATTTTTTTAGGAATTGCTAGCAGGATGCTCATTCTGCTCCTAATCAATCTTAGGGGAACAAGGAACAAAGAAATGAAGAGGATCAATCTCAATTTAGGCTTATGATGATTAAGATGAAAATAGGGCCGAAATAGGCTGGATGTCTAAGGCCGATTTAGGAATATGACCTATTACGCTTCCCTCTCATCTTTAATTGTTTATTCTTACTCAAAATAGAGCTCTGGCTTGATACCTCTAATAACAGATTCAATGTGTTGATCCCTTCATTTTCTATCCAAGATCCCCTTAATGCTACATACCTCTTTGTTATCAACAATCTGGAAACTACTTGCAATGGAAAACGATTGATTTACCCTAGGGTTAAAACCCAGAAATTTATTTCAGCAATAAAATATACTTTATAATAGTTGAAAAATGTCTATTTTTACCCCAGAAAACTGATGATAAAGATTCCTGAAGATGCTTATAAAATATCACGAGTAATTGTTGGGATGAGTTTGTCTATTATAAATGCCAAAAAATGTTTATGTTTCTACGTATTCAGATTATTGTAGCTTTAGCTGCAATATGATTGTTTATTCTTTGCTACTCTTGTGCATATTACTGTGTGTGTAATATAGAGAGAATTTTCTTAAAAATAAATGTGGCATAAATTTTCCGTGACCTTGGCATGCAAGAACATCAAGATGCAGGCAATCCAATCCTAGAAGTTGAATGCAATGGTGTGACCTTCAAAATACCCAAGGATAGTAGAGTCTCAAAAAAAATAAAAGCTGCTGAGGTGTGATATTTTCCATTATTGCAGTTAGTATGAGGCCTGAAAATTCACTAAATTTGTAGATAAGTGAATGTGGCATTGTTCTCAATTTTTGACCTTGAAAGCTGCAGGATTCTTGCAATTTTGTGAGTCCAGAGTTCTCTTTCGGTGGTAATAATAAATATTTCCAGAAACAGAAGCAGATTAAATTTACAAATAATCTAAAGATGAAGGTTAGTTACATGTTCCAGTGATGGAGACATCGTTTATTTATCTTTGTTTGTTGAGAAAGTACTGAAACATATATTAACACATAAGTACGATGGACAAATTTGATCAAATCCTTCTCAAAAATGGCAGGGACCTTCACATGCAGCTAGTCCCTTCCCATTATTAGCATATAGGTATGAGACTTTTGACAAAAAAAGCGGGGTGAAACTTCAAAATTATCGAACACTGCCAAGGTAACATACACTTCCGAGTAAATATGTTCAACAATGAATATGCATAAAAATATTTTGGTTGTAATATGCAGTGAAAGTTTCCCCTGATAGAGGATATTAAAAGTAGAGGAAGGTTCTCAACTTGGCATTACAAAGTGATTGCATCCATCTAGAATTCAAAGAATTAAAATTTTTGCTTTTCACTGCATTACAAAGTGTTTACATCCATCTAGAATTTCAAAAATCACAAATCTTTCCTTGTCACTTCTTTCCCCATTTTCCATGGTGCTTTTGATGTTTATTTCATAAGGAAAGCTTCGTGGATGGTAGATCATAATAGGAATGTCAATTATGTGTACACTCAGATATGAGATTAAGATTGTCATGTTATTGGTTTTGTTCTATCATAATACCTCACTTGTATGTACTACAAGAGTAATCGCCCTATTTAATGGTTTATAATTGGGTATACACTTGATGACCCTTCCCACATGCACCATGTATAAAATGAATGCATGTATAGCAACGTATAGAGGCCTCCCTTTGAGGAAAAAAATAGGAATTCCTTAGAGGTAGAAGTATGAAATGATAGTTGTAGGTTTCATTTCCCTCTTTACAATCCTCTTGTGTTGACTTCCTTGGAGGAATTTTAAGCATAGCCTTCTCAATGCTCATAGTTAAGAGTCTTTAAAAGTTAGACCACAAATATCAATTACAGCATAGGCTAATAGAATATGTTTCCCTTTAGAGGCATTAAGGAAAATCGGACAAATACCACCATCTACCTACAATTCTCTCTATCTTTTTTCTACTCTTTTGCCTTCCAACATGAATCTAAGGTGCTTTGTGCACCAACTAGTGGACGGGTAAAATCATAGACTAGTTTTTCTATTACTTGAGATGTTTGCATTAGAATGTTGATTTGATAGAGGGATATCTTATAAGATTGGTAGAATTGGGTTCATCCTCCCCACTGAGGATAAATATCCTTGTCTTGTAGTTCATTTTATGTTTCAGCTTATTGTATAATAACAGTGTCCAGTATTTTTCCTTATGCTTCAAAGTTGAGTCTTGAGATATAAATAGGATAGGCCAATGGGATTTCTAACTTTGTCAGTGTTGATATAAGGTAGAGGTGTGAAGGTTGCCCCTGATAGAGGATATTACAAGTAGAGGAAGGTTCTCAACTTAGCATTACAAAGTGATTGCATCCATATAGAATTCAAAGAATTAAAAAATTTTCTTGTCACTACATTACAAAGTGTATACATCCATCTAGAATTTGAAAAATCATAAATCTTTCCTTGTCACTTCTTTCTCCAGTTAGGTGGGAAAATCTGGAAGTATGAGGTGTTTCTCTTTAGGGCTTCTGTTTAGGGCATAATTTGAAGAATGATAGATCTTTGATTGTTGCTTTCTACCCCAAATAGATGCAACAACTGAGAAGTATGAAGTGATCCTCTTGAGGGCATGTGGTTAGGTTGATACAAGAACACATTGATTTTTGTGTCTAAATGCTTCCCTTATGAGGAGAGAAAGGCATAATTTGTGAGTGTTGTAGAAAAGGTGGAAAGGGATCATCCCAAGTCATGAATGTGTGAATCTATTTCTCTTTCATTAGGGTAGTAGAAAAAATTGGAAAGGGAGCTTTCCAAGTCATGAATAGGTGAATCTATCTCTTGAGATTGGGAATTGAAAGATGGGATGCTCTGTTAATGTCGTAAGTGGAAAATCTTGTTTTGTTGTAGGATGTGGTGATTTGTGTCAATCTAGAGTCTTTGAGAGCCAACTTGAAACCAAGGTCATGTATCTAGTCCTTGTGTATGGAGGTTGGATCATAATGTTATCTTTCAACTCCAGAAAGTGATTTACCAATAATACTTGAACTATCTTTTCAATAAAACTTTACCAATTCTTAAAGAATGTATCCAATACTACTCCAACAATGCATCACATACTACTCTAAGATTTACTTCAACAATTTTTTCTAGAGGTGCCACAAATGGCCTCCAAAATAATTAAAATAAGTTGTAATGGATTGGTTACAAAGTCTTCAATGGTATTCTTGAAATATCTTCCAATGTACTTAGGTCAAGGATCAAGTCTTTTTTAAGATGTCTCCAGATTCTGCTCCAAAATATCTAAGATCTGTTATAGATCATATCCCAAATTCTTACAAAGATTGCCATAGGTCATTTTTCTCATCATCAAGGTATTTATCATATATACATTTTACTAATCCAAAAATGGTTGTCAATATCTACTACCAGGAGGCTACTTCAAGGGATTTTAAGTTTTCTCAAATGAGGCTTCTTCAATAGCGCTTCAAGTCTTCAACAAGATCTTCAACAATGCTTCAAACAAGGTCTTCTATGAATGCTCCAAGAATGTCTGCTCTTATAAAAATAGATTTCACTCATCAAATCACTTATTATCCAATCTCCAATGTAGCAACTCGTAAAATCCTTTGTTGAACTAGTTCTTCACTTTATCCCCTATCTAGCACTCATGTTCATAAGCTAAGACTCGACCCTCTTGGGATCATATAATACCAGTGTGAATTATTGAGGCTATGTTGCCCTAAAAAAAAGAATAAATAGAAATAATAGTCCCTTCTCAATAGCATGACAATCTTATAAAAACAAATAATTTTGTCTCCCTCTTCCACAAGTGATACAATACTTTTTCACACGTAAATTCAACCTTAGGATTTGAGCTCTTTCTCACAAATTTTTGGTCTACTTTCTCAAAGATAATCCATAGGATCTTGGCCCCTTAAAGATACCTTTACCTCCATGCAAAAAATGGTTTCGCTTAATTTTCACAGAAATTACTTCATACTTTTGGTCTTATGCCTCAGAAATGAATCACAAAGACTTTGGTATTTTTAGTATAGGGATGGATCACAAATAATTTCGATCCTTTAGGAGATATGCCACAAAATAATCTTGTTTCTAATCTTAGTCCTTATTCATGGTCTTATTTTCACTTTATTTTTGTATCTTCTACTTAATTTTTGGATGAGTGAAGGTTGAAATGGAGGAAAGTTCAACCTCTATTTATACTCGTTCGAACCTATTGAACTATCATGTCTTTTTGAGGAGGCGAATATATCTTTAGTGGAGGAGCCAACCTGTCTATGTTGGAGCTAACCTATACAGGTCTGAAATAGGCTTCAAATTTGGTTCTTTGATCTGGCTTATTCCATCCTTAACAAATTGTAAGAGAAGGTAAACCATTAGGTGGAAAAAAGTACCCAATGAATTCATTTGCCATCACATTCCACATTTTTCATTTGTTGACATATGTGAGCTCCAAGAAATGTATTGGTATTTATAACAAACACTTTGATAAAATATGGTTATAGTGCATCCAATATATACTTTTATGTTTCAACAACGTCTCTTTAAGTCTTTGTAAAAAATTTCATTCAAAACAAGTTACAAATTTCCTTATTTTTTCTTGATAATCCTTTTGTTTGGCATGTCAAGGGTGTTATGGTTCCATGCATAATGTTGGATTCGGGTGGAAACCTCACTGCAGGTAAGCTTTTCTTCAACAAATTCTCCTATAGGTGGTATAGATTGCCTCCAAGATACTTCAAATAAGATTCAATGGATTTATTCAGAAGTATTTAGTGGTATGTTTGGCATATCTTCCAATGTACTTAGGTCAAGAATCTAATCTATTTCAATTAGTCTCCAAAGTCTGCTCCAAAATATACAAGATCCGCTACATATCATATCCCACATCTTGTCTCATATTGTCACAGGTCAAGTTTCTCATCATCAAGAGATTTATCATAGATACATTTTACTGCTCCAAAAAGGGTTATCAAGATCTATTACCAAGAGGCTACTTCAATGGATTTCAATTATTCTTAAATGAGGCTTCTTCAACAGGGCTTCAAGTATTCAAAAAGATCTTCATCAATGCTTTAAAAAAGGTCTTCTATGAATGCTCCAAGAATGTCTGCTCATATAACAATATATTTCACTCCTCAAATCACTTAGTATCCAATCTCCAATTTAGCAGCTCCTAACTTCCTTCGTTGAACTAGCTCTTCACTTTTTTCCCTACCTTGCACTTGTTTTCATAAACTGAGATTCGACAATATTTGGGAACATATAACACTAGTGCACATTAATAAGGTTCTACCGCCCTAATAAAAAGAGTAAATAAAACTAGTAGTCCCTTCTTAATATGGTGACAATATTAAGAAAACAAAGAATGTAGGATCCTCTTCCATAAATTTAGATTCATATCATATGTGTGTCTATGATGTCAGTAGTTTATGAGCTGTAAATTGTGGTGCTCATCTATCTTAATTGCTAGGGGCCAGATCTGATGGGTAACTACTATGTCAAGGATGCTCAAACTTGCTGCAAGTTTCATGTCCGCATCATAGACAGTTTAGTTCTTGGTGTGTAGCTCCAAGTCACTCTTCAGATTAAGAATGCTTTGTTTTATTTCAGAAAATTATTTATGGGAGTTTTAGATCACTAATCTCAAGTGATTAGGTTGGAAATATGATGTGGTAGAAATCGGTTTTAGTGGAACGGTGTGGGTTTACATGAGATATCTTAGTGAAGAGTAATTTGTGAAGGTTGGATTGAGATATTGCATTTTAAACATTGAGTTTCATTTATGTTTTTGGTTGCATTATGTGTATTTATGGGCTAGCTGCAATGAATTTATTTTAGACTATATAGATTGCACTATTTTTTATGCCTTGTGATTCATCGAGATCATAGGGGTGCTAAGTTTTTTAGGCCTGTTTGAAAGGTTGTTTTGTGTTCTTTGAACCGCTGTGAAATTAGGTCAAGGGCTGGATAGTGTTTCTGCTATAGTTTTTATACTATTTGATTTGTGGGTTGCATGAATTTGATTGTGTCTTTCTTCTCTTTTCTTGTAGTTTGATAACTTATATGGATGTAGATCCTCTCCCACATATGGTCTTATGCGAGCCACAGATGTCATGATTTCTGGTAAGGTTGCTGTTGTGTGTGGATATGGAGATGTTGGAAAGCCATTCTATGCCATGCAACCTCTTATGGAAGCCCTTACTAAGGATGTACTTGGCATTGTTGATATTTTTATGAAGAATAATGCCATTGTTTGCCACATTTGTTTTTCTAACAACAAATTTTACATTGAAAGGTTTTGAAAATTTCCCCATTGTTGAGAAGAGTAAGCCATCACAGTACCTATCAAGGTCATATGCCATCACAATACACATTCCTTGAGATGCTCTAATATCATTGGACGTATTCCTGGAACTGGAAGACTACACTTTCCTGGAGCTGGAAGACTGCACGCATTTTTTTTTACATATACATTTTTTTCCATCAGTATTCCGATGCTTTCTATCCACTTACAACCGTCGGACTTGCAACAAATTCTGCAAGACGTCGGACTTCCTACATAGTCTACAAGACATCGATAGAGCGACTTCAAGTCACAAAAGTTGGAATAGCAATGGATGTTGGATGAATTCTGAACCGTCGGACTTGCGACAAACTCTGCAATACGTCGGACTTTCGACAAAATTTGCAAGATGTCAGACTTCCAACAAATTTTTCAGGATGTTGATAGAGCGACGAAAATTCACAATCATGGGATTTACCACATGATTTTGAAAACCTGAAAAACGTTGGAAGAGCAATGGTTATGGAACGTCGGTAGAGAGACAATTATGTAACTTCGATAGAGAGACAGTTATGGAACGTCGATAGAGAGAAATTTTTGAATGTCGATAGAGCGACAGTTTTGCTAATGTCAAAATAGCGACACTTTTTCTAATGTTAGAATAGCAACGGTCTGGCTAACGTTGGAAAAGCAACGGCTGTCTGGAAATGTCAAAAAATGTGTCACTCTTACGACACTTTATTGAAGTGTCGGAATTGAAACTCTAAGAGAAACCACATTTTTCCCCACCTCAAAGTGTCACTCTTGGGATGCCTATGTGTCGCAAGAGAGACATTTTGACCATCGAAAATTGGGCCAAATGTGCTAGTGCCTTCAACCTGAAACTTGAGCTCAATTTATAGGGAAATGGAGTTAGTTTCACTTCAATGAAGAGAGGGATGGATTCCTCACATGAAGGGATTTGAGCTCCATGGACCAAGGGATAAGCTCCATGAGTGGAGGGATAAAGCTCGAACTGATCACGACTCTAGAAGCTTCCAGTTGGGAGAATATTCGACCAACTAGGCTTCTACAAATTACTTTTTCTTTTAATTTTCCTTTCGCTAGGGTGCGCAGGTAATAGTAGCAAAACGTTTGGGGGTTGTTGTAGTTTATTGACCAAACAACACTGCATGCATAGAAAAGGGATAGAAAAGCCGCGCAGGTAGACTTTTAGGGGTTTTAAATATCTTTTCTCCAATTCCAAGACTTGATTCAGGAAATTTAAGGTTTTTGAATTCTAAGGGAACATGATATAGGTGGTGATGTACCCATATGAATAGTCAAATTTCATGGTGAAAAAATAATGTGTAATAGATTACCCCCTAAAGTACGAAGTTTGAGGTTATTCTGAAGAGTGAAGTGCTTTATCATTCCGAGGATTGGATTGGAGACATTAATCAAAAACCTGTAAAAACATTCAATGCAAACATATATATATATATATATATATATACATCATCCCTGAGGTAGGAATTCCCATACTCAGATCAAAACTAACTAAATGTTCTGGTATAGATATGATTTCAATATTACATCAAAAGTAGACACAATATGGGCACAACCATCTGTCATGAGTAGTCTATTGTATCATGAATAATAAAACTCCTCATAGCCTGGATGGTGGAAACTAGATCCAGGGTCTTTATTTCCACTTCTCGAACCAGTACAAATATATCCATGCGATTAATTGTGTCAAAGTCGAACATGGTACAAACCACTTGATTACCAGTAAATGATGTGAATTGTTAACAAACGTGAGAGAAACCACCAATAATGACTGTTATCACCAAATTGATCTTGATTGGCTGCTCAACAATCAACTCAATGTAACTCTTTCAAACCACTTCTAACTGAAGATTAGCCTCTTCATTTTGAGAGGGATATCTCAAAGGAGGTTTATGATATTGAATAAAGATAATCCAAGATGGCTAAATATATGAATTTTAACTTGGTTTTTGTATGATTTCAGGTTGAAAAATGAATACCTTCTACTATTGGGCTATGGAGTCAACATCAGTACTTTTACTAACAATGGTTCTTCACATGGAAACTAAGGGAGATAGAGGTTTTTAACAAAGATAACTCATACACATAACATAAGGAAAACACAGTAATTTCACCCCTAAAGGAAGTCAGAGAATAATATTAGAATTCTGAGTAATTATACATAAAATCCACTACAGTTGATTAGACATAAAGATACAAATAAATAACACATCAAAAACCTCAGAAGAATCTCAGGTCTGGAAGTAGAATGTCACTGTATATTACTAATAATGGACAAAAACATACAAGCATAAATTTGGTGAAATATTCTCCAACCCTTTTCTCTTTGATGCTTATTCTATAAATAGACATTCTTTACAATGTATATGATCTTCCCAGCTGTCTAGATCTTTGAATTATACTATGACACCTATCATAACTGAAACCATTAACTTGAAATAGAAAAATGACAGCTATCCTTTAAAGAAAACAAACTCCTAATAGGACTCTATCTCCTATTTATTACATTCATTTATCCTATTAGTGAAACACTTACATAATGAATGTCACATGCTTGAAGGACAAATCACCACAATTCACCACCACTTTACATCTTCAAAACACCCCTAGATCTTTGGAACATAATCCTACTTTTTAGGGATGGATGACCTTCACTTTAAACATTGTTTTGACTAATGAGCTGGTTGTGTGGCACTCCCTTCTGAGCCATGAATCTATTTTGATATGGTCCACTGACATGGTAAAGGTATCCAACTAGAAAATGTGCTATTGAGATGCTCAAAATTCTTCAAAAATCTCCTCGCTATGAAATAGGGCAGTTTAGGTAGTTTCGTAGCGATTTTTAGTAGCGCATGAAAACTTGATTTTCCATCTATCTCTTTGACTCATTTGTTGTTCCAACACCTTTATTATGCCAAGACACCTTGAAAATAGTCAATCTCCCCTCATAAAACTTGACAAAACTAATTTTTAATGTAAAAATGCACCTATAGAAATTTTTGTAGCATATTTATGGCCTCAAGCCTGAGGTACGCTATGAAACTATCCAAAAAAACAGAATTTTTTGAGTTCAATATTGTCTTCAAAAATTGTTCTCTAGCTACGAAATTTCGGTTCTCTGCATGTTATGAACCTCATAAAACATATTCCATCTTAATTTTTACTCCTATGGTGTTTCATCTTCATTTACAATCAATTAGTTGATGGGCTCTTCTACCACTTTCATCTTTAGTTTTTTATTTTCTAACTCCATTTGAATCAAATCCAGTTGCTCCTGGAGATCTTCCACTTAGTCTTTTAATGCTCTGTTTTTGGATTGTAAGTGCAAGTTCAACTTCCTAACATGTTTAACCTCCCCTATTAGTGGCTGAGTCCATTTCATCAACTTTTATGTATTGTCCAAGGTTTTTGAAACACTTGTGACTTTTTCTTCCCATATTTTCCTCATTTGTTCAAATTGAACCTTCTCAATTCTATGTTACTTTTCCTCCAGCTTCAACACAAATATCTCCTTACCTGCTTCCTTCAACTACTCTTTGAGGGTTTCTATTTCTGATTTTTCCATCATTTTCTCTTTTCTATTTGTTTGCTTGATAACCAGTTCCTCCTTTGCAGGTGAAGACAAATATATGATGCTTATTGGCTGGGAAGCTTCATTGATTTTCTTAGTATCTTTTCTTTCCATGACCTTCCTTGCATGTCTAGTCATTGGCTTCCTAGGTTGAAAAATGAAATCAGCATCATCACCTGCAAAATCTAGTTTTTTAACAATCTTAGCTTTCTTTAGCTTTCTTTCTCCATATTCAATGTCTTCATCTTGCACAATGGGTGACTCTTCAATTTCAATTGTATGCAAGATATCCTACAAATTTCCTTTAGCCAATGTCTGGCTTCTAGTGACTCTCTTGCTGCCTTGTTTGCTAACTGTCTACTTTTATTTTGTAGGTGTTGTTTGACATATGTCACTCTCTTGCAAAGGCTCTGTTCTCATGTCCATTGGCTGTAAAGGAGGTGATCTATCTTCTTCTTCAACTTCTTCTTCCACAACTGTTGATGAATTTAACCACGTCAATTTCATAACCACTCATGAACAAGAAGGAAGTCCAATCTTTGTCTAACCTCCTCAATTCCTCTAACACTAACATCTTAACTAGACCATGATGAAAAAGAGAATTTTCACTGCCCTCTGTTTTGATTTGAACCTTATCTCACATCTTCCCTAGAATTCTGTATAAATAGAAAGGCAAGTCAACTGACCTCTTACCTACAAAATTTAGAAGAAGTCTGAGATGATAGGATTAGACCATGTGAAATATTCCTTCACAGGTAAAATAATTTTGAATGGCCATCAACAGCTTTCCATAATTCTCCTTCATGAAACTCCTAGGGATAGCACTTGTCAAATCAATTTCATTGTGTTCTTGCTTGATGAACTCTTTGCAATCCTGCATTGTGAATTTGATACCTTTAAACCATTGTTAACCTCCTCTAGGGATTCCTGTAGCTGATGAGATGCTCTCTAGTGTCACTGTAAGGTTCAGAATTCCAACCTTTGATGTTTTTCTTGTGAAGCTGGTGGAAAAATCCTTTGAAACCTGTAAATGAAAGCCCTGCAACCTCTGATAGAATTGCAAGCAACCAGTTATCCTGAAAACCTTCATGGTAGTAGTGTCTTCATTGAGTAAATTCATATCCATGGGCTCATACCTATGACAATGGCCACCCTTATTGGTTTTCCTTCTTGTAGCCATAGATGCTTTATAGTCTTCACTGCCTCGCTTGTTGATGACACCTGTAGAATTCAAACTTGTCGGCCACCTGCTTGGCTCGATGAAGCAGCTCTCCAAAAAATGACTCACATGCAAGGATAAAGCACAATATGAAAAAAGGCTAATTGAGGTAAGGTTTTATGGTTTAACTTATAGCTCAAGCTTCAATCATGACACATACAAGCTAAAAAGTTAATGATGACATCAAACATGGCTATGTACATTTGAATTTATCATAACAAACTTGAATGACCTCCACCCTAACTCCTCTAATCATAAAATGACACCTCATACAACTCTGACAAGACAGGTTAAAAAAAAAAAAATCGTAGCGAAATCAATTAAGCCTCTAATAGATTCGCTACGAAACTATTAGGTAGTTTTGTAGTGAAATCTAATGTGTTCTAGTGTAAAACGCTATGAAAATTTGAAAAACTGACAGATTCGCCCTTTTGAGTTTGAATGCATGGGGAATGACAACTGATATGATATGGTACTAATTTGACATGAAATGGCATAAATGAAGGTGATCCTAAAACTTAGGATAGGCTTAAAAAATGCAAAAAAAAATTCTATACCACATTAAAATGGCTTAGGAGACCTTATCCATTTGGTGAGTGACCTATATGACCCTACCAATAAATGTTTCACAACTTTATGAGTGATAACGATGAAAATCTCTCTCAAAGTACTCCAGTACAATCCATGAAGTGTGAATGAATGATTTGCAGTCAAAATCTCATAGAATCATTCGATCAAAGGTCATTTATGTAACCTGTCGACGAAGGCGAGAAACCTACCATTAGGGCATGCAAATCCCAAGGTACTAATAGGATTCTAGATCAACTTTCTAGATGATGAGCTGACGTCAATAGAAAGTGACCCGTCGTAGGAAAGCCCATGACATGAAACCATTAGATTAAGTTTTGAAAAAATATTTGAAAGGACTGAATTAGGGATGTTCAATGTGAATGGAGATAAATGTTTGCAATGAATGGTTTATTTGAACTCTCTCTTGAACACATAACGACATTGAAGATGCCTTGGCAGCATTTGAACTAAAGCTAATACCTAGAAACTATTTGAAGACTTTCAACGTGGTTCGATTAACTGTTAGACAAATGATTTCCCAACCCAAGTACAAGTGTGATAAAGTGTCATGCTCAAGAGTGGCATGTTGCTTTTTAAACAAGGGTGACAATTGGATTCTTTTTCTCTCTTTTTCCCCCACCATTACTGGTAAGTACCTCTTTATTTTTTACAAGCTTGAAGAGGATAACATTTGCTTGTTTGTGTAAGCTCATCCTTGGGATGGGTCCATCTTAATATTAAAATCGAACCCTAAGAAGGAGTGGTTCGGTCCTATTTGTAATCGGCAGGTCCTTTATTGTTAAATTTTAACAAGTCCAATATAGGATAAACTCGGTGTTTTTCAATTTTAGGGAGTTAGAAGAAAAACATAAGTAAACTCCATGGTTGTTATTTTTTGTAAATTTAGTCTCTCAAGCCTGAAAAAGGATAAAATAATGCAGGAGAGAACTCTATTGACCATGATTAGTCAATGTATCCATTTTTCATAATTAGTCCATTTCAATCTGGAAAAGGGATACACTTTACTGAAGGGATGACTGTTCATTTGTTTTAACGAGTTCGAATAGTCAAGTACTCGGCGATCTTTTCATATTTGAAGTCTGAAAATAGCTTAAAAGGGAACTCCAGGGTTTCGCTTTTTCATAATTTTACAAAGCCCGAAAATTTGATAAAAGCATACTCAATGTCAAAATAATTCTTTTAACCAAAAAATCCTATATCCTACACAAAAAATCAAAAGATTACACATACCTATTTCCAAAAAGTAAAAATGTTTAAAAATGACCTTTTAAAGTGAAAAACAAATAAAATAATAATATTTTATTCATTTAAAAACTATAAAAAGGGGTTAAAACAAATCATTTTCACCTTTTGTATTCAAAGAAATGCAGAGAGAGCATTTGGCTAAAAATTTCTGAAGCAAATCTCGAGAGAACCGACCATCCATTTCTTGAATCGTCAGAACTAGGTAATCCACATCATCTTTATCTTCATTTCTATCCATTTTATTTTTCAGTTTGAGCCTTAATTTAATTTTTAAAGAGGATTTTATGTTTTAAATTGTACCCTCAGGGGTCCGCGGGTAATGTAAGTGATAACTGCAAACCTCGATAATTTTTAAAAGAAAAATTATTGGGGTGTCGTGGGTTCTGTGTGGAGCGCGTGCAGACGTTTGCACTATCTGCACATAAAACCTACGGAGGCACCATGAAAATTTTAAAAATCAAAATTTCTCTTAAAATAAGGTTCAATTTCTCTTCCAAATGGCTCTAACTCTTAAATGTGTTGATTTGTAGGTTTTCCCACCATGTCAGAGTGGCAGGAACATGAACATGAGCTCATAGACAATGAAGCTATGGATGATGATACAACTATGCATGCATTGAAGAATTGTGGCTTATACAAATTTTGGGTTATCCAAGGGATGAAATCACAAGTGGAGCTAATGGTTTGGCTTGTAAACACATGGGATGTTCAAGACCAATGCTTCATAATCGGTGACCACTGGCTTGAAATTGAGCTCGAGGACATTTATTTCCTTACCGGATTGTCCTGAAGAGGAAGAAGCATCTCCTTGTTTGGGGTGAGACAGGGAGGTCTATCCAGTGCCAGTTACAAAGAGCAATATTGTAGCAATGAGGCAGATCTAAAGGATGGTCGCATAGATATTAAAACTATCTTGCGATTGGATCTTAAATTGATATAATTTACAGTAACCAGATTGTGCGGGAGTGCAGCTCCGCATGTGGCTACTAAGTCACAGATGCAAACAACAGTCGACTGTCTTGGGGGAACCATATTTAACTGGTGCGAAGGAGGAAAGGCCAATTAACTAGAGAAAATAATGTGAAGTTGAAAAACTTCGGATATGGCACCATTCTCATTTCATTTTATTTAGAGTGAATTTTTCTTCTTGCTCCGTAGTTTATTCCAGTAGATAGTGGGGCCCCTCAGGAACCTCGGATGGTGTGATGTGTGGCACTAATGGCTCACCATGGAGGCAAGGGTGGCTCAGTATTTCGGTTTACTCTAGCATAATTTATGTGGCTTGGGAACCAAGTCTTCACCATCGAAGACTTCCCTTATGTGGGAATGGATTACAAGGGTGATCCTAAAACATCTTTGCCTCCAGGGGCACAGTGGGACAAGACAGGTAAGCGAATCATTTTGATTTTTTTAATATAATTTTATTTTATTTTTATCGTCCAATACTGATAAAAAATTTAAATACAGATGTCGGTCCACAATGACCAACAACACTTCTCCGCTTTGATAGGCGGGAAGCACAGCCTGTAGCACCTCCGCAGGACTAGGCAATAGAGATCCTAGCAGAAATGGAGCACAACCTTGAGAGATCAATCGTAGAAATTCTTGAGACAAGAACAAATGATATCCCTCTTAGGCTTCAGAGACACGTGACAGGTGTTCTAGGTCCATTTAGGAGATTTACGCACAAGGTGGTGCGTGATATAGTCTATTACCATGATCATCATCATGGATAGTGGATGATCATTTTAGATCGATATTTTTCTTTTTTTTGTATCAGTATCTATTAGATCATAAGGTGTTTGAACCTATGATCACAGATGATGTAATATTTTTTGAAAACAAACTAATCTATCCTAATGAAATTACTACTTTCATTATCTAAGTATCTTGTTCAACATGGATTGAATGTTGTTTTTATTTACTCTATTAATGTTGTAAATGTCTATTTAGAACACAATTAGCTAATGCATAAGCCAATGTGTTTAAATTTCTTGAGATATTTTTATATTCAATATAATAAAATTGTCGTTCCAAGAGATGAACCTTCAAAAATAATATTAATAACACTAGGTTTCTATTTGCACATAAATGTAATACAGTGAGTTCTGAATCCAACCTAATGATCAAACGTTGAATACCAAATGAAATGGTGTCAGATAATAACTCAATGACAGCGCTATATTCTACAATATTTTTCGTTATTTGACCAAGTCATGCCCCATGAATAGAAGCTAACTCATCGATGGGTGAATAGATAACCCAAGCCGTGGAAGAGATATTCCATGTACTATGATAGGCACCATCAACAAAACCAATGTATGTTTGAAGTGATATCGACATCTATAATATCAAGAGTAATCAAGATAAGAAGCTATAGTATTAACACTAAAAACTAATCTAGGCACACTTATCTAATCAAAGGCACACTATTCTAAAAAGTAAGTAATTTACAAGAGAGATCTTCACTCGAAAATCAAGCATAATATCTCTTAAAAAAAATACCATTTCTGGGCTTATCTAAAGATACCCCATTATAATCAGTTAATTCATAGGCTCCTTTTGCAAGCATATCCTTGAAAATATAGGGACCATGCCACATCGGTTCGAATTTTCTAGTATGCATCTTATCGTTAGGTTGATCGTATACTAAAACTAGGTCACCTTCTGAAAATACATGAGGGTTAACACTTTGATCATAAAGAGCTTTCACATGTTTCTTATGAGCTTCAGTAGCCAATGTAGTGGTACACCGAATCTCATCTAATTATGCTAAGTATAGAAAGCATTTTTCCTCTTTAGAGGTAGTTGGTAACAACTCAATGGCTAATTTGAGTGACGGTATATCACATACAATGGGTAACACTGCTTCTAAACCATAGAATAGTTGAAAAGAAGTGAACCCTATAGTAGTTTTTGTAGAGCTTGGGTATGCCCATAGTGCCAAAAATAACATGGTATGCCAATTCTATTTGTTAGGTCCAATAATCCGTTTAACCATGGTGGTTAAAACCTTATTGACAGCTTCAAATTGACCAATATCCTATGGTTAATATGGAGTAGAATTATCATGGAGTAGGCCAAGTTGATTGGAAAGTTCGGTCATCATAATATTTCAAAAATTATTCCCATGGTCTGTGATAATAGCTTGAGGCACACCCAAATGAGCAATCACATGATTGAATACGAAATTAGCTGCAGTTTTTCCATTTGTTGCAAATGTAGGCATCGCCCCGACCCATTTTGTAAAGTAATCTACAGCGAGAATAATATACCCATGCCCCATGGCCGAGTGAGGGTTACATGTAATGAAATCAATGCCCCATTTCGCAAAAGGACCGACAACAATGATAGGGTGAAGAGGATTTGTAGGTGCACACATCTTTCGATCCAAAATTTGGCAGTTGTGGCATTTTTTGACTACAAGGATACAATCTTTGAATAACAACGACCAAAAATAACAAGTGTGCAATATCTTTTAGGTTATGGCAAACCTAAAAATATGAAAACCACACACTCTAGAGAGGCAATCATTCAAAACTATTTCAGCCTCTTCATGAGTTATACAACGTCAAAAAACATAATCTACACCATGATGATAAAGAGTGTCTCCAACAATATTTTATTGCTCGGATTGATATCGTATTCTCCATTGATTTGAACGTGAAAGCTCTGGGTGAAAGTTTTGGGTTTGAAGATATATAATGATATCTCCATACCATGGATCTAATGTACTGATGAGAAATAGATATTCATCTGCGATGTAATTCTATACCACGGTTTCTCTCTCAATATTGAGAAAGTCACACATAATCTCTGCAAACACTAGTGATTTGTTTGATTTAGATTTCTTGAATTCCAAATCAAATTCTTGTAGAATGACAATCCATTTAGAGTATTTTCCCCAGAGTAATTGTTTTGTCAAAATATACATCATCGGGTTGCAATTAGATATCATAGTTGTTTTACGTAATAGTATGTAGTGACAGAATTGTTGGAAATCTTGCACTAATGCCAAGGCCAATTTCTCCACATGTGAATATTTTATTTCTATCCGATTGAGATTCTGACTTAGAAAATAGATCACATGTTCATTTTGAGATTCATCCTCCTGAACCAAAACCATTCCAATGGTGGAATCAGAGGCAGATAAATATAAAAATTAGTCTTAGTGGTAATTAGGTGGATGCAATAACGGTGCATGGGTCAACGCATGTTTTAGTGCATCAAAATATTTATCAACAATCTCATCCCAAATAAAAGGAACATTTTGTTTCAAAAACTAGGTAAAACCTTTTGTTAACTCAACATAGTTCGAGATAAACCTATGTAAAAAATTTGCTTTCCCTTGCAAACTTTAGAGTTGGTGAAGCGTGGAAGGAGGAGGTAATTTGATGATAGCCTCAACATTCGAGGGGTCGACACGAATGCCATCTTTCGAAATGATGAATCTAATTAATCGCCCTGATTTCACACAAAAAACACATTTGTGTGGGTTCAAACAAATATTGTAGTGCCTACATCTCATGAATATAGCTCGTAAGTGTGTAGGATGATTGTCTTTGCGTAAAGAGTGAGAAGATGAATCATCTAGATAATGTTGTACAATATGTTTGATATCATGAAAATCATAAGACATATCCCTTTGAAAAGTTGCACCAGCATTTTATAATCCAAAATGTAATTTGCAATAAGAAAATGTTCCCCAAGGACACATAAATTTTTTTTTGGTTGATCAACAGGGCATATGTTGATTTGATTATAGCCAGAAAATCCATCCATAAATGAGAAAATTTCATTTTCGGCACAATCATCAATAATTAGGTCGATATAGGGTGTAGGATAATTATATTCTGGACATGCTTTATTAATATCCCTATAATTGACACATACTCTTATAGTCCCTTGTTTTTTTGTGCCGGAAACCATATTAGATACCCAATCTGTCAATGGAATTGGATAGATAAATCATGCTCGTAATAGCATCTCGACTTCATCTTTGATAGCTACAGCTTTTCATGAATGTATTGGATGTAATATTTGTATAATAGGCTTAGCATCCGAGTATGTCTTAATTTTATGAATGACAATCTTAGGATTGATTCCTGGCATCTCTTCGTAATACTAGGAAAAAATGTCTCGAAATTCTTGAAATAGGGCTTTGTAAGTGTTAATCTCCTCAATCATACAAGAAGCGCCTATATGAATGTTTTCAATAATTCCAGGTTTGATTGATATGTCAATAGGAATTTTTGTAGAAATATTTCCCAAATTAGTCTCAGAATCTGAATGTGTAATCGATATAGGATTCTGTGGTTCCTTGACATAATCAATCGTAAAAATATACGAAAAATAATTCTCAAACTTATCAAGATCAGGTAAAAACGAAGATCTATGATGTAGATCATCCCAGGGTAATTCATCTGATGACAAAATTTCTCGAATTTTTTCGTTAGTGTAAAATAAATGTTGAAAGGGATCAGAAAATGATGGCAATGCTGAGCTTGATAGAGAAGAGGATTCTTCAGTGATCACATTCATTTGATATGGAGTAGTTGAAAGTGTGTCAAAATATGACTTCACTGCTACATATGTCGTTTCAAAAGGACTCAAGGGAATCTCTCCATTGAAAGAGTCTAGTTATGATTTTGAATGCACTGCCCAACTGTCATCGAATGGTATAGTGTTTGATGAGATCATATTGATGTTGGAAATTCTGCAAGGTATGTTGAGTGGAGGTATAGAGAAAGTTCCCATGAGAGTGGAATCCTTCACTAATCCTACACCAACATCTTTGTATGGGATAGTTTTTTTTCCAACATGTTGGATATTGTCTGTAGAAGTAGGGTCTGATGAATAATATGACAACTGATCAATTTTCATAATCTTGCAATTATGAGGAAACATCATTAGCAGAAAGATGGATGAAACGACAATAGTCATCGCATAAGACCAACTATGACCCAAAAGAAGGTTGTAATCAAGAGGGTCATCAACAAATTCCACATCTATATCAACAGTTTTTCCTTCTACTTCTATAGGTAGATCATGGAGTATTCCATATGGATGAAATCCTCTTCCATAAAAGGCTTTAATAATTCTCGGTGATTGGTTTAGTGCTGGAGAACTAAGATTTTTCTAGCATTTTAATGACATTATGCACGTGGATGCCCCCTCATCAATTACAGTACGAAAAAATCATCTGGATTTGACTAATACTGGAATCTGAAAAGCCATCTGACGAGGGAGTCTCGGTGTAAAATTTTCTAGATCAAAGACCATGAGGTTGGAATCCTGAGGATTTATAACTCCGATAGCTGATAATAGTAATTTCCTTTATGATGGACATGATTGTAGAACTTCTAAGGATGACATTGCTGAAGGAGATATCGCCAAATCTTCAACAATTTTGTAATTCTGAGCAACTCTCGCATGTGGATTGAAAGATGACTTTCGAAGTACACCTTTAGCAAGCGGTTTAATCACTAGATCAGGATTAGGTTTCTCGATTTGAAGTGGTTCAGAAATTGAAGGAGATATAATTGGTGTTTGACTAGAATTTTTTGTCTCTTTACCAGTTACAGGATTTTTAGTTCCATAGCCTTGAGATCGTGTCACAATAACTTGAGACATCATTAGAATATCTACCAATGAATTTGAAGAAGATCCTATCATTTTACTATCTTGAGTGGGAAAAGGATCCTTCAATATGGCGGGTGTGGGTGAACCTTTGACAAACTTGGAGACTTTGGACCGATGTGGACACTCTTTGGTATAGTGATCATCATCACAAATAAGACAAGTATAACAAGGTTTCTGTTTTTCATCAGCTGGTTCATGCTTTTCAGTTTTCTCTTTGGGAGATGTAGTTTGTTTGTTTTTATTCTTTCCTTTCTTCATATTACCAGTTTTAGATTTAGCTGTAGATGAGTCTACAACATGAATGTCGGTAGATGTTTCAAGGGAAGAATCTCCTTTCAGTGAATCTGGTAAATTTTTAATGGGAGAAGTAGTTTTGGAAGACTTCTTTTCTATTATTAGTGCTAACTGAACCAATTACACCATCTGTAGCATGAGAACCAGAAGGAGTTGTAGTTATTTGACCTGGACGTGGCAAGTCAGGAATATTTTCGTATAAAGTACCAGACTGTGTATATACAAGGTCTAAGTACTGTGCTTGAGCTATGACTTGTTCTTTCATAACAACACCTCCCTTAGCCACATCTTCAATGATATTTGGAAGTAATTATTTGATAAACCATTCTGCTAAGATTTGATTCGAAATGAAAAATTTCACTAAACGTCATCTACGTCTCCATTCATGTATGTGATCTGAAATGTATGTGGAAGTACACTATTTTAATGAAGTTAAGAGTTTCATGCCATTGTTGTAACGGACAGACAACTGAAAGTGTGTTAATAAATTTGTTGCTAACGCATTGAAATTTTTGAATGAGCCACGTGGTAGTTCAATATACCACTTTGCAGATAAGCCTATCAATTTTCTTTGAAACAATATCAATCAAATGGAATCATCGATTAAAGAGTTGGATGCACACCAAAGGTGGTAATTCATAACATGGTTGGAGGGGTCATCTCCCGATTTACCTTCAAACTTGGGAATATCACAGGGAAACTTATTAGGCATTGGTGGCCAAAACAGAAGATAAGAAATTGGATCGTTCATGAGGCACGAAAAATCTGGAAAATCCAAATTTGCAATGAATGGTAAGTGACGGTTAGGATCCTGTTGAGAAAACTGATAACCTTGAGGAATGATTCCAATACCGATAGGATGACATCCAGGTTAGCCTAGAATAGCCTGTGTAGTTGGAATTGGTATGCCTCCAGGATAACCAGGATTAGTCGTACCATACTAAGGTTGAGATGGTATCTGATATGTGTAACCAGGGTATGTTTGATGCTGGTATACTGGATTTTTCCCTACAGGTCCATATTGATACTGCCCTTGATACAGTTTATAAACAAAATGACCTATATAAGGCTGGTTCGATACAATTTTACTTGTACTAGGTTGTCCTGTAGATGTCTAAACAGTAGTTTGAATTGTAGGTCTAGGTTGATGAGCAGTCATTTGAGGGATTGATTGTGATACATGTGTCGTCATTACTTGAGGGGTTGTAGAAACAGGGACTGTAGAAACTCCAGGAATAGGTGTACTAGGGTGTTGAATAAAAGCTGATGCAGCAGTTTGGATAGGAATTCTAGGTGTACTTGGACCAAGTTGTTGAACACTACTAGGTGCAGATACCTAAGGTATAACTTGAAGCGAAGGTTGGACATGTTGCTGGATTTGGGGTTAACCAGTTGGCTGACCAAGCTGATTATAAGGTACTTTCATGGTAGATTGCAAATTCTATTGATTCAACGATGCATTCCATATGGTGTTTAATCTAGGATAAGTGGCTCCTATTGAAGGTTTTGATGCGTAAGATGGACCATAACCAGGTTTATAATTCGGAACGTTAGCTTGAAAATTTGCTGGATAATTTCCACTAAAAGATTGACCTCCTTGAAACATATGTTTTTCTTGATCAAACTGTAGCCCCAAAGGAGGTTGTTATCCTTGGAAAGTTTGTTTCCCTGGCATAGGGTATTGCCCTTAAAGAGGTTGTGGCCCCTGAATAGAGTACTACCCTTGAGGTTGATATTTTCCTTGAGCTATGTACTTCCCTGGAGGTATGTATTTCCCTTGAAGTATGTATTGTCCTTGAGGTTTCCCCCCAGGCAGTAAATTACAACCTTGATGTTTCCCCCCAGGCAATAAATTGCTACCTTGAGGGTCAGGGTTAGGAATGTTTCCAGACATCATGTAGACTTGTTTCGTTTTCAAAGTTTCGGTATGAGATTCATTGAGACCAGGTGATTTTACAAGTTTTTCGGGAGAGGGAGATGCTCCTGAGAAATTACCAGAAAGTGACTGGTATCCTGAGGAACAAATGGACCAACATACAAAAAAAAATATGGTGATGAAGAAAACATGGATGACTCACTAAACATGTCTGATGAAGGTCTGTAACTACCTCTGGGTAAGGTGTAAAAAGGAATATGGGGTGGCGAGTAACTAAGACCAAAATTATGTAGAAAGTTGGTTAACTAAGAATACCAAGGATATTGCTTGAAAGGGCTATAATAAATCGATTCACTTTGCCTTATATCTAAATATTATTGACGTGAAGGAACTATAACTTCTTATTTTGCGTCAATAATCTCTTCGATACTAATGAGGCCAGGAGGAAGGTTCTCAGTGGTTTGAAGCTTCACTCGAGGTGAATGAGGATGACTAGGGGTTCAAGTTATGAACTCCGAAGAAAACTCAAATGAAGCAGATTCAGTTTCAGGTTCAAAAATTTCAGGTTCAGTAGCTGATAATTCACTAGTTGTAGATGCAAGTTCAACTAGTTCAAAAATTTTTGGTTGTCTTTCGTAACTTTCTGCTGTGTGAGGTTGATCTACTTCATAATCAAGATGTATTATTATAGATGTTTCCTCTTGTTCAGTTGATCTATTTCCTGATGGTTGGCCTCTTTCAGATTTATTTTTTTCTAATTGACTTGGTGTGTACTCAGGGGGTTGCCCCTGCATTCTATGAGAGTGTCTCAGTAATTTAGCCATGGTTAAATGTTTAACACATGAAAATCAATAAAAATGTCAAAAAAATAAACCTAAAGTTTCCAAGGAAACAATCAAATTGAACACATGCCTACAAAATCTAAGAGACAATCCACACACAAACAGTATGTTTCCACACTAAAAACACCAGTTGGTGATGAAATCCAACATCATAGAATTCTAAGGTGGAAAACTAGTGGTCGGAACATTTACCCCAACAACCTTCTTAATGAAACAGTCCAGTGCAAGTCCCTCAACTTATACCATCTCGAAGTGACGAGTACCCTCCGAAAGTTCCATGTGAGTCTAGCCGATGTGTGTTCCAGGTATAGTGGGACCTTCCCTCCACCGTCACCTTGGAAAAAATCATGAATATTATGGTCACTAAGGTCACCAACAAAAAAAAATATACCTGGGGAACAATCTACGATCTGATATACACGCAAGGGAATAGTATCAAGCTCAATCCCCTTGAAGGCTCCTCGATATGGTAAATTTGAGGTTTGCCAACAAGTGACCCCAGGCTCCTTGAAAATGGCCTATCCAAGGTTTACCATTTGTATTACGTGCACATCTGCTATATTTCCCAATGATATAGGTACAATTACCTCACTGGTTCCGACATGATCTCGTGCTTGACTCTTTTAAGAAGAGCTTCCCAGAGTACAAATGCTACAATTGGATTTTACTACCGTAAGATGCTACTTGTTTGTTTAAATTTTCTTGGAAATTTAATTACAACACGTTCCAAAACACTAGCCTAAGCTATGTTGGTGGAATTATCCCTAGAAAATGTAAAATATATATATTCATTTTATTAATGTGTTGCTTTTAATTTGGATGTTTCTTAAGACAAAAGGTATGGAGTTGAAACTTTAATGATGTTTGTGACCCGACTCAAAAATACGCTAAATGCATTTAAATGATAAGTGCAACTCTTTTCTTTTCAACGAATATTATTTAAGGGAAATATTGAGAGCTTTAAAAAATTTCAAACCACCAATTCTTTCATTCATAAACAAAATCCTCGAAAATAAGATGTTTTCGTAAAGAACTCAATTCGCAAAAATGATCAATTACTCTTTTGAAATGAAATTCCTTAAACAATCAGATCAGAAACTACAGATCAATAAACAAACCAATTCCAAAAGAAAAAAAATATCTAAAAACATGAATTTCAAAATCAAAGAAAAAATCTAATTTTTAAGTCTGTCTAGAATGTTTGCAGACGTTTTCTCGTAGTTTGTGATTAGACTAAGAAAAACTTCTACTTATCTCAGCAGAAATGAAAACATCCAAAAATGCTTTGGTGATATCAGGTTTCAGTAAGCTAAAAGCTCTTCCAATTTTTCAAATAAAAAAGGAATCAATTTTCATAAAAGTAAGGTTTGCAATGATCTTAATGGCTCAGAAAGACAATATCATCATACTAGTAAGCTAAGGTATATGAAGGTATCTTGTATGGAGGAGAAATAAAGTAGGGAAAACTCTGACTTATAAGATGCAAATAGGATGATAAATCACACAAATGAAAAATTTTCTTAAAATAAATTCACACATAATATTTGACAGCTCAGATAGATTGGGGCAAACATAATGAATCAAGTGATCTGGATCTAAAAAAGAGAATTTTAAGTTTTTCAAAAATTTTCCAGGGGTGTACAGTTTATAGTGGAAGACAGAGCGCATGCGCACTATTTTGAACTAGAACCTGTGCAGGTTGTCACATTGTTTTCTATTGAAAACCATGGAGGCAAGGAAAAACTTGGAAAAAATAAATAATTAGCTTTCTTTCCTAGGGATTTTTGAAAGTTATTTACCCAACCCGTTTTCAAAGAAGTAAAAATTAGAAAACTCTAAAATTCAAACTGGAAATAAAATAAAGAAAACCAAGTTCTAGTTCCCCAGTGGAGTTGCCATTTTGTTATGCAGATTAATCCCTGTTGCTGACAAGAGCGATCTCCCTAGTACTCAGCGACTAGCTAGAAACAAACATCCATTTGAAAAGATTTTTCTCTAGATTAATTTCATTTCAGAATTATTATGATAAGGTAAAGAGGACATGCCCCTACCTTGAAATCCAAACATTTGATGTAGTCTTTTATCTTGTCGCTCCAAAGTGGCTTCTTCAATAAGTAGAACCTGCAATCAAAGACAAGATAAAAGAATCAAAGCATCTACAACATATAATAATCAAGAAAATCTAACCCAACTTAGTGATGAAGGAGTATAAGTATTGATGTTATTTCAATAAGCATAAGAACAACTCAATGAGAAAAAGAGATCCATACGTATTATATTGAAAAAGAGTAATCTTACAACCTGATGCCTTGATGTCGTACAGATTTCTCCCAGGGTCCTGAACAATCGCTTCTCCTTCAGTTTGATAAGCCATCCTCTCTGAATACCAGCATGGATTTATGGACACAAGGGTGTGATCATTCTTATTCCAACAACAACTTACTAGTTTAGAAAGTATGCACTCTTGGGAATTTTCTTCAACACCTCATTTACAATCTACAAGCTACCCTTCAACCTGAAACTTGAGTTCAATTTATAGGGAAATGGAGGTAGTTTCAGCTCCATGAAGAGAGGGATGGATTCCTCACATGAAGGTATTTGAGCTCAATGGACCAAGGGATAACCTCCATGAGTGGAGGGATAAAGCTTGAACTGATCGCGACTCTAGAAGCTTCTAGTTGGGAGAATATTCGACCAGCTAGGCTTCTAGAAATTACTTTTTCTTTTAATTTGCCTATCACAGGGGTGTGCAGGTAATAGTAGCAAAATGTTCAGGGGTTGCCACAGTTTATTGACCAAACAACAGCGCATGCGTAGGGAAGGGCTAGCAAAACCGTACAGGTAGAATTTTAAGGGTTTTAAAGAGCTTTTCTCCAATTTAAATACTTCATTCAGGAATTTAAGGTTTTTGACTTCTAAGGGAACATGATATAGGTGGTGATAGACCCATATGAACAGTCAAATGTCGCAGTGTCAAAATAACGTGTAACACTTGGAGGAAGGTCAAGGTCCCTTGAAGGAAGCTCGAGGTTGATGTGAGCATATGCAAATTGATTAAAGGCTAGAAGGGGGTTATTTTGGTGGGATATAGGACAGCCACATCCAGGTGATGTAAATTGTAGGCCTAGCCTCCCAAAACATGCCTAACATTGGGTTGTTAAGGGCTACCACTTTCCCAGAACAACAACCCACAAAGAGGGTGTATCTCCTTGCCTAGACCGCAAAAAATCAAGGTTGTTGTGTGGGTGTTTGAAGGTTGTTGCAGTGTCAACAAGCCCTAACCAATCACAACAAAGGACATCAGGAATAACAGAATTGGAGGGCATTTTTTGGAGGTTCGTTCGGTCAAAGGAGTTGACCAGATTTGGATCAAATTTGGAGCAGCTTGTGGGAGCCAATTTAAAGGCTTGTTTGAGTGATCATAAGTCTTCATCGATGCAGATCTTGCAATGTAGAATTAAGTGCCATTGATTTTGTGAAGGGAATCTTGTTGGCTAACCAAAGTAGCCCTAGACAAGCTATCTTGAAGTGATGAAGAGGAGCTAAAGTTTGGATGAATATTGGTGTCGAAGCGCAGCACCTTGATGGAAAAAGGTGGTTGCTAGCCTATAAGTTTGGAGCTTAGGATTAGGCCTACTCAAAGAGTAGATTATATTAGTATGTGTACACCTACAGAAGCGATTTGCAGTAGTGTTAGGTGGCAGCCCTCCTAGATTCTTAATGTGTTGTCCTTTGAAGGACTAAGGGGAGACTAGTGAGAATTATGGGAGCAAAGGACCGACAAGATGAGATACGATATCGAGTTTTTAATTTTATCTTGTATCCCATAAACTGTTGTATTATTCAAATTTTGTTTTAATATAATGAATATTGTTGATTGTACATTATTCTACAATTTTGTTAAACATTGTATATATTTGTGCATGTGTGATTTACTGCTTTATATTTCCGCTATGAAAATTAGTTCATCATTGAGATTTTTGGTTTGATAGCATTAGTGATTTTAATATTCTAACCTAGACCCAATATCGTGGAAATTCAACATGGTATCAAAGTGTGTTTGAGCTACTTTAGAATTTAGTGAATCAGAGTTGTGCGTAGAGAAGTTCAACATTAGAGGGAGATGGTCACATTGTAGGCGACAATGTTGAAGTTGCAGGAAGGTTTCCAATATGAGGACAGGTTGGAGGGGTTGTCCAACTATAGTCCTGGGAAGGAAAGGATCAGGTTGGTATTGCAGGTCAACAGGATCTAGGATTTTTCTAAGAAATTCATTAAGATGCCAATCGACCCTAAGGAGTTGGAAATATGGGAAGACTTGCATACAAAGGCAAGATTTATCATCTTAGATGGTATGAATAATTCCTTAATACCTAATTTTTCCAGGAAGAACATTGCACATGAGATGTGGATGTATCTTCATAATTTGTTCCAGAATAAGAATGAGAACCAGCTACTCATATTGGAGGAAAAGTTGACGTCCACAAGATGATAAAGGGTGAAGGAGTGACTTCGTATCTGACAAGGTTGTCTCAGGTGAAAGATGAGCTTCTTTTCGTGAGTGTAAAATTTTCAGATGGAGATATGGTAAGGATTTCCTTGAAAGGTTTGACCAAGGAATGGAAGCCCTTCATCAAAGGAGTCATTAGCAGGGAAAATTTTCCATCAAAGAATAGACTGTGGAACGAATTCATTCAGGAAGTGTTTCAAGACGAGGATCTTCATCCATCGAAGAGGGAAAATGAGGATGTGGAACTTGCAGTGCTAATGAAGGGTAAGCCGAAAAAGGACTTGAGTAAATTCAAGTGTTTCAACTGTGGTGACATGGGTCATTTTCCGTTGAGATGTTTAATGAAGGGAGATGATGAGAAGAGGAAAGGAAAGAAGGTCGTCGGTTTTTCCACTTCAACTGAGATAGATGATCTCTCTGGGAGATTGCAAGAGGAGGACTTTTCTACGATTTCTCATTTATAATAGGGTACTATCAAGGAGGATGGATGGTACATGGATAGTGGTGTGACGAAGCATATGATAGGGTCACGGGGGGTTTTTGAGTCTCTAGCTGAATGGGACTCAAATTTTCACATGGTTTTGGGAAACAAGAGTTAGTTGGAGATCTGAGGATCGAGTGTTGTGTCACTCAAGATGAAGACATGATGTATGATGTAGGCCCAAGATGTTTCTTTGTACCAAGTCTCAGATATAGCATGATTTTTGTCTCTATAATCGAGAGGAAGGGGTTTGAGGTCTTGTTTTAGGATGGGAAGGAAAAACTCAAGCCCAGAGGCTCAAAGTCCGATGGGATTGTACTTAGAGTTAGAGAGCATGGTCTCTATAGGTTGACGGGGTTATCACCAAACTGAGTCTAATTGGGCTGCTCAATAGGCAATCTGATGTGACTATTTCAAACCACTTAGGGTTGGAAGTTAGCCCTTCCAACCAGAGAGGTCTCTCTCAAGAAAATATATGATATTCAATAATGAAGCTTAAAACGAATATGGCTAACTCTCATATGTCTTTTGGATGATTTTTTGCAAGTGAAAGATGTGCGATGGCTACCATTGGGCATGGAGTCAGTATGAAACTCAATTACTTAAAAATATCATTCATGGAAGCTGGGGCATATGAGCTCTTACAAAAAACCAACTCTGACAACAAACAAGATACATAAAGGAAGTTAGAGCGTAATAATTTATGAATTCAAAGTAATTATGTATTAGTAAGTTGAATTAACATTGAATAGGTAATGGAGACAAACACATAAGAGCCCACAAATAATCTCAGGCCTGAACAAAAGTTTTTTGCAACTGTATATTAACTGAGTAAAGAAAATATTACAATAGCAGCATTGGTCATAACATCCATCAACCCCTCTCTAACTCTAAAAATATCTCATTTGTAGAGTGAGGACTCATACAAACGGTTTTCCACCTTGCTAGCTTCAAATTCCTACCTCAGAGACCTATTTCAAATAGGATTACATCACTTGGAGACTTCCTAGGGATATTTTTTGTTTGGCAAAGTTTGAATACAAAAAGGACTCTTCTTTCATTAAATAGTTCAAAAAATCCATTTAATAACCCTTATCGAATGCAACCAACTAATTTTCTCAGTGTACTAGACTATTGATGTGTCATTATGCCACGTGTATGTTGATATGGACCTCTTCCAAGTCGAAATTTACAATTTTTACACAAATCGTATTCATGAAATTTATGAAAAATGGGCCTCAAAGATGAGTGTATAATTTCCAAACCCTGATGGCTTTGCAAAACCTACAAGAGGTTTTCGTAGATGGACTTGTGCTGAAGAATAACCTCTTTCATATTTCCAAAATTAGTTTTCATTTGGTCAAAAATTGAAATCTATGTTGACTGCTAAAACAGTCATATACAGGAAAGTTCGTAGCGTAGTTTTCGTAGCGTTTTCATTTCACCACATTGTGTACTGTTCTAACTTTTCTTCTTTTTGGAGGATCTTCATTAGGTAAAATAAGGTAAAAAATTTCTTTATCCACCCCTGACATGATATTTTTTTGGAATTTTTCCCTCAAAATATTCTACAATGAGTTTGTAGCGAAAACTCAGCTTCAAGCCTAGAGCTCGCCACGAACTTTCCTAACTTTTTCATATTTTGCAATGTTCACTCTTTACCTCCAAAAAAAAAAAGTTCACAACTCTGTAACTAGTTTGATAGAATATCCTAAGACAAAATTTTCCAAAAAATATGTATTACCATCTTTCAAGGGGCAACAGAGTCATCCACTACAACCATCTTCAAACCCTTTTTTCTTCAATTTTTCTTGCACAATCTCTATTGAACCAAACTGACATGTTGAGGTGTCAACAACCATGATCATGTGGCATATTTTCATGCTAAATTTCAGGTCCTTATATTCTAAATTTGAATATGAGTTGTGTATTGGTGAGGTGGAAAAAATGGTGTACTGGCAGCCTTGTCATCCTTTTGCTAAGTGATGTCATCAACAGGTGTTCCAATGACACTCCTCAACACTTTTGATGACTCATCTTCTCTCTAGAATACATTAAATTTTTCAAAAATACGAAAACTTCAGCTTTTTGTAAAAACATAGTTTTTAGGCAAGTTTGTAGTGAATTCTGACTGTTTTACACTGATTTCTCTACGAACTTGTGTAGAAGTGCCAAAATTACATGAAATGGCCAATTTCACTTATGCAAAAGATATTTTTGGGATTTTTATATGACATTGACACCTATCACCTTAATGATTACCTTTAAGACCCCCACATATGTACATTTTTTTGAAAATTAATCAACTTCATGACCTTATTTCACCCTAATAACCTAACCTAACTTACCTAAGACCAACCTAGAAAAACCTAGTTGCTATCAAGAATAACAGATGAAAAAGCCTATAGATCATGGAAAGGAGTAGGTGGAGTAGGTGCAGGTTCTAGAGAAGCAAGATTAGGTGTAGGCTTCAAAGGAGAAGGTATAGGTTCCCTAGAAGAAGGTTCAACTTCTTGAGAAGAAATTCCAGGTTCCAGAGACTCAAAGGGAGTCGAGTTCTATTGGGAGCTTGCAGGTTTAGAGAGAGACTTTGCAACCCAAGAAGAGACCGTGGTCAGTGGGGAGCAAGGGTTCTTCCACATCTACCAAGAAATAATCATGGAAGGACTAAAAAGCGATACAAGAGAATAAGAAGAAGTGAGATTCTTATAACAATGAAAATGAAACTTTTGAGAGAGATGTAGTTCATAGGATAGTGATTGTTGTGATTGTGAGCACCAGGAGTTAGCCAAGTGTTGCGAGAAATGATGGCGATGATGAGTTACTTCTTAGTCTTGGAATTACCTCCCTCACTAAGAGGGAGTGTTGATTTTTGTAGCTTGGGAGGTACTCCAAGCCCTAGGGTTCGGGGTTTGGAGGGAAAAGCACCACAAGGGTCACTTGTGGGCTTGGAACCCAAGTATGGGGTTTTGCACCAAATCATGTTTTGGGAATTACTGGGAGCACATTTCTACATGTGATGGTATGAGATGATAGAGGGCAGAAAGGAGAATCCAACGCTTCAAGAATCATCGAATTTGAGTTATAGAAGTGGAGATATAATTTTTCGAAGTTATATGATGGGTTTGCACATTTACCAATATAGGTTGGCCTAAAGTATTTTTAGGTTCATGACAATTGGAAGCTCCTCATTGTGAAATTTTAGGAAGCCCCTGATTCATGTATAAATAGAGGGTGAGGTAAAGGATTAAAGGCATCCATTTATGCTACGCATTCTCAAAAGGAAGACTCATTAGAGGAGGATTCTCTTGTGCCCTAGCTACAACATAAGGAGGAAGGAACACCATAAAAAGGACGGATTTTCTTAAGGCTAAAACAAATCCAAGTTTATTATTTGGAGGCTAAGTGTTGCTGGTGGAGGGGTCGATGTCCCTTGGAGGAAGGTTAAGGCTGTTGTGAGCATATGCAAACTATTTAAAGTCTATATGGGGGTTTTTTTGGTGGGTTGTAGGAGATTTTCATTCATCTGAGGTAGGTTGCAAGCCTAACCTCCCAAAACAAGCCTGAAGTTGGGTTGTTAAGGGCTGCCACTTACCCATAACGACATCCCACAAAGAGGGTGTATCTTCTTTCCTAGACCACAACAAATCAAGGTTCTTTTGTGGGTGTTTTATGCATTGTTGCAATGTCAACAAGCCCTAACCAGTCAGCAAACGAAAATATGAAAAACAAACTTGGACGGAAACGTTTGGAGGTGTGTTGGGTCAAAGGATTTGACTGGATTTGGATCATATTTGGAGCAGCCTGTGGAAGCCAATTTAGAGGCTTGTTTGAGTGATCATAAGCCTTCATCAGTGCAGATCTTGTAGTGTAGTATTGGGTGACATTGATATGGTGGAGGGCAGTGTTTTGGCTACCCAAAGTAGCCCTAGACGAGCTATCTTGAAGTGACAAAGAGGAGCTGAAGGTTTGGTGAATATTGGTGCCAAAGTGAAGCACCTTGATGGACAAAGGTGGTTCCTAGCCTGGCAGTTTGGAGCTCGAGATTAGGTCTACCCATAGAGCATATTGGATCAGCCCATGTACATTCTACAGAAGTGACTTGTAGTAGTGTTAGGTGGAAACCTTCCCGAAGTCTTGATGTGTTGTCCTTTAGAGGAATAAGGGGCGACTAGTGCATAGTACAGGAGTGAAGGACCGACAGGATGAGATACGACATCGAGTTTGTCATTGTCTCTTGTATCCCATAGACTATTTTCTTATTCAAATTTTGGTTTAATACAACAAAGATTGGTGATTGTACATTATTGTACAATTTTGTTAAAATTTGTGTATATTTCTGCATGTGTGATTTACTGCTTTATATTTCCGTTGTGAAAAGTAGTTCATGGTTAAGATTCTTGTTTTGGTAGTGTCAATTATTTTAAGATTTTACCTAGACCTTAGATCGTGGAAATTTTCCAATGAGGTTTTGTTTGAAATTTATCATAAGTTTTCTCCTCATCAAAGAAAAACCATATTTTAGTCCTTTCTAGCTAAAGGAGATATTATTCCACAACACAGTCCTCCCTATCCTTCAAGTTCCTTCTAAAATATTTCCAGACAAATCATTTCCATGTTTTCTTGTCTTTTAGAGTATGAGAATGATGAAGAAGTAGATGAAATGATGTTTGGTTTCTTTTCAAGGCTTTCACCAAGAAAGAAACCTTCAGGTTTCTTCAATTTATTTCAATTTTTATCAGTTATCATCTATGAACATTTTTTGAGGTTTGGAATTGAAAGGACTTTCAAGCATCAGTATGTCCTAGTTTACTTGTTCCTATATTTTCAGTCAAATTTTTTTTCTCAAATACAACTATAAAAGCAATATTTACAAGGTAATCAGTGGTTTATTCTCATTGGAATTCATTAGTGAAAAAAAATCCTAAGGGATTCACTTATACAAACTCTATAGACCAATTTCTTTCAATATGCTTCAGTCTTATACCTAGTGAGAAAGTACCAAGAATTTTGCTAGAAGTCAAGAATATTTTGCAACTACGTGAACAAACTAAGTTGGGTGATTGATACTTATAAAATAATTTTACTAAGATAAGAGTGTATGGATGTGAAATCTCTCCATACCATTTTCCAATATTTCTTGTAACCAGAATTTTTTATCTTAAGTTCATTAGACAAGTTTTGAATGTACACTAGGTACATTTTGTGTCAAAAAATAAGGAGGCTTCTTTCAAGTTCAAAGCACAAGTGAGACCATTTGTTGTAAATACTATATCTTTTGATAAAGAGGTAGAGTTTTTGTTAGCACAAATGAAATTTTCAGTTGAAATCAGTTGGTCTTCTGATTCAATTGGAACAATCCCATCTATCATAGTTAAGCAAAATCCTACTCCCTGTGTTCATTTATCAAAGCCATAGATTAACAAATGTGCAAATAACGACACTTAGGAAGAAGGAATGCTATAACAATTACCATAAGAGAAAGAAGCAGAACAATCAACAAGAATCAATGTTTTATTGACCCCCCAACGAAAGGAAAAAAAAATCAAGAGGGCATTTGAGAATGTTTCAAAATATTCGGGAACGAAGTTCAAAGTTTACAAAAGAAAGAGAACAAAGGATGTAGAAGAGACTATGTCAAAAATTAGATCCTTATATATTTCTTCACCAACTACAATTTTTCTTTTAAGCGAGTTTGTTTTCAATTTCCAGCAAATCAAAATAACAAAATGACAATCTTCTCCTTCAAATCCTTCTAATCAAAGCATTTTTTCGAAGTTCATGGAAATGAAGAAGAATAATGAAACTTTGAATTCAACGACCTACTTTTAGTTTTGGATGCAACCTCTTCAGTAAAAAATAAATTTCTCTCAGCTCTAGATTTTGAAAAAGGAAAATTTTAATTAGAATTACTTAAACCCAAGGTCCCAGGAGCTAACACTGCAAAAGAGTTCAAGAATTATGTGTTTTATTTTAATACTAAAAAAATCCATCTTTTTCATCGAATTAATATTCACAGACAGATAGGTGAAATGATTTATTCTACTCTAACACGCTCAACAATAAATTTATCAAAAGTGCGAAATTCATCAAATAATATTATTTTTGAATTAAAGATAGAGAGAATGGCTTCTCCTCTTAAAGACACCATAATCAAATAATTGGAGGATATTTCTATTAAATTTGGTTTAGATCCTCATAATATTAATGCTTCCGAGGAGATTATAAAAATAGAAATGGAAATATTCAAGTTCTTCGTAAAAGATTAAAGATGCCTACTATAGAACATCCATAGACAAAGTAAGTTGGAGAGCTTTAAAAGGAGGAAGAATTGTTTTTCCAAGTGATGATTGAACACAACTTGTAGATACAAAACATGGAATCCCAGATGGAGAAATTATTAAAGGAAAAAGAGCTAACACTACCCTCCACTTCTCAAATAATTTCAGAAGGAAATGAGGAAATGAAATAATTATCATAGGATTTATCATCCCTAAGTTTAAAGAATCAAGAAATTTATAATTTGAAAGAAGCTCCAGAAAAGGCTAAGAAAGAAACTGATAATTCTTTAATTATTGAAATCTAGAAAAAATCCAAGTTGCAAAAGCAACTTGAATGGAACCTAAGTCAGATTGACAGTGCTCAATGTTTAATACAGGCTAAAAAGAATATTTGGATGAAAGTAATGTCTTCAGTATCTGAAATTCAGTCATCAATTGAAATTATTGTTGAACAAGATGAGTTTTTGGAACGAGTAGTGAAAGCCATTGATGAGATCAATGATGAGCTGGGAAACAAACCAAGCCAACCAAACAAGATCATTAAGTTTTTTAATGCAAAGACAAAGAAAGAGTTAGAAGAATTGGATATTGATGATAGAACTAGTTCAGTTTCACAAAATAGAAAAATTCTAACAAATAAAACCTTAATGTTGCAAATGAAAGATAATGTGAAAGTATGTAGACATTGATAGAAAAACCCAATTTTCTTCAATTTTGCTTGCACCATCTCGATTGAACCAAACTAAAATTCTAAGGTGTCAACAACCATGACCAAGTGGCATACTGTCATGCTAGATTTCAGGTCCTTATATTCTGAAGTTGAAGATGAGTTGTGTACTGGTGAGGTGGAAAAAATGGTGTGCTAGCAGCCTTGTCATCCTTTTTCTAAGTAATCTTCATCAGCAAGTGTTCCAATGACACTCCTCAACTCTTTTGATGACTCATCTGGTCTCTAGAATACCTTAAATGCTTCAAAAATACCAAAACTTCAGCTTTTTGTAAGAACATAGTCTTTAGGCAAGTTCGTAGCGAATTCTCACTTTTTTACACTTATTTCGCTACGAACTTGTGTAGAAGTGCAAAATTTACATGAAATGGCCAATTTCACTTATGCACAAGATATTTTGTGATTTTTATTTTACATTGACACCTATCACCTTAATGATGACCTTTAAGACCCCCACATATGTACATTTTTTGAAAATTAATAAACTTCATGACCTTATTTCACCCTAATGACCTAACCTAACTTGCCTAAGACCAACCTAGACAAACCTAGTTGTTATCAAGGATAACAAATGGGAAAGCTTGTGGATCATGGAAAGGAGTAGTTGGAGTAGGTGCAGGTTCCAGAGAAGCAAGATTAGGTGCAGGCTTTGAAGGAGCAGGTATAGGTTCCCTAGAATAAGGTTCACTTTCCCGAGAAGAAAGTCCAGGTTCCAGAGACTCAAAGGCAGTCGAGTTCTAGTGGGAGCTTGCAGGTTCAAAGAGATAATTTGCAACCCATGAAGAGACCATGGTCAGTGGGGAGCAAGGGTTCTTCCACATCTACCAAGAAAGAATCATGGAGGGACTGGAAAGCAATACAGGAGAAGAAGAAGAAGCTAGATTCTTCAAGCAGTGATAGTGACACTTCTAAGAGAGACAGAGTTCATAGGATAGTGATTGTTGCGATTGTGAGCGTTAGGAGTTATCCAAGTGTTGCGAGTAGTGATGGTGATGATGAGTCACTTCTTAGTCTTGGAATTACCTCCCTCACTAAGAGGGAGTGTTGATTTTTGTAGCTTGGGAGGTTCTCCAAGCCCTAGGGTTCGGGGTTTGGAGGGAAAAGCACCACAAGTGTCACTTGTGGGCTTGGAACCCAAGTATGGGGTTTTGCACCAAATCATGTTTTGGGAATTATTCGGAGTACATTTCTACCTGTGATGGTATGAGACGATAGAGGGTAGAAAGGAGAATCCAACGCTTTAATAATCGTCGAATTTCGAGTTGTAGAAGTGGAGATATAATTTTTTGAAGTTATATGATGGGTTTGCACATATGCCAATATAGGTTGGCCTAAAGTATTTTGAGGCTCATGACAGTTGGAAGCTCCTCATTGTGACGTTTTAGGAAGCCCCTAATTTATGTATAAATAGAGGGTGAGGTAAAGGCTTGAAGGCATCCATTTATGCAATGCATTCTCAAAAGGAAGACTCATTGGAGGAGGATTCTCTTGTGCCCTAGCTGCAACATAAGGAGGAAGGAACAACATGAAAAGGAAGGATTCTCTTAAGGCTAAAACAAGTCCAATTTTTTTGTTTAGAGGCCGAGTTTTGTTGGTGGAGGGGTCAAGGTACCTTGGAGGAAGGTTGAGGCTGCTGTGAGCATATGTAAACTATTTAAAGTCTAGAAGGGGGTTGTTTTGGTGGGTTGTAGTGTTGGAAATATTGTCATTGATGGAAAAGGAGCACAAAGGAGTAGCACCTGAACTATCATTAAGGTAAAGGAGCAAAGAAGTAATAAAAATAAGGCAAAGAAGAAGATTAGACAATAATGCAGTAAGAAAACATAAAAGAGAGGCAAAGGAGAAGTAGAGAGGAAAAGGATTAGAGAGGAGAAACTTTACAATCAAAGGAGCAAAGGCATCAAAGGATCAAATGCAGCAAAGAAGCAATTAAGGCAGAAAAGGAGCAAAGGCAGCAAAATAGCAAAGGCAGAGTCATGAACGTGTTGGTTCAAGTCGTGCATGTTTGGGTTGAGTCGTGAATGCTAAGCGGTTCAAGTCGTGAACGCGGGGCAGGTCGTGAATTTGGAAAAAGTAGTGAGTAAGGCGTGATAATCCCAATTCAAAGTGAATAACATAGATAAGAACAATCTTAGGATAGATCATCGCTTTTAAAAACTGATTAAAGCTCAGGAAGGATAGCGGAGATCCAGAGTAGCAGTGGTCATAGAAAGCAAATATATCGACTAAGGCATAAAATTTTTAGAAGAATTCCAAAGGAGGAATCCGACAGTGAGGTTCGAATTGCAGAATTGAATTTTTAATATTAAACGATAGAGATGTGGATGTGTGTTGGGCAGAGAATGAAAGCGCACATCTCAAATCAGCAATTATAGTGTTTATGTGTTAAGGACTTCACAATTTAAAGAAAATAACTTGCAATGCAGTAAGAATTGAAACTTGCGATGTGATAAAGGGAGGAGCCACATGTTGGCACATTGATCCAGCGCATATTTCACATCGGCGGTTTTAAATTTTAGAATTAAGACATCGCAAGGTAAATTATTTTGGTTGCGATGCGATGAGGATGGGAGATGATGTGTGTGACGGTATAATGGGGCTATTAGATCTGGCGAAGATCTACAATGGAGATTGCAACGCAATTTCGCATCAACATCTGTATTGTTTATTTTTTAAAGGCATTTGTTATAAGTTGTGAAATACGAAGTGGAGAAACCTATGAAGTGCGATTTCTTCTGATTGGTCACCGTACTGTGGGACCCTACAACCAAATTTAAGTGTGTATGCAGAGCCTTTTCCTTGTTAAATCACATCGAAGGAGGAAAAGGAGATTACAACTTAAACTCTAAGGAGTGTGAAGTGTGAGTGCAATTTTTGAAGTGGATGAGATGCAATTCAAAGGTGAATACTAATATATTTCAAGTCCAATGTTTAATGTGTTTGTGTTGGTTTTATGAAGAAAACCATGGAAACGGAGGTCGACTTGGGTTATAAAGGAAAGGCCTGAACGCATGAAAAAGGACCCAGAGCCCATGCAGAACAGTGTTGCGACAGTGAGTTAAAAGAAAATATTGAACAGGAGTATACTTGGGTAAGACTCGACTCTAAGTGCATAACAGTGTCATGTAGATGCGGATGTGAGTTAAAAAGGAAAGGTTGAATGCAAGAGAGAAGACTCTGGGCAAGTGACCCGACACTCATGTAGAGGTGTTATGTGACTGCGGCAGTTTGATAACAAATACTAAACGTGGGCAGAAGGAGACTCGGGTAAGTAAGCCGACACAGAGCAAAGGAGAAGAGAAGAGCATAGAATGCTGCAGGTAAGATATGCAATAGGAAAGAGTGGTGTAAAACATAAAGGAATGGGTCAATTTGGGCTAAGACAGTAATGTTGCAACATAGTTGGAAACATAACTGCAAAAACATAAAAGAAAAAGGGACAACAAGCAGAAGAGGACAAACACACAGCAAAACTAAGAAGTTGAAAGGGTTGAATTGAAATATTATTGTAACTGTAAATGTAAATTTATTGATCATTTTATATTGTTTGTGATGAAAAGGCAAGTCTTCGTAGGCATAGGAAAAACTCCATGAGTACTGTTATGATTACTTCTGATGTAATAACTTGAACTGAAGAATGAGGAATCAAATGGGTGGAAGCTAGAGAGTCATGCTTGTTCACTCCATATTCCATGTAGAATGAAAACAGTCATGAAGTTATCTGTATAAAATAGGTAATATCAGTATGCATAATACTGCGAAAACGGAGGAAGAGAGAGAGAGGGTGCAACAGATTTGAATAGTGCGAAAGAAGTTAGAAAGTTGTAAAATTGAAAAGAGAAGAAGAATGTAAGAGAGTTGCAGAAGGTTGGAGAGTAGAAGAATAAGAGAGAGATTTGATATGAATTAAAGGTTGAAGAGGCAGCAGGGGAGAAGGAGTATAACAGAGCCGATATCCAAGTAAATCAACATTTTAGTTTCCTGATGAGTGAGGGGATTGTAGTCTGCTTTCAAGTAGTAGCCTGATAAATTTTCAATTGTATTTGGTTGAGGTAGGAGCCTCCTATGGGTTGTAGCCTGCAAAAAAATATATGGGATTTGGTGCTTCTGTTTCAAGTTGTAGCTTGATAGAAGTCTTGTTGGAGCTCGTTGAGGTAGGAGCCTCCTATGAGTTTTAGCCTGCAAAAAACAAATGGGATTTGGATCTTCCTTGCAAGTTCTATCTTGCAGAATTTGAGGTAGTAGCCTCCTATAGGTTGGAGCCTACATAAAATTAGTGGTGAGAGGGAGTTGGAGCTTGCCTTTGCATCACAACAATAAGAAGATGTGGTTTTCTCTCGTATGGGTTTCCACTTATATCAGATTTCTATTTCCTTGATGATTATGTGTTGACGTGATGTTTTAATCTACTTAATTACTTTCTCTACACACATTAAGTTTGTTGATTCATTATGTATTAAGTTGCTTATGAAATTAAGGTGTAATTGAGTTGAATGAAAGGAGTTTTAAATGTCCATGAATGTACTAAACTGATTCACCCCCCCCCCCCCCCAACCTCAATTTAGCTAAGATTTCATCAATTGGTATTACAGCCAGTTCCTTCTGTATCAGTTTAACAACTGGAAGGAGATCCTAGGTCCCCAAAATGGCTAGCCTAGAAGGATGCTCAACAAATAAATCCCCATTGTTTACTGGCACAAACTATACCTTCTGGAAAATAAGAATGAAAGTATATCTGATGTCCCTTGGACTAGAAGTCTGGATTGCAGTAGAAGTAAAATATGCACCAAAGGATACTGACACAGAGAAAGAAGCCAGACAAGATTTCATAGCTAATGCAAAAGCAATGAATGCACCCTTGAGCGGTCTGTATGAGTCAGAATTTATCAAAGTAATGCACAGTAAGACTGCCAAAGATATATGGGATACCTTAGAAAATATCCATGAGGGAGATAAAAAGGTGAAGATGGCCAAACTGCAAGCCTATAGAACTTAGTTTGAAAATTTAAAAATGAATGAAGATGAAGATGTAACTAGTTTCTTCTTAAAGGTTGCAAAAGTTGTGAATAACATGATAGCTCTAGGATAAACCATTAAGGAATGTGTGATAATGCAAAATATATTGAGATCTTTACCATCCAGTTTTAACCCTAAGGTTTCTGCCATAGAAGAAACAACAAACTGGGAAACCTTGACCATGAACCAATTACTTGGAAACTTGATAGCTTATGAGATGATACTTCCAAAGGGGAAGTCAAATGTAAGGGAGGCAGCCTTTAAAGTAGAAAAGTTCATAAAATAGAAGGAAGATACATGCTCATGCTCAGATGAAGAAGAGGCCAAATTCGTTAGAAGATTGGATAGAGGCACAGGTAAGTACAAAGGTAAACTTCCATTTAAGTGCTTTAATTGTGGAAGAGTGGGGCACTATGCTTCAAAATGTACCCATAGGAGAGCAGAGAACTAGCCACAAGGGACAGAGAAAAACAAAATAAATAACAGGAAGAAAGGGAAGATATTTAATAGAAAATAATTTTATGCTCAACAAGGTAGAAGTGCATTTGAAATTTCAAATGAAGAAGGAACCTTTTAAGTCATGTTGATGGCCAAGGAAGAGCTTGACGGATACCTTCTAGATGAGGAAGAAGGGGAGGTAGATCTTAAGGGGGAGCTAATTAGTGCACTGGAGGAAATAGACAGACTTAAACTCAAGTGCAAAAAACAGAAAGAAATTCTATTGAAATATGTAAAGAAAGAGCCAAGTTCGGAAAACCTCATTCAGTTGAAAGTAGAAATTGAAGAAGCTAAGAAGGTGGAAGACATTCTGATAAAGCAAATAAAAGATAAAAATCAGGAGCAAGAGAAATTGGAAGAAGAAGTAGTATGCCTGAGAAAGAAATTAGAAAAGGCCCAAAGGGAATTATTTATGAATTCTCCATGGATGAAAAGCTCTAAAAAGTTGGACAAAATAATAAATGCTCAAAGATATCCTCTTATAAAGACCAGGATAGGCTATGAAGGAGAAAATAGTAAGTCCAAGGTTTAAGATAACAAGAATATCACTTTCGTGAAAGCTATAATAAAAGAAAATGATAAATATCAGCAATCTGAGATTATTGCAGCTAGAAGATTGATAGAAGAAAGGAGAAGGTTGTGTAAGCAACTCGGGGATGAGATTACCTCCATGGAAAACTCAGAGAAGGAAGACATTGAGAAAGATGATGAAGCGACCCAAAAGAGATCCAAAGAATTAGAAGCTAGCAAGACCTTGATGGGTAATGAAGCAAACATAAACAAGCAGCAACCTCAAATGACAAAGAACGAAATGAAGAAATAGTCAGCTGCAAAAGGCGCATACACTCCTTAATATAAATTGAATAAATTTGGAAGCTGTCAAAGGATCTTATTTCCTCATATGATAAGTATCACTTGTTTTTCCTGCCATAAACCTAGACATATTGCAGCATACTGTAAGACAAATCAAATCCAGTCCAACCAGCAAAAGATGCAGAAAATGAAAAGACTACCTCAAGCAAATAAATGGAGAGGAAAACCTTTCACCAAGTACACTAATCATTTCCATGGCTATTGCTTTTCATGCAATGAATTTGGACATAAATTTTTTGAATGTAAATTGTGTTAAAAAATGGGAAAAAAATGCCATACATCAGCTCAACCTTACTTAAGTAAAATAAGATTTTATTCATGCCACAAGCTTGGTCACAAAGCAAAAGACTACAAGCTACCATACACATTAAAGAAATCTAGATAGATTAAGGAATCCAATCAAATCAGACAAAAATGTGAATAAAAAAGAAGCGCAGACATTATGAAGAACCCCAATAAAGTTTGGAAGGAAAAGAGAAAGGGCGGACCTGTTACTTCAATAACATAATGAATCCATCATAGTCTTAGGGGGAGCTTCTCTAGGAAGAAACACAAATATCCAATAAGTAATAGATAATAAGCAACATCCCAGGGGGAGACCAATTCATAAATAGTCCCCATAAAAGTAGTCTAAGAAGAGCTCCTTGGAATAATAACAGCTAAAAATTCAGAAAGGGAAAGGACAATTCCTCTGATAGAGAACTATAGAGGAAGAAGGATACCTAAAGCATTCAATAGCCAATAGGTTGATGGAAGGAGAGAAGGCATCAAGCAGCCATGGTGGTAGAGAGAACATCAGCCATGAACATGTAAGCTAAGAAGACAAAAACACACTAAGTGATGAATGGTTAAAATCACAAAAATTATGTTTCGAGTGAACTAGAAAGATCCATAGAGGATGATCACACTGTGCATCACACTGCAAGTTTTAACAATGAAACAAAATTAAGGAGGATGAGTAAGAGAAATGTTTATCATCATTATATCATTACATCATTCATCAATAGATGGTCCCCTTGGAGGAAAGAAGTTAAATGAGTAATAAAACTATGAGTTGTCTGCCCTTTTAGATTCCAAGTAAATAAATTGAATATATCTTCCTGAAGATCATTATGATAGAACATTTGAATTTTATATAGAGCAGCAATGATTCTAGAGCAGTCCTAGAAAGAAATATGCAATGTCATTCTTTTAAAAATATAGTGACAGAATAAGAAAAAGTTTAATGATGCCAGAATCAGATTCTGTATATTGATTATTGTTGTTTAGAACATTGGAGAGCTCAATAGTGGAAACTATTAAGGTTGCCTTAACTATGGGTGTATGTGCGAGATGAAGTGAAACTACTGCATGAATTATCAAATTAGTATCAACTGGTATTTGGAACAAGCAGCCTTCCTATCAGCAGAATACCAAGTGTTATCAGTGGAGTAGTGGTATGGTACAGGTCCTCCGGATTAGAATATTATGGCAGAAATACATCAAGGTGGTATTCTCAGCGTTATCAACATTATAGTATTTGTGGATTAAGATCTAGTTGCTCTTATTATTGCAAAGTATTTTCTGATTCTAAATACTAGAGAATATCGAGCTGCATTATTAAAGCATGAAAAGGGAAATAAAAGTGATAAAGGATCCTTATATTATTTACATTCGAAGTATTATATTGATCATTGAAGCAGTATATATTTCTATATATAACTGCATGCCTTCCTTAAGTTAGTACAGATATATCTTCAAGGCCTCTTTCTTAAGATCATTCATAAAACTGTGTGAAGTCTGTTTACTAAGATTTCAATTAAACAACTTGAAGATGTTTCTCTGAAGATGATTATGATAAAACAGTTAAAGTATCTGAAGTATGAAGGACTAGTTGTGTTAATCTTACTATTTGAAGCTCAACAGTCTTTTATTGTTTCATCTAAAGCCTACTTTAGCAGAAAGGAATTGTTCATATTTCACCATTGCAAAGAGGTTGATCATTGACATACATACCCCCCTTATGTCATAAATGAAATTGTATAGTTGATAAGTGAGACTGATCAATGAATTTAATGTATCTAGCCTTGAGGGCTTGTTTTGAAAATACTATGTAAAATGTTAAAGTCATTGGGTCCTTTAGATTGAAAGACAATCTATTTTTACAACAAGTTGTAAGGATTCGTGAGATTCATTGTTCACATTAGTATCAAGGGCCTTTCGGCGTTAGTGTAATATCCCTGTTAGCAGTCTAGCACATATCACCAACAACAGGCAGTAAAGATGAACCCAGCTACAAAGATATATTCGCCTCATCATATTTGAACAGATGTGCACTGCAGATGTGTATTGCAGAAGAAGACATATTCCATTTACAACCTTCCTCAACATATATGTATCTCAGATGAAGATCATAATATAGACTGAAGTGTATTTGGAGAAGACTTTATATGTCGTATTGATCATTCTTAGTATTTTAGTATTATTCCAATGATGCATCTATGATTATATAAGTTTGGTATAGTTTATTATATGAAGTTTCCTTATCATCACTTTCAGCTTTATACAAGTGCAAGGAGTTTGAGCGTAGGGATGGTATCATCTTATTGTGTATATACATACAAGTTCAATGATTCTCAAAGTGTTCTCCCAACAACTCTTGTACATCAGTCTGGAGCAGCAAGGTATAAAGTCAAAAGAAGAAGGCCTATGCACAATTCAGAGAGAAATAATGCAAAGATGGAACCTACACTGAGAAATGTGAAACCCTTTGCCATTTATTTCAAAGGGGGAGTAAAAGCAAGTAGAAGAAGAAAAGCTCTTCAAAAAAGAAAGCAGAGGAAGATAGACACAAAAGAGCAGCAAAGAGGTAAGGAGTAGCATTAGACCATCAGCAAAGGCAAAGGAGCAGAGAGGAGAAACTTTAGAATCAAAGGAGAAAAGGCAGCAAAGGAGCAAAGGAAGCAAAGAAGCAAAGGTAGTAGAGAAGCAGTTAAGGTAGAAAAGGAGCATAGAAAGCAAAACAAAAAAGGCAGAGTTGTGAGCATGCTGGGCAGAGTCCTGAATGTGCTCAGCAGAGTCGTGAACATGTTGGGTCAATTCATGCACATTTGGGTCGAGCCATGAACACTAAGCAGGTCAAGTCATGAACGAGGGGCAAGTCGTGAGCGTGGGAATAGTAGTAAGGCATGCAGCAAGCATGATAATCCCAATTCAGAGTGAATAAAAAATAGAAGAACAAGCTTAGGAGAGATCATCGCTTTCAAAAACTAAATAAATCTTAGGAAGGATAGCAGATATGTAAAGTAGTGATGGTCATAGAATGCAGAGAAATCGACTAAGGCGAAAAATACTTAGAATAATTCCAAAGGAGGAATCAAAGGAGGAATCAGATGATGAGGATCAAATCAAAAAATTGAAGTTTTAATATTAAACGACAGAGATGTGGATGCATGTCGGGTAGAGAATGAAAGCACACATTTCAAATCATCAATTATAGTGTTTATGTGTTAAGTACTTTGCAAGTTAAACAAAATAACTTGCGATGCGGTAATAAATGAAACTTGCGATGTGATAAAGGGAGGAGCCACGTGTTGGCACAAAGATCCAGTGCATATCACACATCGACGATTTTAAAGTTTAGCATTAAGACATCGCAAGGTAAAGTATTTTGGTTGAAATGCAATTAGGACGGGAGATGGCATGTGAGACGGTACAGCAGGATCGTTAGATATAGCGAAGATCTACGGTGGATATTACAGTGCAATTTCGCATCGGCATATATATTATTTAGTTTTTAAAGGTATCTGTTATAAGTTGTGAACTATGAAGTGGAGAAACCTACGAAGTGTGATTTCTTTTGATTTGTCACCGTGTTGTGGGACCCTACAACCAAATTTAAGCGTGTATGCAGAGCCTTTTCTTTGTTAAATCGTATCGGAGGAGGAAAAGGATATTACAACGTAAACTCTAAGGAGCACGAACTACGAAGTGCGATTTTTGAAGAGGACACAATACAGTTCAAAGGTGAATACTAATATATTTCAGGTCCAAGTTTTAATGTGTTTGCGTTAGTTTTATGAAGAAAACCATGGAAGTGAAGGTTGACTCAGGTTACAAGGGAAAGGCCTGAACGCATGAAAAAGGACCTAGAGCACATGCAGAATAGTGTTGCGAGAGTGAGTTAAAAGAAAATATTGAACGGGAGTAGACTCGAGTAAGACCTGACTCTAAGTGCAAAACAGTGTCATGTAGATGTGGTTATGAGTTAAAAATCAAAGGCTTAAAGCAAGAGAGAAGACTCTGGGAAAGTGACCCAACACTCGTGCAGAGGTGTTATGCAGCTGCAACAGTTTGATAACAAAGACTGAACATGGGCAGAAGGAGACTCAGGTAAGTAACCTGACACAGAGCAAAGGATCAAATAAGAGAATAGAACGTTGTAGGTAAGATATGCAATAGGCAAATGCGGTGTAAAACATAAAGGCATGGATCAAGTCGGACTAATACAGTAATGTTGTAGAATAGTTGGAAATGTAACTGCATAAACATAAAAGACAAAAAGAAAACAAGCAAAAGAGGACAAACACACAGAAAAACTAAGAAGCTAAAAGGGCTAAATTGAAATATTATTGTAACTGTAAATGTAAATTCATTGATTATTTTGTATTTTTTTTTATGCAAAGGCAAGTCTCTATAGGCATAGGAAAAAATCCATGAGTACTGTAATGATTACTTCTGATGTAATATCCTGAACTGAAGAATGAGGAATCAAATGGGTGGAAGGCAAAGAGTTAGGCTTGTTCACTCCATATTTCCTGTAGAATGCAAACAATCATGAAGTTATCTGTATAAAACAAGTAATATCATTATGCAGAAGACTACAAAAATATAGGAAGAGAGAGAGAGGGTGCAACAAATTTGAACACTGTGGAAGACATTAGAAAGCTACAGAATTGAAAAGAGCAGAAGAATGTAAGAGAGCTACAGAAGTTTGGAGAGTAGAATAATAGGAGAGAGAGCTGAAATGAAGTAAAGGTTGAAGAGGCAACAGTGGAGAAGGATTATAACAGAGTTGATATCTAGGTAAATCATCATTTTAGTTTCATGATGAGTGAGGGGATTGTAGTCTACTTTCAAGTAGTAGCTTGATACATTTATAATTGTAGTTGGTTGAGGTAGGAGCCTCCTATGGTTTGTAGCGTGCAAAAAAATACATGGGAGTTGGTGCTTCTATTTCAAGTTGTAGCTTGATAGATGTCCATTTGAAGCTGGTTGAGGTAGGAGCCTCTTGTGGGTTGTAGCCTACAGAAAATAGATGGGAGTTGGAGTTTCCTTGCAATTTGTAGCTTGCATAATTTGAGGTAGTAGCCTCCTGTAGGTTGGAGCCTACAGAAAATCAATGGTGAGAGGGATTTGGAGCTTGCCTTTGCATCAAAACAATAATAAGATGTGGTTTTCTCCCTTATGAGTTTCCACTTATATCTGATGTCTATGTCCTTGATGATTATGTGTTGATGTGATGTTTTAATCTTTTTAATTACTTTCTCTACAAACACTAAGTTTGTTGATTCATTATGTATTAAGATGCTTATGAACTTAAAGTGTAATTGAGTTGAATGAAAAGAGTTTTACATTTCCATGAATGTACTAAACTGATTCACCCCCCCTCTCAGTTTAGCTAAGAGTTCATCATGTAGGAGAGTTGCATTCATCTGAGGTAGGTTGCAAGCCTAACCTCCCAAAACAAGCCTAAAGTTGGGTTGTTAAGGGCTACCACTTTCCCATAACAACATCCCACAAAGAGGGTGTATCTCCTTGCCTAGGTCATAGCAAATCAAGGTTGTTGTGTAGGTGTTTTAAGGGTTGTTGTAGTATCAACAAGCCCTAACCAGTCATAGCAAAGGACAATAGGAAAAAAAATCTTGGATGGAAACTTTCGGAGGTGCGTTAATTTGGATCATATTTGGAGCAGCCTGTGGAAGCCAATTTGGAGGGTTGTTTCAGTGATCATAAGCCTTCATCGGTGAAAATATTGTAGTGTAGTATTGGGTGACATTGATCTGGTAGAGGAAAATATTTTGGCTACCCAAATTAGCCTTAAACGAGTTATCTTGAAGTGACGAAGAGGAGCTGAAGGTTTGGTGAAGATTGGTGCTGAAGTGCAACACCTTGATGGACAAAGGTGGTTCCTAGCCTGGCAGTTTGGAGCTTGAGATTAGGTCTACCTAGAGAGCATATTGGATCAGACTGTGTACATTCTACAAAAGTGACTTGCAGTAGTGTTAGGTGTAAACCCTCCCGAAGTCTCGATGTGTTGTCCTTTGAAGGAATAAGGGGCGACTAGTGCGCAGTACGGGAGTGAAGGACCGACAAGATGAGATACGACATCGAGTTTGTCACTGTCACTTGTATCCCATAGACTATTTTCTTATTCAGATTTTGGTTTAATATAATCAAGATTGGTGATTGTACGTTATTGTACAATTTTGTTAAAAATTGTGTATATTTGTGCATGTGTGATTTACTGCTTTATATTTCCATTGTGCAAAGTATTTCATGGTTGAGATTCTTGTTTTGGTAGTGTTAATGATTTTAATATTCTAACCTCGACCAAATTAGATCATGAAAATTCAACGCTTCCTTCCCAATTTGTATTTCTGCAAACTTATTATTTTTCGAAATTTGTGGTATGGTGTTTTGATAGGTATCATCCAAGCAAGAGGGCTATCATTGCTAAAAATGAAGAGCCTTTCTTATATATCACCTCTGAATTATTTTTTCATTCCCTTCAAGGTATTGTTCCTACCTCTCCCCATCCATTTTCCAATGAGGTTTTTCTTTAAATTTATCATAAGTTGTTTCCTCATCAAATAACAACCATATTTTAGTCATTTTTAACTGAAGGAGATACTATTCCACAACACAGTCCTCCCTATCCTTCAAGTTCCTTCCAAACATTTTCCAAAAAAATAATTTCCATGTTTTCTTGTATTTTAGATTATGAGAATGATGAAGAAGTAGATGAAATGATATTTGGCTTCTTTTCAAAGATTTCACCAAGAAAGAAACCTTCAGGTTTCTTCAATTTATTTCAATTTTTATCAGTTATCATCTATGAACATTTTTTTAGGTTTGGAATTGAAAGGAATTTCAAGCATCAGTATGTCCTAGTTTACTTGTTCCTGTATTTTCTATCAAAATTTTTTTCTCAAATACAACTATAAAAGCAATATTTACAAGGTAATCAATGGTAAATTTTTCATTGGAATTCATTAGTGAAAAAACATCCTAAGGGATTCACTTTTACAAACTTTGTAGACCAATTTATTTCAATATGCTTCAGTCTTATACCCAGTGAGAAAGTACCAAGAATTTTGCTAAGTCAAGCATATTTTGCAACTACGTGAACAAACTAAGTTGGGTGATTGATACTTATATAGTAATTTTACTGAGATAAGAGTGTATGGATGTGAAATCTCTCCATACCATTTTCCAATATTTCTTCCAACCAGAAATGTTTTCTCTTGGGTTCATTAGACAAATTTTTAATTTACATTAGGTAAATTTTGTGTCAAAAAAGAAGAAGGCTTCTTTCAAGCTCAATGCCCAAGTGAGATCATTTGTTGTAAATACTATATCTTTTGATAAAGAGGTAGAGTTTTTGCTAGCACAAATGAAATTTTCAGTTGAAATCAATTGGTCTTATGATTCAATTGGAAGAATCTCATCTATCGTAGTTAAGAAAAATCCTACTCCCTGTGTTCATTTATCAAAGCATATATTAACAAATGTGCAAATAATGACACTTGGGAAGAAGCCATGCTATAAAAATTACCATAAGAGAAAGAAGCAGAACAATCAACAAGAATCAATGTTTTATCGACCCCCCCGCGAAAGGAAAAAAGAATCAAGAGGGAATTTTAGAATGTTTCAAAATCATCATGAACCAAGGTTAGAGTTTACAAAAGAAAGAGAACAGGGGATGTAGAAGAGACTATGTCAGAAACTAGATCCTCAGATATTTCTTTACCAACTACAATTTTTCTTTTAAGTGAGGTTGTTTTCAATTGGCAGCAAATCAAAATAACAAAAGGACAATCTTCTCCTTCAACTCCTAATTAAAGCATTTTCTCGAATTTCATGGAAATTAAGAAGAAGAATGAAATTTTGAAGTCAACGACCTACTTTTAGTTTTGGATGCAAACCTCTTCCATAAAAAACAAACTGCTCTCACTCTAGATTTTGAAAAAAGACAATTTTAATTAGATTTACTTAAACCCAAGGTCCCAGGAGCTAACCCTACAAAACAGTTCAAGAATTATGTGCTTTATTTTAATACTAAACAGATCCATCTTATTGATCGGATTGAAATTATTTATTCTACTCTAACACGCTCAACAATAAGTTTATCAAAATTGTAAAATTCATCAAATAATTTTATTTGTGAGTTAAAGATAGAGAGAATGGCTTCTCCTGCTAAAGACACCATAATTAAATCATTGGAAGATATTGCTATTAAATTTGGTTTAGATCCTCATGATATTAATGCTTCTGAGGAGGTTATAAAAATAGAAATGGAAATATTCAAGTTCTTCGTAAAAGATTAAAGATGCCTACTACAGAACATCCATTGACAAGGTAAGTTGGAGATCTTAAAAAGGAGGAAGAATTGTTTTTCCAAGTGATGATTGAACACAATTTGTAGATAAAAAACATGGAATCCCAGATGGAGAAATTATTAAAGTAAAAAGAGCTCACACTACCCTCCACTTCTCAAATAAGGTTAGAAGGAAATGAGGAAATGAAATAATTATCATAGGAGTTATCATCCCTAATTTTAAAGAATCGAGAAATTGATAATTTGAAAGAAGCTCTGAAAATGGCTAAGAAAGAAACTGATAATTCTTTAATTATTGAAATCTAGAAAAAATCCAAGTTGCAAAAGCAACATGAATGGCAACTAAGTCAAATTGACAATGCTTAATGTTTAATACAGGCTAAAAAGAATATTTGGATGAAAGTGATTTGTTCAGTATCTGAAATTTGGTCATCAACTGAAATTATTGTTGAAAAGGACGAGTTTTTGGAATGAGCCGTGAAAGCCATTGATGAGATCAATGATGAGGTGGGAAACAAACCGAGCCAACCAAACAAGATCTTTAATTTTTTTAATGCGAAGACAAAGCAAGAGTTAGAAGAATTGGATATTGATGATAGAACTAGTTTAGTTTCGCAAACTATAAAAATTCTAACAAAGAAAAGCTTAATGTTGCAAACGAAAGATAAATGTGAAAGTATTCAGACATTGATAAATAAATTTTACAAAAAACTCTCCTTTTTAGAGCAAAAAGGTCTTCCTTCTTTTAAAAATTCACAAGGACATTTGGTAATAGAAGAAGGCTATCAAAAGTTACTATAGAGGGTAGCAATGGATAAAACCAAATTTACTGTAATAAAAGGAGCTCTAAGTGGTCAAAGTTTACTCAAGAAATTATCTGATGATCTATTTGTTTTTTATGAGATCACACATTTGTTCATAGTTAAACCAACCTTTGAGAATTATACAAAAGTGGATGACGCTTTTAAGAAAATGTTTCTTTGAAATGATGCAATAGAAGATGAATGGGAGTAGCTCATCAATCTCATTGAATAGTTTAGATAATCAGGGCATCATTTCAGAAGAAAACTACATTTTAGCAGAGGACGGTTCCATATTTTGAGGAGAAAAATCATAACATAATTGAATATTATAGGATTCTCAAATCAAGGATAGTTGAAGAAAATCAAGTTGAATATTTCCTACTTTTGTCAAATTGTTATTAAATAAAAAAATTGATAAAAGAACAAGGGAGGGATTTCCAAGTTGCTGGAATGAAAATGATCAGTTGGTTTCGTGGGAAGCATATGAGAAAATTTTGTCAAGTGTACAAAGGAAAATGAACAGGGTTCTTGAAGTAATTGAAGCTCTAATACGTCAAACTATTGTAAATCATATGCATCTTGACTTTTAGATTATGTGGTTGGTGAAAACTTTGTTCCAGTCAAAGCCAAATTACTCGAAACACTCCAACTTATAGATGGCTTGTGAATATTTGGTTGCCTATTAGTTCCCAAATGAAACGATATGGAAAAAATGTGAAAAATTGTCACGTCTATAGAAGCACAGGTCATGGCAGGAGTTGATATCTAAACAACCCAATCAATAAAGTATTTTTATTTAATTTTGTAAATTTCAAGAATCGTCATTTTTCTCTTTATGAGAAAATTTTGCATTTTAAAGTTTTATTAAGATAGCTTTAGTTAGAAGTAGTTGAGATAGTTAAGAAGTTTTAACAGTTACTTTTGTAATTGATTTTCAAGTAATATTTAAAGATATGGGAACCACGGAAAGGGTGGTTCGGAGTTTTGAAATTTTGATCACTTGTGTAATGATTATGCTTCCTTGGAGAAAATAAAATCACCAAATTGATTCCAACACATTGGTGTATCACATAATGTGTTACTTTTGTTATGTGTTCTCCATTTTTTTTCCTTATGAAACAGATGTATGATGGTAATAGGTTCATTTGAACGAGTTGCAAATTTATTTATGTATTTTAAGACTTACATAAAATACATGTGAGTTTTGTTCAAAGAAACCTTAATAGGCTCTCCGTTGTTTCTACATCTTCATTCTTTGTCTAAATTATCCATATTTTTTGTCTAAAGTTTTATCTTTGGATTCTTTAAAGCCCATGTTATAAACCTTAACTCCTCTAAAATTATTCGTTTCATCAATATATTTTAAATTATTTGAGAATTGTATTTACATGTAGAAAATATTCAAAACCTAAGGTGGATTCAAGCAATTACATGTAAAAGAAGGACAAAAAGCCCAAAACTCACTGCAAAATTCATGCCTTGAAAGCTTCAAAACTCCCAGTACATTCTAACAAATTTTTGTCAGATTTTTCCCTACAGCCCCATTAGGAGAATTTCGAGGTTGAAAATGGGCCTCCTAAGGAAAATAATAAAATAATAGTTAAAATAATAAAATAAGAGTTATGAATTTTTAAAGAAAGAGAAAGGAAACTAGTTTTTTAATTGTATTGTTGGCTTATCTCCTTGTAGGTTTATTCAAATGTCAAGTGTAGACACTCATTGGATGTAGAATTAAATTTGAACCAATTATTACCCACTATGCATATTGTTGGATGGTGTTGTCCTTGATGTCAACCCATGGAGTTAATTGGGTTTGAATTTGACTAAAAACACTAGTCATTGATGTCAAATGGTTAATGAACGCTTCCTAGTAATTGTCGGCTTACATCAAGATGGTAGATATATTGTTGGATGACTGAAAGCCCAAGTCCTAAGGTTTGGGTTCTCTGGGCTGAGGATGTACCTTGACCTTGGACTCGAGGGTTTTTAGTAGGAAAAACCATTAAGTTTGGGTTGGAGATCTTGGTCATTGGATTCTCCCCGTCGAGATATTTGAGGTTTTATGTGGAATGCCACATAAGTCATCCTAGTTTGAGAGATATTCACAATTGAATTTAGTGACCCCAGATTTTGGGCTAAACCCCAAGGGGTAGTGACATGACACCTCCTCCTATGGTTTTCAACATATGACATTTTGTATCACTGTAATATCACCCCGTATAAGTTACATAACTTCAAAAACCAAATTCAATAAATCAATCATTAACTTAATGCACTCATGTGTCACTTACAAAACACGCCAAAGAGGTTAGTGTGCAATTAATTATATTTTATAAATAATTTAATTAATAATCTCTAGGGAAACGAAAGCTTGGTTAATTTTCTAATTGGACTCCAAGTATCTCTCCTCCACTCAGCTTTCAAGGTGTTTGTTTGCATTGATTGTTTGATGATGTTTAGAGTCTTTCATTGAGTATAGGTATAGTAATATGCTGCAGGCATGTGTAGACATAATATACCTTAAAGATTAAGCACTTGGACAATTAGCCTTGGCCTTTTCCTCTAAGTGGCTAACCACAAGTCTATTTTTTTTTCTCTTGTGTTGGGAATGTGTTAAGTCCTTGCTCCATCAACTACAATCAGACCTATAACAAAGCAAACTAACAAATATCAATTATAATCCTGTAGTTTTCTTAGCCAAGGTTTCCTCGATAAATGGGCCTAAATATTTCACCTTTTTATTGAGAAGTTTCTAGATCTATTAACATAATGACCTTGTATTTGGATCACTGAAAGTAGTACCATACCTTAACATGGTTTTTTGTTAATACGACAACTATAATGCATGAAAAAACATCACCTTTGGACTATATTGAAGTATAGGATATTGAGCTATGCAAATATGATTGTTGGACCTAAGATATAGATGTATGAATTGATGCCTTATAATGACAAACTGTCTTGACTTTGACTGCTACAGAATTGACAAATGATGTAATTATGGGAATGCAACCAATCTAAATATTTGACCTGAAACCTTGACTATTTTAGCAAGTAATGAGAGAAACATACATCTTGAACTTGACATAAGAAACTGTGCCTTGAAGACAACTGCTAGCTTAACATAGTGACCATTCTATATGGCAATAATACATGTTTATTGTCTCGACTTAACTTTGACATTGACAACAATATATGGACAACAAGGTAGTTGTGAACAATTCTTATGATTGTCTCAACAATTAGATTATAATCTCTTATACAGTCAAAAGGTAATCTACAACAAGTGACATATTGATGTTGATATAATATCTATACCATGACTTGACACATCAATGAAACTATTACATATTTTTTACATGACTATCTACTTGACAGTTTTGTACAATGACCTTGACTAATGTACAGTTAGATTTTTATTGGTATTGGTCCATTAACTTATGTCAGCATGCATTAACGTGACAACTAGAATATTGAATGCAACAACTAAGCACCTAATGGACTTGACTGTCAACATGACAGTTGACATTATTCAGTGATAAGGTGATCTACAATGTGACACATATTGACTTTGACTTAACACAATTACATGACCTTGAAAGTTGCTCGATACCTTAACCTTGACGTAATTATTTTGAATAAGACTTAACTATGACACATGGTTTGGAACAACGATTTTACATCTAGTTGGCAAGCTTTTTTTACTATACTTGAATAAGACATTATATGACAATGTTGCATTATTATTGAGTTGACACCTTAACTTTGACTTAACCTGTAGATTGAGGTAACTACATATATGAAAGTGATGACTTAGAGAGAGTGTACAAGTGACACAATTATGACTTTGCAGGGCAACAGGTCTTGAAGGCATTATCATCTAGTTGTAAAAAAATATTTAAGAATAATGGATAAGATGGCTTGACCACTCAAACTACGACGTTTACTTATATGTTGGTATCTCTCTATGGACATAGTTTGAAATAACTGATTGCACATCATCGAGTTGACCTGAGGCACCTTGGTTTGTGTCATTATTTGATAGCAGTATCAGATGGTTGTAGCATAGAGTGAAACCAGATACCATGATGACATAGATTATGCATTGATTACTATTCATTCATGAGCAGTAACATGCATTGATAGTCAACAATTGTGCAGTGATTTGTTGTGACAGTGATATACAGTGTGGAGTGATAGTGATGTGTAGTTGAACAGTGATAGCTTGATGCATAGCATTGTGCAATTGTAATATTCCAAAAATTTAGCCTTCAACTAAATGGAATATTATAGTTTGTTTTATCACTAAGTAGGTGAATAAGTGGGTAGTGAGGCCCATAAATCTTCTTAGGAGGAATAATAACACTCCTAATGTGAAAGGAGGAAGAATAAGCAGCTAGATTAAGCACCTTTGGATGTGAATTGGAGGGGATACATGTTGAATAGGTCAAATTTGACCAAATCAATAGCGTTGTCATGGAGGAGTGGCATTTAGGATGAGACAACGCAATTTTAGTGGAGGAAAACTTGCATGAGCTTAGTGGAATTTATGGATGGGAACCAATGTGAGAAGGCTCACACACTATATATGGAGGGGATGGCAGCCATTTTTATTCATGTTGGAGATTATTATTTTAATATTGGTCTGTTTAGACTTTGCATCCTTTAGCTGTTTAGCAGGGTTTGCTGTGCTGTTTAGCACAAGGGTGTTCTTGATCGGGAATCCCTACCTCATCCTCAAGGAAGGAGAGGTTCATTGGAATGCATTTCCTCATTTCAGCATTCTGGCCAAGCTACCTCCTTCAGCTACAACACAGTTTTTGTTTAGAGCTGGGTTGTGTTGCAGGGTGCAGCAAAGGAGGATCACATAGAGCCAATTCTGGGCTTGCTTGTCAGTGGAGAGGTAGCCTATCCATTGGAGGATCATCAAGGAGGGATCCTGGGCATATTTATATATTTTTGGCATCAGTCCAACCATCTACCATCCCTCACAGCGCAGTTTCAATCCAGATCTGCATTATTTTTAGTGGCAGTTGTTGAGAGGGTTCATTGAGCTCATCAGGAGGGTCTATTTCTGAATAGAGGGATCAGCCTTCTATTGAGAAATACCATTGGAGGAGGACATTATAATTTTAGATCTTTCATAGCCTCATTCTATTCAGTTCCAGACTGCAGTGACATATCAACCCTAGGGTTATTTGTCACATTGTATATTTTTGGTATTTCTAGCAATCTTTTCTAGGTTAGCTAGAAATCGTGTATTGGAGCCCATCTCTTCCTTTCTGAGAATTTTTTTTGTATCTATCAGCCATATTCTATCAATGTATGTTTGCACCAGCATCTACATTGATATAAATAGCGCTATCACTACTTTCCAGCATTCTATACAGTAGCAACAACACATGTGCTTATTGATATGATAATAGGAGGCTTGCTTGAGTGGTTTGACCCTCAAGATATTTTTGTATATTTTTGCTGATATCTTAATAAAATTATGGCTGCATATTGATCCCTCTTACAATATGTTCATAGTTGCTATGTTTTACATTAGCATGTCTCGTATTGCTACTATTTCCATTTTGGAATATTACAGTGGTATCAAAGCATAATCTTGGCTCAGCCTGTGCATTCAAGACATTATGCCATTAGGAGGAGAAGCTTCTCACAGATAGGAGAAGTTGTACAAAAGAAACAAAGGCATGACTCCATTATTTGGAGAAATGAAGGAAGAGAGGCTCTCCCAGATTCTTCTTCAAACTGTGAAAAATATCAAGAAAGATATCATGGAGATGAAAGGGGAGAGGTGTAGAAAATTTCCAAGAGGGTTTGAAAGTGAAGCAATCCCTAAATATTCACATGATGGGTGTGAGCATTCAGCCACATATGCAGATCCACAGCGCAGTTTATTTCTCACATTCACTGTAAGAGAAATGGAGGAAGAAGATGCACCAAAGGAGGAGACCTCGATTGACTATCTTCAGGAGTATGAGTCTCAATCTTGGAGATTCAAAGAGCACTTGGACTTCCAAGGGTTTTTCCAACTCAAGGAAGACAGAAGATCCAACAACCATAACAAAAGCAAGAGAGGTATAATATTTCTGCCTAACTTTGATGGATCATCAAAGTGCATAGCCAAGGATTAGGTGAAGGATCTAGATTCCTATTTTCAGCTACACCAAGTCTCAGGAAAGGAGGCCATTAGAGTAGTAGCACTGCACCTTAAATGTATGGCCCATGATTGGTGGTTTTATAGTTCTTCTTCATTTCACCATGCAAGTGTAAATACTTATGCAGGGTTCACTAGGAAGATAGTGAAAAAAATTGATATTAAACATTGTGAAACATCTTTTGTTGAACCCAAAAATTCAAAACCTTTGTATGAGTTGGAGAGATCTATTTTACCAACTCCACTCCATATTTCGATTGAAGGGTATAGAAACATGCATAATACCTTTCTAAGGGAAAAATCCCCACTTCTTGAAGAACCCTCTTCTATAGATGAAGACATGGAGATTCCACCTTCAAGGGAAGACCAAGATCTAGGATCTCTCATTGATGAAGAGGCATTCTCAAATATTGATGAAGAGGATGAGAAAAGAAGAGCTAATAGCATTGTACCATCAGGAGTGTTGGGAAAAATACTGAGAGGGGGGGGTGAATCAGTATTTACTGCATATTCAAAAAAATTTACTTTTTCATGCTCTAAAACCCATACGCTACTTTGTTGAAGACAACTAGCGTATGTACGTGGATATCCTTCATAAAACTCGCGTATACACAGAAATTTAATTATGCCATTGATTCTTCACTTATATCATTCCATCATTCATTCATTAGATGTTCTATAAACAGTAAACAAGTGCAGTAAGAACAGAATAAACCATCACACATAAGCATCACACATGAACACTATGATTTTAGGTGGAAACCCAAGTCGGGAGAAAACCACCGCTGCAGTTGCTCAGCCTTCAATATTTTATTATAGAGAAAACATCTTACAACATATGTGCTGGTGCAGACTCCTACCAGCACGCAGGCACCCACCCGCGCTCGTTTACCAGCCTCTCCTGGAAGGGAGCTCCAACCCCCTGACTCGTTTACCAGCCTCTCCTGGAAGGGAGCTACGACCCCCTGATCTCGTTTACCAGCCTCACCTGGAAGGGAGCTACGACCCCCTGATCTCGTTTACTAGCCTCACCTGGAAGGGAGCTACGACCCCCTGACTGAAGGCTACAACCCTCAGCACCTCTATGGACCACGTTTCATCAATTTTCACACTGGATCCAAAGCTTCCTTTAGAACACCACTTGCAGGCCATGTTTCATCATATTTTCAGACTGGACCCTTTCCATACTTTTAAGCACAGTTAACCATTAAACAGATACATATAACTCACTGACAGATATCAGTAAACCAGCAGAGCAGATCAGACATTTCTTACCACTGACTTCAGCAAACCCTAGTTTGCATATGCGCTTTCCTTTCACTGATGTCGCGTATATACGTGCTTCCGTTCACATAAACCAGCGTATACTTCTGTATACATTACAGAGTTCATTTCATTGCGCATACGCGCTTTCTCTTCAGCGAAGCCGCGTATATACGTGCTTCTTCTGCAATAAAGTAGGGTATAGATCTTCAACCATTACAGAGCTGCATACTTCTTCAGATCAGACATTCAGTTCAGATTCAACCCTTTACTTCAGACAGATGTTCGCCTCATCACAGATCTAATCACTTCATAAACAGATCCAGAAAATACAGATACATTACAGATCTAGATATTTCGCTTCATCATTTCTTCATAGGAGCATCATAGATTTAGATCTATCATCAAACCTTTACCCTTTCATACAGATATACTTCATAGAGAAGTATTCATTCAAGCTCAGACATGTTTCTCCCACACTCATGATTTGCACAATGAATTTCTTCTCTTTATATAGGTTTATCCTTTTTCAATACCACGGGCCTCTTTTTCAATACCATGAGCCAAAACAATACCATGAGCCTTCAATACCACGGGCCCCTTTTTCAATACCATGAGCCAAAACAATACCATGAGCCTTCAATACCACGAGCCCCTTTTTCAATACCATGAGCCAAAAACTACATTACTTCCGATGGTATTCCTGGACGGGGTCACATAGACGAATCATTACCCAATACAATGGGTCAATACCATGGTGGTTACCCCTGGTTTCCCACTTTATGAGCGCTTTTGCCCATACGCGACTTGGAACGTTGTTTCTCGCGTGCATACGCGACTTCCCTTAGACAGATCCGCGTATGCCTTGAGACATACTCTTTTCATCATAGATCTAGCACATGCTGAATTCCTTTCTTCATTGCCTTCTATACAAGACATATTCTATCAAGCACAACTTCATCCAGTAAGTTTCCATTATCTTCATCAAGTGGGTTGCCTTTCAAGGACAACACTCAACATCATATTGCTAACAAACATCATTTACCAAGTCCATCAAGTCAAGAATAACTTCATCAGGTGAATTGCCATCAAATACAACACATGTCAACAGTCGCATGTCTTCATCTTCATTCAGTGGGTTGCCATCAAGGACAACACTCTGCATCATATTGCCAACAAGGAGGAGATCCATCACCACATGGAAGTGGAAAGGGAGCCATTGCTTCCATTAGAAGAGCCCTTGTGTCTTTGCAAGAAGTTCCAAATGATCTAACATGTGGGAACCAAACCACAATCCTGGAGTGACATGTATCATTTTTTGTGGATTGTGAGACTTGTCAGATGGAAGGAGAAGAAGAAAGGAAGGATCAACATCAAGGGATGATGAGCATTCACCCTTATCTTCTTCTTTTCCCTCATCTCTGTCATGACTATGAGCCTCACTCTTTTGACTATTGTTAGGGCTCCTAACCTCACTGTTGTCCTTAGGATCATCTTCTATTTCTTTGTCACTTGCCTTGTCTTCATTATTATCCACCTCCATGTCCTCTGCTTCATTACTGACTTCTTCTTCATCATTGCTTAATCCATTTCCACTGTCAATTTCTTCATTTCCTTCATGGTTATCCTCTTCTTCTATTTCCATATTTTCTACCTCTTGTTGGCTTAACTCACCATCACCCTCATCTTCATTTTGGTTTGATTCATTGTCACCCTCACCCTCATTTTCACTTGCTTGTTCACTGCCACTTCCTTCATGATCCGATGAATCAGGAGAAGATGAGGAAGGGAGGTTTTCTTGAGGAGAGGATACTTGGGTAGATGATGAGGCATGATCAGTAGGACATGATTGAGGAGTAGAGGGAGGTGTATGAGATGATGAGGGTAAATTTGGCTGATGATGGGCATGTGGGCTTGTGAATATTTCATGAGCTATGAACACGTCCCAAGGTATGCCTTTTTTCTCCAACTGATGTAGCACAACCATCTTGATCAAGGAGTGATGGAACAAACTTTGCATTTGTTGGGAATAGTTCCTCCTTCGGACAACAGAAGACATCTTGTCAATACTCCTATAGAGGTAGTAGGGAAAATGAAGCATCTTGACCCTGGTGAAGTGCATGAGTAATCTAATTTGATAGGAGTAGAGTCTAGAGTACCTTCCCTCATAGGTAAAGTATTTCGTGATGACCCTTATCAAGGGTGCATACCTCTCTAGCAAGTGTGAAAAAGGGAAAATAGTTTTGCAGCCTTCTTTGTACCTAGGTTTGATAAATGGCTCATAGCAGCTCATGTCCAACTTTGCCATTTTGAACCATTTTTCACCAACATCAGGTATACCTGTAGCACTAGAAATGGCATCTGATGAGAGGTCAAAGGTCACCCCTGCCAAGCTTTATTTTTTGTTATGTAGGTTAATAATGAATAACCCTATGAGCTCTGGTTGATTTTGTACTTTTTGGACCTTTTCACAAAACTGGAAACACCCTAAATTTTGAAAGCATGTGAGAACCATGGGAGAGGTAGTAAGCTCCATAGTGTCTTGGGGTTCAAATCTGTTAACCTTCCCACCCTTGTGCTTTTTCCTCATAGGCACTTGGCCTTCTTCATTGCTAACACTCCCTTCTTCTCCTCACATGGTGATTAGTGTTTCCTTTAAACAATATTAGGCTTGCTTGTGAAACTTGGTAGGAGGAATGAAACGAAATGATGGTGAAAGGTAGTTCTTGTAAGTGAGTCAGATGGAAGTGTGGGTTTATGACTGATTCCCCTTTGAGATTTGATGAAGGGTTAACTTGAACTCGCTATAATTACCCTAATAGACACCTTTCTTGACTGATAATTTCTTGCTTGGAGGTCAAAAGAGGTTTTTTGTCATGAGGACTTAGGGTTTCTAGTCACTAGGGTTTGATTAATTTCCTTTAACCATTAAATCAACAAAACCACTTGGAGGATAAGGAAAAGAAGCCACTTACCAAATTTCAATGTCTTAGTAGGTCCTTGGATGCAACTTGGAGGTGTCCTTTCATCATTTTTGGGCACTTTGTAGATGGAGGAGGGTTTCTCGTCTAGGCGTAGTGCCTACACGGATAGTCAGGTGTCGAGCCTCCTGGGCTCAATGCCTACCCGCTTGCAGGCCTGTTGGGAGTGCAGTACCGAGCATGTTCTAGGCCTATCGGGCCTCTTGGGCATAGTGCCTACCCACGTGCAGGCCTTTCGGGCTTCCTCGGCGCAACACCTGTCACATTCTGGGCTTGTCGAGCCTCCTGAGTGCAGTGTCGGGAAAGATTTTGGGCCTGTCGGGCAAGTCTGGGCGAATGGGTAGCGCCCGTCTGAACGCATAGTGTGTTCACCCGAATGCACAACGTAGTGTATTTTTGCACATAGAAGCATCCCAAATGCATAGCACCAGGTGCTGTAAGCACAATGCTAGCACGAACGTGTAGCACCGAGAAAAATCACTCGAGTTGTCACTTAAACTTAGAATTATCTCCTTGAAGGTTCTTTGCTCTTCTGCAAGTGAATAATGAGTTGAGTGATAAACAAAATTACTATTTATAGTCTTAGGAAAAAAAAATTATCCCTTATAAACCAAATTTCTAAAGTTTTCAGTCCTCTATTCACTTTATTGATTTTTCATTTTGAGCTTTTTCAGTAGGTGGCTAAAAAACATTCAAGTGATATTTTTCCTTGCTAACCATTTTCTTTGTTGCTCTTTAGGTAGCTCACATGGTGAAATTTTACCTCCTTTGACCTATTTGTTCCTTTATCACTCTGTTTTGCAGATGTTTTGTTTGAGTCTCATGTTTTACTTTGTTTTGGCCATGTTCATGTCTTCCAATCATTTTCATAACTTTTAGGTACTTGCATGGTGGCAACATCCCTAAAAATTCTCTGTTTTACCTTGGAGACCAAATTTCCTTTTGTTTGAGGGGTGACTGAGAAACTTATTTTCATCCTTCTCATTGATCCTTAGGAATGCTAAATCCATCTTTGGCCAGCACCATACTTTTCACACTCCTGTATGCTATATCCTCTTTTGGCCACTTTGATTTGCAGGTGCCATGACATGCTAATATAGCCCCTTTTTATTTTTCTTGGTGTTTGACACATTCAATTACACAATAGCAACCTCATGATCAGCTTGGATTTCCATCTTGGAGTTTAACCCTATGTTTTTATTCCTTTGATCATTAAGTGTAAATGACTAAAAATGAAGGTTTGACCTTCCTTATACTTATTTTCTTTACATTATTTCCCTTTGAGGTAGTGAAACACTTTACCTTGGCAAACCCTAGAAGTCACTTGCAACAGTCTCTTCAAACCTTATGTATGCTATCATCATGGAGGCTCATCATCTTTATTTCACCCCCCCTGCCTATCTTTCCAAAACCTTAGGTTTTTGGGTTGTTTGAGAAGAATCATTAGTGTTGTCTTCTAAGTTCTCTATAGCCCTTTCAAGTTCATTCATTTATGTCCAGTTCACCTCACCTTTTTCCCTTTTTTATCTATGATTTATGAAAAGCTTTCATTTCATGCTTGGTTCCATTGGTGTTCCTCTGTCTCTGTGATTTGATGCATTGATATTTTCTTGGCATACTGCTAGCCCAATCAGTGCCTAGAAACCCTGATTTTTCTTAAACATAGGTTTCTTCCTCTTCCATTTGCTTGAGTATATCTTCTAATGAGAATTAGGCCTATTACCTTATCTATTCTCTACTGATAGTTATTTCAACACTCCTGTAGAAATGTCAAAATGCATAGATGCCTTTTGCAAAATTTTGTTCTTCGCAAAGCAGTCCTCCTTGGATATTTTCTTGATCTAACTTGGACAAACAGGTGCTAACCTTCTTTCAAATTTGATTCAGCTTCTAGCACATGAATAACTATGATTAAGAAAACCAAAGATAACCCTACAACCTATGAAACTCTAGTGACCTAGTGGGAGGCTCTTTTGACTTGACCTTTGACTGAAAGCTTGACTTGGGGTCTTCAAGCATGAAAAACAAAATTTTTGACAAATTGATGTATTTAAGATCCAAAATCCAATGTACTTGATTTATCTAAAGAGCCTACAGAGATAGTTTTGAGATCATCAATGCTTGAGGCATCTGGTGAACATGGGAAAGAATAGGTTGGTTGGTGATCCTAGATGGCAAGTGGAGGGGTGAGGCAAAGGCAAAACAGAGTACTGAGGTTATGGGTGGGAAAATAGGATAAATATGGGTTGCATGAGCCCATGAGGGGTCTTCTAGGAGTGGTAAGATGACCATGACATGATAGAATAGTGAAATAGTCAAAAAATGATCTTAAGAATAATGAAGGCAGTGAGATTTCTAAAACTCACAATATTCATGAATCTTGTTTTTAGAAATCTAGGACAAGTATTTATTCATATACAAAATAGAAAAAATTATTGATGACTAACAGTGGCTCCACTTGGGGAGGGAATCTCCTTTTCCGGAGGTGTCCAGAACTTCAGATATCAAATCTCTGAATTTATGAAGACCAGTTCCTCATCCATTGAGCAGATTTTTCTTCTTTCATATGCTCATGTTTCTCTTGAAACTATGATCTCAAGACTCTGAAAAACATGTTACTTAAACCTCATCTCTACCTACCCAGCATACCTTTGCCTATCATTTTTTCTTCTTTTGGGTGCACTTGGATTGGAAAACCCTTGACATTCTTTTTTCTTTTGAAAGAAAAAAAAACTATCTACTTGTAACCTTATCACTTCCAAGATTTCAGATTATGCTAGTGAACTCTCTTATTCTCTACCTAGACTATTCATCTGTCAAGATTAGGATGTTTGACAGAGTTTATTCTCTAAGCTATTGACATGAAATTGAAAACATGATTTGAACCAGGATTAAGCAATCTAATTTACCATGGGCTATGGCATTGGGACAAGCTGCACACAGACATTATTTTTGTACAAACAAAACTAGAAAGTATGAGGGTTGTGTTTCATCATTTGTTGGTCACCCCTATCTTTCTCTTTGGTTTAGATTTGAGAATTGAGAACCGACATATTTTTCTCCTAATCTATTCCTACTGAAAATTCAAGCTTAAATGATTTGACAATCCTTCTTTCACTAACATAACAGCAGAAATTCAAAAAAAATGTTCAACCATGATTAGCCTAGATGACTGAACAAGACTCATTTTCTTAGCAAGTAGTGGCATTTAGGCTTGCTCACTTTCAGCAATACTCTTTTTTGGGTACGGGGTTGTACCTCTTCTTTAAATATGCCCTCTTTTTCCATTTTTCTATTTTTTGAAATTTTTTGGTTTACTGATTTTCCTCATGCAATGTTATGTACAATGAATGAAGGTTTCAAACTAGGGGTTCTGACATTAATAGTGCTTGTGTATCCTGTTATTGACAGGAGACCCAAATAACTCTTCCCCATCGAGCTCTTGTAAATAGAAAGCATTTTTATTCCTTCTTGAATGGATGATGGAATGATATTTCCAAAAATTATGAAACTTGTCATGCTTTCCTTTGTACTTTCTCATTGATTCTTGCTTCCGAACTTTGTTTTTTTTAAAGATCCTTCTTAGGTGAAAAAGGTATTCTTCATGAGTTTTAAAATAGACAATGATGTCATCAATGTATATCATGGTGGAGTAACTCAAATCAGGAGCCATGGCCCTTTGAAAAGTAGCTTCTGCACCCCTTAACCTAGAAAGCATTTGATCATACATGTATATGCCCCAAGGTGCTTTGAAAGTGGCTTTATGTTGATCAGTTGGAAGTATTATCACCTGATTATAATCTGAAACACTATCAAGAAATGACATCTTGTTAGAAACTTCTACCCCTTGCAGTATCTGATTTGTCTTAGGAAAAGGGTATTTTTTCTTTAGGGAGGTTTGATCTAGGTCTCTAAAGTCCATATATAGCCTATACCCCTTTGCTTTCTTTCTTAGTGACATACTCTAATCCAAATATTTCTGGTTTTTCTTGAAAGGGATCATATTTTGAACAATGTTTGTGTCAAAATACTTTAAGCTCTCATCACCACATGTAAAAGCATATCTAAACTCTTTGTAGAGTCTTATGTATTTCAAATTTATGTGAGGTGACATAGTTTTAGATAACTTGATCATCTTGGGTTTTTATAGGGTGCCTATGTTGTATTTTTCTATGTCAGCTTTGGTAGATACCACTTTAGGCTTCTTAACATCATTTTTGGAATCCAAAAACTCTTCCAAGGTGACAAGACCTTTTGGTGATGAGTTATCTTTGTATTTAAGGTTCTTTTGATCCAGGTTCCTAGAAAATTCTGCTATATGAAAGTGTTCCAACATTTTTACATTGTCATAAGGGAATGGTTCTATTTTTTATGTTTGTTCTTCATTTGAGCAACCTTGTTCAGATTCTAAGCTTAGTTTTGGTTTTACAATCTTATCTTCAGTTTGCAGAAAATTAAGTCCAGCTTTGCCATCAAGTTGTTGTTCAAGGCTGCTAGATTTTTGGTTGTTGAGTTCTCCATGCAGTGCCTGTTCTGACTATTATGGTATGTCTAGATCTGTCTTAATTTCATTTACCTTCTCATCAATGTCCTCTTCATTACATAAAATGAATGAGTCAAGATATGAATGGATGGAATAAAGAGGTGTGTTGTTTGGCATTTCTTGGCTACTAACCATATACTTCATGTGTGATTCTTGGTATAATCTCCTTGTTTGGTTAAAAATAGGGATGGTAGCATATGACAAGTCTAGTTGGAGGTTCCCCTGAATTTTGGCTCCCCAGGATCTAGATAAAAGCATGCAATACTTGGGAGGAATGTCATCCACTACTATGTCCATGACTAGGCCCTTAGTAGGGATTTGTGCTAGATTAACACACAGATCCTTAATTAGACCCAAACACTTGATTCTACTTGAATCAAAGGAATACAAGTCTTTGTAAGGTTTGGTTATTTCTAGGACTAATATATCCATCACTACCTTTGGCATGAGGTTGTGAGAGGCACCAGACTCTAGCATGGCATTATGTAAGATTTTGTTATGTATGTTTAGGCTAAAATAGAAAGGGGGAATAGCTCCTTCTTGGTATTTTCCCTCTACTTCAAGTCCAAACAACACCTCTGGTTTGTCATCAGTCAAGTGTAGAGTGTCGTATCATTTCCCATGTTCAAAACTTTCAAAACTTGGGACCTATACATATCTTGGGTTATCAGTTTAGTGAGAGGTATGGTTATCTTGATCTTAGCAATCTCTCCTTCAAAATTGAAAGGTATTTGTGTCTTGGGAATATTTACATTAGTTTTATTAGCCATAATTTTTTCTACACTTTTAATTTGTTGATTCTGATTTGGGACTTTGGACAAAAGAGTTTTCTCAAGGCCACTAGTAGATGCAGTAGGGCAGCTTGGGTCACCAATTTGCTGGCTAGTTTTGTCTTTGTTTGGATCAGTTTTCTTGGCCATGGTGTTGGTACTGTCTGTTTTCCTCTTCAGAGAATTTTCAGGGGTTTTCCTAATAGCAATGTCTATTTGGTTTCTCTTGGAATTTTCTTGGTTCCTTTTACTCCTAAGGTCATATTGCCTATGGACCTCCATTATGGCATTTTCAAATCCTAATTGGTAGTCTTCATAATCATCATAGTTTGTTTCAGTTTGATCTAAGGAAAAGAAACCTTGTTCTTCTTTAGCGAGAAAAACATCACCCTCATTATCATAACCTATCAATTTTACATGGTTTTCTTTAAGTTCTTCAGTCTCTCTTCCCTCTTCATCTACATAATTGTCTTGGAAAGGAGGCCTAATTTCTTGGTCATTGTCTCTTAGTCTGTTTTGGGGAGGGTCTCTTCTGAAGTTTGTATTCCTCTTTCTATTTTGGGGATTTTCTTGGTTTTCTCTAGGAGGTACTCTTTCATTTAAGTTTATCCTTTCCATATTTCTCTCCATTCTTCTAACTAGGTTGTTAATCTTGGCATCAGATGAGGAGGTTGATGCCATAGTTTCATCTTTGTAGGTAACCCTCTTTTCTGACCCTATCCTAGCCCTCTTTTCAATCAGGTTTTCCTCTGCACTCACTGCACCCCTTTTCATTTCTTCTAAATTTAAGGGCTCTCTCTCTCTCAATTGGTAATTCATGTCTGGATCAAAGCCTTCTGGAAATTTCACTAGTGTTAGGCCTTGTGGGGGTTTGATGTGAGGTGGGAGAGAATTGTACACACTATTGAACCTAGTGCAATAGTCTTGGACACATTCCCGGACATTCCTCTTAAGGTTGTTATATTCTAAGAGGATTTGGAGAGGGTTTTTATTAATCTCCCAATTGCTTATGAATGTCTAGTAGAGGGAAGGGAGATCATGTATGCTATTAGGAGTCAAGCCTTTGAACCATTTCTTGGCTTCTCCTCCTAAGATTTGGGCAAATATCCTCATTTTTATGGCTTCCTCTTATAATTCCATGTATTCAAAGGCATCATTCATCCTATCTACATGTTTTTGGCAGTGGTAGATTCAGCTCCAGTGAAGTGAGGGATTTTTGGATTGGTAGTCATTTGGCAAAGGTAACAAAGGTTGTGGCAGTGCCAGGGGGGCATACCATGTTGCCATGATGGGAGCTAATGGAATCCAAGGAGGATTTACAAGGGGAGGGTTTGTGAGAGGAGGTTGAGGATGAAGTGGAGTGTTTTTCATAGTGGATGTGAGGATGGGGGTGGTGGAGGTACTTGTACTAGAAAACTGATTTTGAGTAGACTTGATATGGAAAGAGCCAAAGTGATGGAGAAGCTGAAAGTCGGGAGGAGTGGAAGGAGAGTTTTCTCTACTAGAACTCTGCTACAAATCTATGGGCTCAAGGTCAATCTGGTCAATCCCACTTTGTGACTTGGTTCTGAAAAGGTTTCTTGTATGGTGCAAGTCAAATTGGGGATCTTACAAGGTTGTAAGATGTTTAGGGATAGAAATTGCTTTATGAATGGTCCTGATAGTAGTTCAATTTTTAGTTTTGGAAGTTTTCCACAAAATATTTTCTGGGTGATAAACTATAGAAGGAGGGTTTGGGTCTGGATGAGATATGGTACTGATCCTTTGTGAAGCCAAATTTCAAACTCAAAATGTAGAGAGGTTGAAAGTTTAGGACTGTTTTCGGAAGGCTGACCTCTCTTAGTGTTTTCTAAACTCACACAGTGTGTGACTAGGCCTCTAAACTTCTCAGGGCTGATTTGACACAATCCCAGGGGAGTCTAATGAGAACTAGTGAAGTAGTAGGCCTACTGGAGGCTAGTGGAGTCGCCAAGTGGATGTTTTAGTTGTTTTGAGGATATGTATTTATGGTCCACCACCAATAACTAACAAAAACCAATCTAGGTATGTTTTTTGGGTTTTCTGAGTTTCCTTTATGTATCCCTAAGGTTTCTATGAGTGTCCTCCAGTTGATTCATCATTTTGCTAGGATGGTGAGACAAGTAGACTCTACTATTTGGCTAACAGTTTGGGTTCTCTATGATTTGATAAGGGTTTCTGAAGTTCTAAAGAGTACTTATATTGTCACTAACTCAAAAATCTCTACCTTGATTTCCATTTATGTTAGGCGATGAGTTGGTGATAAATCAATAGATACTGTGTGATAAGGGCTTCTGAATTTTCTAAGGATCAATAAGCTTGTTACTTACTCAGAAGGTCCCACCGTGATCACCATTATGTTAGGTCCCCGTAATTTGTTAGTGAGAACAAAAGAAAAGGGGTAACATTAGACCAGTCTTTGGAGTCCTAAGACCTAGCCTTCCTGGACTAAGAGAGGGCTCTCTCTATTTGTGCAAAGGATGTGAACTTTTTTTCTTTTAAGGTTTGATTTTAGGCTAGTTGTTAAGTGTAGGGTTTGTTTGTTTGTTTTGGTTGGGTAGATGATCAAGTAGAATAGATAGATTGATGAAATCTTTAGGTCATTGGGCTATGGAGTCTATAAAAATTCATGGAAAGTTCAAAAATGAATCAGGGTGCATCACAGGGCAAATCTAGCATGGTCAAATGGATTTTCAAGATTTTTGTGAAGTGAGATGAACATCAAGTTTGTGAACAAAGTAGGGCAAAGGGAAATTAAGAATCGTTTTTCAAATACTTTAACAAGAAGGGACTTCAACACTATTTAGCATAAAGAAGTAATCATAAGACAGGGCAAACTAGTAACTCTTTGATTCAACACAAGAAAATAAGCATTTAAGACAAACAATCTAGTGAACTATAGAAGGCAAGAAACTCATTTAACTTCTAGTGATTTCACCTTCAAGGTTAGAAAAACATTTAAGATAAACATATAAATTTAATAAAGGAAGAGGGAACTCCTAAACATCATTGATCATAGCCATAAAGATCTTCAAAACAACTTTTCAAGCATGCACAAAGGGTATGATCGAAACATAGCCTCTTTGGCAAACCTAATTAGTGGTACTTCAAAGAAAAATATTAAGAACAGTGTTTTCGTGACATCAAACAAGCAGGGCTAACCATAAAACATCTATGATATCTAATGTATTGAACCATTCATAAGATAAACAAGCTTGGGTGGGTCTAGAGAGAAACTAAGAATTCTCTTAACTAACCTAGCAGAGGAAAACATAGAGGCGGTGAAGAACAAACAAAGCTAAGGTGTCTTTGAAGAACATTTCTTAGTCTAAAACCTTTGTCCTACTGCAATATAGAAGGATGAAACACAATGATACATAAGAAAAAAATAACTGAATAGAAGCACATCACCATTAACCAAGCTCAGGGATCCTGCAAGCAAGCATTCTCCATCATCAAGCAAAACAAGCCATCCACAAATTCCACAACTCCAATTTCTCTTCAACCTCCAAAAAACTATGTATTGATCCAAAGAGACATCAAATGCCAACCTTTTACAATAAGGCCCTCATGCACTATTTATCTAGAAAAGGAGGTCAAAAACCCTAACTAGGGCTTGAAAATGTCAAAATCATCCATAAATGTCATTTATGCCTAAGATACCATGCAAGGCCCAAGGCACAAAATATCTCATGAAATAAATGCAAAAATAACTCCTAGCACCTAACTTTGGAGTGATTTTCCTCAAAAAACACCAAAATATTATTTTTCCATTAATGAGTGTCTTTTGTTGAATTTTTGGCCAAAAATGCACAGTGAGGTCTGAACGCGTAGCGCCTGCACAGGAGAAACTGGGTCCACTTGCAACCAAGTTTTAATGACCTTGCTGATGTCGGAATTGGTTCCGTGATGGCCCGCTGGAAATCTTGTTGAGTCTACTTTCCAAAAACTCCCTTGGTTTTCTGATTGAGCTCCATTAACCTGTCGAAAAGGAAAATTTCCCAAAACTACTCTAGGCACAGCACCGAGCCTAAAAATGAGGCAGAAAGGTGAAAAATGAGGTGTTTTTGGGCCTTTTGAGGGGTCAAAAATGCTCCAAATGTTCTAAAATTTGGTGAGCATATTTTACTTGATGTGAGGATTCCAAAAATGAAAATTTTTCCTCATGGGGATGCCTAAGATGAAAGCGTAGTGCAAGGGGTGTTGCGCTTAGAGGTCTCTAAATTTGCAAAAAATCAAAATTTCTCAAAATTGGTCAATGTCTTCCTCATGGGGTTTGAGAGGCCTATAGAGAAGCTTCATCCAATATTCCAAGGTTTTCTTAGTCTTTTGCCCCTTTGATTGCTTGTATTTTGGCATGGGCCTTTTTAAGTTTAGCCCTTGCAACTTGGTTTCTCCGGGCATAATGCGTGGTCATCTTCCTTTGGAGATCAAGATCTTTATTGGCTTTCTCCAATTTAGCCTCCAAGTGTATGTTTGCTCTTTCTAACCAAGGCTCCTGGTCATGCTCTATTTCCATGGCAAGAAGCTCATCTAGAGGGAGTTGCTCTGCCAAGGCTGATTCTTGTTCTCTCTATTTTGCCAAGGGCCTTCTTCAAACCCATGGTTCTTGGTCTCCTCCTAGACTTTCCTTCTTCATCCTCACTTTCCTCATAGGTGCCCATGAATTATTCTAGCTTTGTGTGTGCCCTTTGAGCTTCTCTCCTGGCTCTGATTTCCCTGGCCTCATAAATGGCATTTTGTGCACTCGTCTGTTTGTTTTCCATCTCATAAAAATGAATATCATTCTTAGCTCTAGCCAACTTGGCTTCCAAGTCTTTGATTTGGCATTTTTGTTCTGAAGGAGAAAGTTTGAGATCCTTGCTTCATTTTCTTCATCACTGTCAACTTGGATTATTTCAAACTCTCTCAACCTCATGCTGATCTTCTTCGTCTTCCTTTACCTTGTGTTTGCCTTTATCTAGTGGTTTAGTGGATGGGGAAGGCATGACCCCTTGCCTTTTTGAGGCAGCAAACACATGCCTTTCCCCTCTTTGGTATACCATTGAAAAAAATTTTCCTCTGCTCATTTTGGTGTTTTCATCATGGTTGTCATCATTTGTTTCCATATTTTCATCTTCATCACCCTGACTGTTGCTTACCTCTTTTCGTTCAACATCAGCCTTAATTTTAGTCTCTTCACTGATTTTTGCACTTTCATTTTGTTCATCATTGTAGCTGCTTGTCTCTTCATTGTTGTGATCTTCATTTTCACTATCAGCCTCTTCATTTTTTTCATTGTTTTCAGACTGTCATGACTGCCCACTTCCTCACTAATGTTTGTTTCATTGGTGTCCATGCTGTCTTCATCCCCCTCATTTTTTGCAATGTCATCATCTTTATTTTGGTTGCTCTCTTCTTCTTTTCCCTCATCTCTTTCATGACTATGAGCCTCACTCTTTTGACTGTTGTTAGGGCTCCTAGACTCACTGTTTTCCTTAGGATCATCTTATGTTTCTTTTTCACTTTCCTTGTCTTCATTATTATCCACCTCTATGTCCTCTGCTTCATTCCTGACTTCTTTTGCATCATTGCTTAATCCATTTCCACTGTCAATTTCTTCATTTCCTTCATTGTTATCCTCTTCTTCTATTTCCATATTTTCTTCCTCTTGTTGGCTTAACTCATCATCACCCTCATCTTCATTTTGGTTTGATTCATTGTCACCCTCACCCTCATTGTCACTTTCTTGTTCACTGCCACTTCCTTCTTGATCCGATGCATCAGGAGAAGAAGAGGAAGGGAGGTTTTCTTGAGGAGAGGATACTTGGGTAGATGATGAGGCATGATCAGTAGGAGGTGATGGAGGAGTAGAGGGAGGAGAATGATATGATGAGGGTAAATTTGGCTGATGATGGGGTTGTGGGCTTGTGAATATTTCATGAGCTATAAACACCTCGCAAGGTATGCCTTTTTTCTCCAACTGATGTGGCACAACCATCTTGATCAAGGAGTGATGGAACAAACTTTGCATTTTTTGGGAATAGTTCCTCCTTCGGACAATAGAAGACATATTGTCAATACTCCTATAGAGGTAGTAGGGAAAATGAAGCATCTTGACCCTAGTGAATTGCATGAGTAATCTAATATGATAGGAGTAGAGTCTAGAGTACCTTCCCTCACAGGTAAAGAATTTTATGATGACCCTCATCAAGGGTGCATACCTCTCCAGCAAGTGTGAAAAAGGGAAAATAGTTTTGCAGCCTTCTTTGTACCTAGGTTTGATAAATGGCTCATAGAAGCTCATGTCCAACTTTTCCCTTTTCAACCATTTTTCACCAACATCAAGTATACTTGTAGCACTAGAAATGGCAACTGATGAGAGTTCAAAGGTCACCCCTGCCAAGCTTGATTGTTTGTTATGTAGGTTAAGAATGAATAACCCTATGAGCTCTGGGTGATTTTGTACTTTTTGGTTCACAAAACTGGAAACACCCTACATTTTGAAAGCATGTGAAAATCATGGGAGAGGTAGTAAGCTCCATAGTGTCTTGGGGTTCAAATCTGTTAACCTTCCCACCCTTGTGCTTTTGCCTCATAGGCACTTTTCCTTCTTCATTTTTGACACTCCCTTCTTCTCCTGACATGGTGATTAGTGTTGCCTTTAAAAAATATTAGGCTTGCTTCTGAAACTTGGAAGGATGAGTGGAATGAAATGATGGTGAAAGGAAGTTCTTGTAAGTGAGTGAAATGGAGGTGTGGGTTTATGACTGATTCCCATTTGAGCTTTGATGAAGGGTTAACTTGAGCTTACTGTAATTACCCTAATAGACATCTTTCTTGACTGATAATTTCTTGCTAGGAGGTCAAAAGAGGTTGTTTTTCATGAGGACTTAGGGTTTCTAGTCACTAGGGTTTGATTAATTTCCTTTAACCATTAAATCAACAAAACCACTTGGAGGATAAGGAAAAGGAGCCACCTACCAAATTCCAATGTCTTAGCAAGTCCTTGGATGTAGCTTGGAGGAGTCCTTTCATCATTTTTGGGCACTTTGCAGATGGAGGAGGGTTTCTGGCCTAGGCGTAGTGCCTACACTCACAGTCGGATATTGGGCCTCCTGGGCGCAACGGCTGCCCACATTCAGACCTTCCAGGCTTCTTGAGCACAGCGTCGGGCACGTTATGGGCCTGTCGAGCCTCCTGGGCACAGCGCCTGCCCGCGTGCAGGCCTACCCGGCTTCCTGAGTGCAACGTCGGGCATGTTTTGGGCCTGTAGGGCCTCCTGAGCATAGCGTTGGGTAGGATTCTGGGCTTGTCGGGCAAGTTTGGGCGAACAGGTAGAGCCTGTCTGAACACGCATCACGTTCACTCGAACGTGCAACGCAGTGTATTTTTACATAGAGAAAACTCCTGAATGCGTAGCGCTAAGTGCTATAAGCGTAGTACTGGCACGAATGCGTAGCGCAGGGAAAAATCACTCAAGTTGTCACTAAACCTCATAATTTTCTCCTTGAAGGTTCTTTTCTCTTCTACAAGTGAATAATGAGCTAAGTGATAAAACAAATGACCCTTTATAGTCTTAGGAAAACAAATTTATCCCTTGTAAACCCACTTTCTAATGTTTTCAGTCCTCTGTTCACTTTTATTAATTTTTCATTTTGAGCTTTTTCAGTAGGTGGCTAAAAAACATTCAAGTGATCTTTTTCCTTTCTAACCATTTTCTTTATTGCTCTTTAGGTAGCTCACATGGTGAAATTTAACGTCCTTTGACCTATTTTTGCCTTTATCACTCTATTTTGCAGATGTTTTGTTTGAGTCTCATGTTTTACTGTGTTTTGGCCATGCTCATGTCTTCCAATCATTTTCATAACTTTTAGGTACTTGCATGGTGGCAGCATCCTTAAAACTTCTATGTTTTTCCTTGGAGATCAAATTGCCTTTTGTTTGAGGGGTGACTGAGAACTTATTTTCATCCTTCTCATTGATCCTTAAGTATGCTAAATCCATCTTTGGCCAACACCATATTTTTCACACTCCTGCATGCTATATCCTCTTTTGGCCACTTCTGATTTGTAGGTGCCATGACATACTGATCTAGCCCCTTTTGATGTTTCTTGGTGTTTGACACATTCAGTTACACAACAACAACCTCATGATTAGCTTGCATTTACATCTTGGAGTTTAACCCTATGTTTTTATTCCTTTGATCATTAAGTGTAAATGACTAAAAATGAATACTTGACCTTCCTTATATTGATTTTCTTTACATTCTTTCCCTTTGAGGCAATGAAACATTTTACCTTGGAAAACCCTAGAAGTCACTTGCAAAAATCTCTTCAAACCTTCTGTCTGTTGTCATCATGGAGGCTCATCATCTTCATTTCACCCCCCTTGCCTATCTTTCCAAAACCTTAGGTTTTTGGGCTGTTTGAGAACAATCATTAGTGTTGTCTTCTAAGTTCTCTATAGCCCTTTCAAGTTCATTCATTTATGTCCAGTTCACCTCACCTTTTTCCCTTTTTTATCGATGATTTATGAAAATTCTTCATTTTATGCTTGGTTCCATTAACGTGCCTCTGTCTTTGTGATTTGATGCAATTGATCTTTGCTTGGCATACTCCTGGCCCAATCAGTGCCTAGAAACTCTGATTTTTCTTTAACATAGGCTGATTCCTCTTCCATTTGCTTGAGTATATCTCCTAATGAGGAGCAGGCCTCTTACCTTACCTATTCTCTACTGATATTTGTTTCAACACTCCTGCAGAAATGTCAAAATGCATAGTTTCCTTTTGCAGAATTTTGTTCTTGACAAAGCAGTCCTCCTTGGAGATTTTCTTGATCTAACTTGGACAAACAGGTGATGACCTTCTTTCACACTTGATTCAGCTTCTAGCACGTGAAGAAAAGTGATTAAGAAAACCAAATATAACCCTACAACCTATGAAAGTCTAGTGACCTAGTGGGAGGCTCTTTTGACTTGTCCTTTGACTAAAAGCTTGATTTGGGGTCTTCAAGCATGAAAAACAGAGTTTTTGACAAATTGATGTATTGAAGATGAAAAATCCAATGTAATTGATTTATCTACAGAGCCTACAGAGATAGTTTTTTAGACTATCAACGCTTGAGGCATCTGGTGAACATGGGAAAGAGTAGGCTGGTTGGTGATCCTAGATGGCAAGTGGAGGGGTGAGGCAAAGGTAAAACAGAGTACTGAGGTTATGGGTAGGAAAGTAGGATAAAGATGGGTGGAATGAGCCCATGAGGGGCCTTCTAGGAGTGGTAAGATGACCATGACATGATAGAATAGTGAAATAGTGAAAAAATTATCTTAAGGATAATGAAGGCAGTGAGATTTCTAAAACTCACAATATTCATGAATCTTGTTTTTAGAAATCTAGGACAAGTATTTAGTCATCTACAAAATAACAAAAATTATTGATGACTAACACCATGTTCCTAGAAAAAACCAAACAAATTGTGACCATGTTGCCCTGTATCCCAAGATATTTTACTAATGAGTGTATAAATGAATTCATCCTTGTTTTCCTCTCTACCTTTTTCCCAGGCCAACCTCCAGCTATACTTTTCAACTTTTCCCAATTCCTAGCAGATGTCATGCATGATCAAATGATCAAACAGCTAGTAGAAGGAGTGTTCAAATACTCCTCAGTATTATTTCATTTGTTCATATATTTTCATCCAGAAAGGTTTACAGTCAACCTACAAAAACTGGACACATAGGGTAATCCCCAATCTGTAATTTTTTGGATGTCCTTGATTAGAAAGGATTCCAATGAATTTAGTTACAAATACTTTATTAATTATTTTGTATACCTAGTGGTAATATGCTTAGCAACAGCATTCAACCCAGAATCAGTGATGAAATCAAAAAATTTCTACAGTTATATGACCAGAAAAAGACAAGAGGCTAGTATTTATACCAGAATCATACAAAGATCAGACTATATGGAATCCAACTAGTCCCTTACAAGCTTCCAAAATACCTCCCAATGAGGATATTTTCCTTAGAGTACATTAGAAAGATCTTTAATTCTGATGAAGTAAACTTCCTTTTAGCCAAAAAGAAAACCAAATTCAAAATAAAAAACCAACTAGGGCCCTTTGTATGCAACAGTAGGAATGCTGGAAAGGGAGCAGACAGATCCCTACAGAAGTTAAATTTCAGCAACAGTTTCAAATGGTCATATGACACCTTGGGTGTCATAAGAAAATTAAGAATTAAGTATAAAATCACCCCTTTCATCCATGAATCTAAGGCTGAGATTGAGAAATATTCCAACCAGTTAGAGTGGTTGGAAAACACTCTACAAGAGGTGGAGGAGTAGCTTGATACTAGTTCCATCATGCTTACTCTAGACCCACAGGATAGGAATTTGAAAAGGTCTAGAGAAGAAGTCTCTTACTCAGCAGAAGCTACATCTGACAATAAATTCAAGATTATGTACAGAAAGAAAGAAAATTTGAACCCAGTAATAGAGCAGAAAGAGACAATTGAAACAGAAAAAAGGAATTGTTATCAGAGATGATACACCTACACCACATACAGAAGAAACACCTCTGCCATCATCTTCTGGGGAAGAAATCATTCAAAAGAAAAATAGTATAGAGATTTCAACATCCAATAATCCAATTAAGAAGGAAAAGGATATCATTGAGAAATATAAAGAGATTAAAATTAAAAATGAAGAATTGAAGGTTGTTACGTATACACAATACTGGAAGAAAACTCCCAGTGATCATAGTAGGTTGCTTTCATGTTTTAAGCTCAGGGCAAGGAAAATGCATATGACATTCCTACAGCTGAAGGTACAAGCCCCCAAAAATTCAAAAGACTATAATAAAACAGGCTTTGAATTTCATGCCAAGGACGTGCATCCAATTAACCAAATTGAATTTCACAAGCAGGTGGGAGAGATGATATATTCAACCATGACACACAAATATCTAAGTGTCCAGAAGTTTCAGAACTCCCTAGCAAATATACAGTCACAGTTAAAGCTAGATAAACTTCATCACTAGCAAAATATAACAAGATTAAGTCACTGGAAGTGTTGATAATTGAAATTGACTATAATCCAACTAACATCAAGGCAGCAGAAGAACTTCTAAAGAAGAAAAATGCAAACATAGTTGCACTGAAGAAACAGTTAAAACTACCAACTACTGAGCATACACAAACCAAGGAGGTTTTGGAGACAGACAATCAAAAGCATGAGATGATGAAATTAATCATCCAATTTACAGCTCAACTAAATGAAATGGAGACAGAGATGGATAATCTTGTACAAGAAAAACATGCTAGCATGGTTACTTTGGAAGCAGCTCCCATTACTACTATCCCCACATTATCTACATCAGCACCAGTATCTACACCAGCACCAGCATTAGCATTAGCAATACCAACAGCCTATCCCACTGATGAGGCCAACAGATTATTCAAAGCAATGGAAGATATGTACATTCAGAATAAAAATATTAATAAGCTCCAGGAACAAGTAAAGAGCTCAGAGGATGAAAAGAAATTGGCAGAAGTAATGCATCAAGCTGAAGTACAGAAATCCAATAGACTGATTGACAGAATCCACAAGATAGAGAAGGATTTTTCATTAACAGAGCCTTTAGCCCAAGCAAAACAACAATTGTGGGCCAATATCATTAACTCAGTTAATGATATTTGGCCTTCTATACAGATTATATTTGAGCAGAACAACTTGGTGAAGAAAGCCGGTGAAGAAATTCAGAAAATCAAAGCCAACCTTAGAAAGAAACCAGAGGAAGCCTCTAAAATAATCAAATTCCTGAATTCTAAAAATATGTATGAATTGGAAGAGATCAGGATAGATGACAAAACAGAGACTATCCTAGAAGTGAAGAAGGTGATTTCTAAAAGAAATCTAATGCTATAGCTTGAGGAGAAATGTCAAACCTTGGAACTCACATTGAACAGGTTTTTTAACAAGTTTGATGTATTGAGACAGAAGGGCCTGCCTAGTCCTCTGGTAATAAATGAAAAACTCATGACACATGACGATTATGTCAAGAAGTTAATGGAAGTGGCCAAAGAAACTTCCCACATTTCCTCAATGAAGGGCATTCCCATGGGAAAGGTACTCCTTAAAACTCTAGAAAACTTATTTTACCTCCAGCATGAGGTAAATCACATTTTCATAAATAAGCCTACATTTGCCAGATGTTCAGAAGCAGATGAGATTTACCACAAGATGATGAAAATCAAAATCCCAGATGAAGAAACATGGGAGAAGTGGTGTGATTTACTGTAAATGATGAAATAACAGACAAGTAACAGCAAGAAAATAATTAGGACCAAATATCAGCCAGATGAAAGGTGTCACTATCTTTTTGTATAAAGATATTTTATTTTCCTAGAATAAATCCTAGTCAGTTGACATGATATTTTTACAAAAAAAATTATAAATACTCTCTTCTAAAGATTAAAGTGTGTGGATTTTCTGAATATTTCATTAGCTGACTGATCTCTTGCCTAAGGGCTATTGTACCAATTTCCAGTCGACAGAGTGAACAAGTTATAAAGAGACTTCTTTACAGGAATCATGTGTTGAGCTATCTCAGTGTAGTATAAATTTCAATTTTTCATGTCTTATTTCTAAGTATTCCATAAACTTATATGTGTTCTAAATCTGAATGTTATAACAGGCATATTATTGTAGAATTTGCTTAAAAATTACACTCTTCTTTTAACTATTATACATTTTTGTGTTTTCTTCTGATATCTGGTTTATAGAATTCTTAATTTCCCTCTAATCTCGATTGACATCTTCACCCTTCTTCATTATCTAGTTTAAGGAAGTCTTAATTGCTCCTTGATCCCAATTTAAATATCACTTCACCATTCAGCCTTGAGAACTAATATTGCTCACCTATATTTCTTTGTAACACTTTCTTCCTAATCATATTTTGTTATGTTTCAAAGCATATTGACTCCATAGCCCAATGGAAAGTGTAAAAGCACCTATTCATCTAATTCATTAATTACACCAACCAATCAAAACCAATCCAACTAAGCATACATAACTAGCCTAATATCTATTAAATAAACAAAGTTAAATCATATAGATGTTGGGTGTGGAGCCTGATTATCTTGTTTATTTTGTATCACGGCATTGGACCCCTGTACCTTAATGGGGCGGCAACGTCGCCCGAAATTAAACGCTGCCTAGGGGGTCCAGGGGGGCGGCTACAACTTTATGGAGGCCCCCCCTGGCGGGGGGTTTCAAGGGCAGCGCCCCAAAAGCTAAAAACAGATGTAAATTGCCTTGTAAAAGTATAGTAATTTCTAGTTAGTCTGGGTCGTTCATTAGGCAGATGATCTGATGGTAGAAGTTATGTTTAGTTTAGGGTTTTTTTTCCCTAAAAGGAAACCCCTCGCTTGTATGAGGGTATTGTATTGCGGCTGTGTATTGTATGTGTATTCTTGGAGCGAGAAACGGATAGGGAAACTGTGAGAGAGAACAGAGGATATTATAGCGGATCTGTTGTAGGTTGTGTCTCTTCATTTTGCTACATAATAGAAAGGAAGGACTAGTTGTTTCGGGGTGGACGTAGCCCAAACTAGGTGAACCACGTATATTTGTGTCTCTCTGGTTTTATGTTTTTTGTGTGCTTGTGTTTTCCGCATATTTTATGTGTTTCATTGCTCTGTAATATTTAATTTTCTAACAACTGGTATCAAAGCAGAAGGTCTATTTGGCTGATAAACTCGCATGAAAGAAGGGTTCCTGGTTCGAGTGGGAGCAATGGCGGAAGGTGGTAAATTTAGGGTCAAGAAATTTAATGGCCAAAACTTCCTATTGTGGAAGATGCAGATGGAAGATTATATGTATCAGAAAGATCTGTACCTACCATTGAGTGGAAAAATAAAGAAGCCGACGACTATGACAGACGTAGAATGGGAGATTCTTGATAGAAAGGCACTCAGAACAGTACGGTTGTGCCTCGCGGCATCGGTGGCCTTCAATATTTCAAAGGAAACCACAACATAAGGTTTTATTAAGGCGTTGGCGAAACTATAAGGAAAACCCTCGGCCTCAAAAAAGGTATTTCTTATGAAACGTTTATTTAATATCAAGATGTCAAAAGGTGGATCTGTTGCAGAGCATTTAAATGATTTTAGTACAGTTACCAGTCAGTTAAGTTTTGTAGGGGTAAAATTTGATGATGAAGTTAGGGCTCTTTTATTTCTGTGCTCATTTCCAGAAAGCTGGAATGGTTTAGTTATGGCCATTAGTAACTCTATCTCTGGATCTAGTACTTTAAAGTTTGATGATGTTGTCGATGCTATCCTTAGAAAGGAAATTCGACGGAAAAGCTTCGGTGAGACATCGGGTAATGCTTTGAGTGCAGAGTCTAGGGGAAGAAAAATGGAAAGAGGAAAGAGCTCAAGATATCACAGTAAATCAAGGAAAGGCATATCCAAGTCTAGATCGGGGATAGTGTGCTAGAAATGCAGAAAGAAAGGACACCTAAATAAATACTGTAGACACACAACAAGAAAACAAGGGAAAAGAAGGAGACACACAACAAGAAAAGAAGAAGACACACAACAAGAAAAAAATCATGAAGAAAATGTGACAAGTGATGTGTTACAAGATGCTTTGATTATTTTTTTTAAAAATGTTACTAGTTCTTGGGTTTTAGATTCAGGGGCCTCATTCCATGCCACACCTGATAAGAAATATTTTCATGACTATGTTCAAAGATATTTTGGACAAGTCCGTTTGGGTGATGATAAACCCTGTAAAATTTTTGGAATGGGTAAGGTTCTTGTAAAACAACAAAATGGAAACCAATGGCTATTAAAGGAGGTAAGGCATGTTAAAGATCTGAAGAAAAAATCTGATTTCAACAGGGCAGTTAGGCAGTGAAGGTTGTGTGACAACTTTCACAGATAAAACTTGGAAGGTCACCAAAGGAGCACTGGTAATAGCAAAAGGCGAAAAGGTTGGTACATTGTATTTATGCAATGGTATTTATAACTATGTTAATGCTTTAACTTCCAAAGGAGCAGATGCAACTTTATGGCATCATAGGCTCGGACACATGAGTGAGAAGGGGATGAAGATTCTTCACTCAAGAAATTTGTTGTTGGGTTTGAAGAATTTTGATTTGTATTTCTGTGAGAATTTCATTTATGGAAAACAGAAGAGAGTCAAATTTCTCAGTGTTGGGAAAGAAAAGAAGAGCGAAAAATTAGAGCTTGTGCATATAGATGTATGGGGACCTACTCAGGTATCATCTCTTGGTGGCTCTCGTTATTATGTTACTTTTATTGATAATGCAACTAGAAAAACTTGGATTTATTTTATTCAAAATAAATCTGATGTATTTGATACTTTTAAGAAATGGAAAGCTTTGGTTGAGATTGAGACAGGAAAGAAGTTGAAGTGTCTCAGATCAGACAACGGAGGTGAATATTGCAGCAAATAGTTTGATAGGTATTGTTCAAAGCATGGAATTTGCAGAGAGTAGACAATTCCAAGAACACCACAAGAAAATGGTGTGTCAGAAAGGATGAATAGAACAATCATGGAGCATGCAAGGTGCATGAGATTGCATGCAGGATTGCCTTTAAAATTTTGGGCAGATGTTGTAGATATTGTTGTTTATCTAATAAACAAAGGGCCTTCAAGTTCCTTGGATGGTGGTATTCCAGAGGAAGCATGGACAGGTAAAAAGGTAAACTACTCTTTTTTAAAGCCTTTTGGTTGTAAGGCCTTTGTCCATATTAATAAAGAAAATAGAACAAATCTTGAGGCAAAATAAAAGAAATGTACCTTTATTGGATATGGTGTTAATGATTTTGGTTATCGCTTATATGATTATGAAAATCCAAAAATCATTAGGAGCATAGATGTAATATTCAATGAAAAGGTATTTTATAAGAATCAGTTGCAGGAAAAGAAACAAGAAAAAGAAAACAAAGAATACACAGTTCTTGATGAGATCACAGAAAAGGTAAAGGTGCCTGAAAATAATAATAATCAAGAGCCACAACAACAGCAACAAGCACCTCAAACACCTAAAAATGGTGTTATAAGATCTACCAGGATAAGTAGACCCCCTGAAAGATACTCTCCTTCATTATATTATTTATTGTTGACTGATTCTGGTGAACCTGAATGTTATGAAGAAGCAATGCAGGTTGAAAGCGAGAAGAAGTGGGATCTAGCCATGGAAGAAGAGATGGACTCCTTAATGCATAACCAGAATTGGGACATAGTCAGGTTGCCTGCAGGTAAAACTACATTGCAAAATAAATGGGTTTATAGGCTGAAGGAAGAAGATGGAGGAAAACAAAGGTACAAAGCTAGACTTTTGGTGAAGGGGTTTACACAAAAGAAAGGTATTGATTTTGATGAAATATTTTCTCCTATTGTTAAGATGACTTCACTCAAAACTATTTTAAGTCTTGTAGCAGTGGAAGATTTACATCTTGAATAGTTAGATGTAAAGACAACCTTTCTCCATGGAGATTTGGAGGAAGAGATCTTATGCAGCAACTAGAAGGATATGAGGTCAAAGGGAAAGAAAAAATAGTGTGCAAGTTAAAGAAGAGCTTATATGGCTTAAAATAGGCTCCAAGGCAGTGGTATCTAAAATTTGACAAGTTTATGTCTGAACAAGGTTATACCAGATGTCACTCTGATCATTGTGTTTATCTGAAAAGGCAAAATGATGGCAGCTATATTATATTGTTATTGTATGTAGATGACATGTTTGTTGTAGGGTCTAACATGCAAGAAATAAATGTGCTCAAAAGAAAATTGGCAAATTCATTTGCAATGAAGGATTTGGGAGCTGCAAAACAAATCCTTGGTATGAGAATAACTAGAGGCAGGAAAAATCGCAAATTAACACTATCTCAGAATAAGTACATACAAAAGGTGTTGAAAATATTTAACATGTAGAATGCAAAACCAGTTAGTACACCTTTTGCTAGCCATTTCAAACTTAGTAAGGAGATGTGCCCCAAGACCCAAGAAGAAATGGATTATATGTCTAAAGTTCCATATGCATCAACAGTTGGAAGCTTAATGTATGCAATGGTCTGCACAAGGCCTGATATTGCACATGCAGTGGGAGTTGTAAGCAGGTACATGAAAAATCCAGGAAAAGAACATTGGATGGAATTAAAATGGATTCTCATATATTTGAGAGTTACCACAAATCAAGCATTATGCTTTGGTGGTTCAAAAATTGCTCTACAGGGATATGTTGAGCAGATATGGCAGGTGACAGAAATAACAAGAGGAGCACTACAAGATATGTATTTACTGTAGGTGGAACAGCTGTCAGTTGGGTTTCAAAATTCCAAAGTGTTGTTGCACTTTCAACAACAGAGCAGAGTATGTTGCTGCTACAGAGGCTAATAAAGAAATGATTTGGGTACAAAGGTTTATGGATGAATTGGGTAAGAAGTATGATATGGGCACGTTATACAGTGATAGCCAAAGTGCCATTCATCTTGCAAAGAACCCATCATTTCATTCCATGACTAAACACATACAGCTCAAGTACCATTTCATATGGTCAGTATTGGAAGATGGACAGTTGAAGCTGGAAAAGATACACACTAGCCAGAATCTTGCAGATATGCTAACAAAATTTGTAACCAGGGAGAAACTGAGATTATGCTCAGTTTCAATTGGTCTTCAAGGATGACGATGAAGATGAGAAACAGCCAGGTACAAAGAGGATTCATTGTCCAGCAAATGAAGTAGCGGTGCAATTGCTACAATCAGTCTCCAAGTGAGAGATTGTTGGGTGTGGAGCCTGATTATCTTGTTTATTTTGTATCACGACGTTGGACCCCTAAACCTTAATGGGGCGGCAACTCTGCCCGAAATTAAACGCTGCCTGGGGGGTCTAGGGGGGGGCGGTTGTGACTTTATGGAGCCCCCCTCTGGCGGGGGGTTTCGGGAGCAGCACCCTCGAAGCTAAAAACATATGTAAAATTGCCTTGTAAAAGTATAATAATTTTCTAGTCAATCTGGGTCGTTCATTAGGCAGATGATCTAACGGTAGAATTTATGTTTAGTTTAGGGTTTTTTCCCCTAGAAGGAAACCCCTCGTTTGTATGAGGGTATTGTATTACGATTGTGTATTGTATGTGTATTCTCGGAGCGAGAAATAGATAGGGAGACTATGAGAGAGAACAAAGGATATTACAGTAGATCTACTGTAGGTTGTGTCTCTTCGTTTTGTTGGATAATAAAAATGAAGGACTGGCTGTTTTGGGGTGGACATAGCCCAAACTGGGTGAACCACGTATATCTGTGTCTCTTTGGTTTTATGTGTTTTGTGTGCTTGTGTTTTTCGCATATTTTATGTGTTTCATTGCTCTGTAATATTTAATTTTCTAACAATAGAGAGAACCCTCTCTGATTTTAGGAAGGCTAGATCCTAAGCTCCAAAGTAGGTTTTTAGTTACCTCTAATATTTCTCTTTTAACACTAAAAAAACCTTTGGAAATTTCGGAGTGATAACATAGTGGCAACCATACTGGAGAAAAATCAGTGCCTAGTTAAAATAAATCTTAAAGGAAACAATTTTCCTCATTTTTTGCATTAAGGTTTTAAAAAGTTGTTTGAATTTATCATAGTAAGTTAAAATTCTGGCTTCTAAAAGAACATATTATAGAAGGGCTCATCTTGATCCACAGCCTGCTACAATTGTTGATGATCCTGACATAATTTTAAGAAAACCTAAAATAATAGAGAGTCAAGGAAGCAGTAGTGAGTTAATCAAATAAAATTCACTTCCTAAGGAGTTATCAAGCATACATGATATTCAATTTGACTTATTATTTGAGAATTCTTTATTTCGTGCCAAATCTGAAAACTCGGTCCATAATACTGTAATAGACCCCAATTTTATTCAATTTATTGAATCAAAGAAGGATACTATACAACCTGAATTAGATTAGCTAGTTCTAGATAGTTTTGACAAACTTGATGTTTTAACCTCAACTTTGAGATAAGACATAGACGAAGCCTACATTCAAAAGTTAGTTGAACTAGTTGCCCTAACTGCTGCTACCCCTATGCTTTCTATAGTATCTTCAAAAACTATAAATACATCTTCATTCAGTTCCACCTCACTTGTAATATCCACCACAATTCATTCTCCAAAACCATTCATACCTCAACTTCCTATCCAACCTAACGTTTCGATTCCATCTCCAAGCACCACTGCTTTACCTCCCAGTCAAGCTAAAATCTTAGCCATGGAAGCCAGATTTTCCCCTTTGGCCTTACAGGCCCCTTTACATGCCATGCCACAAGATTACCAAAGTAAAAAAATTAGTTCGATGGTACTAATCATGGTATTGCTCAACAACATGTAGATAAAATGACAGCTTATTTTGAGTTACATTAAGTTGATGAGCAAGATGAACAAATGAGATTATTTGCACAAACACTAGCAGGAGATGTTAAAAAAGGTTTAAATATTTACCTATTGGCAATATTGCTAATTTAAATTCTTTCCACCAATCATTTATAAATCGATGGGAAAGAAAAAACCCTCTCCAGATATTATTTGAATATTAGAACATTAGAATATATCCTAATGAATCTGTTCAGGATTACTGTATTAGGTTTAACAACATTTACAATGCAATTCCAGTGAATATAAAACCTCCACCATGCTTGGCCCTAATCAAATTTAAATATGGTTTTGACACTAACATGTCCTATTAATTAAGATAAATAAACCCTGCAACTTTAGAAGAGATGCAGAGTGATGCAGTTAGTGTAGAAGCTAACTTACTAGCTAAAAGAGCTAGGATGAGGAATGAGAGGAGAGTAACCATTAAGGAAGAACCTTCCACTTCAAATGTTAAGATAGATATTTTAGCTAAAAATCTAGAAAGACTAAGGATAGACTAGAGAACATGGAAAGAAAATCTCAGTGGGAAAATCTACAAGGTCCCCAAATTAGAAACCCCAACTTTAGGAAAAATCCTAATACTGGTAAATCAAGAGAAGTTGTACCCAATCAAGAGATTAGACCACCTTTCCAGGAAAATTATGTTGAAGGTTCACAACAGCATGAAGAAAACTAGGACACCCAGATAAACTTGATGGGAGTAAACAATCAAGATGCCATTTTTCTTACCCAAGAAGAACAATAGTTTTACATGTTACAACAATTACAATTAGAGTCTAGAGAGTCATTTGACTACAAAAAAGGCTATGAATCTGCTATCTACGAATTTCATAAACAGTATAGTCTTAGAAGAAAAAATAACACAGAGGTTCCTATTAAGAAATCAGTCCACACCCAAACTAAGAAAAAAATAGAAGCTCTTGTGACCAAAATTCTACAAATTCTCCCTAGAGAAACTCAAAATTCTTCCATCCCAAAGATTGTAGAAATCACATCAACTGCTACTCAAACCTTTCCAGACAAGGAAGTTGAAAACAAAATGGTTGACACACAAACTGAATTACCAAGTGTTAATAAAGAAGACAAAACCACACAAACCAAAATTGGTAAAAATGAAATGATTAAATTAGGCAAAATTCAAATGCCATTTAATATCAAATTTGAGATAGCCAAATTAAGAATACCAGTTCCTTTAACAAAGCCGGTGAAAAATGAATCATACAAGGCACAAATTACTGAAACCTTAAACATAGGTGAAGGTGAAGATGTTGTCAACCTCAATGATGATAAACCGAGTTATTATTTGGTACTGAAGTAAATGGAAAACATCAACAAGGGGGTGTCCCTCCATTCTATATTAGCTTAAACATTCATGATGAAATATTGCATAATGCTATTTTGGATTCAGGAGGATCTCATAACTTAATGCCTTAAGCATTCATCGAAAAATTAAACTTAGACATCACCATACCCTACAAGGACCTGTTCTCCTTTTATTCTAGTCAAGTCAAATTCCTTGGCCTGATCAAAGATCTCTATGTAACTCTAGTCCAATGCCCAGCAAAGAGTATCGTTATGGACATAGTAGTTGTTGATATCCCTCCAAAATATGGTATGTTATTATCTCGCTCATGGGGAGAAAATTTACAGGGATCTCTGCAATTAGACATGTCATATGCTACCATTTTTGTGTTTGGTCAGCAAAGGAAACTATATAGAGAAACCTTGATGAAATACATGGTAAGAATTTCAGACAGACCACATAATTACCCTATCTATTCCATGGATTCGGATCTAGACTCATTTATCTTATGTAATTCAGACAATGACAAAGATAAAATCACAGCTATAGAAGATAAACACAAGGGTGAAAATGTGAAGTTGGGAACACTTTTTGCCCTTTTTTGACGTTGAAAATTGTAATTTTCTATGATTTTCAACTTAAACTCTACTAAACTCATATTTTTATTGCAAATTATGCTTTGACATAAAAACAAGAATTGTAGAGAATTGTCTTACCTCCATACCCATAATTTTTTTTTAAAAAAATATTGACATATAGAGGGGTAAATTTCTTGTTTACTAGCTTCATATACTTGAAATTTTCAGGAAAACATAAATAGTCACTTTATTATCCTTTACTTTTTTTAGGGAAGGTTATTCATTTTTTGGAAAAAAAGCATAGCATCATAATCTGCATATATTTCACTAGTGCACAGACTATTTTTCGGTAATTTTCGGATTAAATCACTATTTTTTATTATTTTTTGAAATGGACGAAGACAAAAAACCAGTGATGTTTCAGTACGTTTTATCATCCTTTGATTTTCTTTTCAATGTTATCGTCAATAAGAAAAATGAGAGTACCCTTTTGAAGTAGACAGGGAGAGGAAGTGAAGTATGATTTTTTTGAATTTTTTGGTGTCCTCATTTGAAAGTTATTGAATTTTCATTCAGTGCAATTTTTCGAACAATGAAATTCCACAGTGACACAGTTTAGTAAAAAATTAATAAAAAATTGAATTTTTTAATGAAACGCCACAAATCTCATATCATCAGAAACTAGATTCAAAGATGAATCTAATGGTACTTTGTCCGACATATAACATTTTGTTTTTGTAGGTGTTCTACCCCTCCAAAGTTGCAGGTTCCTGAAAACTGCAGAATTTTCTGTGTTTTTTGTTGACCAGAAACTCTTGGCCGAGATAATGTCTCGGACGAGAAATTTATAAAACTCTCGACCGAGAATTTAACCCGCCTAAAGTTACATTTAAACGCACGGCCAAACTCTCGGTAGAAAGTTTAAAAAACTCTCGAACGAGAGTTTGCGCCCGAGACTTTACCCGATGAAACTCTCGGCCGAGAGTTTAGAAAACTCTCGTATGAGAGTTTAGAAACTCTCGTATGAGAGTTTTAGAAACTCTCGTATGAGAGTTTTATTCCTATAATAAAACACAACAAATTTTAAGTTTTTAGAATTGGTACGTTATATAATTTAAATAGTACTTTATTAAAATTAAAAAATGATATAAAATAATAAAATTATAATTTTATTTTAAATTATTTTATTATTATTAATGATAAAAATACATGAAGATTTAATTAAATAAAATTTGTTACAATATTTTGTAATATCAATGTTATATAAAAAACTAAAAATATTTTTATATAAAACTAATTGATATATTAATATAAATAAAATAAAATTCTAAAACATAAATCAAAATAAAAACAACTATATATAATTTATATAATATTTTTTTTGAAATTAATGAATAAATTTAAATTTAAAAAACAATTGACTAAATGCAATTAGGTGATAAAGGAGACAATGCATAGCACCTTAATATCGTTATAAATTCTTGGAAATCTCGAGAAATTTTTGAAGTGAGATGAGCTTCTTGGAATGGGTCGCTTTATCTTCCACTTCAGTTTCACACAATTAACTTGAAAGGAAGTCTATTTTCCTAGGTATGGATGTAAGGGAATGAACAATATTATTTGAACATTGAGTGATATGCCCTTCTTGGAATGGGTCCTCCTATATTCCACTTTAGTTTCACAAGATTAAATTGAAATGAAGTTTATTTTCCTAGGTATGGATGTAAGGGGATAAAGAATATTATCCGAAAAGGAAATGAATGTTAAGTGTGACATTCCAAGCAGAAGTGTATGGGATTGTAGAATTATGCTATTGCATAAAACTAACCCTTGACCCCTTAACCCTTGACCCCTTAAACCCTAATTCCTAACCCCTAAACCTTAAACCTCTAAACCCTTAACCCCTAACCCATTTACCCCCACTAAACCTCTAAATCCCTAACCCATTTAACCCCTACCCCTAACACGTTAACCCCTAACCCATTTAAGCACCTAAACCCCAAAACCCCTAACTCTTAACCCCTAAAATACTTAACTGCTAAATCCCCTAACCCCCTAAACCTCTAAACCAATCCTAACCCATTTAACCCCCTAAACCTCAAAACCCCTAACCCCTTAAACCCTAATTCCCAACCCATAACCCTCGACCCCTTAAACCCTATTTCCTAACCCCTAAACCCTTAATCCCTAACCCCTTAAACCCTAATTCCTAACCCCTAACCAATTCAACACCCTAAACCCCTAAAAACCTAACCCATTTAAGTGTTTATTCCATTTAACCCCCAAAACCCTAACCCCTAACCCCTAAAATCCTTCACTGCTAAATCCCCTAAAGCTAAACCTATAACCCATTTAACCCCCTAAACCCTAAACCTCTAAACCCTTAACCCCTAACCAATTCAACACCCTAAACCCCTAAAAACCTAACCCATTTAACCCTATTAACCCCTAACTTCTAACCCCTAAAATCCTTAACTGCTAAATCCCCTAACCCCCTAAACCTGTAAACCAACCCTAACCCATTTAACCCCCTAAACCCTAAACCTATAACCCCTTAAACCCTAATTCCCAACCCATAACCCATTCAACCCCTTAAACACCTAAACCTCTAACCCATTAACCCTTGACCCCTTAAACACTAATTACTAACCCTTAACCCATTTAACCCCCTAAACCCTAAACCTCTAAACTCTTAACCCCTAACCCATTTACCCCCACTAAACCTCTAAACCCCTAACCCATTTAACCCCTAAACGCGAAACCTCTAAACCCTTAACCCCTACCACTAACTCGTTAACCCCTAACCCATTTAAGCCCTTAAACCCCAAAACCCCTAACCCCTTAAACCCTAATTCCCAACCCATAACCCTTGACCCCTTAAACACTAATTCCTAACCCCTAAACCCTTAAGCCCTAATTCCCAACCCCTAACCAATTCAACACCGTAAACCCCTAAAAACCTAACCCATTTAAGTGTGGATTCCATTTAACCCCCAAAACCCTAACCCCTAACCCCTAAAATGCTTCGCTGCTAAATCTTGTAACCCCCTAAACCTCTAAACCTATACCCCATTCAACCCCCTAAACCCTAAACTTCTAAACCCTTAACCCCTAACCCCTTAAACCATAATTCCCAACCCATAACTCTTGACCCCTTAAACCCTAATTCCTAACCCCTAAACCCTTAACCCCCTAAACCCTAAACATCTAAACCCTTAACCCCCAAACCATTTACCCCTACTAAACCTCTAAACCCCTAACCCATTTAACCCCTAAACCCTAAACCTCTAAAACCTTAACCCCTACCCCTAACCCGTTAACCCTTAACCCATTTAAGCCCCTAAACCCCAAAACCCCTAACCCCTTAAACCCTAATTCCCAACCCATAACCCTTGACCCCTTAAACCCTAATTCCTAACCCCTCAACCCTTAACCCCTAATCCATTAAACCCTAATTCCTAACCCCTAACCAATTAAACACCATAAACCCCTAAAAACCTAACCCATTTATGTGTGGATTCAATTTAACCCCCAAAACCCTAACCCCTAACCCCTAAAATCCTTCACTGCTAAATCCCCTAAACCCCTAAACCTCTAAACCTATAACCCATTTAACCCCCAAACCCCAAACCTCTAAACCCTTAACTCCCTAACCCCTAAAACCCCACCTCCGAACGCCCAACCAATTCAACACCCCAAACCCCTAAATACCTAACCCATTTAACTCCACAACCCCCGACTTCTAACCTCAAAATCCTTAAATCGCTAAATCCCCCTAACTCTAAACTATGAATCTCTTAAAACCCTAATTCCCAACCCATAACCCATTCAACCCCTTAAACACCGAAACCTCTAACCCCTTAAACCCTAATTCCTAACCCCTAACCCATTTAACACCCTAAACCCTAAACCTCTAAACCCTTAACCCCTACCCCTAACCCGTTAACCCCTAACTTTTAACCTCTAAAATCCTTAACTGTTAAATCCCCTAACCTCCTAAACCTTTAAACCAACCCTAACCAATTTAACCCCCTAAACCCTAAACCTATAACCCCTTAAACCCTAATTCCCAACCCATAACCCATTCAACCCCTTAAACACCTAAACCTCTAACCCTTTAACCCTTGACCCCTAATTCCTAACCCCTAACCCATTTAACCTCCTAAACCCTAAACCTTTAAACCCTTAACCTCTAACCCATTTACCCCCACTAAACCTCTAAACCCCTAACCCATTTAACCCTAAACCCTAAACCTCTGAACCCTTAACCCCTACCCCTAACCCGTTAACCCCTAACCCATTTAAGCCCCTAAACCCCAAAACCCCTAACCAATTCAACACCCTAAACCCCTAAAAACCTAACCCATTTAAGTGTGGATTCCATTTAACCCCAAAAACCGTAACCCCCAACCCCTAAAATCCTTCACTGCTAAATCCCCTAACCCCCTAAACCTCTAAACCTGTAACCCATATAACCCCCTAAACCCTAAACCTCTAAACCCTTAACCCCTAACCCCTTAAACCCTAATTCCAAACCCATAACCCTTGACACCTTAAACCATAATTCCTAACCCCTAAACCCTTAACCCCCTAAACCCTAAACCTCTAAACCCTTAACCCCTAAACCATTTACCCCCACTAAACCTCTAAACCCCTAACCCATTTAGCCCTTAAACCCTAAACCTCTAAACCCTTAACCCCTACCCCTAACACATTTAGGCCCCTAATTCCCAACCCCTAACAAATTCAACACCGTAAACCCCTAAAAACCTAACCCATTTAAGTGTGGATTCCATTTAACCCCCAAAACCCTAACCCCTAACCCCAAAAATCCTTCACTGCTAAATCCCCTAACCCCCTAAACCTCTAAACTTGTAACCCATTTAACCCCCTAAACCCTAAACCTCTAAACCCTTAACCCCTAACCCCTTAAGCCCTAATTCCCAACCCCTAACCAATTCAACACCCTAAACCCCTAAAAACCTAACCCATTTAAGTGTGGATTCAATTTAACCCCCAAAACCCTAACCCCTAACCCCTAAAATCCTTCACTGCTAAATCCCCTAACCCCCTAAACCTCTAAACCTGTAACCCATTTAACCCCCTAAACCCTAAACCTCTAAACCCTTAACCCCTAACCCCTAAAACCCTAATTCTGAACCCCTAACCAATTCAACACCCTAAACCCCTAAAACCCTTACCCATTTAACTCCATTAACCCCTAACTTCTAACCTCTAAAATCCTTAACTGCTAAATCCCCTAACCCCCTAAACCTATAACCCCTTAAACCCTAATTCCCAACCCATAACCCATTCAACCCCTTAAACACCTAAACCTCTAACCCCTTAACCCTTGACCCCTTAAACCCTAATTCCTAACCCCTAACCCATTTAACGCCCTAAATGTTAAACCTCTAAACCCTTAACCCCTACCCCTAACCCATTAACCCCTAACTTCTAACCCCTAAAATCCTTAACTACTAAATCCCCTAACCCCTAAACCTATAAACCAACCCTAACCAATTTAACCCCCTAAACCCTAAACCTATAACCCCTTAAACCCTAATTCCCAACCCATAGCCCATTCAACCCCTTAAACACCTAAACCTCTAACCCCTTAACCCTTGACCCCTTAAACCCCTAACCCATTTAACCTCCTAAACCCTAAACCTCTAAACCCTTAACCCCTAACCCATTTACCCCCACTAAACCTCTAAACCCCTAACCCATTTAACCCCTAAACCCTAAACCTATGAACCCTTAACCCCTACCCCTAACCCGTTAACCCCTAACCCATTTAAGCCCCTAAACCCCGAAACCCCTAACCAATTCAACACCCTAAACCCCTAAAAACCTAACCCATTTAAGTGTGGATTCCATTTAACCCCAAAAACCCTAACCCCCAACCCCTAAAATCCTTCACTGCTAAATCCCCTAACCCCCTAGACCTCTAAACCTGTAACCCATATAACCCCCTAAACCCTAAACCTCTAAACCCTTAACCCCTAACCCCTTAAAGCCTAATTCCAAACCCATAACCCTTGACACTTTAAACCATAATTCCTAACCCCTAAACCCTTAACCCCCTAAACCCTAAACCTCTAAACCCTTAACCCCTAACCCATTTACCCCCACTAAACCTCTAAACCCCTAACCCATTTAACCCTTAAACCCTAAAACTCTAAACCCTTAACCCCTACCCCTAACACATTTAAGCCCCTAATTCCCAACCCCTAACCAATTCAACACCGTAAACCCCTAAAAACCTAACCCATTTAAGTGTGGATTCCATTTAACCCCCAAAACCTTAACCCCTAACCCCTAAAATCCTTCACTGCTAAATCCCCTAACCCCCTAAACCTCTAAACCTATAACACATTTAACCCCCTAAACCGTAAACCTCTAAACCCTTAACCCCCAACCCCTTAAACCCTATTTCCGAACCCAAACCATTTCAACACCCTAAACCCCTAAGAACCTAACCCATTTAAGTGTGGATTCCATTTAACCCCAAAAACCCTAACCCCTAACCCCTAAAATCCTTCACTACTAAATCCCCTAAACCCCTAAACCTCTAAACCTATAACCCATTTAACCCCCTAAACCCTAAACCTCTAAACCCTTAACCCCTAACCCCTAAAACCCTAATTCTGAACCCCTAACCAATTCAACACCCTAAACCCATAAAAACCTAACCCATTTAACTCCATTAACCCCTAACTTCTAACCTCTAAAATCCTTAACTGCTAAATCCCCTAACCCCCTAAACCTATAACCCCTTAAACCCTAATTCCCAACCCATAACCCATTCAACCCCTTAAACACCTAAACCTCTAACCCCTTAACCCTTGACCCCTTAAACCCTAATTCCTAACCCCTAACCCATTTAACGCCCTAAACGTTAAACCTCTAAACCCTTAACCCCTACCCCTAACCCGTTAACCCCTAACTTCTAACCCCTATAATCCTTAACTGCTAAATCCCCTAACCCCCTAAACCTATAAACCAACCCTAACCAATTTAACCCCCTAAACCCTAAACCTATAACCCCTTAAACCCTAATTCCCAACCCATAGCCCATTCGACCCCTTAAACACCTAAACCTCTAACCCCTTAACCCTTGACCCCTTAAACCCTAATTCCTAACCCCTAACCCATTTAACCTCCTAAACCCTAAACCTCTAAACCCTTAACCCCTAACCCATTTACCCCCACTAAACCTCTAAACCCCTAACCCATTTAACCCCTAAAACCTAAACCTTTGAACCCTTAACCCCTACCCCTAACTTGTTAACCCCTAACCCATTTAAGCCCCTAAACCCCAAAATTCCTAACCAATTCAACACCCTAAACCACTAAAAACCTAACCCATATAAGTGTGGATTCCATTTAACCCTCAAAACCCTAACCCCAAACCCCTAAAATCCTTCACTGCTAAATCCCCTAACCCCCTAAACCTCTAAACTTGTAACCCATTTAACCCCCTAAACCCTAAACCTCTAAACCCTTAACACCTAACCCCTTAAACCCTAATTCCAAACCCATAACCCTTGACAGCTTAAACCATAATTCCTAACCCCTAAACCCTTAACCACCTAAACCCTAAACCTCTAAATCCTTAAACCCTAACCCATTTACCCCCACTAAACCTCTAAACCCCTAACCACTAACCCATCGACCCTTAAACACTAAACTTCAAACCCTTAACCCCTACCCTAACACATTTGTTCTAATTTCAGTTCTAACCAATTAACACTGCAGTCCCCTAAAAACCTAACCCATTTAAGGGATTCCATTTAATTTCAAAACCCTAACCCTAAAATCCTTCTCATCGCTAAACTTACCCTCTAAACCTCTAAACTGTGAACCCATTTGTCAATTTCCAAACTCCTAACCTCTTAAATTCCCACCTCTACCCTAAAACCCTAATTCACTCAAACCCCTAAAAACCTAGCCCATTTAACCCCATTAACCACTAACTTATAACCCCTAAAATCCTTAACTGCTAAATCCCCTAACCCCCTAAACCTCTAAACCAACCCTAACCCATTTAACCCCCTAAACCCAAAACCTATAACCCCTTAAACCCTAATTCCCAACCCATAACCCATTCAACCCCTTAAACACCTAAACCTCTAACCCATAAACCCTTGACCCCTTAAACACTAATTCCTAACCCTTAACCCATTTAAGGGTTTAGGGGGTTAAATGGGTTAAGGGTTAGGAATTAGTGTTTAAGGGGTCAAGGGTTAATGGGTTAGAGCTTTAGATGTTTAAGGGGTTGAATGGGTTATGGGTTGGGAATTAGGGTTTAAGGGGTTATAGGTTTTGGGTTTATGGGGTTAAATGGGTTAGGGTTGGTTTAGAGGTTTAGGGGGTTAGGGGATTTAGCAGTTAAGGATTTTAGGGGTTAGAAGTTAGTGGTTAATGGGATTAAATGGGTTAGGTTTTTAGGGGTTTAGGGTGTCTAATTGGTTAGGGGTTGGGAATTAGGGTTTTAGGGGTTAGGGGTTAAGGGTTTAGAGGTTTAGGGTTTAGGGGGTTTAAATGGGTTACGGGTTTAGAGGTTTAGGGGGTTAGGGGATTTAGCAGTGAAGGATTTTTGGGGTTAGGGGTTAGGGTTTTGGGGGTTAAATGGAATCCACACTTAAAAGGGTTAGGTTTTTAGGGGTTTACGGTGTTGAATTGGTTAGGGGTTGGGAATTAAGGCTTAAGGGTTTAGGGGTTAGGAATTAGGGTTTAAGGGGTCAAGGGTTATGGGTTGGGAATTAGGGTTTAAGGGGTTAGGGGTTTTGGGGTTTAAGGGCTTAAATGGGTTAGGGGTTAACGAGTTAGGGGTAGGGGTTAAGGGTGTAGAGGTTTAGCATTTAGGGGTTAAATGGGTTAGGGGTTTAGAGGTTTAGTGGGGGTAAATGGGTTAGGGGTTAAGGGTTTAGAGGTTTAGGGTTTAGGGGGTTAATTGGGTTAAGGGTTAGGAATTAGTGTTTAAGGGGTCAAGGGTTAATGGGTTAGAGGTTTAGGTGTTTAAGGGGTTGAATGGGTTATGGGTTGGGAATTAGGGTTTAAGGGGTTATAGGATTAGGGTTTAGGGGGTTAAATGGGTTAGGGTTGGTTTAGAGGTTTAGGGGGTTAGGGGATTTAGCAGTTAAGGATTTTAGGGGTTAGAAGTTAGGGGTTAATGGGGTTAAATGGGTTAGGTTTTTCGAGGTTTAGGGTGTTGAATTGGTCAGGGGTTGGGAATTAGGGTTTAAGGGGTTAGGGGTTAAGGGTTTAGGGGGTTAAATGGGTTATAGGTTTAGAGGTTTAGGGGATTAGCAGTGAAGGATTTTAGGGGTTAGGGGTTAGGGTTTTGGGGGTTAAATGGAATAAACACTTAAATGGGTTAGGTTTTTAGGGGTTTAGGGTGTTGAATTGGTTAGGGGTTGGGAATTAGGGTTTAAGGGGTTAGGGGTTAAGGGTTTAGGGGTTAGGAAATAGGGTTTAAGGGGTCAAGGGTTATGGGTTGGGAATTAGGGTTTAAGGGGTTAGGGGTTTTGAGGTTTAGGGGGTTAAATTGGTTAGGATTGGTTTAGAGGTTTAGGGGGTTAGGGGATTTAGTAGTTAAGTATTTTAGGGGTTAGGAGTTAGGGGTTTTGGGGTTTAGGTGCTTAAATGAGTTAGGGGTTAACGTGTTAGGGGTAGGGGTTAAATGGGTTAGGGATTTAGAGGTTTAGTGGGGGTAAATGGGTTAGGGGTTAAGGGTTTAGAGGTTTAAGGTTTAGGGGGTTAAGGGTTTAGGGGTTAGGAATTAGGATTTAAGGGGTCAAGGGTTAAGGGGTCAAGGGTTAGTTTTCTGCAATAACATAATTCTCCAATCCCATACACTTCTTCTTGGAATGTCACACTTAACATTCATTTCCTTTTCGAATAATATTCTTTATCCCCTTACATCCATACCTAGGAAAATAAACTTCATTTCAATTTAATCTTGTGAAACTAAAGTGGAATATAGGAGGACCCATTCCAAGAAGGGCATCTCACTCAATGTTCAAATAATATTGTTCATTCCCTTACATCCATACCTAGGAAAATAGACTTCCTTTCAAGTTAATTGTGTGAAACTCAAGTGGAAGATAAAGTGACCCATTCCAAGAAGCTCATCTCACTTCAAAAATTTCTCGAGATTTCCAAGAATTTATAACGATATTAAGGTGCTATGCATTGTCTCCTTTATCACCTCATTGCATTTAGTCAATTGTTTTTTAAATTTAAATTTATTCATTAATTTCAAAAAAATTATTATATAAATTATATATAGTTTTTTTTTATTTTGATTTATGTTTTAGAATTTTATTTTATTTATATTAATATATCAATTAGTTTTATATAAAAATATTTTTAGTTTTTTATATAACATTGATATTACAAAATATTGTAACAAATTTTATTTAATTAAATCTTCATGTATTTTTTATCATTAATAATAATAAAATAATTTAAAATAAAATTATAATTTTATTATTTTGTATCATTTTTTAATTTTAATAAAGTACTATTTAAATTATATAACGTACCAATTCTAAAAACTTAAAATTTGTTGTGTTTTATTATAGGAATAAAACTCTCAGATGAGAGTTTTTAAAACTCTCATAAGAGAGTTTTTAAAACTCTCATCCGAGAGTTTTTAAAACTCTCGTCCGAAAGTCTTCCCGAGAGTTTTCGTCAATAAAACTCTCGGACGAGAAAATGCATAACTCTCGTCCGAGATATTTTTAACTCCGGTTAAACCCAATAAAACTCTCAGACGAGATTTTTTAAAACTCTCGGTCGAGAAATAGAGTTGACTATTTTCTCGGACGAGAAATTAAAAATTTCTCCCATATTCTAGCTGTTCGCCAAAAAGTGTTTCCCAACTTCGCGATTTCACCCACAAACAAGTCAATACTGAAAATTCACTTACTAATTATAAAGCCTCAATAGATGAAAATATAACACATGAATCTATGTGGCATTTAGATTTTGATGGCTCTGTAAATAGATTAGGAGCAGGAGCTGGAGTATGGATCTACAACTTAGAAAATGATCATTCAGAAGGGCATGCCTTCATATTAAATTTCAAATGCACTGACAACGTGGAAGAATACGAAGAATTAGTGCTAGGCCTTCAAATCGTAATAAAACTTGGGGCTAAAGGAGTTTCCATCATGGGAGACTCATAACTCATTATAAAAAAAGTCAAGGGAGAGTACATTGCTAATAATCCTAAACTTAGGTGTTACAAGGAAACCATCCTAGACTTAATAAGATGTTTCCTTGAGACTGACTTTGTTGTCATTCCAAGAAAGTAGAATGTGCAAGCACATAGCTTAGCCACTTTTTCCAGCACATGTAGGCTACCCTTTAAGCCAAATCATCAATACACGGTTGAGGTAAGACATAGACCAACCATACTTGATAATTTAAAGTATTGGAAAAACTTTTCACAAGACAAACAAATTCTTGATTTTATGATTTTTGAAGGAAAATTTCAGAACTGTAATATAGACACAGACTGTACATTAGATTATACCATAAATAATGAAATAGATGTAAATAATGTAAATAATATAGAACCAACTATATTCACTAAACTATAAATAGAACAATTAGAAGCAATAGAAATTGATGAATTAATTAATTATGAATCAGAAGTTTTAAACCTCAAAGAAAACATTATGCCTAAGGGATTAGCCCCACTAGAAGACCTCTTTCACTCCAATGATGTAGCTAGAAAACCTAAAATGGAGCCTCTAATGTCAGATATAGAGGAATTAAACATAGGAACAAAGGGAAATCCCAAGCTTATAAAGATATCTAAGACATTACTTCCCGCTGAAAATTTGAAGTACATTAGCTTGTTTAAAGAGTTCCAAGACGTCTTTTCCTAGAATTATGAAGACCTCAAGTCTTATGATACCAGCATTATCCAGCATAAGATACCAATTAAAGAAAATCAGAAGCCCTTTAAACTAAATCTAAGGAGAATTAACCTTGTTCTTATGTCATTAATAGAGAAAGAAGTCAAAAGGATGTGCGATGCTCAAATCATAGCACCCATCAGATATTCTGATTGGGTCTCTAATTTAGTCCCCACTAGAAATAAAACAGGAGAAATCAGACTATGTGTTGATTTCAGAAACTTGAACAAAGTATCACTAAAGGATAACTATCCCCTCCCTAAAATAGACCACATTCTCTAGAGGGTAGTAGGGTCATCTAGAATTTCATTACTTGATGGATTTTCTGGATACAACCAAATCCTAGTCCAACCTGAAGATCAAGCTAAGACTACATTCACCACTCCCTGGGAACTTTCATGTACTTGAAAATGCCTTTTGGATTGATGAATGCTGGAGCAACATTCCAAAGAGCCATGGACATAGCCTTTGCAAAGGAAATCCATGATTTTTTATTCATTTACCTAGATTATATCACAGTGTTTTCCAAATCAGATAATGAACATCTAGATCATCTAAGAAGAGTATTCATAAAATACAGAAAGTTTGGCATATCCTTAAATTTTGGATTAGAAGAAGGAAGACTTCTGGGGCACATCATTTCAAAAGAGGGCATTAGAATTGATCCAGCTAGAATAGAAGCAATCCTAAATATCAGTCATCCTAGAAACATTAAAGAATTGCAATCATTTTTAGGTAAAATATATTTTCTTAGCAAAAAAAGCTCTTGCTTTAGTGAAAGCCATAAAATATTTTAGAGTATACGTTCTATACTCTCACATAATAGCATATTTTCCAAACTCAGTCATAAATCCTAAAAAGTCACTTTTTGGATTAGAAGAAGGAAAACTTCTAGGACACATCATTTCAAAAGAGGGCATTAGAATTGATCTAGCTAGAATAGAAGCAGTCCTAAATATCAGTCATCCTAGGAACATTAAAGAATTATAATCATTTTTAGGTCAAACAAATTTTCTTAGAAGATTTATCCCTAACTTAGCAGAACTAATTAGAAATTTAAATAGCACGTTAAGAAAGGATTCAATACTTAAGTGGACAATAGAGGCTATGAAATATTTTGAAGCAATCAAAGAAGCCCTTCCTAAAACACTTGTCCTCATAAGTCCTAATTTTAACAGATATTTCATAATTTTTTCATTTGCTTCAGAGCACACCATTGCAACAATCTTGTTGCAAAAGAACGATGAGGGCCTTGAACAACCCATTGCTTTCTTCAATAAAAATTTGAGAGATGCAGTGCTAAAGTATAATATCATGGAAAAACAAGCTCTTGCTTTAGTGAAAGCCATAAAATATTTCAGATTATACATTCTATACTCTCACATAATAGCATATGTTCCAAACTCAGTTGTAAATCCTAAAAAGTCACTTTTTGGATTAGAAGAAGGAAAACTTCTGGGACACATCATTTCAAAAGAGGACATTAGAATCGATCCTACTAGAATAGAAGCAATCCTAAATATCATTCATCCTCGGAACATTAAAGAATTACAATCATTTTTAGGGAAAATAAATTTTCTTATAATATTCATCCCTAACTTAGCAGAACTAATTAGAAATTCAAATAGCATGTTAAAAAAATATTCAATGCTTAAGTGGACAGTAGAGGCTAAGCAGTCTTTTGAAGTAGTCAAAGAAGCCCTTACTAAAATACCTGTCCTCATAAGTCCTAATTTTAACATATATTTCTTAATTTTTTCATTTTCTTCAGAGCACACCATTGCAGCAGTCTTTTTGCAAAAGAACGATGAGGGCCTTGAACAACCCATTTCTTTCTTCAGTAAAACTTTGACAGATGCAACACTAAAGTATAATATCATGGAAAAACAAGCTCTTGCTTTATTGAAAGCCATAAAATATTTTAGAATATACATTCTATACTCTCACATAATAGCATATGTTCCAAACTCAGTTGTAAAGGACATTCTAACTCAGAATGGGCCTGATGGAAAAAGAGGCAAATGGATTTCCACAATACTAGAATATGACATTGAGATCAAGCCTACAAAATTAATTAAAGGCTAAGGTTTGGCCAAACTCATGACCGAATCAAACTATCAAGCCTTAGACATAAATTTCATTGTTGCCATAGATGTTCAGGAAGAGATGGTGACTCCACAAATCAGTGAAGTTTTCATAGATTCACCCCAGTATGCAAACCTTACATTTATTTTTCTCAACTTACAAGATCCTCCTGGTTTATCTAGAACTAAAAGTAGATTATTAAAAATGAAAGAAATGAAATATTGTATCTTAGATAATGTTTTATTTTGGAAATATCATAGTGGAATCCTGTTAAATTGTTTATTAAAAGATGAAGCTGACAAAGTCATACAGGAGATTGTGGATACTGGAAAACAACTGCTAACAAAATGTTGAGGGAAAGTTTTTACTGGCCCGCCCTTTTTGCAGATGTCTGAAAGTATGTGACCTCCTCTCATAAATGTCAAATATTTGAAGGGAAGAAGAAACTCTTACCATTACCCCTCAAACTTATCTTAGTAGAAATTCCATTTCAACAATAGGGTTTAGACTTCATTGGTTAAATTCACCCACCCTGCTCTGCCCAACATAAATGGATATTGACAGCCACTGACTACTTCACCAAGTGGATAGAATCCATTCCTTCTAGATAGGCCACATACTTTGTCATTATTTCATTTCTTGAGAACAACATCCTTTCTATATTTGGATGCCAACAAAAGCTCATCACTGATAATGTTGCTGCCTTCAAATCCAAGAAAATGATAGATTTTTGTAACCAATACCATATCACCCTAGGCCATTCCACTGCCTATTACCCTCAAGGTAATGGACTAGCATAATCTTCAAACAAAATCCTAGTCAACATCATCAAAGAAGTTATTAGAGGATAACAAGAAAACTTGGAATAAAAGGCTGGTGAATTCCCTATGGGCAGACAGACTAACTACTAAGAAATCCATTGGTACATCTCCCCATCAATTAGTATATGGGATGGATGTTGTTTTTCCATCTTCATTAGGAGTGCGAGTAATAAAAATGATTCAAGAGATGCAAGTAGAACCAAATGACATCCAAAAGATGATAAACCAAACAATTCATTTACAGCAAACCAGGGAAGAATTTTATGTCAAAGCCCAAGTAATTCAAGACAAAATCAAGAAAATCTTTGATAAGAAAAATAAAGCAGATGATTTCTTCATTGGTGATCAAGTACTAAAATGGGATTCCAGAAGCGAAGACAAAGGAAAACATGGGAAATTTGACTATCTCTAGAAAATCCCATACATTATTTATTGTTCCCATACATTATTTATGGTTACAAAGGCAACAACACCTTTTTCTTGAAAGAATTAAATGGAACAGAACTACCAAGTGGACCATTCAATGGTTGAATGCTGAAGTAATATTTTTCACCAGACTAACCAATAGTTCATTTGTTGTAGTTTACTCATTGTAAATACCATAGCAAAGTTTAGATTGGAGTGGATGATTATCTTATAAAGCTGAAGCCTGAAGAAGAAAACCTAAGCTTTAAAATATATAACATCATATGTTTGAATAAAGGAGATCACAAAAATAAGTTCCAAGCAAAGCATAGCCAAAGTTCCAAGGCCACTGATCATAAATTTCTTGACATCTCACAAGGAGATGCCATCCCCAAGTGGAGCCACTGTTAGGGTCTTATAATAATAGGGATCATAATTTTGAATTGGCTATATTAAGTCTTGTAATATTATACATAAATTCTCATTTCTGCAAATGTTTTCCATATTAAAAAATGAAAAGAGGGTATGTCCTAAAATAATAATCAAAGGACCAAAAGAAAGAAAAGATAAAAAAGATATAAGATGTGAACCCCATAACAAGAAGAAAAAAATAAATTCTGAAAGTGTTGCACATTCAAATGCCACTACTCTTATTTTAGTTTACTTCTGCAAATAAATTGTGTGCAACTTGTTCAAAATGCCACAATTCATAATGATCATGCAATCTAATCTTGATCATTCATGCCTTTAAATTTTATGTTATGATAGTTAGTGCAAAAAGATCTGACCAAACCATTTAATCTTGGCACATCAATAGTTAGGTAGAGAATAAAAATGAGCTCATAAGTTTAATCTGAGCCAATGGAATATATAAGGTTAGAAATAAGTTAGTTTTCCTATCAAAAGAAAATAAATGGGCCAGCAAGCTCAAATGCACCCAATAAAGGAAAGGAAAAATATTAGCATGAATAAAAGGGTAGGTAGAATACTTTCAAATGTTCTATAAGAATCATTATGCTTATCCATTAAACCCTTTTTCCCCTTTTTCCTCCTCATTCCCCCTTATCCTAATCCCTTTTTTCCCTTTGAAAACCCCCTTACCCCTTTAAAAACTCTACATTTCCATAAAAAACACAAAAACCCCACTTTGATTTGATCCCTCCACAAAAATATTACCTGACCACACTTTCATTTGACCCCTCCACCTAATTTATTTCCCAACCCCACCTCCTTTAAAAGTGTTAAACTCCACCTATTGTCTATTAGTGCCAGGAAAATTGGACGTCCCACGATCTATTTCGCAATCCCCTAACGCTCTATGTTTAATTCTGATGGGGGGGTGTGAAATGGGCGGTTTTCTCCGCCCGCTCCCCTGCCACATGGAATCTCATAATGTTATCACACGCCCTTCTTCCCAAACCACTAAACTACCCCACGGTCATGCGATAAACCACAAATTGCAAAATTATAAAACCTCGTTATCCCTTTCGTTTACCTACCTTTGTCGACTTGCGGAAAATACTAAAGCCACCATCACCAACCTGATTGAAGCCCCACTACCACCTAGATCCCTTCCACAACCTAAACTTCGGTACTCCAGGTAATTTTGAGTACCCACCACCATCAATTAAGCACTTTAATTAATAAATTAATCAAATCAATGGCTTCTAAAACCATCCAAACAATGAACCCTCTGCAACCACCCTTTCTAGATGTCAACCATACTTCACTAGTTGATAAGGATTTTAAAATAATCGACACTTTTACTGGCAGCAATCTATTGGAGCGCCATTGCTGGAGCCATGACAAGTTTTTTGATTAGGCAGATGATATAAATCTTTGGAACTCTAACCTACCAAAATACACAATTCCACAAACCCATCAATTCCCTGAAGTCATTAGACTTTTCCAACTCAGTTATTTGCCAAATGTTGGAACGGGGTCTCCTAACAAGCTACGAAACTAGTCCATTTTGGTTTATTTTGTTATATTTAGTATAGCGTAGGGGTTTTGGGGTGGTTCAAAGCCCAAAAAATCATTGTAATGGGGTTAAAGGGTAAACTAGGGGTCCGAAAACCCTGGGTTTCGGACCATAGGAATGTTAAAGCTAGATTGTTATAAATAGAGAGGCATTTCAGATTGTAAGAGGGAGGATTTGATGAGATATTGATGCGATCTATTGTGTAAGCGATCTGTTGGGGTTTTTTGGGAACGGAATCCTGCTGGCTGTGTGCTCGAAGATCCTAGTCCAGGTGTGTGAGGACCCTGCTGCTATGTGCGCAGGTTGTGAAGGGAATTGTAAGGGTAACGAATGAATGAATATGCAAGATTATTGGATCTGAATCTGTGAGTACTATTGAATGGATTGCTAATAATTATTGTGTTATGCATTTCTCTATCTTTGCGTTGCGAAGGTCTGTATATTGAATGATTGGATCTATTCTGCTTTGGTTATATCATGCTGCGAAAGTCTGTGTATTGAAGTAAATATAGATCTGTTTTGTTCGAGTATGTAAGGCTGTGTTAATGTTATGAAAAGCATATAATTGTAGATCTAGTGCACGTGGATGAAATTGGATATATACTTGACCCTGTACAAAGATAATATGAACAGAACGCAGTGCTACTTGCCTTACCCTTCCTTTCTCAAGGTGCGGAAACCTGGTTCCAGCACCCACCCATACTACTTCGGGTGAGACTGTGACCTATGCAAGTAGGTCACTGCCGAAAGGGCTAGTAGTATAGGGGTTTGTTGGCAAACCTTGCACACCAAACCTAGGTCGGGACCCCTCAAGCCAACAAATGGTTCCGTTGCTGGGACCCGAAGAGAGTTGAGAGAGGAGTTGGGTATTGGCAGACTAGAAAAGAACTCCTAAGGAACCATGACAGTATGCTTGGAACTACCTACCTTCAAGGGGGTAGGAGATGAGGGCATGGACCGATTTTGGTTCATTGCAGACTCTATCTGGACTGCATAGAACGTGGCAAGCGATACAATAAAAAGGGCGCAGCTGTCCTTAGCATTTGAAGACAGAGCTCTAGACTGGTATATGTGATATGTTGCCCATAATGGAACCGCCTCCATTCAGGATATTAATGATGCTCTAGAGCAACAATTCCGAAAACCAAAGTCTTATTCCCAGCTAGTAACAGATGTAAAATATTTCAAACAAAATACGTCAGAATCAGTATGGGAGGCGGATCAATGGTTGAAGAAGGAAATTAGCGAAGGAGGGTTTGAGTATGATGATAGACAGCATACAAAGTGGTTTATTTCCATGCTTCTCCCTCACCTACATATACCCATGAATCGCCAAACTTTTAGTTCGCAAGACAAGGCCTTGGAGGCTGCTATGAGATTAGAAGCTACACCTCTTAAGGAAGCTACGCTAGCGGTACAACAGATCCAGGAACAAGTAGAAGCAATGCACCGAGAAATCCAGGATCTGCAGTAAGGAAACAGAAGAGGGGATGGTACGGAACAAGGTCACACAACAGCACTAGGAGCATATAGCCTGAAACATTGGAATTCAAAGGGGCCTCTGTGCTAGTGCAAGGAAAGCCATGCAACCAGATCGCAAGGCACCCCCATTTTCGCACCAGAACAATGCTGGTACCAACATTGCCGATCAGTTGGCCATGAAAAGTAGAACTGCACCAAAGGAAAAAAAAGGAAGGATGGCCCTACGTCACCAAGAACCCCCTCGGGCAAGGATGACTTTCCCCATGAAGAGAGGGGTAGAAGCCAAGGTGGAAGGGTAGGTCGGAGTAGAGGCCATCTGGTCTGTTATAACTGTGGGAATGTAGGACATTTTTCAAGAGACTGCCTGCAACAGTCCTACAAGTATTTTAGACAGTGGAACCATACACTAGAAGACTGCCCAGCCCTATAAGCCAAGATACAGGAGAAGCAGTTTTTTTCAGCGCAGAAGAAGCGCAAGTTCCAAGGTCAAGAAGAAAAAGTAAATATAATAACATGCAGTGGATTAGCGACTGGGGGAAATAAGGAAATGGATGAAGCTGACTCACTAATCCACAAGTCAGTTGAAAAACAAGAAGGATTGGACTTAGGTAAAATCAAGGAAACATTTATAAAAGCACGAAGGGATCTCTTTGAGGCTAAGTGCTCGCACCGAGGAGATATGGAACCGGTGGAGGACATTAGAATTTTCTTAAAAGTATGTGTAAGGCTACTGTGCAACCCTCAGGTGCTGCGGACTATGCACACCTTACTAGAAAATTTAATAGTAAGCAGCAAGGGGATACTAGATAAAAGAGATGCGGAGCCTGCACCAACAAAGGAGGAATATATCTACAAGCTGGTAGTTCAAGACGAGGGAAGCTTATTAAGCTACAAGACAGACACTGAGGATCCCAGTCAAGAGCTAGAAATGTGGCAGAACCAGTTAGGGGAAGCCTCTGCACTGCGATGCCTTCGTATCATAAAGGAACCCCTCTTTAAAACCTCTAAGGGAAGGATGGAGGAAGAGCTAGGCTAGACCCCCTACAGCATACCTATCATAAGGAAGGGTTTGAATGACCCACGCACAAGACCCAAGTTCCCAACGTCACGTATAGCTTCCATAGGTAATGATCTTATATGCCAGACCGCCTTTACAATAGTGGCACGACTAAGGGACAGACCTTTGGCTCCAGTATTAACCCCCATTAAAGCCTTAATAAGACAGGTACGACAGGTCTTATGGCCTTGGACCAAGAGCTCCTTAGAGAGAAAGCCTGTGTTGGGGGAAGGCGGACAACTATCACCAAGAAATAACCCTAATGTAACGAATATACCTAAGTCCCGGGGGATAAGACAGTTAGCCATTGGAAGTATAACCTCGGGTAAAAAGCAGAAGTTACCGTTGGGTAGAGCGGATCCTGAGCAACTGGACGATCAAATTACCGAGGGATTTTACCATTCCTAGGGAAACCCACCCTGCGACAAATACCCCCTCCTGGTATCCAAGAGCCATTCCTTAAAAGGGGGTTGGCCTCACAAAGGTAAGAAACCTACTTTAAGCATCTCGTGGAAGCTACCAGCAGCGAATTTTGTTGTAATCACGGCGACCCTCTCATGACTGAGCAACCCTCTCCATTAGAAAATAATCAACCAGAGTCGGGATTCATCTTCCATCCAAGGATGCTGACTACTGCTATTGAACCCTCCACTCTGACGGATCCGGAGGTGGAGGAGATTCTAGCAGATGAGCCAGAGCTAGAAGAAGTTCCCCCCCACGGACCACAAGGAAAGGCAAGGAAAAGGTTCAAAGTTCGAAGACTGAACCTCAGGCTTCAAAATGGCCCTGAAATTCCCCAAGATGTTCTAGGCCTCCAACCGCTGATGCCCAAGAGGAGGCGCTGCTAGCTAACCCAATTAATTGGCTACCCCCCTTTTTCCACCCACGGAGACCGTCTACGCAGATACCAAAAAATTTGGATGGCCTGATCACTTACCTCCAGACCCCTCTAACCCTCAGTGAAGTCCCTATCATCGGTGATCCCCGTGGACGTCTCCATGAAGTCAAGTTTGATGACCATAATCTAGCGGATCAAAACGCCTTCCCTGAATTAAGCCCTGAGTTATATTTCAAGACACTCCATGGAGATGGTGGAACCACGGTGGTCCCGCAATGCTGGGTCTATAGCCTGGCAAGATCTGGACTGTTGAATTTGCTCCAGATGCCCTACTTTGGTCGTTATACCATCACAGATCGGCTGGCACGCCAGCTACTAGCCCTCATTCACAATGACAGCTTATGGATTCATGACAGGATCCCTGTTGATGTTGAGTTGATCCACAAAATTACGGGCCTTCCGAAGCAGGGGCCGCACCCACTCGCAAAAGTTGGAAAGAAGTATGAAGCTGCTACTGCGTCATATGTCCGAAAGACCTACGCGGTCCAGCTCAACCAGAGGGGGTTTGTAATCCAAACCAAATGATCCTGCTACACAATTAGGCACTCGCCTGCTAGCCTGCAAACTCATGCGAAGGTACTAGGTAGCGACTGTCCCCGCTTATGTCATCCATCTTGCCAGACAATGTGCAAAAGGTGAATTTTTTAATTGGGCTCGATATTTATGTGAAGAATTTCTTGCTAATGTCCGCGAGTCTCAAGAGCATGGGACCCCTTTCTTCTATTCATGGTTGTTATTTCTCATCGCACTGGTCTCCTGGGACAAACCAGAAGAGTCAATAGTCCCCGAACTCACTACTGGGATGTGCGAAAGCACTCTGTATGCCCACCTGTGGGCTTCTAAGGATAAACAATGCATCGAGGATAATAAGATCTTTTGGGTCCTCTTCCAGAGTAGTGTCTCCACTGCCATAAATTCCTGGCCCCGATTATCCCCTATAATAGATGACAAATACAAGCATATTGCAGCATTTCAAATCACTATGCATCAAGTCCAGATTCGTAGTCTCGCTAGTCAGGCCTGGATAGAGCTAGCATATATGGTTCTGGATGAGGAAATTGATCTACTAATTGCCCTATGGCCCCTCGAATGGACAAAAGGCCCCCCTGGTACCCCAGAAGCAGTTATAGCCAGCTCCAAAGATAAACCATTACAGCAATCCGACATAGCCCCAAAACTGACAGCCACTACCACTTCCAATCCTCCTCCCAGTACTAAGCGAACAGGGCCATCGACATCAGGCCCCCGGAAAATAGTGAAGCAACAAGCTCAGCGCGAGCACTATGACATGACAGTCACATTAACAGGGGGATATTTGGAACAAATCACAGATGCGGTCACTCTGGTGACAAAGGATGAGTGGGAACTTATCATGGCTCATTGGGAGGCTGGGGTTACATCTCTCCAGGAAGACCTTTGTGCCCTCAAAATTAACATGCAGCCATATTCGTCCCAGGACAAACAGGCACCACCTCTCCTGGTCAATAACAGTTCAACACAGGTTGGGACAATAGGTCGAATTTGGAACATCCCTACCAGTGCCCTAAACAGGATGCATCTCTCGGAAGGCACCAAAATTCAGCTGGCCCTCGATCGATTGACCCCCGCATCCTTGGAGTCTCTCCTTCACAATGTCACCCAAGAAATTAACGATCATGCTCAAGCCACCACCCAACGACTTACGGTTGCATAGAGCACCCTAGCCAAGGAGACTCAGGCAGTAGTTCAAGCCCGGTCACAAAAGGTGGAGCTGGAGGCTGCCATCCACCAACTGTGCATGGCTGTCACTAAGGAAATCACGGCTGAGGATCTGCCTAGAATTAAAGTGGACAAACTGGTAGCTGCTCTCAAAGCCTCCCGCCTGGAGGTTTCGAAATTGAAAAACAGGCTGCAGCTGGGCACCCCATCAGAAGATCATGCCCAACGTACTGCAGTTATCACAGAAGACACTACGATGATTAAGGGGAAAATAGATCAATGTATCGCTCTGATGGAATCAGCCATATAGCTTTGGTCCCAAGTCTAGCGCGACCCCATTCTTCAACAAATCAATCAGGAATTACGCCAGCATGAGAAGGCTGTGGAAGAAATCAGTGTTACGTTATCTACTTTGGTACCTGCCCAACGTTTAGCACGATTGAAGACCAGCAATGTCCTCCAGGATGAGATTGTGAAGCTTTGACAGAAATAGCACACTGTCACAGAACGCCTGAAGCCCTGGACTGCTTCGGCCATCCAGTTAACACATGACATTGATGACGCCAATAAACGCCTTATTCAGCTATTAGCAAGTGTTACCTCGGCTACTAACGATCCACCTTCCTAGAAGATGGTCACTCTCGCACAGGAAGCTGCGTCTCAATGCCAGACGGTCCTCCCTCCGCTTACACGTGCTCCGGATACTCTGCGAACACAAGTTGGTGATGCACAGGTGGAGTGACTTGGGACGAGTCACAAGATTGTGTTGGGGGACTGTTGGAATGGGGTCTCCTAACAAGCTACGAAACCGGTCCATTTTGGTTATTTTTGTTATATTTAGTATAGCACAGGGGTTTTGGGGTGGGTGAAAGCCTCAAAAAGCATTGTAATGGGGTTAAAGGGTAAAATAGGGGTCCAAAAACCATGGGTTGCAAACCATAGGAATGTTAAAGCTAGATTTTTATAAATAGAGAGGCATTTCGGATTGTAAGAGGGAGGATTTGATGAGCTATTGATGTGATCTGTTGTGTAAGCGATCTGTTGGGGTTTTTGGGAAACGAAATCCTGCTGGCTATGTGCGCGGAGATCCTAGTCCAACTATGTGCGGACCCTGCTGCTGTGTGCGCAGGTTGGGAAGGGAATTGTAAGGGTAACGAATGAATGAATATGCAAGATTATTGGATCTGAATCTATGAGTACTATTGAATGGATTGTTGATAATTACTGTGTTATGCATTTCTCTGTCTTTTCACTACGAAGGTTTATATATTGAATGATTGGATCTATTCTGCTTTGGTTATATCATGCTGCGAAAGTCTGTGTATTGAAGTAAATCTAGATCTGTTTTGTTTGGGTATGTAAGGCTATGCTAATGTTATGAAAAGTATATAATTGTAGATCTAGTGCATGTGGATGCGATTGGATATATACTTGACCCTGCGCAGAGATAATCTGAACAGAACGCAGCCCTGCTTGCCTTACCCTTCCTTTCTCAGGGTGCGGAAACCTAGTTCCAGCACCCACCCATACTACTTCGGGTGAGACTGTGACCTACGCAAGTAGGTCACTGCTGAAAGGGCCAGTAGTATAGAGGTTTGTTGGCAATCCTTGCACACTGAACCTGGGTCAGGACCCCTCAAGCCAACACCAAATAAAATATCCATAGTCACCCCTAACCAAGAAATTCTAATTACTATCACTTCCCAATCCATTAACCAAATGTTGAAGATTCCATTACAACCAGAGGGAGTGCCTTTCTCCTTTGAGACCCTCACTAAGCTTTACCTAGAGCTATATTTTCCTAATAGGTCTGAAATCTTTGAGATTTTCCTCCCTGAATCAGTGAAAATTCTTAAAAATAACCCACCATACTCTACTACCATGTTCCTAGAACAAACCAAACAAATTGTGACCATGTTGTCTTGTATCCTAGGATATTTTACTAATGAGTGTATAGATGAATCCATCCTTGGTTTCCTCTCTACCTTTTTCCCAGGCCAGCCTCCAGCTATACTTTTCAACTTTTCCCAATTACTAGAAGATGCAATGCATGATCAACTAATCAAACTGCCAGAAGAAGGAGTGTTCAAATACTCCTCAGTATTATTTCATTTGTTCATATATTTTTAGTCAGAAAGGTTTACAGTCAACCTACAAAAACTAGACATAGAGGGTAATCCTCAGTCTTTAATCTTTTGGACATCCTTGATTAGAAATTATTCCAATTAATTTAGTTACAAATACTTTACTGATTCTTTTGTATACCCAGTGGTTAATAGGCTTATCAACAACATTCAACCCATAACCAGTGATGAAATGAGAAAATTTCTACAGTTATCTGACCAGATCAAGACAGGAGACCTGCATTTATACCAGAATCGTATAGAGATCAGAGTATATGGAAGCCAAATAGTCCCTTACAAGCTTCCAAAATACCTCCCAATGAGGATATTTTCCTTAGAGTACATTAGACAGATCTTGAATACTGATGAATTAAAATTCCTTTCATCCAAAAAGAAAACCCAGTTCAAAATAAAAAACAAACTACAGCCCTTTGTATGCAACAGTAGCAATGTTGGAAAGGAAGCAAACAAATCCCTACAGGAGTTAAATTTCAGAAGCAGTTTCAAATGGTCCTATGACCCCTTGGGTTTCATAAGAAAATTAAGAATTAAGTCTAAACTCACCCCTTTCATCCATGAATCTAAGCCTGAGAGTGAGAAATATTCCAACCAGTCATAGTGGTCGGAAAACACTGTATAGGAGGTGGAAGAGCAGCTTGATACTAGTTCCATCCTACTTACTCCAGACCCACAGGATAGGAATTCGAAAAGGTCTAGAGAAGAATGCTCTTACTCAGTAGAAGCTACATCTGACAATAAATTCAAGATTATGTACAGAAAGAAAGAAAAGTTGAACCCAGTAATAGAGCAGAAAGAGACAATTGAAATAGAAAAAGAGATTGTTATCAGAGATGATACACCTAACCACATACAAAAGAAACACCTCTGCAATCATCAATTTCTGGGGAAGAAATCATTCAAAAGAAAAATAGTGCAGAGATTTCAACATCCAGTAATCCAGTTGAGAAGGAAAATGATATCATTGAGAAATATAAAAATATTAAAATTAAAAATGAAGCACTGAAGGTTGTTACATATGCACAATACTAGAAGAAAACTCCCAGTGATCAGAGTAGGTTGCTTTCATGTTTTGACCTCAGGACAAAAAAAATGTAGATTAAATTCCTACAGCCGAAGGTACAGGCCCCCAAAATTTCAAAAGACTATAATAAAACAGGCTTCGAATTTCATGCCAAGGACATGCATCCAATTGACCATATTGAATTGCACAAGCAGGTAGGAGAGATGATATATTCAACCATGACACATAAATCTCCAAGTTTCCAGAAGTTGTAGAACTCACTAGAAAATATACAGTCACAGTTAAAGCTAGAGAAAGCCTCATCACTAACAAAAGACAACAGGATTAAGTCACTGTAAGAGTTGATAATTGAGATTGGCTATAATCCAACTGACATCAAGGCAACAGAAGAACTTATAGGGAATAAAAATGCAGATATAGTTCCACTAAAGAAATAGTTAAAACTACCAACTACTGAGCATCCACAAACCAAGGAGGTTTTAGAGACAGACAATCAAAAGGATGAGATGATGAAATTAATCATCTAGTTGATAGCTCAGCTAAAGGAAATGGAGACAGAGATGGATAAGCTTGTAGAGGAAAAACAAGCTAGCATGGTTACTCTAGAAGAAGTTCCCATTAATGTTATCACCACAGTATCTACATCAACACCAGTACCTACACCAACACCAGCATTAGCAATACCAACAACCCATCCCACTGATGAGGCCAGCAGATTAATCAAATCAATGGAAGATATGTCCATTCATACTACAGAGATTAATAAGCTCAAGGAACAAGTAAATATATTAGAGGATGAAAATAAATTGGCAGAAGTAATGCATCAAGCTGAAGTACAAAAAGCAAATAGACTGACTAAAAAAATCCACAAGCTAGAGAAGGAGTTGTCATTAACAGAGCCTTTAGCCCAAGAAAAACAACAATTGTGGCACAATATCATTAACTCGGTTAATGATATTTGACCTTCTATACAGATTATATTTGAACAGAATGACTTGGTGAAGAAATCTAGTGAAGTAATTCATAAAATCAAATCCAACCTTGGAAAGAAACCAAAGGAAGCCTCTAAAATAATCAAATTCCTGAATTCTAAAATAAGTATGAATTTTAAGAGCTTGGGATAGTTAACAAAATAGAGACTATCCTATAATTGAAGAAAGTTATTTCCAAATGAAATCTAATGCTATAGCTTGAGGAGAAATGTCAAACCTTGGAACTCGCAGTTAATAGGTTTTTTAACAAGTTTGATGTATTGAGACAGAAGGGTCTGCCTAGTCCTCTAGTAATAAATGAAAAACTCATGAAACATGAGGATTATGTCAAGAAGTTAAGGGAAGTAGCCAAAGAAACTTCCCAGATTTCCTCAATGAAGGGCATTCCCACATGCAAGGTACTCCTTCAAACTCTAGAAAACTTATTTTACCTCCAACATGAGGTAAATCACATTTTTGTAAATAAGCCTACGTTTTCCAGATATTTAGAGGCAGATGAGATTTACCGTAGGATGATGAAAATAAAAATACCAGATGAAGAAACATGGGATAAGTGGTGTGATTTACTGTAAAGGATGAAAGAATAGATAGGTTGTTCAGCAAGCAAAGAATCAGGGCTAGATATCAGCGAGTTGAAAGGTGTCACTATCTTTTTGTATAAAGATATTTTATTTTCCTAGAATAAATCCTAGTCGATTGACAGGATCATTTTTGCAAAATATTGTATAAATACTGTCTTCTAAAGAGTAAATTGTGTGGATTTTCTGAATATTTCATTAGTTGATTGATCTCTTGCCTGAGGGTTATTGTACCAATTTTCGGTCGACAGACTGAACAAGTTATAAAGAGACTTATTTACAGGATTCATGTGTTGAGCTATCTTAGTGAAGTATAAATTTCAATTATTCATGTTTTCTTTCTAAGTATTCCATAAACTTATATGTGTTCTAAATATGAATGTTATAACAGGAATATTACTGCAAAATTTTCTTAAAAATTACAATATGCTTTTAACAGTTATACATTTCTGTGTTTTCTTCTGATATCCGGCTTAGAGAATTCTTAATTGCCCTCTGATCCTGATTGACCTCTTCACCCTTCTTCATTATCTAGTTTAAGGAATTCTTAATTTCTCCTTGATCCCAATTGAAAGATCACTTCACCATGAACAGCCTTGAGATCTGATATTTCTCACCTACCTTGCCCTATAACACTTTCTTCATAATTTAATTTTGTTCTGTTTCAAATCATATAGACTCCATAGCACAATGGAAACTGGAAAAGCACCTATTCATCTAATTCATTAGTTACACCAACCAATCAAAACCAATCCAAATAAGCATACATAACTAGCCTAATATCCATTAAATAAACAGAGTTAAATCATATAGAGAGAGCCCTCTCTGAGTTTAGGAAGGCTAGATCCTAAGCTCCAAAGTAGGTTTGTAGTTACCTCTGATATTTCTCTTTTAACACTAAAACAACCTTTGGAAATTTCAGAGTGATAACACAGTGAAGCGTCCTTTTCGACAACAGCTAGCAAACAAAGTGTTGGGGCACTCATTAGATTGTGGCATTATCTACAACACTTTGGGGCGTCCTTCTGGTTGCAATAGGATATTAGGGTTTAGTACATCCTACAGGTTGTGGCATGTGAATTGGGGGTTTGACGCATCCCTCAATTGTAGCTGAATCTTGATGTAATCAATTTTATTTTAACGGGGAGAAGAAAATTACTGAATAATTGTTTGGTGGTTTTTTACCTGGAGGGGGTTTTCCACCTAAAAATCTATGTCCTTTGTTTTATCTTTCTGCATTGTTTTATGGTGTTGTCCACTACTGATTATTGTTTATAATTGTTGAATAAGAACATTAATAATAACTAAATAATAACTGACACATTAATTATTATATGACTTTTGAATCAATTTTGAGGAAATCCAAGATTAACCCTAGATTTTTCGCTTATGACTCTCTCTCTGTCATTGTCAAGCCTCTTCTCAACCCTACTGATCATGGAGTCCAGAAGGAAAGGGCACTCTCAATTCCTCTCAGAACTAGCGATGAGCGCTGCTTCGTGGAGGAAAATGAGAAGATGACAGGTGTTGGGCTCAATGCATGCTCCGCCCTCTCTGAAGAATATATGGTAGCAGCTACTAGTCATGCGCAGGTCTTCGGTAGCCTCATAGATCAAAAAATGATGGCCCTTATCCCGATGGAATCCTGAAGGTCACTAGGAACCTCTATGCAATGGCTAATATCGAGCAAGGCAACGATCATTCTAGCCTACCCCTGCACTCCAACAGTCCATTTATCCAATGTGCTACATCAGAGTTTACCCGTCAGAGATGCCTTTGCACTAGGGGAAATGGAAAAAGAAAAGGGGATTCCTCAGACAACAACGAGCCACCCAGGAGCATCAATCCGGCCTCTCAGAAGCTCTCTGGCATCTAGGGTTTACTACATCTCGCATCCCCTCTTTATCAGATTCAGATCTCGCTATTCTATGGCAAATCCATACTTCATTGGGTGCGCTCAACAGATCTGGTGCAGAACCTCTTACATTCCCTCAGACACAGGCTGGGGATTCCCTTAGCTCTTCATATATTTCTATACGGAGGTAAACAACTAGAGAATTCTCTTACCCTCTATGAGAGGGAGCAGCCAGGAAACCTTCTTCTACTCCAACTTTCTCTTACAAGGATGTTGTCCATGCACAGCCCCCCAAGAAAGCTGCTCAACCCTCTGAGGTTCCTAAGACCTTTTTGGTTGACAAACTAGAGGAAGTCCCCTCCATAGAAGTCTCCCATTTAGCTCTTAAATATCAACTTCAAATATATGCAAAAACCACCATCATCTACTTTTTTAATTGACTCTGGCCTTGCACAATAGATTTCTACCAATGGATTCACTCCACTTGGACCAACAACATCAAGTTTATCTTCTACTCGAAGGGTTTCTTCATAGTTGTGTTTTCCTTTAGCGAATATTATCAAAAATCCTTAACTAGGTGTCCATGGTTCTAGGGTTATTCCTCACCCCATGGTTCCTAGACTTTGGCCCCTCTACGAAAGTGATTACCAATCTTCCTATTTGGGGAAATATTCCAAAATTACATACGCATTTATTGCACTATTCAGTCTTCCAAGGAATTGGAAACACCCTGGGCCGCTTTCTGGAAACGTATCCCTCTAGGAGGGAGAAAGGAATATACACCTATGGCATAATATGTGCTGAAATAGACATAAACAAGGGTCTACCTGATCAAATCAATCTCAAAATTGGTTATTTTTTATTGACGCAGACCTTAGACTATGAGAACACCGCCTTCTGTTGATGCCACTGGCCTCAAGCAGGGCACCTTTAGAACTCCTGCACCACATTACTCACCCAAAATAAGAAAAGAAATAAAAAATCTAAATCTAAAAGTTGGAAACCATGTGATCCACCACCCATGGATGACATTGAGTCATTCAACTTAGATGAGGAGGAGAATGAAGCAAAAGTGGGGGTTGCAATGCAGAAAAATGATATGCCCTTGGCTAGCCCTGAGGGACCCACTGTTTCTTCCAATACACATAAATGAACTCATGGGTCCTCCTCCTCCGATTTAGATAAGGAGATTCTCCCCATAGTCAATAACAGTCTTCAAGTGGTTCCAGCCCATCCGCACTAGACAGCCTGGGTCAAAGTTAAAAAAAAGAAAGGAAAAAAAATGTCGTATGGAGGATTCGACCCATACTCGGTAGATTACAATGATTATCTCCTTTTTCTTCCTTGTTACATTTCTTGGTTCTTTTACTTATTTCCTGGACACTTTTCTAGACTGAGGTTGATAGTTTATCATTTTTGGCTTCCCAACTTTCTAACTTCTTGTTTTGAAGCAAAATCCCCTCTATGGATAGAGGTGATCCCTCTAGCCCTAGGGTGGGTCTAGAAATAAGGGAAAATGTTGGTTTCTAAATTCCTAGTTCATAAAGGAAATGAGGATTGGAATAGATCTCTTACCTCAATCCAACGCTCTTGACGTAGTATGTTGCAGTGATCCCTCGATCTTCATTCTTCAAACCTTTTCGCTCCATTGGTAGCAACTTTCATACATCTGTAGAAAGATAAAACAAACACTAAAACCATATGATCATACATGTTTGTTTACAATTATCCAACTAGTCAAGGAGATTCAGAAACTTTGAACATTAACACAAACAAAAATGGAACCAGAAATCAATCATGTCATATTTGTTGAAAAGTGTAACTAGGTCGGTCTTCATGTTGTTTATGTAATTATGTATTTATGTATAGAATATTTCAATGATAATAAAATGCATTTTTGGTATACTTGCCTCATGGGTTTCATGAGAAATATTTTATTATGTATATAGACTTATTCTTGATGTCTATTAGGTTTATGTCTTCTAGGAATAAATACATCTAGATGTCATGTTCATGAAGGATTCAGTTTGTACTCCAAAGACCTTGAAAGCCCTCATATAATGTTGAAATCAAGTGAAGAGAATCTTCTACACTGTGGAAGTAACAATGCTTGGAAAATGGAAGAAAATACAAGTCATGTCGGCCTACATGGTATGATGAAGTCGGCCTAAACCATATTAAATGGTCAGCCTAAAATGTGAGAACAACCCACTATATATAAGCCCAGTCTACGGATCATTTGGATGGATAAGCCAAGTGGATAGCACAAAGTAACATTGTGTATTCTTCTGATAAATTGCAGCTAAGGAACAGTTGGAGGTGTGGATCTGAAACAACAATGTTGGAAGGAGTTTGCGAAAATACCAAGGTTACAGTGCGTAGAAAGGATAACCTTCAGTGCGGATTTAGGAACATGGATTGCGGACATCCTAAGGCATATTGCGGATAGCCTAAAGAAGGTTACGGATTGTCTGAAACAAGCTTATGTATTGGTATGAAGAAAATGAAAATGTCTATGGTTAACGTAGATTTCAGTTAGGGCATACAGTTCGGATAGAAGGAAAAAAGGAGATTTGGATACAACCGAATTTGGTACAGGTTTAAGGAAGGTTACAGGTAGCTTAATGACAGATTTTAATAAAGTAAGGAGCCGTAATCAAGCATAACGTGCAGATCTGTTTCAAGATAGTGAATGTAGATCTGTATGATCAATTTGGAAATATATTCACCAGATGTTTAAGTAAAAATTAGAAGTACAAATGATTCAGTAACACAAGAAGCAAGACTGAAGTCTGATATAGAGACCGAGTTCTCTAGTGATGATGCAAGTCAATACGAGTAGGTGCAGAAGAGGAAGATCAGCATTGTGAATGAATAAAGAAGCATTGACAAGGTCTTGAAATCATTCCTAAGTCTAGGGTCTAATTTTGGCTCATGGTACTTGTCATTTGAATATAAATAAGAAGAATTCTTTGCAGGTTTTCCTCTCCAAGAGGGAGAGGTTTTTCCCTTGCTCTAGGAGCCTAATTTGTGTCTCATGTACTTTGATAATTGACTTAATGAAATATCAACTAAGCTAAAGAAGAAAAGACATAAGTAAGCTCACAAGTAATTATCAAGAAGAGAATTTGTATTAACCTACAGCCCTCCAGATTCTCAACATGGTATCAGAGCTAAGGTGCTAGAAAGGGCATAGAGACACTCAAGGATCAGATTTCATGGAGGGTATCAAAGCAAGGATTTAATTAAAATAAAGGTCAGTCTTCCATAGTGAAATAAATAAGGCAATATTATGGAACCATCTTAAATGTTCCAGCAGATCATTGCTATCTCAAATTATTGTCATCAAAAGCTTCAAGGCCAGTTACCTATCATGATTGATCTTTCAAGGAAGCAGCAGAATATCCTCACCATTCAAAGGAAGATTCAACCATCTTCAAAGTAATCAAGCTGATAAAAGAAGAAAATCATCTACTCAAGTAAGTATATATACAACTTTATATGAATCTATTAAAATGTCTCTTTTGAAAAGAAAGAAACGAACTGTTTGTGGTTTCAAACTCTCCATAGAAGGCAAGGACAATGAATTCATGCCAAATTCATGAAGGGAGATATACAAGCCCAAGGTAATCTTATAGAATCCATGAAAGACTCTATCATCTCCGATGTACCAAATCTAAAATCATCAAAAGGAGTATATAAGAAATTAGTGGAGTTATTCTCTGTGAAGTACTGTAGGAGAAGTAATCCCTCTAATCAACTGCAGGAACTAGGAGAATATTACAGTAGTGTTAAAAGCTCTATGAGAAGAATGGGGAAATCTCAATTCACAATTATATAGGAAGATAGGAGTCACACCATTCCATGATTTAGGGTCTCTATTTAAATAGAAGAAACAAGATTGAAAGCCAAAGCTGTTACGGGATCAAGTAATCAAGCCTTTGCAACCATGTTCAAGAAGAAAGAAAGCTTCGATAAGTTTTGAAAGAAGAAATGTGCACGAATCACGATGCCTTGGATATGATGAACCTGGGCATTAAAATAGAAATTGTCCTTAATCTGAAAAAGGACAAGAGAAATAGGGAAGAAGCCCATGTCTTTGAAATGAGGAAAGAGTTTGATAAGAAAGAAGAAGCAAGGGATCTCCACCACGATTGAGATCATCTTCTCCTTTAAGTGATTTCCGTTAGTTATATGGTAGGAAGTAGTGTAGCATCCTGATAAAAGCATGATAGGAGCTCCTGGTGAATCAGCTCCAGAAAAACTTCTCTAATAACATTACTAATGGAAAGTAGTCATCAATAGCAAGGGTCATCATGGAAACAAATTTAAGGGATGTGATGACATATTGATGGAGCAAGCCGAGAGAATGAAGCTCTTCATTCTTGAGAAATTGCTACAGGATGACTTAAGGGAAAAAGGGTATGAGTTATGTATATATTTATATGCTAACATTGGATGCTATGAAGTCATGTCATATGGTTGCAAGTAATGAACTTCTATATTTATAAGTATGATATATGGAGGAGTATCTCTCAATGCACAGAAAAATGAAATTAACATAATATGTCCTCATGGAATATGAGGTGGTTGTATATGAACGAGAAACTAGAAAAGTTGTATGTTCCTGGAAATCAAGACTATGCAGAGAGGAAGAAGTCATGAAATGCAACCATGTCAAGAGGCATTTATCATCCGAAGGCCAAGAAGATGTGACTAGGAGATCACCTGGAAAGATATGTAGACTCTGACGAAAGTTTGGTAAAGAAGAAGACCCTTGGAAAAACATATCATTAGGAGATGTGTCAATCTGTATGAAGGATGTCGATGCCTATAGGAAGATGTCATGGTGAAAGATTATCACTAAGGTAACTTTTGTTTTAAAATTTCATATGTATATGTTTATCTGGATGAATTTGTGCAGGGTTGCTAATCACGAGAAAGGATGTATGATCCTACGTGATGATTCAAAGGAAAGCGGCATGGCACAATAGTGGAACGAATAGGAAGTCTAATGAATCACTTTCTGACAGCTGACATGACTAAGGATGAAAGTGATGGATGATATGTGCCCTATGAAGCTAAAAATTGAAGATTCCTCAATATCGAAATCCATGACATCGAGGACAGGAATTCTTTATGAGCAGTTGGGTGTCTCACCATTACCACTAGAGGTCCCTGATTAAGAGGGAGCATGATGATGAGTTTCTTACTTGAAGAAACTTGGTAATTCCTAAGAATGAGCTTAGGTACATTCCTTAAATAGGAATGAATACATTCCCTTGTGGAACAGGTCCTCCCTGGTTGAGAGGGAGAGATAGACACATCATTCTGGTCTTCACTTGGGAAGACAGAATGGAGGATTGGGTAATCATTTACCTTTTGATACTCTTTGAGAATGTATTAGGGAATTCAAGATAAGAGTATTCGGGGACCGATATTCTTTGAGGACTAGCTACCCAAGAGAAGAATAGTCCAAGAAGGTCATACTTTGGGAACACCCAGGTGGATTATGTACCCTGGAGAGACAATGATGATGGTGTCTATAAGTCATGTGTCTCGGCAGCATTGTAGCCCATTTTCTCGTTGAGAGATGTGGTTGTTAGTCAAGGCCTTGCACTAGGAAAATGTTGGTTGATATGATGCTATACAGATGTGATTACCAATCTGATTCTTCTTATGAGATTCTTCAGTTTGAAAGTGACCATGTACCTATCTAAATACCTCCCTAGTTAAGAGGAAGTGTTGAAAAGTGTAACTAGGTTGGTCTTCGTGTTGGCTATGTAATTATGTATTTAAGTATAGAATATGTCAATGATAATAAAATGTATTTTTGGTATACTTGCCTCATGGGTTTCATGAGAAATATTTTACTATGTAGATAGACTTCTTCTTGATGTCTATTAGCTTTATGTCTTCTAAAAATAAATACAATTAGGTGTCATAATCATGAAGGATTCAGTTTATACTCCAAAGACCTTGACAACCCTCATATAATATTGAAATCAAGTGAAGACAATCTGCTACACTGCTGAAGTAACACCGCTTGGAAAGTGGAAGAAAATACAAGTCATGTTGGCCTACATGTTATGATGAAGTCAGCCTAAACCATATTTGATGGTCAGCCTAAAAGGTGAGAACAACCCGCTATATATAAGCCCAGTCTACAGATCATTTGGACAGATAAGCCAAGTGGATAACACAAAGCAACAATTTGGATTCTTCTAATAAATTGTGACTAAGGAACTATTGGAGGTGCAGAAATAGTTCAACAATGTTGGAAGGAGTTTTCGGACATACCAAGGTTACAGTGCGTAGAAAGGATAACCTTCAGTGCGAATTTAGGAACATGGATTGTGGACATCCTAAGGTAGATTTTGGATAGCCTAAATAAGGTTACGGATTGTCTAAAACAAGCTTATGTATTGGTCTGAAGAAAATGCAGATGTCTATGGTTAACGTAGATTTCAGTTAGGGCATACAGTTTGGATAGAAGGACAAAAGGAGATTCGGATACGACCGAAGTTGGTACAGATTTAAGGAAGGTTACAGGTGTAGCTTAATGACAGAGTTTAATAAAGTAAGGAGCCGTAATCAAGCATAATGTGCAGATCTGTTTTGAGATAGTGAATGTGGATCTATATGATCAATTTGGAAATGTATTCACCAGTTGTTTAAGTAAAAATGAGAATTACAAATAATTCAGTAACACAAGAAGCAAGACTGAAGTCTGATATAGAGACTGAGATCTCTAGTGATGATGCAGGTCAGTATGAGTTGGTGCAGAAGAGGAGGATCAACATTGTGAATGAGTAAAGAAGCATTGACAAGGTCTTGAAGGCATTCCTAAGCCTAGGGTCTAAGTCTGGGTCATGGTACTTGTCATTTGAAGATCAATAAAAAGAATTTTTTGCAGGTTTTCCTCTCCAAGACGGAGAGTTTTTGCCCTAGCTCTAGGAGCCAAATTTTTGTCTCATATACTTTGATAATTGACTTGATGAAATATCAACTATGTTAAAGAAGAAAATACATAAGTAAGCCCACAAGTAATTATGAAGAAGAGAATTTGTATTAACCTAAAGCCCTCCAAATTCTCAAAAATATTAATATATATAAAAGGGAGTTTACAACTTGTGCCTTGATGCTCTAGACCTCCTTTGATAGGTTCATTTGGGCACGTCTCAAAGCTTTCGTTCTTCGATTCAGCTCGAAGAGGCAAAAGGTTCAAACTCTCTCTCACAACTATGGACTATTCTCTGTTATCATCTCCTGGTCTATTCTAGCTATGTTTGGCTAGCTAATTCAATGGAATGAAGAATGATTTATAGGAGTGGAGGATGATCTTTAGGATCCATTTATTGTGGAGGAAAGGTCTATCACTTTGGGAAGTTGCATTTTTCTAGGAACTAGAATGCCAAGGGGAGAATGTCGACCTCATCCATTCGAACAAACATCCATGACTCTGCTCACGAAGCTGTTACATCTTAGAAGCTTCGTTTCCATATTAAAAAACTTTCCAAAAGTAGCTCAGCAATGGGGCTCTTCAAAGACAGAGCGACCATGGCGTTGGTTCTAGTGTAAATCTGGCCATCAGCATGAGAGCAGAACTATACAATAGCGTCGACCCAAAACTGCATGTTTTTAAGGGTCTACTTCAGGAATAGTCAACATAGATTGTGTTCCTGACATGTTAATGGATGAAATGACATTCATTATGCTATGTGAAAGTACATAGAGGTCACTGTGATATTCCTCCAGTATTCGGGATGGGGAATGCAGGGAAGGTGAAAAAATATTGTGTAACAGATGCCCCTTAAAGCATGAAGTCCGAGAGAGAGGGAGGGGTGAAATGCTTTATGAGAACATGCCAAAATCAAAGTGTCGCCGTCAGAGGACCTACAAGATCAAGTACGACTGATATATCTGATACATGAGTATGTGGTATGGACGCAGCCATCCATAATAGAGAACATGTAATAAGATCTGAGGTATGGACACAGCCATCCAGTGAGAAGGATCATCAAATAGACTCAGGTATGGTCGCAGCCATCCAATTAGAAGATTCATGCATACATTTGTGATAAACCAAATCATCATGCAGCCTGGATTTCATTAGACAAAACCCAGGGTCTTGTACTCCGTCCCTACCAAAACAAGTACAAATTCAGACATGTGAAAGAATGATTTGAAGTCGAACATGCAAGAAAGTCGCCTGATTACCAGCCCATGATGAAAGTTGTTAACAGGTGCGAGAGAAACCACCAATAATGAAAATGGTTCTCAAGGTACTGCTAGTACAATCCACGGAATGTGAACAATGAGATGGAGTTGAACATCTGCAAAATCACTCGATCAAAGGCCAGTGATGAGAACCTTTCATCAAATGAGAAGAACTTGCCATTGAGGCATGCAAGCTCTAAGGTACCATAAGGGAGTCTCTGGATCATATTCCTGGATAATGAGCTAAAGTTGACAGGAAGTGACTAGTCAAAAGAGGCCATAATGTTTCCCTCATCATCAACGTTGTTATCACAAAATTGCACCTGATAGGCTACTAGTCAGACAATATCATGTAACTGTTTCAAACCAATATTATGACTGAAGCTTATCCTCTTCAATCTGAGAGGGCTCTCTCAAAGGGTTAATGATTTTGAGTAAAGATGTATTTAGATGGCTAACTCTACTTGGAAAACAACTTGCTTGTGATGAGTGTAGGTTGAAAATAGTATCAGTATACAAAAATTGGGCTTATGGAGTCAAAAATTTTAGTGATTCAGTAGTAATTTCACTTGACATGGAAGCTGAGGCAGGTAAGAGTTTTTAGCAGAAGTACACACACACATGAAACAGGAAATCACACAGGCAATTCATCTATAAATGAATCAGAGAATTACATGAATGAATTCTGAGTATTAAAGTTGAAAACCACTAAAAATGGTACACATAAATATATAGATAAGATAGGCACTAAAAACTCAATCAGAATCTCAGGTTGGTCAAGGAACAAGTCTATGTATTACTGAAAATAGTCAATTTACATAAAGTTGCAGTTTTGCCAAAAAAATTCCAACCCTTGACAAATTCGACTCTCTGCCCTTTAATAGACTTGTTACATCATGAGATGATCTGCCTCCTAGCTAGATTCATCAAATTTTTGCCTAATGACACCTTGCATAACCATAAAACATCTATTTAATGAGAAAATGACAGTTATCCTACTTGACAATCCTTTTCCTAATAGGACTCAAACTATTCATTATTACAATACCAACATTATCTCCTAAAATAATTACATCTTTGACAAATATGACTTCACATGTTCGAATAGGGTGTGATGGGACTCATCACTACATGACTTCTTAATTGACCTCCTCTAAAACTGGAAACAAACCCTGTTTTTTAGGCAAACTAGTCTTCATCATCAACGAATGCTTTGGTTGGTATTTTGTCTTCATTCATGGTCTTTAAGTCTTGAATAATATTTTTCATGGTCCTTTAACACTTTTATAGTATCCAACTATCCAAATATGCCCAAAAACCTTCTTATAAAGTTCGAAAATAGTACACTATGAAAGTAAGACAGTTTCGTAGTATACTTTTGTAGTGCTGCAAAAATGCCATTTTCCATCAATATTTGTGGTTCTTTCCTCCTTCATGATGTTCATTATTCCTTAATGTGCCTTCCATATCATTTTTACCCTTTATAAACTTTTCAAAATGGTTCAAAAAGAAAAATCAAAGCTATAGTAGTTTTGTAGCATTCTTCAAGCCCAGGCACGCTACGAAACTGCTGAAAACAATCAAAATTCTAGAATTTTGTGTAGCTTCAAAAATATACCTTCTAAGTGAAAAAAATCGGTTTCTAACATTCCATTAGTCTTCAAAATAATAAACCAGCTCACACTATGATTCTTGATGGGTTTCTCCCTCATTGATGATGATTTGAGCAATTGGCTCCTCAACTACTGTCATTTTAAGGCCTCTTTTCTCCAAATCCTCATGAATTAGTTCAAGCTGCTCCTGGACGTCTTTAACCTGATCTTTTAAATTTATATTGGTGGATTTAAAATGTGTGTTCATTTTCCTGACATTTTTTACCTCTTTCCTCAATGGAATGGTCCATTTGATAAGTTGTTGTGTATTATCTAGAGTCTTGGAAACACTGTTAACCTGCTCTTCCCAAATTGCCTTCATCTTTTCAAACTGAATCTTTTCTACATTGTGTTTCTTTGCTTCTTTCTTCATAACAGTAATTTCATGATTGGTCAACTTCAATTCTTCTTCAGGGAGTTGAAACTTTGTTTTTTCCATCACCTTCCCTTTTCCTTTCTTTTATTTGCTAATTGTAACTTTCTCTACAGGTGATGAAAGGTCAATGATGTCTTGTGGTGGTTGGACTATGTCAGTAGGTGGATGAACCTCTTTACTACTTCCTAATAGCTTCCTATCATGTCTTGTCATAGGCTTTCTTGCTTGGAACATAAAACCTGCATCTTCTCCTTCAAATTCTAATTTCTTAGCAGATTTGGCCTTTTTTAGCTTCTGTCCACCTTCATCTTTGTCCTCAGCCTGGACTATAAGAGTTTCTTCTATGTCAATGGCATGTAATATATCTTCTAGATTTCCTTTAACTACTGCTCTGTCTGCTATAGCCACTTTTTTCTCTTCTAAGGCCATTGTTTGGCTCCTTGTCATCCTTTTGGTTCCTTGTTTACTCACAGCTTGTTTTTGTTTTGTAGGTTTGGCCACTTTTGATTTATGTTTTGCAGGTGGGACATTTGGTGTATCAAAACTCTGCAATTGCTCTGTTTCCATCATGATTGGTTCACTTGGTTCTACCTTTGCTGGTTCACTTGGTTCTACCACCAATGGTTCACTCTGTTCTGCTACTAAGGGTGATGGAATTATCCTAGGTTTAGGAGTTCTTGAAGAAGTAAGAGCATCCAACTCAAAACCACTGACAAACAAAAATGAAGACCAGTCTCTGCCTAACATTTGGAATTCATCTAAAACCAACAGTTTCATTAAACCATGATGAAACAATGAATTCTCAGTCCCTTCAGATTTTTATTGGACCTTATCTGCTATTTTTGACAAACTTCTATGTAAATAGAAAGGCAGATCAAGTAAAATCTTACCAATAAAGTGTAGAAGTAGCTTGAAATGATATGAGTAGAATTTATGGTATCTCCCTTCATAGGTAAAATACTTTTGGATGATGAGAAACAATTTTGACTAGTTGTCCTTCATGTAGCTCCTTGGAATGACATTAGTGAGATCCATTTCACTGTTTTCAGGCTTCATAAACTCTTTTCAATGCTCCATGTTGAACTTGAAACCTTTGAACCACTTCTCTTCTCCCCTTGGAATCCATGTAGCTGCTGAAATAACCTCTGGTGTGATGGAAATATTAATCATTCCCACTTTGGTGGTTGTTCCACTGAAGTTTAAAGCAAACTCTTTGGAAACCTGTATATGGTAGCCTTGTAATCTCTCACAAAACTGTAAGCAACCTGTCCTTCTGAAGACTTCCACAGTTATTAGGTCTTCATTGATCAAATTTATACCTGTTGGTTTATATCTCAGACATTTTCCACCCTTATTTGTCCATATTTTTTCTGCCATGGTTTCTTTAATGTCTTCACAGCCTCGCTTGATAGTTTGCAGCCTTTCTTGATAATTTTCAACCTTGCTTGATAGTGCTCAATGTAAACCTTTGAAAACACCAGCCACAGCTTTGGCTTAATTCAATAGCTCTCCAGAGCTCGATATCACTCAAAGAAGGAATGAGAAATGATAAATGACTGAATTAGGAAATATTTTGAAGTTTCGATGTCTTCTCATGACACAATGATGACTCATACATGCCTAAACTGGTGATGATGACTTCAGACCTGACCATGTACCTTGATTTTATCCCTCCATAACTCGAATGGTATCTAACTTACCCTTTCCCAATGATATTCTGACACCTAACAACTAATATGACAAGATAGATAGGAAACCATGCTTTTGTAGCATATCTAGTGTAAATATAGGTGTTTTCTCTACGAAATTATTAGCAGTTTCATAGCAAAAAGTGACATTTCTCAGTGTATTTCACTACGAAACTGTGGTTTCTTGGCTAAAATGACATTTTCAGTATAAAAACTTTGGGATTTGAAATCTTTCAGAAAATTATGAATCATGTGACATGAGGGGATTTGAAAATGAGTGGGTTTAGACCTTATGGTAAGCTTAAACAAGAAAATTTTAAAACTTTCCCTTGACTAAGAATATAAAAAATTAATCCTACAACCCTACTTTTGACACATGAACCTATTTAACTTTGTCAAATTATGCTTCATTTTTTGGGTGATAACAGACGCGAGACAGAGGAACAAGATGATAGTGAATCAAGACTAAACAAAGGATGAGGGGTTGAAAACTGTAGAAGGGACTTCTCTTGAGCATATTGGCGACATGACTCTGGAATTTGGTAGTATTTGACATCAAGGGATCTGAAGTCATGGTGGCGAGGCAAAGATCAGATGAGAGGTTAAAAATGTATAATCCAAAACCATGGAGGCAAAATTATTAATGTGGGATTTCCCCAACCCAACACGAACTCTAAACAAGTGTCATGTTCAAGAGCGAAATATTGCCGACACAACTGAGAAATAGTTCCATTTTCCCCCACCATTTCTGGCAAGTACCCCAATTATTTTTGGAAACAATCTTGAAGGGGATAGAATATGCTTTTCATGTAAGTTTTTCCTTCGGAAAAATCCATCTTAGTACATTTTACGAGCCCTCGATAACGTCATGGTGATAGCTTCCAATGTCATTTAGTTTTAACGAGTCTGAAAAAGGAAAAACTTGACATATTTTCATCTTTAGAGAGTTTGAAAAGAAGCAGAAAAGAAAACTCCAGAAGGTCCATTTTCATAGGTTGCCTCACAAATCCAAAAAGGTAGAAAACAATATCTGAGAGAACCTTGTAGCCATGTGTGACTAAGGTATTCCTTTTTCGTAAATAATCTGTCCCAACCTGAAAAAGTGGTAAATGTATAATGTGCAGATGATGTTTCACAGCCTTTAGCGAGTTCAAAACGACAAGTGTCTCGACAACCTTTTCAATTTTTGAGAGTCAGAAAAGAGCTGAGAGATGACTCCAGGGGTGAATTTTTCATGTTTTTACTGAGTCCGAAAAAGTAATAAAATACAACTCTTTTCCTCATCGTTTCCAATTTTAGGACCTGTTGTTGCACAAGAAACAAATGTAAAACCCATTTTCAAGAAAAAATAATAAAAGATAATCGTAAAAGGTGTCCAAAAACCTAATTAGGGTTAGAAAAGGCTATAAAACAACTCAAATAGTAAAAAAAAATTACTTTTACCTTTTCACATCCTTGTGAGCATTTTCATTGTTTTTCACTGTGAATTTATGGAGTTGACTACAGGAAATCTAGGAGGTCATTGACGAAGACGTTTCTTCCAGGTAAGAGCCATGAACTTCTCCTCCAATTCTATCCATTTTTAATTTTCTTTTATGTTTTAATGCATTTTTGGGAGGGGTTGAAAAAACCATGGCCTCGGCGGTCGGCGTCGATTCTAGGCATAAAGTCACACCGACCTCCACATTTTTTAAACAAGAAGGCACCGCTCAGTGCACTGGTTTGAAAAAAAGAAACGCCAAGCACTGCACACAATTTCTCCACAGTTTCCTCCAAAATTCATGGCCAAAATAATTTATTTTTTATCGATGTGGCTTATAGAATCTTGTATGTCAGTTTTGTAGGAAGAATCAACAGCTAAAATGGTAATAGAGTGGAAAGAGCAAGAGCATGGGGCAGAGGATGAACAGGCCATGGAGAATGATGCATGCATGGATGCCCTAAGGAACTATGGGCTCCTGAAAATCTTCATGACCTCATGTCTGAGAGCTCAACTAGAGTTGCTACAATACTTGATCAGTGTATGGGACATTGATCGAGATAGATTCATCATTCATAACTAGGGACTGGAGATATAATTCTCTGACATTTACTTCATAACTGGGTTTCCACGGAGGGGAGAGTGACCACTAATGACAAGTACTCAAGCCCTTGGAGCAAGCATGGGCATGTTGATAGATAGAGTTTGTCATGGAGTAAGGAAAGCACATAAGATTGGCAAGCTAGACATTCAGACAGTTCTTGACTTACCATTGAGGGTGGTGTTGCATACCATTACATAGGCTGTTGAATCTCAAGCTCCCCGTGAAGCTACAAAGATACAACTCCAATTGGCTCTAGATTTCATGGCTCCGAAAATCTTCAATTGGGCGGAAGCGATGACAATCAATATGAAACTTTAGCTAACCAAATGTAAAAACAGTAAGCTGAAATAGTTTGGGTATGGGTCCATATTTATATCGTTCATCCTAGAATGGTTACTGATATTCCAGAGCTAGGAGGTGGTTGTACCTATGCCACCAACACGAGAGCCACGGATGGTCCATTGGGCTGAGATGATGCCTCAATCAGGAGGTGGGCAACACATGTCGTGGAGACCAGAGTTCTTTGAATAGTTGCACTGACAACTCATTGGTGGAGGACTGGCCATATACCAGCATCGAATTTAGGGTGATCCGAATCTTCCACTTCCGGAAGGGGACTACTGGGACAAGGAGAGAGGTAAAAACTCATTTTTGGATATTTATAAGTATTACAATTTTTGGTTTTTTATATATATGTGTTCTCATATTTACTCATGTGTTGCAGATGTTGTACCAGAGAGACCCATGAGGATGTCGCAAATAGCTCATGGGGTCCCAAGAGATTTTGAAGTGGCCCCTCATGGCGAGGGAAGCGATGAAGAATAAATCGCACATAACTTGGAGGGACTCACAAGCGAGATCCCGAACTACGTGAGATTCGAGGACATTCCTCGTGCTTACCAGTGGCACACCATAGGAGTTTCTAACCGCATCCATCGACTACTGAGATGTGTCATAGGGGCAGTGACCTGCTATCATGAGACCCATGTTGATTACACTCCTAGGTTTCATTTCTGCATATTTTTTGAGAGACATGGCTTCTCAGGATGTAACCAAAACACATATGTTTTTTGAACTATGATGTCCAAGCCAATGCAAACAACAGATATATATATATATATATATATATATATATATAACAGATATATATATATATATATATATATATATATATATATATATATGCTTATTTTCCTATCTAAATCTTACTATGTGATGATGATTGCTTTTACAAATTCTGCAAATGTCTATCTAATACAATATTAGCTACTATATCAGTTAATGTATTTATTCTTCTAAGAATATGCTGATATGTAATATAATCAAAAATCCTTTCTAACAAACGAACACATAAATACATCCTTAAAATATGAGGGTTTCTGACAGAATAACGCCCATTGAGTTGAAGAACAACAAGATAAGAGTCTAGGCTGACAATTAATTCATGAATGTCAAGGGCAATAGCTTCAGTTAGAAGTTCGATAACTGCACTGTATTCGGCGACATTGCTAGTTGCATGTCCTAGAAAAATGCCTTGAAGGTCTACTAACTCAATGTTAAGATCATAAATTACCCAAGTTGCGGAGGATAGGTTCTAGGTATTGCGGGAGGCATCGTCAACAAAATCGACATAATGAGTGGCAGAAATCTGCACAGTAAGCAAAGACATAATAAGTAGGAAAAACTACTCGCAAAGGACACCAAAGCCAAAAATTCACAAAAATGAAAAAAACAATTATGTACAAAATAAATGCATGAAAAAATCATGCATAATATTTTTTGACATATAGCCCATTTTGGGGTTGATCCAGGGGATAGTCTTCATAATCAATAAGCTCATAGGCTCTGTTCTGCAAAACATGTTTGACGATGTAGGCCCATGCCACATGGGTTAGAATTTACCTACCCCCAGCTTATCATGGGCTTGTTCATACAAGAGGACTAAGTCTCCTTCTATGAAGGTACGAGGGGAAACTGTCTGGTCAAAGTGGGCTTTGACCCGCTTTTTCTGTGCTTCTATGACTAGAGCAGTGAAGCGGCGAGTTTCATCAAGCCTCTCTAAATCTAGAAGGCGTTCTTCCTCTGTGGAATTATTCGGTAGTAATTCGAGAGCTATCTTCAGTGAAGGAATTTCACATTCAATCGAAAGGGTAGCTTCCAGACCATAAACAAGTTGAAATGGTGTGAATCTGGTTTCATCCTTCACTGAGCTTCAGTAAACTCATAGAGTTGAGAAAAACATGAGATGCCAATTGGATTTGTGCATCCCAATTGTACGTTTAAGCATAGTGACTAAAACTTTTTTCACGACTTCAACCTGGCCATTGGACTGGGGGTAGTATGACATTGAGCTGTCGTGGCGCAGACCCAACTTAGTAGTCAACTCATCCATCATATAATGGCGAAAATGGGAGCCATGATCAGTGAAAATGGCTTGAGAGACTCCAAACCTGGTAATCATGTGATTGAAAAGAAATTTGGCGGTCATGTTACCGTCAGTTGTGAGTGTAGGCATTGCTTCAGCCCATTTGGTGAAGCATTCTACAGCTATGATAATATAAGCATGCGCCCTGGCCGAGCGAGGGTTACACGTCATAAAATCGATGCCCACTTCACAAAGGGACCAACGGTAATGATTGCCCCAAGTGTATGGTTTTTTATTGTTTTGGATGGGTAAGATGGTCAAGTGTAATAAGAGGAGTGAGAGGATGTCAAAGCCATTGGGCTATGGAGTCAAATGAAGTCAAGGGTGTCTAAATGATGAAACAGAGTGTGTTGTAGGGCCAATTTAGCAAGGTTTTTTGGATCCTTAAGGTAATGTATGAGGTGTAATGGACATCAAGTTTGGGAAAAAACTAAGAGGTCTTAAACATATCTAGTTTAAAGCTACAACTCTTTAGGTAGGGAAAACCATTAAGCTCAATGAACAATACGCAAACTGATAAACATATAAGACAAACATTCCAATGAAAAATAGAGTGCATAAGAGCTTCTAACTTTAGAAATTCACCTTCAGATTTTGGGAAAACACATCAGATAAAAAAATAACTCAATTTGTGGAAAGGGAACTCCTAAATAGCATATATCAAGCTATTGGGAACTCTAAAACAAGTTGGTAAGCATGGACAAAGGGCAAGATCGAACGAGACCTCTTTGACTTAACCTAGCAATCAATATTCCACAGAAAGGCTTCAAGATAGGGTTTTCAAAACATCAAATAAGTAGGGCATACCATGAATAATACTTGTAAGCTAGCATACTAACCATACATGAAGAAAAAACAAGTTTTGGTGGACCTAAGGAGCAATCAAGAATTCCTTAAGATGGCCAAAAGAGGAAAACATCAAAGCTATAACAAATAGGAGGATTGAGGTGCCTCAAAGAACATGTTTCAACCTATACTTTTCTGAACTATAGAAGTCAAGAAGAATGAAACAAAATGAGAACAAGAAAACATTAACAAGTTAAGAAGACATCACCATTCACCAAGCTATGGAATCTTGCAAACAAGCTTCTCCATCATCAAGCCAAACAAGCCACTCATCCACTTCACAAAACCAATTTCTTCTCCAAGCTCATAAAACCATGTATATTTCTCTTTAAGCTCATAAAACTCCAACAAAATACATAGGGGCCCCATGCTCTATTTATGGAGCAAATGAGGACTAAAACCCTAAATGTGGTAGGAAAATTTCAAATATAACCATAAAAGTCATTTATGGCCAAGAGACCATACAAGGTCCAAGGTACATAATATCCTAAGAAATAAATGCTAAAATAACTATTTGCACCTAATTCTAGAGTAATTTGCCTCAAAAAAATTAAAAATATCTATTTTCAATAAATGACTGTGTTTTGTTGACTTTTGGTCCAAAACACACTAGGCAGCCTCTGTGCGTAGCGCCACTTCAGTAGAAAATAGGATCTCTTGTAGCTGAGTTTTGGACCCCTTCTCGACACCGGATTTGGCTCCGTGATGGCTCGTTGGAAATCATGATGAGTCTAATTTCCATAAATTCTTTAGTCGGGATGAGTGGATTCTATTGACATGTTAAAAAATCAATTTCCCCAACATTGCTCTGTGCGCAACGCCTAGTCTGGAAAGGAGGCAGAAAGGTCAAAATTTTGATGTTTTTGACCTTTTGAGGAGGAAAAAAATGCTCCAAATGATTTGAAAATAGGTGATTAGACTGCTAGTGATGTGATAAATCCAAAAATACAAAATTTGAGAGCTAAGGATGCACCAATTTTGTCCGTAGCGCCTAGGGTTTTGCACACAAAGGGTCAAAATTTGGAAAAGACAAAATTTTGTTCAAATTGCCTCAAACTTGGTGGAGAGGTCCCTCAAGAGGTCTTGGACACCTTTTGAGATGCCTTAGCCAAAAATCCAAGGCTTTCATGCACTTTTTCCCTATTTAGGTCTTCTAGCTCTATGAGGGCCTTCTTCAGTTTGGCACAAGCAAGCATGTTTTTCCTTGCATAATGCTTGGTCATTTTCCTTTGTAGGGCAAGGCCTCTCTTTACCTCCTTGAAATGCTTATGCTCCTCTTTTTAGTAGTGAATGACACGTTGTGCCATCTCAAACTCTCTTTCCCTCTCCCTAAGCTGGGCATCATTATCCATGAGAAGTAATCTAGTGGTCATCTCCTTGTCCTCATTGTCACTATCTAGATCAATGAATTGAGGCTCTTGAGAAGTCTTCTTGATTTTTTTTCTCCTCCTTACCTTTACCTGTTGCCTTTGCCTTGGGCTTGATAACTGGAGGAGAGATGGCCCTTTTCCTTTTGGAGGCAACAAACACATCTGTTTGTCCTCTGTGGTAGGTGTATGTGAGATGAGTGGTGATGGTTTTGGAGGTGTTTCCATCATGTCCTTGAACTTTTCTATTGTCACCAGCCTTTTCATTCTTTCCATGGCTTTCATGGGTCACCTAATGCCTCATCGAGTCACTAATGTCTTGATCTTTAGCATTATCATCATCATTGTCTTCCTCATTTTTTTTCGTGCTGTCACTTTGACCTTAAATCTGATCATTACCTTCATCACTTACCTCACTTTGGCTCTGCCCTTCATCAATGTCCTCTTCTTCATCATTCTCAACACTGTCACTTTGATTTTCCTGGTCATGTGGAGGCTGATTAGTGTCATGACAGTCATGACTTCCATGACCATTTTCTAAGCTGTCTTGCTCATTGACTGTCCTATATGTGCCTTTGTCTTGGTCACTGCCTACCTCCTCAAACTCTGTTTCAGCTTCATCATTTTCTTTTGTTTTATCTTTCATTTCCTCATCATCTTCCTTTGTTTCTTCACTTTCATCATCTTCAGTAATTTTGTCACTATTTGCACCATTATTGTGCTCACTTCCATGCCCTCACAAATTTTCCTCTTAGTTGTCTTTTGTATCTTCTTGCTGACTGTCATCCTCATTATTTTCTTCATTGTCTTCTATGTCTTCATCTTGTTCATCACCAAAACCCTTTTTTGCACTTGAGAGTGATTTATTGGTGTCATCACTGTGATTTATTGCTCAAATTCATCATTGTTTTCCTTTTCTTGAATGTCATTTTCATCACTCTCCTCCATGTCATCATCATCTTCTTTTTCATTATTAGGCTCTCTTTCTGCCCCACTGCCTTTATCATCTTCATCACTTCCATCTTCTTGATTAAGCTTTGTACTTGCCTCACTATTTTCTATCTTTTCCTCATTTTCATCACTCTCCTCCATGCCATCATCATCCTCTTGGTCTTCCTCAATAGACTCTGCCTCTTCCTTACTGTCTTCTTTATCTTCACTTTTTTTTTGTTTTTTCTTCATGGCTACTGCCATCATATGCTTCCTTAGTACTATTGTCCTCTTCTTTTTCTTCATTTAACTCTGTTTCTTCCTCTTTGTTTTCTTCTCTTTCACTGTCATCTGTTTGTCCATCAGTGCCACTATTATCATATTTATTGGATGCATCAGGAGAAGATGTAGGAGGTAATTTTCCTTGTGTAGAAGGCATAGGAGGAGCAGATGGAGGAGTGGAGGTAAGTGAGTGTGAGGTGGAGGGGAAATTTTGTTGAATGAAAGCTTGGGGATTTGCAAATACATCATGTGAGATAAAAACTTCCCAAGGGATTCCCTATTGCTCCAACTGGTGCAAGACAATCATCTTAATCAAGGAGTGGTGAAAAAGGATCTGCATTTGGTGGGCATAGCTTCTATTCTTGACTATTGAAGCCATATTTTCAATGCTCCGGAGGAGATAGTCTAGTAGGTTTAGCAATTTTACCTTGGTGAAGTGCATCAGAAGCCTTATGTGGTATGAATAAACCCTGGAGTACCTCCCCTCACAAGTGAAACATTTGATTATCTCCCTCATCAGTAGGGCATACCTCTCTAGCAGGTGGGAGAAGGGGAAAACAGCCTTGCAGCCCTGTTGGAAACTAGGTTTGAGGAAGGGCTCATAGTAGCTCAAGTCCAATTTCTTCTATTTAAACCATCTTTCACCAATGTCTGGTATACCTGTGGCTTTAGCAATGGATTCAAATGAGAGTTAAAAATTTACTCCTGCTAGGTTGACTTGGTGGTTTTGTATGCTGAGAATAAACAACCTAGTCAAGACTGAGTGGCTTTGGACCTATTTAACCTTCTCACAAAATTGGTAGCATCCAACATCTTGAAAACAGGTAAGTATCCTTAGAGAGGAGATGATTTGAATTGTATCCAAGGGCTAAAACCTATTAGTCCTCCCTCCCTTGTGCTTTGGCTTAATAGGCCGTTGGCCTTCATCACTGTTGACACTCATTTCTTCCTCAGACATGGTGACTGATTTAGCACAAAAATATTTTCAGCTTGGTGAGGGTCTTTAGGTTTAGGGATGGAAAATGAGTGATGTGAGGGAAAACTTTGGCAAATGAGGGCAAGATGAAAAAATTAAGGAGTGCTTCAAAGTTTTACTTGTGTTTGAACAGTAGTGCCTAAAATGTTCTTGAAATTGTGCATCAAACTGCACTTGACATGTTTTACTCCCTCTTCAAATGTCGGTAACAAATCAACAAAGGGATCTTGAAACAATACATGAATGTGAAGATTTGGTAAATAAGCTTGATCTAGGCCTGCTTCTTCCTCCACTTGGCTAAGCTTTGGACTTTTTTGGGAAAGAAACTCTTCCTCTTCTTCATGATTATCTGAACTTGTAGGCTCATCATAGATTGCAATGTTTTATTCTAGCATTCTTGCTATGTTCTTATTGAGTGGGCTGAAATCTATGTGAAATTCATCATGTTGATGAGCAGGGACACTTTTTGGCAGTAAATCCTCTTAAGAAGGCAGCTGAACAATCATCTGCAATTGGAAATTCAATGGGACTTGGTGGCTGCTCATTTGGAGCTAAGGAAAATTCTATGTCATAAATGATCTCCTCAACTATTTCAAGAGAATGCTTCTCATTCACAACTTGCTCAATAAGTTCATCATCCTCCTCAACCTCAACATCAAAGCTGAAAGACTGCTGATTACCAATTATGTGAAATTTATTTATGATGGACTGAAGTGAAGTAGAGCAAAGAGTCAGAGACTCTTCATATACTTCTAAACTTTCAAGGCTTTCCTCATCAGTGTCATAGGTGACTATCTTGGTTGATTACTTCTTTCAATCTGATGATAGTGAACTTCATCCCTCAAATCAATTGTTGATGGCTCTGCAAGGTTAGCTTCTTTTTGGAGAACATCATCATCATCAGATTGATCAAAATTTGGAGAATCATCAACATAAACAATTTCACCAATCAAAAATATTGGGTTACCAGTCTGTTCTTCTTTGAACAGATCTACAAGTTCTCTTTCTGATTTATGGCAGATGGCATTAGTAGGAGGAGGAACAGGGATTTTTTGTTCATATGAAGGCTTACAGGTTGGTTGAATGTTTAACATCTTATTTATTTCATCTTTAATCAAAAGAGGAGGAATTTTTCTCTTTCTTTGGATACAAGTACAACAGTTCTCTTTATCTTGTGAAGGCCAATTTTGAGGCTGAATTTTTTCTTGAGCCTAACCTAGAAGATATGGTGAATCATTACTTGTGCCATCAGAGAGATTCTGTGGGTTTCCTTCTATTTCTTGATTGGGTTCTAACTCCTCTAGGTTGTCATGATAGCTATCTTGAGAATGAAATGCATGGAGTTCTTCTAATAAATCTTCAGGATGCCAATTCCCTAAATCCTCATCAATGTTTACAAGGTGTTGCATGAAATCTTCAGATTGATCACAATAATTTTCAGCTAATGGTAAAGATGAAAAATATTCTTTATAACAATCATAAAACACCTTGTGTAAATATTTCAAGGAAAACAAGCTACCAGATTTTAGCCATTCATACCAATTTCTTGTCTTACCTTCTAATCTTGCCATAAACATTTTCATGAGGCAATCCTCATGCCATTCAACCTTTACCCTCCATATGTGTATATGAAATTTGATGAGATGTAACAAGGGGTCATCAACGTTTTCATATTGAAATATAGGCAGGTTTTTTATCCAATTTATTTTAGGCATTTTGTGTGGGAATCCAGGTATATGATCTCTAATCATTGGAGCATATCTCCTTTGTATAGTTGGATCCATGTTTGTAAATCAGAAAGGGTCACTGAATCTTTCAACCAATCTAGAGTTCTCTACCAGTGGAGTCTTTAGGTCTATTGAGAGTTGTGGAGTCGCCAGGTGGAAGATTTCAACTTTGCTGTCCACCATCAACATGATTGGGATTGCTCAATGCATTCCCAGGGGATTTTATGAGAACTAGTGGGGTCAACAGGGCTACTGAAGACCAGTGGAGTCGCCAAGTGGATGATTTTTACTATTTTAAGGATGTTCTTGTTGTCCGCCATCAATAACTAAATACCAATATAAGTATGTTTGTGAGTTTTCTGAGATCTAAGGAATACTTAGTTTGTCACTAACTCAGAAGGTCCCACCATGATCGCCGGAATGTTAGTATGGCGATGAGGTGGCAGATTCACTGGATTTTCTAAGTCAAACTGAGGGTCTAAAGAGTCTTAAGATGTGTTCAGGCAACTATATACTCATAAGGTCCCATCGTGATCGCCAAAATATTAGTGTGGCGATGAGGTGGCAAAGAAAACACCAGATATTATCGGTCAAGTGTTTCTAAATCCTAAGGGATATTTAGATTGTCACTAACTCAGAAGGTCCCACTGTGATCGCCAGAATGTTAGTGTCCCATGATTTGGCAGATTGGTAGACCAAATGACAGGGTGACATGGAACCAAGCTTTGGAGTCCTAGGACCTAGCCTTCCTGGACTCAGAGACGGATCTCTCTATTTGGTGCAAAGGATGTATTCTTTTTTCTCTAAGGTTTTGATTTCAAGCTAGTTATTAAGTGTAGGGTTTTTTATTGTTTTGGATGGGTAAGATGGTCAAGTGTAATAAGAAGAGTTAGAGGATGTCAAATCCATTGGACTATGGAGTCAAATGAATTCAAGAGTGTCTAAATGATGAAACAGAGTGTGTTGCAAGGCCAATTTAGCAAGGTTAATGGATATTTAAGGTGATGTATGAAGTGTAATGAAAATCCAATTTGGGAAAAAACTAAGAGGTCTTAAACATATCTAGTTTAAAGCTACAACTAATGGGGTGGGGCAAACCATTAAGCTCAATGAACAATACTAAAACTAATAAACATATAAGACAAACATTCCAGTGAAACATAGAGAGCATAAGAGCTTCTAACTTTAGAAATTCACCTTCAGATTTTGGGAAAACACATAAGATAAACAATTAACTCAATTTATGGAGAGGGAACTCCTAAACAGCATATATAAAGCTATTGGGAACTTTGAAACAAGTTGGTAGGCATGGACAAAAGACAACATCAAACGAGACCTCTTTGACTTAACCTAGCAATCAATATTCCATGGAAAGGCTTCAAGATAGGGTTTTGAAAAATTCAAATAAGCAGGGCATACCATGAATCATACTTGTAAGCTAGCACACTAGCCATACATGAAACAAAAACAAGTTTTTTTGGACCTAAGGAGCAATCAAGAATTCCTTAAGATGGCAAAAAGAGGAAAACATCAAAGCTATAACAAACAGGAAGATTAAGGTGCCTCAAAGAACATGTCACAACCTATACTTTTCTAATCTATAGAAGTCAAGAAGAATGAAACAAAAATGATAACAAGAAAACATTAATAAGTTAAGAAGACATCACCATTCACCAAGCTATGGAATAGTGCAAACAAGCTTCTCCATCATCAAGCCAAACAAGCTATTCATCCACTTAACAAAACCAATTTCTTCTCCAAGCTCATAAAACTGTGTATATTGCTCTTTAAGCTCATCAAATGCCAAAAAAATACATAGGGGCCTAATTCTTTATTTATGGAGCAAATGAGGACCAAAACCCTAAATGTGGTAGGAAAATGTCAAACATAACTATAAATGTCATTTATGGCCAAGAGACCATGCAAGGCCCAAGGCACATAATATCCTAAGAAATAAATGCTAAAATAACTATTTGCACCTAATTCTAGAGTAATTTGCCTCAAAAAACTCAAAAATATCTATTTTCAATAAATGAGTGTGTTTTTTTTTACTTTTGGTCCAAAACACACTAGGCAGCCTCTGTGCGCAGTGCCACTTTAGCAGAAAATAGGGTCTCTTGTAGCTGAGTTTTGGACCCTTCCCCACACCGGATTTGGCTCCGTGATGGCTCGTTGGAAAACCTGATGAGTCTAATTTGTAGAAATGCTTACATTGTGCTGAGTGGATTCAATTTACCTATTCAAAAATAAATTTCCCCAACACTGCTTTGTGCGTAGCGCCTGGTCTGAAAAGGAGGCAGAAAAGTCAAAATTTTGATGTTGTTTGACCTTTTAGGGAGGTAAAAATGCTCCAAATGATCTAAAAATTGGTGAGAAGACTACCGGTGATGTGAGAAATCCAAAAATGCAAACTTTGAGAGCTGAGGATGAACCAATTTTGTGCGTAGTGCCTAGGGTGTTGTGCATAGAGGGGTCAAAATTTGGAAAAGATAAAATTTTGTTAAAATTGCCTCAAACTTGGTGGAGAGGTCCCTCAAGAGGTATTGGACACCTGTTGAGAAGCCTCAGCCAAAACTCCAAGGTTTTCATACACTTTTTTCCTTTTTAGGTCTTCTAGCTCTATGAGGGCCTTCTTCAATTTGGCACAAGCAAGCATGTTTTTCCTTGCATAATGTTTGGTAAATTTCCTTTGTAGGGCAAGGCCTCTCTTTACCTCCTTGAAATTCTTATGCTCCTCTTTGTAATAGTGAATGACATTTTGTGCCAGCTCAAACTCTTTTTCCCACTCCCTAAGCTGGGCATCTTTGTCCATGAGAAGTAAACTAGTGGTCATCTCCTTGTCCTCATTGTCATTGTCTAGATCAATGAATTGAGGCTCTTGAGAATTCTTCTTGATTTTTTTTCTCCTCCTTACCTTTACCTGTTGCTCACCTCTTTCTATATTTTCCTTTCCTTTTTCCTTGGGCTTGATAGCTGGAGGAGAGATGGCCCTTTGCCTTTTTAAGGTAGCAAACACATCTCTTTGTCCTCTTTGGTAGGTGTATGTGAGTGGAGCGGTGATGGTTTTGGAGGTGTTTCCATCATGTCCTTGACCTTTGCTATTGTCACCAACATTTTCATTCTTTCCATGGCTTTCATGGGTCACCTCATGCCTCACTAGGTCACTCATTTCTTGATCTTTACCATCATCGTCATCATTGTCTGCCTCACTGTTTTCCATGCTGTCACTTTGGCCTTCAACCTGATCATTACCTTCATCACTTGCCTCACTTTTGCTCTGCCCTTCATCAATGTCCTATTGTTCATCATTCTCAGCACTGTCACTTTGATTTTCTTGGTCATGTGGAGGTTGATTAGTGTCATGACTATTTTCTAAGTTGTCTTTCTCATTGAATGTCCTATATGTGTCTTTGTCTTGGTCACTTCCTGCCTCCTTAAACTCTGTTTCAGCTTCATCATTTTCTTGTGTTTGATCTTTCATTTCCTCTTCATCTTCCTTTGTTTCTTCATATTCATCATCTTCAGTCATTTTGCCACTGTTTGCACCATTATTGCGCTCACTGCCATGTCCCTGCAAATTTTCCTCTTGGTTGTCTTGTGTATCTTCTTGCTGACTGTTATCCTCATTATTTTATTCATTGTCTTTTGTGTCTTCATCTTGTTCATCATCAACACCATTTTCTGCACTTTAGAGTGATTTATTGGTGTCATCACTATCACTGTCTTGCTCAAATTCATCATTGTTTTCCTTTTCTTGATTGTCATTTTCATCACTCTCCTCCATGTCATCATCATCTTCTTTTTCATTATTAGGCTCTCTTTCTGCCCCACTGTCTTTATCATTTTCATCACTTTCATCTTCTTGATTAAGCTCTGTACTTGCCTCACTGTTTTCTGTCTTTGCCTCATTTTCATCACTCTCCTCCATGCCATCATCATCCTCTTGGTCTTCCTCATTAGACTCTGCCTCTTCCTTACTGTCTTCTTTATCTTCACGATTGTTTGTTTGTTCTTCATGGATGATTTCCATCATCTTCTTCCTTAGTATTGTTTTCCTCTTCTTTTTCTTCATTCAACTTTGTTTCTTCCTCTTTGTTTTCTTCTCTTTCACTGTCATTTGTTTGTCCATCAGTGCCACTATTATCATCTTTATTGGATGCATTAGGAGAAGATGTAGGAGGTAATTTTCCTTGTTTAGAAGGCATAGGAGGAGTAGATGGAGGAGTGGAGGTATGTGAGTGTGAGGTGGAGGGGAAATTTTGCTGAATGAAAGCTTGGGGATTTGCAAATACATCATGTGAGATAAAAACTTCCCAAGGGATTCCCTGCTACTCCAGCTGGTTCAAGACAATCATCTTAATCAAGGAGTGGTGAAAAAGGCTCTACATTTGGTGGGCATAACTTCTCTTCTTGACTACTGAAGCCATCTTGTCAATGCTCCGGAAGAGATAGTATTGTAGGTTTAGCAATTTTACATTGGTGAAGTGCATCAGAAGCCTTATGTGGTATGAATAAACCATGGAGTACCTCCCCCCACAAGTGAAATATTTGATGATCTGCCTCATCAGTAGGGCATACCTCTCTAGCAGGTGGGAGAAGGGGAAAACAGCCTTGCAGCCATATTGGCAACTAGGTTTGAGGAAGGGCTCATAGTTGCTCAAGTCCAATTTCTTCTGTTTAAACCATATTTCACCAATGTCTGGTATTCCTGTGGCTTTAGCAATGGATTCAGATGAGAGTTCAAAATTTACTCCTGCTAGGTTGACTTGGTGGTTTTGTATGCTGAAAACAAAAAACTTAGTCAAGAATAAGTGGCTTTAGACCTGTTTAACCTTCTCACAAAACTGGTAGCATCCAACATCTTGGAAACAAGTAAGTATCATTGGAGAGGAGGTGATTTGAATGGTATCTAAGGGCTCAAACCTATTAGTCCTTCCTCCCTTGTGCTTTGGCTTAACAGGCCTTTGGCCTTCATCACTGTTGGCACTTATTTCTTCCTCAGACATGGTGACTGATTTAGCACAAAAGGATTTTCAGCTTGGTGAGGGTCTTTAGGTTTAGGGAAGGAAAATGATTGATGTGAGGGAAAACTTTGGCAAATGAGGGCAAGATGAAATAATTAAGGAGTGATTCAGAGTTTTAGAAGTAGGTTTGCTTATATTTGAGTGTCTTTAGGCTAGTGACAACTCCCTCAATTTGTAAACCCTGCCCTAGATGGTCAAATTTGATTTTTATGGAGATTAGGGTTTGGTCACATTAGGCCTTTAAATACCTTATTTATTATGAAAAAACTAATTGGAAGGTAAGAAAGAAAGCCACCAACCTTCCTTTGACTATTGCAAGAGCTTTGAAGGCAAGAAAGTTAAATTTAGACCCTTTTTTAGCAATTTAGGCCAAAGATCACCGATGTGTAGTGCCACTCGACTGCCCGTTCAGGTCAGGTCGGGATGGCAGGCTTGTGCGCAATGCCTGAGCCTTCAACGAGCGAGTCAAGCGATGAAACGGGCCGTCGAGCCCTGTCAGAGCGTAGCACTGGTGAAATTGGGCAGGTCAGGCAATTCTGAGCTCATGCGTAGTGCCTATACAGGTGCATAGCTCCGCCCTCCCAGTGCACAGCGCAGTGCAAATTAACACTGTCACTGCCTCTTCTGTGCGTAGTGCCGACGGCCAGGTGTGTAGCGCCTCCGTCGATGCGTAGCACCTGTAATTTTTTACCAAACTCACACAAAACCCTCAAAACTTGCTTTCAACAGCTCTCTCCCTTTTTTGTAATGACAAATGAGGTTGAGGGAAAGGGAAAGGAGGCTTTTATACCCCTTTTGAAAAATAAATTTCATGCCAAGACCCACTTTCCTAATGTTTATTTCTCTTTACTTTTTCTCACTGTCCTTTTGGCTCCTTTTGGTCCTGTAGGTGTCAGTTTGACAAAAATATGGTTCTTTTCTTTGCTAGAATTCTCTTAATGTTCTTCTTTTACTAACAAAACTTTCATCAAGTTCAAACATGTGCCCTCAACCCACACTTGAAGCCATGAGCCCTTTCAAAGAATTTTATTTTGACCAAGTTTGATTAAAATAGACAAATAGTGAAATTAGTGCTTATGTTTTGAAGATTTTTCTTCATTTTATCCTCTTTATGAACTTCAACACTTGTAAACAATAATCTTGTGATCATGTTGGCACCTTTCCTGGGGTCTTTAATCCTGCAGGTTCATGCCTTTAATTTCTTGGCAGAGAGACTAAAAAGAAGAGTTTTAACCTTCCTTGAACTGACCTTCTATCATGTATCTCTTTGAGACAGTGAAACAAACCTTTTGGTGTGAAAAACGTTATCAGTTGAGACCAACAACCTTTTTAGTCTTTATGTGTGCCATCTTGGTGAGAAAAATTTGGTTTGTTTTGCCTTACCAATCTTCCTATAGGTAACCTTTTGTGACAGTCCTACAGAAGTGTCACTCAGGGTTAACCTATCTCTTGTAGAATATAGCTTTGATAAGGAAAAAATTTTGGAGGTTTTACTTCTCTTAGACTAGCTACATGTATGTTTCTTTGATCATGTCAACAGTGATATATTTCTGGTTGGAAAAGCAAGCAGTTTTTTAAATCATTTTGTTTTTTTGCTAGCCACTTCTGTTCTTGCGAGTGTCTACACACTTATGCATTTTAATCATTGTCCCTTTAGATTTTAACACCTCTTTTTATCAACAGTGAGCTTATGCTTGTCATAATTACCTCCTTGGGAAAATTCTACCTCATGCTTGCCTCCTTTGACCATTTTAAAAAATGCCTATGACTGTTCTTTTCAAAAATCAAATCCTTGAACTGATATTTCTGGCCCTTTTTTTGATACTCTTCATCATCTTTCTTCCTTTGGTGTAGTGGAGTATTGGTATTTATTTCTACCTCCTTTGATCCCTTAAGTTCTCTGATTTTACCTTTTGAAACCTCATACTTTTGTACCAATACTCTCTGCCCTTTTGTACCTTTGGTGAGGTGGAATCAATGCCTCTTTGCCAAACCCTAGAGGGAATATTGAAATCCTTTGAAGCCATATGCTGTTATGAAGGAGGCTCTTTGTCATCATTTGACCATTTTTTTCCATCTCCCCAAACTTCTAGGTTTTACAGCTGCTAAGAAAAAATTAAATAGTGTTGTCTTCTAAGTTCTCAAAAACTTCTCAAAACTCATTAATTATTTCTAAAATTCTTCAATGAGAATTTGAAGGAGTTGAGGTGGCCTTTGCCTTGGTAACCCTAGTACTGATTCCTTGTTTGGTCAAAGCTATCACAAACCCTGATTCTTTTCAAACATATGGTTGTTGCTTTCTTCTTGTTGTGAATGGTCTTCTTATGATGATTTTCTCTTTTACCGTACCCATTGCTATTCTGATGGCTATTTGATCCTCTTGCATAAATGTGAGCAAAGGGAAGTTGTCCCCTTGCAAGATTTGTGCTTTTGACCAAAGAGCCTTCCTTGAATGACCTTTTTGATCAGTTTGGACAAGATCACGTGTCCCTTTCTTCTTTGAATGCATTTTCTTCATACAGGAAGAACAGAGTTTGTAGGATACCAAATCCACCCTATGACTTTGTGAAACCTTAGGTGACCTAGTGGGGGGTTCCTTGGACTCGGATTTTGGACTGAAACCTGGAATTTGGCATCATCAAGTGTAATATAGAATTCATGATGAACTAATGTATTGAATATCCAACATCCAATGTACTTGATTTATCTAAAGAGCCTATAGAGATAGTTTGAGACCATCAGTGTTTGGGAGTTTTTGGGAAACATAACAAAGTTGTCTAATTGGTGGGCTTAGATAGCAGTGGGGGTTTTCAGGCAAAATAAAATAGAGGATTTGGGCCAAATATGACAAAATATATACAAGATGAGTGACATGGGCTCTGAATGGTTTTTTTGGGAATGGTAGGGAGAGCTTGACAGGATGAAATGGTGAAATAGTGAAAAAATATCTAAAGGATAACGAAGGCAGTGAGATTTCTAGAACTCACAATTTCTATGAACTTTGTTTCTAGAAATCTTGGGATAATCATTTAGTCATAAACAAGGCTAAAAATTACTGATGACTAACAACCACCACATGTGCCAGAATGGCAGTCATTAAGGAATTTTTCACCTTCCTCGAGGGTCAAACACCAACGGAGGACAAAATTAGCTATGATGCGGTATAGAGTATCTTTGACTATGTGATAGGGTTGTGAATGATGATGGATACGTCGACAAGCATATTTCGTTAATTCATACCAAAAAGTAAAAGTCTGGAGATAAATGATGATATCATCGTACTATGGATCGAGGGTTCTAATCAGAAAAATATTATCCTCTGGAATGTGTTCCTCAAAACCGAAGGGAGCAGAGGCAGAGGGTAAAGAGCATATCAACTCAGCAAAAACCAACGACTTCTTTAGTTTGGAGGTAGTGAAATAAAAATCGAACTCTTGGAGAATTACTATCCACTTAGAGTACTTGACCCCTAGCAATTGTCGAGTTAAAATATAGGTCATGAGGTTGCAATCAGAAATCACAGTCGTAGTGCAGAGCAAAATATAATGGCGGAAACTTTGGATGGCTTGAACAACTTCCAACGCCAATTTTTTGACATGAGCATAATGTGTTTCAGTGTCAAGAATATTGTGGCTAAGATAATATATGACATGTTCATCACCATCGTTATCATCCTGTACTAGAACCATGGAAATAGTGCTAAAGTCGACAGCTAGATAGAGTGAATAATTGTGATGATAATTTGGGGGACGAAAAAGAGGAGCATTGACAAGAATGGTCTTTAGTGCATCAAAATATTATTAGGAAATTTCATACCATAAGAACGGGACGCCTTGCTTAAGCAATCACGTAAAACCTTTGGTGACCTGATAATAGTTCGTTATAATATGACGCAAGAAAATAGCTTTCCCTTGCAAACTCTACAACTGGTGTAAAGAGGAAGGGGAGGGGATATTAATGATAGCTTCAAGCTTAGGAGGATAGAGACGAATATTGTCTTTGGACACAAAAAAACCAAGGAGTATGCCGGAATCGACGCAGAAGACACATTTGTGCAGATTAAGCCGAATGTTATAGCGTCTACAGCGAATAAAAATTTAACAGAGGTGTTTCAGGTGGTCCTGACACTTAGCGAAATGACCTGGAAGGTCATCCAGGTGAGGTTGAACAATGTGCTTAATATCGTGAAAATAATACGACATTACTCGTTGGAATTTGGCACCAGCATTTTTAAGGCCAAAAGGGAGCTTCTTATACGCGAAAGTGCCCCATGGACAGATGAAGGCAGTTTTATGTTGATCATCCGATAGTATATTAATCTAGTTATAACCAGAGAACCCGTCCATAAGGGAAAAATTCTCACTCCGAGCACACTCGTCAGTGATCTGGTCAATGAAGGGAGTGGGATAGTTATCCTTGGGACAAGCATGATTGATATCACGGTAGTCCACACAAAATAGAATGGTGCCCTGCTTTTTATCCATAGGGACAATGTTAGAGACCCAATATATTAATGGGATCGGATAAATGAAGTCTTCTTTGAGAATTTTTTCAACTTCTCCCTTTATGGCAGCTACCTTTCTAAGGTGCACAGAATGAAGGCATTGACGAACAGGTTTCACATCAGGGTAAGTAGGGATCTCGTGCACAACTATACTCAGATCAGTGCCAAGAATTTCCTCGTAGGACCAAGCGAAAACGTCTCGAAATTATCGGAAGAGACTAGTATAGACCTCAATCTCATCAGGAGAACAGGTCACCCCAATGTGGATGTTCTCGACAAACCCCAGTTTAATGAATATTTTAATAGGCATCATGTGAGTGATATTTCCCATGTTTCCTTCCGTGAAAACTTCATGTGTCAAAATAGGTGTTTGAATCGGTTGGGAAGGAGCTTGGGAAGAAAAATTCGTGAGACAAGTAGACATTGCCCCAAGACTAGGAAAAAAGGAGGAACAATGATGACTATCGTCCCAAGGAGGATCCTCGAGAGACATGATTTCCACAATGGCTTCATCTGTTGGAAACGTCTTATTCAAGGGATCTATAGAATCTGAAGCATCGAGCCAAGGGGATTAAGAATACGTGTCGAGAGGCATACTTGAAGAAGTATGATCAAAAGGCGAAGTTGAAGCTGAGATAACTTCACAATAATCAATTTCTATCAGGCTTAACTGCATCACGTCACAAAAAGAATCAACCTGATCAGGCGAAGGGATGATCCAGGGATCAGAAGAATTCGTATCATATTTACCTGAGCAGTGTTAGCGGAGGAAGAAAAAAGAGACCCATAAAGGCAGGATCTTTGAAAATTCTTGGCCCAACACTTTCATAAGGCATGGGAATGTGGTCTACATACAAAACATTGCTCTCTAAAGAAGTGGAAGTGAAAAAGGATAATTGATCGACAGTGATAATATTTCCTTCGTGTGGGAAGCAAAGAACATGAAATAGAGTGGATGGTACGCATAGCATGGCGTGAGTCCAACTACGACTGAGGAGGAGATTATAGTTGATTTTAGCATCAACGACTTCAAACTTGACATAAACCATTTTCCCTTCCAGCATGATAGTTAAGCTGGTGAGGATACCAAGAGGGCGAGATTTCCTTCCGTCGAAGGCCTCCAAAGCGTTTGGAGACTGGTTAAGGGCTGGAGAGCCAACAGATTTCTAGCATGCAATAGACATGATTTAAGTAGATGCACCTTCATCTACGATTTCTAGATGTATATTCTTACCATTAATCCCAAATTGGATAATCAAAGAAAGTTGGTGAGGGAGATGTTGGATGAAATTTTCCAGATCAAAAGTGATAAGGCTGGAATCGGCAAGGTCAACCCCACCGATAGCGGATAACAAAGCCTTCTGTTGTGACAGACAGCTCTAAAGTACTTCCAACACAGACATAGTGGATGGCGCTTGAGCCAAATCCTCAAAAATATTGTAATGCTGAGCGGCACGACCATTCGGGTTATAGGAGGACTTACGGAGCATGCCTTTGGAAGGTGGTCATACAATGGGCTCAGAACTAGGCCTTTCAATATGAAGAGGGCCAGAAGCAGGTGGGGGAGGAGGACCATCTGCAATTTTTTTCCCCACCACTTAGTGTGCTTTGGTATAATATTTTGAACTAGTAGCAATAGATATGGGTGCAGCACCATTCATCATGAAAACTTGAGAGCCAAAAGGGGTGGAGGATTGGGGTTGCTCCACCATTTGAGTTTTTTGTGACGGTAACGGTTCCTTAAGAAAAACCAGAGTTCCTTGGGTGCCTTTGAGTAGTCGACTCACTTTGGCGCATCGTGGACAGTCCTTGGTGTAATGCTCATCATCACATATTAGACAAAGGTACTTCAGTTTACGTTTTGAGCCATCATCAGTATTGGTTTTAGGAGAATCTTATTTCGGGATATTATCTTTGGCCTTGCCTTTACCCTTCTTCTTACCTTTGGAATCTTTGTCTGCCGAGGTAGACTGGACATCATTCACTTCCGTGGTTTTTCGAGGATTGGAGGGTGGCTGAGAAGCAGTATCGGTAGAAGGAGTGGATTTCTGCTTCGTAGGACTAGGAGAAGACTTACGGGAAGTATGAGAAACTGAACCAATGATACCTTTGATATATGGTGTCGTCGGTGCTTTGGAAGTTCCAGGTCATGGAGCATCAGGCAAGAGTTCATAAGCATGCCAGACTGAGAGTAAACCAGATCGAGGTACTGGGCACAAGCAATGGCATGCTCCTCAATAACACATGCCCCCATAGCGATGTCCTTAGCTATAGGACCGATAAAAGAGATAGTGAACCAATTAGTCAGAAGTTGACCAGGGATTTCAAACTTGATCAAACGATCACGTCGTCTCCATTCATGAATATGATCGGAGATATGTGTGGCCTAATCTTGTTTCAAGGATGTGAGTGTGTTCCTATTTCATAGCAAACCGGTAACTGAAAGTGTGTGAGAAACGTCATTGCAAGAGAGTTGAAATGTTGGAAGATTCCATGAGAGAGTTCAATGTACCACTTTGCAGCGGCACCACTGAGAGTCCTTTGGAAAATACGTAAGCGGATAGAATCATCAATCCAAGAGTTAAAGGAGCACCATAGGTGATACATCATAACATGCGCCTGGGGGTCTTCTGAAGACTTGCCTTCGAACTTGGGACAATCACCAGGAATCTTCATGGGAACTGGGGGACAATATGGATTATGAAGAATGGGATCATTTATTAACTTTGACACATTAGACAGTTCCACTGTAGCAAGTAATGTCAATTGCGAGTTAAAATGCCTTGCAGGCCTTTGATAAAGACCGACATTAGGATTCTAACCAAGTCGAGAGACATTTTGAGCCCATATGTTCTGTCACGAAGGATTTTTTCCATAGGGGTTATAATTTTGAAAATTCTACCCATATCCTGTTTGGGGACCAGGGTACTAATTCTGAGTGAACCACTAAGGTCCAGCTTGAGCAACGTATGGATTTTGTTGTGAGATGAAATTATTTCCTTGGGGTGGACCTTGTACCATGAAAGGTTAACCTTGAGAAACCAACGGTTGGCCTTAAGGAATGAAAGGTTGGCCCTGAGGCTGACTAGGTTGTCCCTAAAAACCAGGTTGGCCCAGAGGAGGCTGACCAGTCTGTCCCTGAAAACTAGGTTGGCTTGATGGTTGAGATGAGCCAGGTTGACCCGGGTGACTGACGGAGGATTGGCCTTGTTGCACAAGAGGTGGGCCTTGCTGAACGTAAGGCTGGTTTTGTTTCAAAAAAATTTGCCCCTAAGGTGGATAGGTTTTCCCTTGAGGAACATAAGGTGCTCCCTACTGAACGTAAGGTTGACCAGTAGGACCGTAGGGTTGTCCCTGTTGGACCAAAGGTTGCCCCTATAGATAGGAGGGTTGTCCTTATGGACTATAGGGTTTTCCCTATTGGTAAGTGAATTGATTTGGGCGAACCAGATCTTGATTCATTTGAACATACAATGGACCTTACGAGAGAGGCCCATGGTAATATACGTGATTCCCGTACTCATCGTAGTAATGTGGTAGATTGACTGGAGCCTGAATCTGTTGAGAAACCTGAGGGAGATAGTTCTGATGTTGAACAACCATCATGTATTGGTCATATGGAAAACCTCCTGCAATAGGATTAGAAGAGATAGGCACACTACCAATAGGTTTATTGACTCCCAATACATGAGGTTCTGATCCACTCACAACGGGTCCAGCAGACATCGTGGAAGCATTGGGATGTGTTCCATGAATAGTAGAAGCTAATGGAAATGATGTAACCATGCTAACGGATGGCGCAGAGGAAGCCACACAAACAGTGGGCTGGGTTGGGACAAACGTGACAGTTGTTTGAACAATGGGAATTGAAGAAGATGGACCTGACACAAACGACCGTGAAGAAGGAGGCACAGTGCTTTACCATAACAGGTTCTGCTACAAAGATGAAGCACCAGATATTATCTGCCCCAAAGAATGATAACCATTCGGGAGAGAGGAAGGTTGAGTCATCTCATAAGGAAAATTTTCAGGAGGGCATTGATATACCCTAGTAGATATGAGAGTCTCTTCACTACTAATAGGACTTGAGGAAACCATTTCAAGTGAAGACATGCTGTTAGGGAAAATCTAGCGAGCAGTAGAGGGAAAATCACAAGACAATGGTGTCGCAGGCGAATCTGAGCATTGAGGGGGATCTACCCTTAGAAATAAGAAAGGATTTGGGGACTGCCAGTTGATGTCAAATGGCTCCTCAGGGGGAGACATAGTGGCAAGAGGTTGGATGCTCGGTATGATGGCACTTTCAAGGTCTTGGGTCCCAGCAAATGGAGATGTCTTATAAGAGACTCTATGAAGATACTCTTCATCACGAGGTAATGAAGAGGAGGAAGAAACAGGTGGGTCCACCATAGTGATTTTGTCTCAAAAGAAGAAGAGAAAATAGATGGTCAATTCGAGGCTTTAACAATAATCATTAAGGAATTACTCATGAACCGACCAAGAAATAACTTAATCGACATGTAATTTAATAGTGGGAAATTAATTTTATAACATTGAAACAAGACTCTTCCTTTTCATATTTTAAGAGTCGAGAAAAGGAAAAAAGGTGACTCCAGTAACTTTCAGTTTGAATGAGCTCGAAAGGACAAGTGCTCGATGATATTTTCAAATTTAAAGAGTCACGAAAAGATCAAAATGACTACTTAGGAAATATAGGAAAAAGGGTGTACCAAGCTCCCGTGAACTGCAATATACACCTTGGTGATCAAATGAAAGAGAAATGACCAAGGACCAAACTGACTCATAAACAGATCAGAGACCTAATGAACATGTGACCAAACAAATGGTTTGAAACACCTTGAAACCCTAGGATTTATAAGTCACATTGTTCGAATGAGAGATAACACAAACTGAAGTGAATGAGACATCTGAGTCAATAAACAAAATCGAGATGGATCAATCGAAGAGGAAAAAACCAATCTAAAGGACAAGACACTCTAGAAACTTAGTGTAAAAATCCCATAATCCAACCCTATAGGAATCGGCGCAACTTTTCAATTGTATCCAACTCTGAGCAGGTGAAATCACGTCTATGTAAACGACAACTCGCGCTGATGAGCACGACTATCAGGAAATCAATAGCGCCAAGCTAGAAAAGGAAGGAAAAAAATAAAGGACTGTCTGAGCAAAACCATGCTTATCACTCTAGGAAAAGGCTAAATGGCCAGAAGTAGTGAAACAAGCCAAAAACAGCAGAGAAATGACAATTCAGCCAAAGTCTAACAGATAATCAAAAATTTAAAATGAACAATAAGAGACAACAGCCATTGACATCCCGCGTATGGTCGCCAACTTGTTGAGAAGGAAAATCCCCTCTTTGGACAGAGGCGATCCCTCTAGCCCTAGGGTGGCTCTAGCAACAAGGGAACATGTTGGTTTCTAAATTCCTATTTCATAAATGAAATGCGGATTGGAATAGATGTCCTGCCTCAATCCAACGCTCTTGATGTAGTATGTTGCAGTGATCCCTCGATCTTTGTTCTTCAATCCTTGCACTCTGTTGGTAGCAACATTTATACACCTACACAAATATCAAACAAACACTAAAATCATATGAGCATACATGTTCATTTACAACTATCCAACTAGTCAAGGAGAGTCAGAAACTTTGAACATTAACACAAACAAATATGGAACCAAAAATTAGTCATGTCATATTAATATATATATAAGGGAGTTTACAACCTATGCCTTGACATTTTAGACCTCCTTTGACCGGTTCAGTTGGGCGCGTCTCAAATCATTTTTTTTCCGATTCATCTCGAAGAGGCAAAAGGTTCAAACTCTCTCTCACCACTATGGACTATTCTCTGCTATCAAGTCCAGGTCTATTCTAGCTATGTCTGGCTAGCTGATTCAATGGAATGAAGAGGGATTTATAGGAGTCAAGGATGAGCTTTGGGATCCACTTATGGTGGAGGAAAGGTCTATCCCTTTGGGAAGTTGAATTTTTGTAGGAACTAGAATGCCAAAGGGAGAAACTCGACCTCATCCAGTCGAACAAACATCCATGACTCCACTCACGAAGATGTTACATATTAGAAGATTTGTTTCCATATTAAAAAAATTTCCAAAAGCAGCTCGATGTGGGGGCTCTTCAGAGACAGAGAGACCATGGTGTGGGGCCTAGTGTAAATGTGTCCATCGGTGCGAGGGCAGAACTACACAACAACGCCGACCCAGAACTACATGTTTTTAAGGGTCTACTTTAGGAATAGTCAATAGAGATTGTGTTCCTGACATGTTAAGGGATGCAATGACATTCATTATGATGTGTGATAGTACACAAGGGTCACTCTAATAGTTCTCCAGTATTCTGGATGGGGAATGCAGGGACGGTGACAAAATACTGTGTGACACTTCTCTTGACTAAAACTTCAGTTTGTACTAGATGATTTCTTAAAAGAATTAGTCTTATTTACGAAAAAAAAAAAACTAAAGAATAACTAATGCCAGTGAAAATGACTGAAAATTTCTAATTTCTAGGAAATATTGATTCACCCCCCTCTCAATATTTCCAACGCATACTTCTAAGAAGACCCACATTGAAAAATTTTGAATATACATTAAAAAAACATTTTCGAACATGTATTTTAATGTATCTTCAATTTTTTTTTCGATGTGGATCTTCTCAGAAGTATGCAGAGTGCGCATTATTTAGATGTGGAATTTGATTTTTCATCCAATGGGTGTATACACTTGACATTTGAGTAAACCTAAAAGGATATAAGTTGAATATACTCTTAAGAAAAGTAGTTTTCTTCTTTTCCCTCCAAAATATTTTCCCCTGGGGATGACATCATCATCTTGAATCTAATTGGTTATTTTAAATTTAATTTTGTTTGTACATTTTTTAAGGCACATTTTTACCTCAAAATTCCCCTAATGATAATCTCTCCCTTGAAAATACAAAATGAGGCATATATATAGGCACTTAAAGCCCAAGACCTTCCCCTAAACCATAAGTGGTATTTTGAAAAAACCGCCAATTTTTAGAAAAATGTTGGCCCCATTTGAATTTGGTTGGAATAGGCTCTCTCTCTCTCTCTCTCTCTCTCTCTCTCTCTCTCTCTCTTAGATGTACACTTATTCTTCTCTCTCTTCGTTGGATGCTACCTGTGCTAGGTGCTACGTTGACTGAGTTGTGGACGATGTCAATGGTCGTGCCAATGTCAATGCCAATTGTTGAAGTCACACCTATGATTGTGCCTATTTTTGTGGTGGAGGATTTGAGCTGAAACCAACCACTCATGATGCCATTTGTGTCACTGGTGCAAATACACTTTGATTTTCCTATTCATATAAATCCATAATATTCCTCCACAATTTCCTTACCATATGGAACATCACATGACCATGCATCTATGATGTTTCCTTCTAGGTTAGCGATGTCCTCATAAACAGCTCTGTCTCGCTCCCTGAAAAATTACGTCAGTATATACAAAATTTCAAAATGGTTATCGAACAATTTCACAATTTGCCTTACGTGTAAGGCACGACCCTTTTCTCTAAAGCCCTTTTTATTTTATTTTATTGTAATCAATATTTGTATGAAATATTCCTTGGGATACAAGTCTCCATCATTGTCGAAGAAGGTTGGAAGTCCTTTTCGATAGAGCACTTCGCATTTATTTTTGAAACCTTCTATTTCCTTTGTTAGTGCCTCTATCTCATCCTTGACCAGTGTCACCAATTCCTACTTTCTTATCATCTAGTTAGCCCTTGCTACCCATTCTTATCTATTGATGTTTACCCTCACCACCTCTTCCTTAGGAACTTGATTTCTATAATCATGTTTTCCTTAGAGGCAGAGTCGTCAATAGTTCTCTTAATGTCTTCCATTTCTCTGCGGGCTCTTCTAATAGTGTCGATCATTTCTTGGATGAATTCCAATTTTTTATCACTCCACCAGATCTCCGAAGGCCAAGAAGGAGACCAGCAAAGGTAACCACATACCACTTTGACCTAGTAGCTAGCCCTACTAGGCTGAGAGGGCTCTCTCAATAGGATCATAGCCAAATTGACTGGATCATGGATATTTTAGGCTAGGTATAGTAGGCTCTAGGGTTTGATTGATTTGGATTTGGTGTTGCATGAAGAATTTGGTCTAGGAAAGACTAGGTCAGTGCTCTAAAAATCAGACTTGAAAATATGTGATGGGTCAAGGTAGGCACACACTTTAGCACTTTTAAGGTATTTTGGTGAGTATGATAAACTGATAGGGTTTCAAAACGAGCATAGGAATTATGAATTCGTTTATATCAGAAGAAAGTGAACATAACTGTGATAACTTCTCCAAAACAGAGCATCAAAATAATGAATTATGCTTAGAAAACTTATAAATCAATCACATAAGACATGGAAATGAATATGGAAGGTACAATACTTCGAGACATATTAAAATAGAAGAATAAACACTACTAAATCACATACCAAATGAATCCCACCACAATAGCTGCAAATTTCGTCTATTAGTTCCTGCCAAAAATCACTCAATAAACTAGTGTTCAAAGATGAATTCTATGACATCCAAACATTGGAATGGAAAAGAAAACGAAATATATAGACCAAAACAAACTTCTCCCCACTCTCAGGGGTCAAATCCATGACTTGTGAAGTTGTTCCCCAAAATCCTCAACTAGAATCCTGATGACTAGGGAGGTCAACAAACTATCCCTTTTTTGGTGAAACTAATTCATTTGACCCAAAAATACAAATTTTACTTGATGTATCTACCTTTAGAAACTATAATAGACATAATTACATTTTATTTACAAATTTAAATCAATAAAATTTCATGAAATTTATCAACCAACTGAGAAAAACTTGAAATTTTGAAGATAACAGGCAAACTAGAAAAAGCGCAGCGTGAGTGCAAAAAGTGCAGTGTGTCCCTGAGAAAAGCGCAACGTGAAGTTGCAGGTAACTTTTAGAGGCTTTACTAAACTCCAAATTGAGATCATGATATCTCACTGGAAATATCTCTCTGTCTGGTACACAATGGACCCCTCTTGAACTAAAAATGATCAAATATATCCCCTCAAAAATTAATTCTCCCAAGACTGGTGTAAAACCACAACATGTCTGTGAGAAAATCACAGCGTGAAGTTGCAAGTCACTTTGGGAGGCCTTCCTGAACTCAAAAATTGAGCTAATGATAGCTCATTGGAAATATCTTCATGTCTAGTTATCCAAAATGTCCTTAAGTAGGGAAAATGATGGAGTTAAGCCCCTTAAAAACCACTTTTTCCAAAACTGGTCAAAAAGCGTAGCATGTGGCTGAAAAAATGGGCAGAAAGGTGTTTTTTATGATGTTTTTTAGCCTCTCCACCTATCAAAGCTAACATTTTTTATTTCCAGGAGTCAAAATGTGATGTAGAAGCTAATATCTATCCATCCCAACTGATTTTTCATCATTTGAAGGCCTCCAGAAAAAAGCACAGCGTGGCCCATGCTGCACTTTTTGTAGTCAGACTATGCAAAAGCTAGTGAAATTCGGCCAAAATGTAAAAAATGCCAAAAGCTTCTCCAAAAATTTAAAAATTGTTGTGTAAGGTCAAAATGAAGTTTTCTATGCAATCAATGATGCATCAGCTAGGAAATGGAGTTTGCGCCTCTTCTTGGTGATTAGGGTTTCTTTTAGTCTTGCCTTCAATTGTTTGACTTTGACCTTGGAGATCAAATTCTTGGTGTAGTAATGAATGGTCATGTGCCTTTGCAGCTTGTTTTCTCTATTATCCCTCTCAAGGATATGTTGACTTCTGACCTCCCTTATTATAGAGCTTCTTCTCTTCCTCCATAGGTGCTTTGCAAGGCATAAACCCTAGTGGTGCAAAACAGGGGATCGCGGGAAAGGAGTAGGATGGAGGGTTTAGGAGAGGAAAAAGGGGATGGGAAAAATTTTTGAGGTAGGGAAGGGTGTTAGGGAGGTATGGGATGTGGAAAGGGGGGTAGGGAAGGTAGGATTAGACCTAGGGAATTTAATTACAGGTCTAGGTCTAGGAGGTTGCCAAAAACGCAACGTAGGGTAGTGATGATGGTGTAGGGACTAGGGTTTGAGTGTAGAAGCTTAGGGATGGTGTGTCATAGAGTGTAAGGGTTTTAGGGAGTGTAGTGGAGTGTGGAGAAAATTAATATTTGTATGTGATAAAACTAGGGGTTTTCCAGCTGAAAGAAACCAAACATATCAACAATCCAAAAACTAGTTTGAAAACCCTAAACGTGGGAATCCACTCTTTACTGAAGAAATTCACTTGAAGGAGAAGTAAGGAATGTTCACTTATGGTTTTGGAAGCACTTGAACCATTAGGAAATGATGAATTGACCCTTCTTTCACCTTCTTATGACAAAATTTGAACATTTATGGTGGCCAAATGAAACACACCTAGACATTGATGTAGGTGAAAACATGGTGACTAACCTAAGACTCTATATGATAATGGTGGACATGACTCATGAAATGATGATGAACATGAGTGAATGGAGGGAGTAGTGCTGACCTAGAAAACAACCAATGATCAAATTTTATTTGAAAACTTATTTGAAACTATAAAATTTGACTATGAGACCCTAACAGGACATGATAAGAGCCCATTGATCACTGGTGATAGGATGTAAAGACTGACATTAACATTGACTCCAGCTGGGGATGGCAGATCCTTGGAGGTGTCAAGAACACTATATACCAAGTAGCCTAACCATTGGGCATGGAGTCAAAAGTTAAAAACCAAACTGAATATTGAAAACTTGACATGATAAACTGACTGACTCTGACTGAAATAAAGACTTACAAAACTTATTGATGGAAGCATATCACCAATACTTGAGAGCTTCAAATCCTGATGACAACCACCTTCCTGCTGAAGACATATGTACAATCATGTGAAGTGATCCTTCTAGTGTAACCAATCCAGAAGATGGCTACTTACTTGAATTTTTCTCTCACTAAATTCCTCGAGCAGGAAAAAAAAACAAAAACTAGGCCACTCCAAGTGTCTACTGAACACATTCTCGTGATCCATAAATTCAATAAAATATATCATCCCTATTGGCTGCAGAAAATCAATGTAAGGTTGATCCTTAGAACACAAATGGCAAATCCAAGGAAGAAAATCTCCAATCCTCCTAAAGATGTGTCTTCTTCAACCATTGAAATTGAAGTCAATCAATTTGTGAAGGCCCCATTGTTCAATGGAAACTTTGATATATGGGAGGCAAGAATGAGGAATTTCTTAAAGACTCAAGGCATTGAAGTTTGGAAATTGGTGATTACTGATAGCATGATGGAAGGAGAATTCAAGGATATAATACAAGAGCAATGAAAGCAATCTTGAATGGGCTACTTGATTCTATGAAGGCCAATTTGGAAAAATGTTCGTCAGCAAAAGGCATATGGGACAAACTTCATGATCTTCACTCAAAAGGAGCATTGACCATGACCGCTAGTCAAAAAGCTGATGGAAAGCAAGAAGGAAATCCAAAACCCATCAAGGAAGCTGAAAATAAGAATGATGACATCAAGGCCAAATAAGACCTAGATGAAGGCAATGAAGACTTTGAATAAGATCTCCTAAATGGGCTTATAGATTCCATGGAAGAGATTATTAGTTTGAAAAATGAAAATGAGGAACTTAAGAAGAGAACGCAAGATGGTTACCACAAGACAAGGAAGGAATTTGACCTTCTCAAGCTTCAAGTACAAGAAATAGATGAGGAGCTCACCAAAATTAAGGAGGAATTTCATCAAAACAATAGAAAGCATCATGAAGAATTCATATCTATGACAAATCAATTGGATAAGGCAAAGAAAAGGGAAGAAACTTTGTCAAGCGACCTTGAACAAAGAGTTAAGAGCTTGAACAATATTGAACCAGAGATTGGTCAATACAAGGAAGAGGTCTCCTCTCTTAGATCTCAACTAGAAGAAGCAAGGAAACAAGCACAAGGAGCCGAGAAGGTGATGGAAACTTTGGAATTCATAGAAGGACAAGTTGATGAAGCAGAAAAGGAGAGAAACACTATGATATGCCAACTAGAAGAAAAAGATGAAGAAATCTTCAAACTAAAATTAGACATCAATCTTCTCAAGGCTGAAACATGTGAAGCGAAAAGAATAAAAGAAGAAATGGTGATAATTCTAGAAAAGGAGAATGAAGAAATCTTCATAATGAAATCAAATATTATCTCCCTTAAAATTGAAGCACACAAAGCAACAAGGATGATGGAAGAAATGAAGAAGCAACTAGTCATGAAAAATGAAGATTGTGAAAAGTTGAAAGGAGAAATTGCCTCTCTTAAAAAGGAAGTTGACTTGCTGAATAAGAAATTGAAGAGTTCTCTAACCCTAGATTAAATCCTAAGTCATCAAAGATACCCCCTTGATAAATCAGGTCTTGGTTATTCAAGTGAACCCTCAAACAAAAGTGATGCAAACCCTAATGCTTCAAACAACAAGGATGTGGAAAAGCTTGGAAGAAATACTGATGCCCCCAGTTCTAGCAAAATCATGAGTCAAGATGACATTGGAAGAAACCATACTTCAAGAAAGTATGTTGATGGTGTCAAGGATGCAAGAGGTAATGGATATCATCAGAGGATCCCAAGGCAGAATGACTTTGGAAGTACATCAAGGAAATCTCCATCCTCCAAATACCAAAGTATATTTTTTGGTTATTGTTATTCTTGTACAAATTTTGGGCACATGGAAAAATACTATAGGGCATATCACAAAGACAAATATAGTGGTCCCCGTCAATCTTCTAAAAACAATTTTTCAAGAAGAAGTCATGATTACTCATTCATCAACAAGATGGAGTGCTTCAATTTCCATAACATCGGACATATGGCACATGATTGTAACTTGACTTGGGTCCCTAAAACCATGACAAACAAGCCAGAGAATAAAGTTACACAAGTATGGAGAAGGAAGAAAATCGGATCCAAAAGTATCTTAGACACTCAAGCCAACAATACATGTTGTTGATTTGATGATGACATACTTGGCAGATATGATATTCCAAGTTTTGATGATGAGACTTTTCCAAAAAGGAGACGATGCATACTGTTAAGGGGAGCTTTTGATTATTGATAGATCGTATCTTGGGAGTAACTCCATTGAATAGAATCATGAATTTGTGAAGATGTATTTTTCTTAATCACAAGGAAGAAATCTTTCTTTCTTGAGCAAAAAGAAGAGCTAGAGAAGTTTATGTAGGTAGGGGGAGTTGGTTCATCACATGAAGAAATGCAGTCTATCATGGACCACATTGCCAAAAGGAAGAGCACCATGACAAGAGAAGCAACATACTTATGGAGAATTATTATTGATGAAGAGAAGCAGCTTGATAGGGGGAGTACTTGGGCACCCTGTTGCCATTGATGTCAAAGGGGGACAGAATGTTGGAAGGGCAAGAATATTGCCATCAATGACAAAGGAGGAGACTGTTGGTCAAGGTTGTCATTGATGTTAATATGGCATTGTTGGAGATGGAAAATATTCTTGTATTGTTGCCCTAACCTCATGCAAACCCTAGGAGACCTAAACACTATCTATTTGACTTGACCCTAAGTACATGAGTGCATTAATGAAATTCTAGATGCTCAAAGCCCTAGATGCTCACAGTGCATGATCTATCGTAAAGAAGAAGGCTTACCATGAAACTCCTACTATATGACATCCTTGTTCTTGATGAAGAAGCCCTAAAGCCTAAATGACCTTACTCATGATAGTGATGATTGTTGAAGGTCATGAAGAACCTCTAATCCTAATAAAATTAATGGAATAAGTCTATGATGAAGGCGCCCTAAAAATTAAATACCTAAAAATAAAATCCTAATGGCTGCCATGAAAAATAATAATGACAGTTTCACAAATATAATTTTCTTGATGGGAAAATGACCTCATCCAAGGATGAAATTGACATCATCTTGTAGATAATAGTTTTCCCTTTCTAACGTGCTATAATACACCTCGTAACTCCTTCTAGATTGTGAGAAATTGAATTTATAAGTTAGAAAAATTATTATTTTTTCCTAGCCGACTTGAGACGACTTGTGTAGGATGTCATGTTCCCTCAAGAGACATATCTCTTCGTTGGAGGTCAAACTAGTATATATATGATGTTAGACACCTCATTTCAGCCATAAAATTTTGGTGAAAACACACAGTACTTACGGGAGGCTGAGGTGAAGAAAAGGATTACAGTTTGGGCATACTTTTAAAAGGATATATTACAGTTTGTTTATTTTTCTTCGCTGGACAGTGCACTTCAGAAATTGCAGACAGACTTACATTTGTGAGGTTCAAAATTTAATAACAGTTGTATTTTGAAGCTCGAATTTGCAAGAACTTGTGACAATAATTGTGGACTATTCTGTGGGTGTTTTGGAGTTGTTGTAGGATGGTGCAGCTATAGGAATAAGGCCAATACAACCTATTGGGAAGTGTATTTAAGTCTCGGATCTGAAGCTTACAACTGTGGAAGGCTTGTGGAGGCTCATATTCTTAACAAAATTGCAGCTCGGCCATGTTCCATCTGTTGGGGCTTGTTTGCAACTTGCAAAGGATTCAAACTTGTGGCAGCCACCTTGGATTGAAGACATTCATCACTAAACCTCACCTTAGTTTCATTTATGCAGAAGCTGCAAGCTTCAGACTATCCTGGTCACCTATTTTAGAGGCTTGGATAAGCTCAAGTGGACAAGTCAATAATTGACTTAGGCTAAGTTTGGGTTGCTATACATATCTTAAGTCTTAAGAAATGAAGTAACAATGTTTTGAGGAAAGTATTTTGGGAGTCTTGAGACAAAATTTGAATACAAATTTAATGTCATTAAAGTTTACCTTTTGAGCATGGTGAATAATACCTTTTGCAGTAGCAGTTGAGGACCTTGGTTGAGCAACAAGTCTCTAGACAGCAGATAGTCAACATATCCTTGAAGCATTTCTTGTTGAAGGAATTTGTAGAATATTGAGGACATCCTCTAGACTAGTGCTTGAAGACAACCCTTGTATTAAGTTAAGGAATTATGCTAGATCTTGGAAGCTTAATTGAATTACCATTGGAAAATGGATACCTAGGATCTATTGCAACTAGTCCCTCTAAGAATTCTGATGAAGCATTGTTGAAGAACTCGAGCTTCCTTGGGGATATTTTTGAAAACATCTTGGAGACAATATGAACCATATATATTGAAGTACTCTTGAAGGAGCAGTGATTTTAAAGAATATTGAAGATATGTTGTTGAGAAGCCTTAAGTGATCTTGGAAATAACATTGAAGATCATGATGCATCATTGATGTCATCGTGAGGTAACTTGGAGAAATTGTTTATGTACAATGAAGAGCAGTGGTGGCACCTTCTAAGAAGAAAAGGTTGTCATTGATGATGTGACATGGAGACTAAGTGTGACAGGGCTCATTGAAGAATACTTTGGGAGTCGTGAAGAATAACCAAACATATTTTGTCGAAGTGAAGTTGAGGGTTGGAGCCCAAGAGGTTGGAGCCTCATAGAGACAAGGTCAATGCCTTGGAAGATAGGGTTGGAGTCCTCAAAAAAATAGGTCGGAGTCTGTACTAGAGATAAGGTTGGAGCCCTAGAGGTTGGTGCCTCAAATTGACAAGGTTGGAGCCTTGGAAAGACCAAGTTGGTGCTTGGCACAATACAGTTTGGAGCCTGGAAGATTGGAGTCTTCATCTAGGGTTGGAGCCCTATATCATTATTGTACTTATTGTAAAGAAGAAATTAATATAAGTATATATTCCATCATTGTTCATTTTGTGTTCTAAATATAAGTGATCTAACTGGTAAAATTAACAATTGAAAATAAATATTGATTCACCCCCCTCTTAGTATTTCCTACAATATCATCCCTATTGGCTGCTGCAAATCAATGTAAGGATATTCAATAATTTGAAATGTTACCTTGTCTTGAGATCCAACAAAAACACAAGCACGCCCTTTATTCTGATATGAAAGAACACTTGGATGTTGATCCATAGGAAGGCATAGGGAAGTATGGCCTTCTACTATCTGAGTGTTGGTTGTAAATTCCTGAAGTATGGGAAACTCTGCCTCTATCTCTTGCACATTTTATATCTTAGGCTTATACTCCTTCCTTTCATATTCTAAGTCATCTTGAACAGAAAACATTCTTCAAGATTTTCAAACATGACAGCCTTATCCTCTTCATGAAAGACAACAGTATCTGTGAGTTTATCTCCTTGCAAGAAATCGTCATCACAAATTGGCTTACTCACAACAATGTCCTATATATTTTCATCAATCTCATGACTGTCATCATTTAAAGTCAGATTTTCAATTTCAATAATGGAAGAAGTTTCACTAACACATTCTTGATTATGTGAACACTGTGAACCCCCATTAGATTGTGATGTAACATGATTTTTCAGGAGCTAATATATTTCATCTTCAAAAAGAGGAGAAACTGAGTTTATAGCAGTAATTATTGGCTTGATGATTTTCATTTTTGGGATCAGAAATAGGCATTTCCCTATTTTGGCCCCAATCTGTTTCATCTAAGGAATAAGATACCTATTCTTCTTGGTGATGGAAATGGTTGTCATATAAAGCCTCAAGGATTTATTTATCCATGAACTCTTCATCACCATAAGTATTCTCTATATTTTGAATGAAAACCTCAAAATGTTTACAGCAATCCTCAACCAATGACAAAGAAGGATGAGATTATCTATATTTTTCAAAAAATCCTGAATTTAAATCATTAACAGAATAAATACTAGCAGATGGAAGACCTTCATACTAAGGTCAAACTTTTCCTTCTAAGGTTGCCATGAAAATCTTCATCATACAATATTTGGGAAACTAAACACTCAACTTGCATGCAAGCATGTGAAATTTAACGAGATGTAGAGCAACATCATCTCCTTTCTCGTCTTTGAACTTTGGGAGATAAGTCTGCCAATATACACAAGGCATGCGGTTTGGAAAACCTGGAATGTGATCTCGTTTTAAAGGAGCATACCTTCAAGCAGTTGAATCCATATTGAAAACAATGAATTCACTAAGAATTTCTTTAGACTACCGGTTCTTGAAAAGTGGAGTCACCATGAAAATTTTGAACCTTTGGATTCTTTGAAACTGGAGTCGTTAGGTGAAAGATGAACAACCTTCTTTGGTTCTGACTGTATTTCACCATCAACAATCAGATCTGATCCTTTGCATTCTTTCCCGAGGAATATCTTTCACTTCGTTCCCCAGTATGGTCCCCAAGAATGTTAGCGCTCCACCGGATATCTGAAGGTTGAGAGGGAGACCAAAAAAGGTAACAACAAACCACTTTGACCTAGTAGCTAGCCCTACTAGTCTGAGAGGGCTCTCTCAATAGGATCACAACCAAATTGACTGGATCATGGATATTTTAGGCTAGGTATAGTAGGCTCTAGGGTTTTATTGATTTGGATTTGGCGTTGGATAAAGAATTATGTCTAGGAAAGACTAGGTCAGGGCTCTGAAAACCAGAGTTGCAGAGATGTAATGGAGAAAGGTAGGCACACAGTTTATCACTTTTAAGGTATCTCAGTGAGTATGATAGACTAATAGGTTTCAAAAAGAGCATAGTAATTATGAATTTGTTTATATCATAAGTAAGTGAACATAACTGTGATAACTTCCCTAAAACAGAGCATCAAAATAATGAATTATGCTTATCAAACTTAGAAATCAATCACATAATACATGGAAATTAATATGGAAGGTGAAATAATTTTAGACATATGAAAACAGGAGAAGAAACACCGCTAAATCACATACCACATGAATCCCACCACAATAGATGCAAACTTTTTCTATTAGTTCCTGCCAAAAATCACTCAATACAATAGTGTTCAAAGACCAATTCTACAGCATCCAACCATTCGAATGGCAAATAAAATGAAAGATATAGACCAATAAAAACTTCTCCCCACTTTCAGGGGTTGAGTCCATGACTTTTGGAGTTGTTCCCCAAAATCCTCAACTAGAATCCTAATGACTAGGGAGGTCAACAAACTCTCCCTTTTTTGGTGAAACTGATTCATTTAACCCCAAAATACAAATTTTACTTAATGTGCCTACCTTTATTAACTATAATAGACATAATTAAATTTTATTTTCAAATTTAAATCTAGGAAAATTTCATGAAATTTATCAACCAACTAAGAAAAACTCAAAATTCTAAAGATAACAGCGAAACTGGAAAAATCGCAGCGTGAGTGCAAAAAGCACAGTGTGAATTTGTAGGTAACTTTTGGAAGCCTTCCTGAACTCCAAATTGAGTTCATGATAGCTCATTCGAAATCTCTCCCTCTGTCTTCTATAGAATGGGCCCCTCAACCACTAAACATGATCAAGTATAGCCCCTCAAAAATCAATTCTCCCAAGACTGGTCAAAAAGCGCAGTGTGTCCTTGAGAAAAGCACAACATGAAGTTGCAAGTCACTTTGGAGGCCTTCCTAAACTCCAAATTCAGCTCATGATAGCTCATTGGAACATTATTTCTATCTAGTTATCCAAAATATCATTAAGCAGTGAAAGCGATGGAGTTAAGCCCCTAAAAACCCACTTTTTCCAAAACTAGTCAAAAAGTGTAGCATGTGGCTAAAAAAATTGGCAAAAAGGTGTCTTTTATGATTTTTTTATCTTTACCACCTATCAAAAGCTGAGAATTTTGATTTCCAAGAGTCAAAATGTGATGTAGAAGCCAATATCTATCCATCCCAACTGATTTTTCATCATTTGAAGGCCTCCATAAAAACTATAGCGTGGCCCACGTTGTGCTTTTTGAAGTCAGACTGTGCAAAAGCTAGTGAAATTTGGCCAAAATGTCAAAAATGCCAAAAACTTCTCCAAAACTTTAAAAATTGTTGTGTAAGGTCCAAATTAGGTTTTCGATGCAATCAATGATGCATCAGATAGAAAATGGAGTTTTCCCCTCTTCTTCTTGGTGATTAGGGTTTATTTTAGTCTTCCCTTCAATTGTTTGGCTTTGACCTTGGAGATCAAATTCTTGGTGTAGTAATGAATGGCCATGTGCCTTTGCAACTTGTTATCTCTATTATCCCTCTTAAGGATATGTTGACTTCTGACCTTCCTTATTATAGGGCTTCTTCTCTTCCTCCATAGGTGCTTTGCGAGGCATAAACCCTAGTGGTGCAAAAAAGGGGATCGCGGGAAAGGAGTAGGATGGAGGGTTTAGGAGAGGGAAAAGGGGATGGGAAAAATTTTGGAGGTAGGGAAGGGTGTTAGGGAGGTATGGGATGTGGAAAGGGGAGTAGGGAAGGTAGGATTAAACCTAGGTAATTTAATTACATGTCTAGTTCTAGGAGGCTTCCAAAAATGCAGCATAGGGTTAGTGATGATGGTGTAGGGGCCAGGGTTTGAGTTTATAAGCTTAGGGATGGTGTTTTAGGGAGTGTAAGTGGTTTAGGGAGTGTAGTGGAGTGTGGGGAAAATGAATATTTGTATGTGATAAAACTCAGGGTTTTCCAGCTAAAAGCAACCAAACATCTCAGCAATCCAAAAACTAGTTTGAAAACCCTAAAAGAGGGAATCCACTCTTTGCTGAAGAAATTCACTTGAAGGAGAAGTAAGGAATGTTCGCTTACTATTTTGGAAGCACCTGAACCTTTAGTAAATGATTGAATTGAACCTTCTTTTGCCTTGTTATGAAAAAATTTGGACATTTATAGTGGCGAACTGAAAGACACTTAGACATTGACGTAAGTGAAAACATAATGACTGACCTGAGACTCTAGATGACAATGGTGGACATGACTCATGAAATGATGATGGCCATGAGTGAATGGAGGGAGAAGAACTGATCTAAAAAAAAACCAATGATCAAATTCTATTTGAAAACTTATTTAAAACTATAAAATTGTATTATGATACCCTAACAGGACATGATAAGAGCCCATTGATCACTGGTGACAGGATGTAAAGACTAACACTAACACAGTTAATTCCAATGCTTAATTACTATCATTATTATTTTTCCCCATGTTATTTTCCTGATTTATTTAAGGGAAGATTCGATGGTGTGCTCTTTCTTCAAAATACCCAACTCGGTGTCGATTCTCTTGATGTGTTGATCTCCCCGAAGGAGCTCTATATTGGTAATTTGTAGCTTTCACCTTTAGTTCAGAAGTGAGTCTTGTGGCTTCTTATTAATTTCTTATGTCATTAATTATTCCACCTACCCAACCAAAATACGCATGGAATTTCTCATTTCCAATTCTGCTATGAATGGGTCCCTCACACTCTCACCATCATAATAACAACATGTTTCTTTATTCCTTCCCTTCAACTAGATATCGACAGAGTTCCTAGAGTTGAGGAGGCCACTATGATGAGTGTTGAATTTGGTGAGTTATGTTATTAGGTGCACACGAGACGAATTGTAGCATGACCTGTACAAAATGACAAAAATGGGCCCCCAAAATCCATTTAAACTAGTTTGCCTATGACACAAGTGAGGACTGAATCTGGTGGGAATATTGGATGACACAACAATAATTTTTAAATCCAAAATTAGGAAACTAAAAGTAAGCAAATGTGTAAATTTAAAAGAAAAATAATTTCCTATCGAAATCACTCAAAGATACTCAAGAATGAGGGTTGGGTGTGCATTTTAGTGAACTAGTCAAATTCAGTTAAAAACTGAGTAATACCATTTTTGAAAACAATGTTGCAGACAACTTAGAAAGAGTTTCAAAATTCTAAAGGAGGTTTTTGTCATATATGTGTGTGTGTGTGTGTGTGTGTGTGTGTGTGTGTGTGTGTGTGTGTGTGTGTTATAGAAACCCCCTTCAAAAGTTTGAAACTCTTTCTATATATATATATATATATATATATATATATATATATATATATATATATATATATATAGATATATATATACCTCAAAGTATATGCTTTTATGTTTCATAAAATGCCTCTATAAAGCTCATTACAGACATTTTTCTAAGCTTGTTTTTTTAGTTATAGGACAAATCGATAAATTCATTGACTTCATGCAACTGTTGTAAAAAAAATCTTGAATTTTTTAAGACCATGGGAGGAAGAAACACATTCTCTACAACTGAAAGCACGTATAAATACCCAAGAATAGAACGCAGCCCTGCAGTTTGGTCAACTAAGTGGGAATTTCAAATTTAGAAGGTAACCTTGTAGTGTATTTATATAGCAGGACATTGTAAATAAAAAATTATAAAACTAAAAGTAAACAAATGTGTAAAATAAAAGAACATTACCTATCGAAATCACTCAAAAATACTAAAGAATGAAGGATGGGCCTGCATTTTACTGAACTAGTCAAATTCAATTAAAAACTAAGGAATACCAATTTTGAAAAAAACGTTTCAAACAACTTAGAAAGAGTTTCAAAATTATGAAAGGAGGTTTTTGTCAAATATATTTATATACCTCTAGGTATATGCTCTTATGTTTTAAAAAATGGCTCTATAAAATTAGTGCCTGATATTTTTTCTGAAATCACTTTTATAGTTGTAAGAAAAATCTATAAAGTTATGGACATAATGCAAATGTTATAAGATAAATCTAGACTTGTTTAAGACCATGGGAGGAAGAAAAATACAGGGTAAAATGGTGTGAAATGCGGGACATTTGGTGTAAAATGCAAGCGATAAACATACAAATAAGCATACATATTGCACGATTATATTCAAATTAATGATTATTAACACTTGTGCACAATTTGTAAGTCTCTTGGTCATCAAAAAAGTAGTATCACGAGAGAAACTTCCAAATTGTAACAAGTTGTGGGATGATTTCACCCAAGGGGAACTTCGAGATAAGAATTTGTTAGCCACCTATAAAAAATTTTCATATCAAATGGTGGCTAAAATCTTTTTTAGCCTTTAAGAAACAATTCATGACCAAATTGTTAGTTCTTAAAGTCTTATGATGATCTCTATCCTTTAAGATAATCTTCACTGTTGTTTCCCTCATAATCCTGAAAAATCTGTTGTTTGCAAGGAGAAAGACTACTCAAAAACCCATTTTCCCCCTTAATTTTACCCCTCCTTTCACTCATAATTGACCTCCATTTTTATCCCCTTTTTCTTCATAAAAATCCTTCCATAAGCCTCATTCAACCTTCAAAAGCACTTCAAAATCCATTTTAAACCATTTGGTTTTAAAAACTCCTTTTCCTTCTACCGAAACCCTCAAATTGGCTTAAAAACCTTGTTTTTAGCCTAAAAAAAAACACTCATATTACATTATATAGAACTTTAGCCCCCGAGGGAACCCTCGCTTCTCATAAGACCGAGAACCCCGCAACTGGGTGCTTAAAGGGCTTAGACTCCTCTCCAAACCCCGTCAAAACCTTATTTTCCTTTGTTATTTCATAAAACCCAACTTTTCATTATGTTTTAATAAACTCGATAGTTTGAACTTGCAACGAATATCGACCGTCGATCTAAACCGATCAACGGTCATTGGCTCATTGAATCGCAAGTTCACATTAGTTCCTTCCTTTTCTTCATGTCCTTCAAAAATTTTCCGATGCGATCCCTCAGAGCATTTCCCAACCATCGATCATCCTTCCGATCCAACGGTCAATACACCATCCCATCGCAAATTTCCTTTGTGCTTTCTCTTGCCCTCCTTCGATGCCATTCTTCCCGATCAAATCTTGGCGGGCGGGTCACGGGGCTAGGGTGGCTTGGGGGAAAGAAGTCGCCTTCACTAAGTGGGCCTACAGGCTATTTTTGTCGCAAAGTCTATTTTTAGACTGTCTATTTTTAGACATATGGATCATGTTCTATGAGTTGCAGGTTGCTATTTGTGGATGGTTGGTCAAGTCGAAAAAAATATATGGACTTCTATTTTTAGACATATTGGGCAGAATCTATTTTTAGATTGTTAGTCTAAAAATAGATATGTCGAATATTATTAGCTCTTAATAATATTTGGACTCTAAACATAATCTTATTATCTTGGAGCACTTCAGTTAAGTGCACAGATGTGGCACAGGCGCTGATAGAAGGAATTACGCTATTCCTGAGGGTTAAGTGGAGCTATTGCATGGATACTTTAGTTAGAACTCATGTGACAGAGTTTGGTGGAGTTGATTGAGGAGTTAATGGAGTTGTGTTCAGTTTAACTAATCTAAACATAGTTGAGCTATTTGTATCTAGTTTAACTGATTGATACAATTAGTGAGAGTGGTGTGAATTAATTATAAATTAATTCACTTATCATAAACTCATTAATCAACTAAAGAATACATCAGTTAACTTCAGTGCATGGACAGTTTCAGTGGAGACCAGTGCAGAGATAGGTGCAAGAGCAGGTTAACTATCAGTTGTGACTATATTGTTGCATATTTGCAATAACCAGTGATTGGAGAAGCCCATGAGGATTGCGCTATACAAGACAGGTGGTTTAAGTTATTTAATGAGCCATCCTACAACATTGATTACACAATAGAGGCTGGCTATCAGGTGGCAGAGATTGGAGCATGTGTTTTGCTAGATCTAGCTTGATTAGTGTGTAGCAATTGGAGGTCGTGTTGAGAGCTTGTGAGGAGATTTGTACAATGATTGTTACATGATCTCTATGACATATAATATACAGATAGTTGGGGGTTTCAGCTTTAAGCTTTCCCATGAAATATTGTCTTCATATGTGTGATTGTTTATGGTGTTAATGTGCGCATGCGATTGTTTTTATTTCCGCAATTAATGATCAATGGTAGAAGAGATTTTGTATTGTGCATGAAGTTAAAAAAGTGTGTGATCAAGAGAATCTCGGTGAATAATATATCGGTTATTCAAATTTCTACATGGTATCAGAGCGATATTGATAATTGGAGCAATTGCAAAACATTGAAGCGATTGAGTTTTGAGCTGGTGGAATTCGAATTTGCAGCAATGTTTTCTTGGTGTCGAAGTTGAGATGTATTTCAACGGATTGCGACTGGAGTATTCCCTTGAGGGAAACTCAAATTATATTGCATGGAAGGACAGGATGGAGGCAGTGATGGATGACAATGGGTTGAAGGAGTTCATAGATGCAGAAATTCCAAAACCTACTTCTAGTGATGCTGTCGTACTTGACGCATGGAAAAAGAAGACAGCAAAGTGTCGAAGGATTCTGTTGGAAGGTGTGAAGGATCACATAGTTTCCAGCCTTCATGGTAAGGCTTCTCCATTCTTGATGTGGAAAGCTTTGACAGATTTATTTCAAAGCAAGAGCGACCAGAGGAAGTTGGCGCTCAAGGATAAACTCGGGAACATAAAAATGGAGAAAGGCGACAGTATGCCCAAGTACCTCACGAAGTTCATCCAATGCAGGGATGAGCTGGGAAGTGTGGGGGTTACTGTTGATGATGAGGAATTGGTGAGCTTGGCTCTCCTTGGGCTTCCGAAGAGTTGGCATTCCTATCAGGACTCTGTCAATGGTCGGGAGAAATTGCCAGGATGGGAGTGACTTTGGTCGGATCTTGTGCAAGAGGAGATAAGGCGGAGTACCAGGAACGGATATTCATCAAAGAACTCTGATGAAGAAAATTATGCTTTGGCTGCCAAAGAAAATAAGGGGAAGAGCAAGAAATATTCTCAATCCGGTGCGAAAGGCAAGAAGCAGGACATGTCCAAGGTGAAGTGCTTTCACTGTCACCAACACGAACATTATGCCACTAATTGTCCACAGAAGAAGAAAAATAAGCAGGTTGTTGGATCTGCAACTGGAGAGGCCTTAGCCTCACAATTTGAGCTGGATTTTTCATTGATCGCATGCTTGGTCTCAAGTGTGATGGGTTCAGTGTGGTTTCTTGATAGTGGTGCATCTTTTCACATGACAAGAGATAGATATTTGTTTACTGATCAGGATCAAAAAGATCTTGGAGTGCACATCGAGATGGGCGATGATGGTAGATACAGTGCGACTGGTATCGGTACCATTTCCTTTGAGAGGGAGTCTGGTAAACCCTTTGTATTGAAGGAAGTGATGCATGTTCCAGGATTGAAGAAGAATCTTATCTCTGTGGCTATGTTAGAAGACAAGGGATATGATGTTGTCTTTAGCAAGGGAAAGGCTTTCTTGTGCAATAAGGCAACTGGTGAGACACAGAGGATAGGGATTCAAGTTAAGAAGCTTTATCAATTGCAGGTAGATGGCTGCGTAGCAATGGTAGGCAAGGCAGAAGCAGTGGTGAGCTGGGATGATGGCGAGTTATGGCACCAGAGATTGGGCCACCTTCACCATGGAGCTTTGAAGATACTGCAACAGATTTCTACTGGGCTTCCTAAGGGTACTCTTGCGTAGTCAGATCAGTGCAAGGGATGTACCTTGGGAAAATTTTTGAAGGCCACCTTTCACGAGAAGGATAGTCGCGCCACGACGATCCTTGAGAGAATTCACATAGACATGTGTGGACCTTTCTCAGAAGCTTCGACAGCAAAGCACAGGTACTATGTGATATTTGTTGATGATTTTTCTCGTAAGTGATGGATCTTCTTCATGCAAAAGAAGAGCGACACATACTTAAAGTTGTGTGAGTTCAAGGCACTGGTTGAGAAAGGATCAAGGAATAATGTGAAGGCTCTTAGGAGCGACAATGGTGGTGAATTCATCTCTGGCGAATTCAAGGACTTTTGCAGCGCAGAAGGAATTCGAAGAGAGCTCATAGCACCTCATAACCCACAGCATAATGGGGTTGCTGAGTGGAAGAATAGAACGATCATGGGTGCTACACAGGCGATGTTGCATGATCAGGGCCTTCCCATACACTTGTGGGCTGAGGCATGCAATACTGCAGTATATGTGCATAACCGTTGTCCTCACAGGATACTTGGCATGAGTACACCCGAGGAGGCGTTTTCTGGTAAGATTGCTGATATTTCCCATTTGAGGATTTTTGGTTCACCAATTTACATTCATGTGACAAAGGATGCCAGGAAAAAGCTGGAGCCGACCGCAGAGGTTGGAATATTTGTGGGGTACACTGATACACCCCACAACTATCGTGTGTATTTTCCAGACAGTCGTAATACTATTGTGCGACGGGATATCAAATTTCATGAGAAGAAAGCCATGAAGTGTTCGCTTGAGAGGGAGCCACACTTGCATGCAGATGAAGAGCTATTAGTTCCTAAGGATGAGTCTCTGGATGTGGATCAGCCACAAGAGGAGGTTCATTGAGTGGAAGAGACCACTCAAGCAGCGCCAACCATCAGAGGGTGAAAGCGCACTACATAAGCTAAGCGACTAGCTCAAGATGAAGAGAAGGTTGTAGGAGCACCTACATCACAGCACAGATAGAGACAATCACTTGACCGGTATACTAGATACATGGCTCTTATGAGAGAGTGTATCGTGACAGAGACATCCTCTTTCGAGGAAGCTGTGGAGGATCCCGCATGGGTAGATGCCATGGTGGAAGAGTATGATTTGATTGTCAGAAACAGTGCATGGGAGATTGTCCCAAGGCCGGAAGGGAAATCAGTGGTGGGTTCGAGATGGATATACAAAGTGAAGCAGGCAGCTGACGAGAGTGTAGAGAAGTAAAAGGCAATATTTGTTTCTTGAGGCTTCTCACAGATTGAGGGGATCGATTATGACGAAACCTTTTCACCTGTCGAAAGGTATTCTTCCATACAGACGATTCTTGCTCTCTCAGCACAGATGGGGTGGCACATTCATCAGATGGATGTGAAGCCTATGTTCCTCAATGGGGTGATTGAGGAGGAGGTGTACATAGAGCAGCCAGAAGGTTTCGAGATCTTCAGCAGCGAATCGCATGTGTGCAGGCTCAAGAGAGAGATGTATGGGTTGAAACAAGCACCTCGTGCTTGGTACACACAGATAGACAGTTATTTCACCAGACTTGGATTCTCCAAGAGTGAGGTGGATCCTAACCTATACCAGATTGTGGTGGAGGGTAATTTGCTGATCATTGTACTTTATGTAGATGATTTGATTTTGACAGGTGATGAACTGTTGATACACTCATGCAAGGTTGATCTTGCAAAGGAGTTTGAGATGAAGGACTTGGGCCTCCTTCATTATTTCCTGGGATTGGAAATTTGGCAGCGCAGTGATGGATTGTTTGTTTCTCAAGGCAAGTATGCCCGGGAGATACTGGAGAAGTTCAACATGCATGGCTGCAAGCCTGTTGATACTCCTCTTCCTAGTGGATGGAGGAAGGAGGATTCTACTTCAGCGGAGGTAGTGGATGCCACTGTTTATCGACAGTTGGTGGGGTCGCTCATGTATCTGGTCAATACACGACCCGACATATGCTATGCTGTTAACCAGCTTTCACAAGCTATGGTTAAGCCTACCAAGCTCTACTGGAAGGCAGGCAAGCATGTATTGAGATATCTCAGAGGCACATCGGGATATGGATTATGGTACAGACAGTCGGATGAGGTGAAGCTATGTGGCTTCATGGATGCAGATTGGGCAGGGAGCCCAACGGACAGAAAGAGCACATCTGGAGGGATTTTCAGTATCGGGTCGACAACAGTTTCTTGGTACAGCAGGAAGCAGAGATCCGTGGCACTCAGTTCAGTAGAGGCCGAGTATATGGCAGCGAGTTTGGCTGCATGCAAGGCTATATGGATGAGGAAGATCCTGGTCGGGTTGTTCGGTTCACACTTGGATCCTACTGTGATTTATTGTGATAATCAGAGTTGCATCAAACTCTCGGTTAATCCAGTATTTCATGATAGATCTAAACACATTGACATCCGGTATCATCATATCAGAGATTGTGTGCAGCGAAAGATCATGTTACTTTCATACATTCCTACGGAGGATCAGGATGCTGATATCTTGATGAAGGCGCTCACCAGGAGCAAATTCGAATACCACAGGGGCAGGATAGGGGTTGCAGATAATCCTTATCTTGTTGAGAGGGAGTGTTGAGATTGCAACAAGATGATGAGCATAGTGGAAAGGAGTCGCCTTCACTAAGTGGGCCCGCAGGGTATTTTTGGCACAAAGTCTATTTTTAGACTATGTCTATTTTTAGACATATGGATCATGTTCTATGAGTTGCAGGATGCTATTTGTGGATGGTTGGTCAAGTTGGAAAAAATAGATGGACTTCTATTTTTAGACATATTGGGCGGAATCTGTTTTTAGATTGCCAGTCTAAAAATAGATATGTCGAATATTATTAGCTCTTAATAATATTTGGACTCTAAACATTATCTTATTCTCTTGGAGAACTTCAGTTAAGTGCACAGATGTGGCACAGGAGCTGACAGAAGGAATTACGCTATTCCCTGAGGGTTAAGTGGAGCTATTTCATGGATAATTCAGTTAGAACTCATGTGACAGAGTTTGGTGGAGTTGATTGAGGAGTTAATGGAGTTATGTTCAGTTTAACTAATCTAAACATAATTGAGTCATTTGTATCTAGTTTAACTGATTGATACAATTAGTGAGAGTGGTGTGAATTAATTATAAATTAATTCACTAATTATAAACTCATTAATCAACTAAAGAATACATCAGTTAACTTCAGTGCATGGACAGTTTCAGTGGAGACCAGTGCAGAGATAGGTGAAAGAGCAGGTTAACTATCAGTTGTGACTATATTGTTTCATATTTTCAACAACCAGTTATTGGAGAAGCCCATGAGCATTGCGCAGTACAAGCCAGATGGTTTAAGTTATTTAATGAGCCATCCTACAACATTGATTACACAATAGAGGTTGGCTATCAGGTGGCAAAGATTGGAGCATGTGTTTTGCTAGATCTAGCTTGATTAGTGTGTAGCAATTGGAGGTTGTGCTAAGAGCTTGTGAGGAGCTTTGTACAATGATTGTTACATGATCTCTATGGCATATAATATACAAATAGTTGGCGGTTTTTAGCTTTAAGCTTTCCCATGAAATACTGTGTTCATATGTGTGATTTTTTATGGTTTTAATGTGCACATGCGATTGTTTTTATTTCCGCAATTAATGATCAATGGTAGAAGAGATTTTGTATTGTGCATGAAGTTAAAATAGTGTGTGATCAAGAGAAGATCAGTGAATAATATATCAGTTATTCAAATTTATACATGGTATCAGAGCGATATTGATCATTGAAGCAATTGCAAAACATTGAAGCGGATGAGTTTTGAGCTGGTGGAATTTGAATTTGCAGCAGTGTTTTCTTGGTGTCGAAGTTGAGATGTCTTTCAACGGATTGTGACTGGAGTATGCCCTTGAGGGCAGCTCGAATTATATTGCATGGAAGGACAGGACGGAGGCGATGCTGGATGACAATGGGTTGAAGGAGTTCATAGATGCAGAAATTCCAAAACCTACTTCTAGTGATGTTGTCGTACTTGACGCATGGCAAAAGAAGATAGCAAAGTGTCGAAGGATTCTGTTGGAAGGTGTGAAGGATCACATAGTGTCCATCCTTCATGGTAAAGCTTCTCCATTCTTGATGTGGAAGTCTTTGACAAATTTATTTCAAAGCAAGAGCGACCAGAGGAATTTGGCGCTCAAGGATAAACTCAGGAACATAAAAATGGAGAAAGGCGACAATATGTCCAAGTACCTCACGAAGTTCATCCAGTGCAGGGATGAGCTTGGAAGTGTGGGGGTTACTGTTGATGACAAGGACTTGGTGAGCTTGGCTCTCCTTGGGCTTCTGAAGAGTTGGAATTCCTATTAGCACTTTGTCAAAGGTAGGGAGAAATTGCCAGGATGGGAGCGACTTTGGTCAGATCTTGTAAAAGAGGAGATAAGGCAGAGTACCAGGGACAGATCTTCATCAAAGAACTCTGATGAAGAAAATTGCGCTTTGGCTACCAAAGCAAAGAAGGGGAAGAGCAAGAAATCTTCTCAATCCAGTGCAAAAGGCAAGAAGCAGGACATGTCCAAGGTGAAGTGCTTTCACTGTCACCAACACAGACATTACGCCACTAATTGTCCACAGAAGAATAAAAATAAGTAGGCTGCTAGATCTGCAGCTAGAGAGGCCTTAGCCTTGCAGTTTGAGCTGGATTTTTCGTTGATCGCATGCTTGGTCTCAAGTGTGATGGGTTTAGTGTGGTTTATTGACAGTGGTGCATCTTTTCACATGACAGGATATAGATATTTGTTTACTGATCTAGATGAGAAAGATCTTGGAATGCACATCGAGATGGGCGATTATGGTAGATATAGTGCGACCGGTATTGGTACCATTTCCTTTGAGAGGGATTCTAGTAAACCCTTCATATTGAAGGAAGTGATGCATGTTCCAGGATTGAAGAAGAATCTTATCTCTATGGCTATGTTAGAAGACAAGGGATATGATGTTGTCTTTAGAAAGGGAAAGGCTTTCTTGCGCAGTAAGGCAACTGGTGAGACCCGGAGGATAGGGGTTCGAGTTAAGAACCTTTATTAATTATAGGTAGATGGCTGCGCAGCAATGGCAGGCAAGGCAGAAGGAGTGGTGAGCCGGGATGATGGCGAGTTGTGGCACCAGATATTGGGCCACCTTCACCATGGAGCTTTGAAGATACTGTAGAATATTTCTATTGGGCTTCCTAAGGGTACTCTTGCACAGTCAGATCAATGCAAGGGATGTACCTTGGGAAAATTTGTGAAGGCCACCTTTCACAAGAAGGATAGTCGCGCCACGACAATCCTTGAGAGAATTCACACAGACGTGTGTGGACCTTTCTCAGTAGCTTCGACAACAAAGCACGGGTACTATGTGATATTTGTTGATGATTTTTCTCGTAAGTGCTGGATCTTCTTCATGCAGAAGAAAAGCAAGACATACTCAAAGTTTTGTGACTTCAAGGCACTAGTTGAGAAAGAATCGGGGACGCAGGTGAAGTCTCTTACGAGCGACAATGGTGATGAATTCATCTCTGGCGAATTCAAGGACTTTTGCAGCACAGAAGGAATTCGAAGAGAGCTCATAGCACCTCATAACCCACAGCATAATGGGGTTGCTAAGCACTACCAAGGAAAATGGTAATCATGATAAAACTTATTTGAATCGGTGACAAACTAAGGAACCCTTAGGATTCTCATGAAGCTATCAACCTTGAAGGAATCAGCTAGCTTAGCCATAAGAGTAAACTTCCTCTGTATCATCACCCTAGCTAAGTGTTGAAACAGATTTAGGACACTCTTAAAACCCATAGGACTGAAAAAACTCTGAAAACCCAAAAATATTTCAGATTGGTATTCAAATAAACATGGCGGTGGACCATAAAACATTTTACCTTCAAAAGAGCTAAAAATTTCCACCTGGTGACTCCACAATCCTAAAACAGACCTTAAGACTCCACTGGGAAACCCATTATCATCATAACATCATTTAAACTCAGTTAAGAAGACTTTAAATATTAAAGTTTTCTTGTTTAAAGATCAGTGAGCCTCCTAAAGATTGTCATATTTGGTTAAACTTTTCTTGTAAGTTGGGTCTGAAAAACATAGCATGGTGACTTCTAGAAGAGTTCATACTAGAGCCTATCCTGACCCAAATCCTCCTGAGATAGTTGATAATTCTGAAATAATTCTTAGGAAATCTCCTAAGTATCAAGCTTCAACTATTGTTAGATCACTCCATAGAGCTAATTCCGTCCCTGAAAACCTTACAACTCTACAAGATTCACAAGTTGACTTGAGAAACCCATTTAGAACTAGGTCACTTGATGATATAGATCAGATAGATTTAGAGCCTTCACTTTCATCCCAAGATAAAAGTGAACATCCTGGTAGTAGAGAAACTACTCCATTTGATTTGCATTTCCTTCATAATTTTGGTTTCTCTTATCCTAGATCTGCTCAACAATCTTTTGCTGGTCCATCCAATTCTGTTATCCACACATCCACTGTTCAAACTACACCATTCCATCAACCTTCTCCACTTGTAAACCCCCCACTTTTTCCACAACCTCCTTTCATGGCAACATGGTATGCTCCCCTAGTCCTGCCTTTACCTCTAGTCAATCTTTCACAGGAATGTCAGTTTAAGATACCATTGTATGATGCCAGTGGTGCTACTACTGCTTCACAACATGTGGATAAGATGAATGAATATTTTGACAGAAATGAGATTGATGATGAAACTGTCAAACTTAGATTATTTGCTCAAATTTTAAGGGGAGAAGCAAGAAAATGGTTCAAAGGCTTAACCCCTCACAGTATTAATGATCTCCAAGCCTTCCATCAGTTATTCTTAAACAATGGGAAGTTAAGAAAAACCCTCTCCAAATACCTTTGGACTACAAGAATCTCCAAAGAAACACTGGGGAAAGTGTTCAAGCTTATTGCACTAGGTTCAACAGTGTGTATAATACACTTCCCCCAGATCTAAAACCTCTACAAGGCTCAGCTTTATACAAGTTTCCTGAAGGATTTGATCCTGAAATGGCTTATCAACTTAGAGAAAGAGACCCTCTGACTCTAGAAGATATGCAAAAAGGAGCTCTTGCTGTGGAAGCTAATTTAATGGAGAAAAGAGCAAGAATGAGGAATGAGAAGAAAGTGTCCTTTAGAGAGGAATCTACACCTTCCACATCTAGCTCAAAGATGGAAAGAATGATGGAGAAGATGATGAAAAAGATGAGCATACTTGAGAGAGCACAAGCAATTCAAAATTAATCAGCTCCTCAAAACAGAAACCAATCTCAAAACCAAAATCAGAATTTCAGGAGAAATCAGCCTCAAAACAGACTAAGAGACCCTGATCAGGATATTATACCTCATTTTCATCAAAATTATGTGCGTGAGGTTGAATAAACAATAGAACAAACAGAGGAAGATGACATAAACATGTTGGGAGTAGAAAATGATGATTTTGAAGTTCATTACAATAGGAAACAAGGTCTATACACACCCTATGATGATAAAAGAGCAGAAGATGAATTTTATTATCAAGAATTGGAAAATATCATCATAGAAACTCCAAAAGAATATGACCTTAGGAGTAAAAGCAATCAGGAAACTCCCAAGACTAAGACCTCTAAAAATTCTACAAAAAGTAGCCCTGTGAATAAACCCAAAGTTACAAAACAGAAAGACAAAACAGTGGCTGGAAATTCTGATAAAAACAAAGAAAAGGGCACTCAAATTAATGAAAAATAGAGTGCATATTTTAGCAGCGCTAGTACTTCAGCTAGTGCTCCTATCAAGACAATTTTGACCAATGTAAATAGAGGAAATCAGCAAACTAATTTTGCTGATAGAGTGATAGTTAATAAGGCTGAAACAAGCATTTTAAAAAATCAGATGTCTTTTATTTTGGAACAGGAAATTTCCAAGATCAAAATCCCTATTCCCCTCACGGAATTAGTCACCCAAGATGTATATACATCACAAATTTTGAAGACTTTTAACATATAAGAGAATAATGACACTGTCAATCTTAATGATGACCAACCAGAGCTCATATTTGGTCCTAAGATTGAGGGTAGATATCAAGAAGGACCAGTTCCTCCTTTTTATGTTAGTTTAAAGATTCATGACAAAAGTTTACACAACGCTATGCATGATTCAGGGGCCTCTCATAACTTAATTCCTAAAGCCATAATGGAGAGCCTAGGCCTCGAAATCACTAGACCATACAAAGATCTTTACTCCTTTGACTCAAGCAGAGTGAAATGTTTAGGTTTGATCAAAGACCTATGTGTAAACTTAGCACAAATTCCAGCCAAATGTTTAGTAATGGATATTGTAGTGGCTGATGTACCCCCCAAGTATGGCATGTTGTTATCAAGATCGTGGGGAGCTAAGTTACAAGGAACAATACAAATGGATATGACATATGCTACCATCCCTGTTTTTAATCAAACTAGAAGACTTTATAGGGAATATCATATGCAATACATGGTTACCAGCCAAGAGAGACCACAAAACTCTCCTCTTTATTTTGTACATACAGGCCTTGATTCATTTATCCTTTTTAATGATGAAACAGTCAGTGAGCAAAAAACCTTAAATGGATTAGTGGCAGATATAGAAAAAGAGGAAGACAAGATAGAAGTATCAAAATATTTTTCCAAATCTGAAAATCACAGCAAACAAATCACAGGTCTAGAGCTGCAAATCAGTCATCCGTTGCTTTTCAACCTTGAGAGTCAAGAGAAGAGTCCTCAACACAAAGAAAAACATGAGGAAATAAAACAAATTCAACATAGTGTTGATCTACAAGAACAATCCAAAAGCACACCAGATGAAGAGGATAGTAGTCAAACTAGTGAATATGAAACTAGTCCTCTTTGGAGTATGAACTTTGATGGATCTTGCACTAAGAATGATGCAGGTGCAGAAGTGTGGCTTCAAAATGCAATGAACAAACATATTGAAGGGCATTCCTACAAATTAAACTTTCAATGCACCAATAACATAGTTAAGTATGAAGCCCTCCTTTTAGGCCTGCACCTATTGAAGAAATTAGGGGCCAAAAGAATAAAGGTTCATGGTGATTCTGAACTAACAATTAGGCAAGTGAATGGGAAATACACTGCAAAACATCCCAGACTTAGAGCCTATAGAAATGATGTCATGGATTTATTGAAAACATTCGATGAATTCAAACTTATATTTGTCCTAAGAAACCAAAATATCCAAGCTAATGGTTTAGCTTTTGCTGCTAGAACATGCCTAACTCCTTATGAAACCAAACAATGCACCACTCAAATCAAATTTAGACCAGCTCTCCCTGATAATGAAAAATATTGGCAAGTGTTTGATGGAGACAAACAGATAAAAGACTTCCTACAGTCCATAAATGAATTTGAACTACCAAGTTCAGATTCAGATTATGAAAATGACTGTCCTACTAAGGAAAATCTGCTTGATGAAGAAGTAAAGTCTCCAAAGATTGCTGTTATAAATCTGTTAGCTAATAAACTTGAACATAACACAAAAATTAGTGCAGATTTAGAAAAAGAAGACTTAGAAACATTGCAATCTAATACTCAAAATTTGCAAAAAGGTCTGGTCCCATTAGAAGAGTTGTTTAATTTCAATGATGTTGCTAAGAAACCAAAATTGGAGCCTGTTGAAACTGAAGTAGAAGAGTGTAATATAGGCAGTGAACTAAAACCAAAGATGATCAAATTGTCTAAAACTTTACCAGCTCACATCAAACTGAAATACATAGAGTTGTTTAAAGAATTTTCTGATGTTTTTTCAATGAGTTATGAGGATCTAAAGTCCAATGACATAGAGATAATTCAGCACAAAATACCCCTTAAATAAAATCAATAACCTTTTAAACAAAAATTGCGTAGAATAAACCATGTTCAATTACCTTTGGTTGAGAAAGAAATCAAGAAAATGTATGAAGCTGGAATTATTGTCCCTCTTAGATACTCAGAGTGGGTGTCTAATCTTGTGTCAGTGAGGAAAAAGACAGGAGAAATAAGGCTTTGTATTAACTTTAGGAACTTAAACAAAGCCTCATTGAAAGGCAACTACCCTTTACCCAAAATGGATCACATTTTACAAAAGGTAGTTGGTTCTAAAAGAATTTATTTTCTAGATGGCTTCTCAGGATACAATCAGATATTAGTACATCCTGATGATCAACTCAAGACATCCTTTACTACACCTTGGGGCACTTTCATGTATGTGAAAATTCCCTTTGGTTTAATGAATGTTGGTGCTACATTTCAGAGAGCCATGGATATTGCATTCTTGGAATAATTAGGCTACTTCATCATTATTTACCTTGATGATATCACTGTTTTTTCCAAAACAGATGAAGAACACCTAGAACACTTGAGAAACGTCTTTGAGAAATGTAGAAAATATGGGTTATCTTTAAATCTAAAGAAAACAATGTTTGGTCTCCAAGAAGGTAAACTTCTTGGGCACCTCATATCAGAAGAAGGGATAAAGATAGACCCAAAGAGGATTGAGGGTATATTACAAATCAATCATCCTAGAAACATCAAGGAACTTCAATATTTCATTCGAAAGATTAATTTTTTGAGAAGGTTCATACCCAACTTAGATGAACTCCTTAGGAACATAATAAACATGTTGAAAAAGGAAGAAGGAGTTAAATGGACCTTAGAAGCAAAGAAATATTTTGAACTGGTAAAACAAGCATTAACCAAAACACCAATTCTTATAAGTCCTGACTTTACAAAAGATTTTTTCATTTTTTTATTTGCATCAGAACATACAGTGGTTGTTGTCCTATTGCAGAAAAATCTAAAGGGACAAGAGCAACTAATTGCATTCTTTAGTAAGGCATTGAGAGATGCACCTCTAAAGTACAATATCATGGAAAAACAAGCCTTTGCCTTAGTCAAAGCCTTAAAAGACTTCAGAGTTTACATTTTACACTCCCACATAATTGCATTTGTGCCAAATTTAGTTGTGAAAGACATTTTAACACAGGACCCAGATGGAAAAAGAGGAAAGTGGATAGTTGTGATACTTGAATATGATTTAGAAATCAAGCCCACTAAACTCATAAATGGCCAAGGACTAGCAAGATTAATGGCTGAGTCTAATTTTGAAGCTCTTGATATAAACATGATAAATGCATTAGATGAACAAGAGGAATTGTCAACTCCCATTGTTGAAAATCATTTTATGAATTCCTCTTGGTATGCTGCTATTTTGAATGTTTTGCTCAATTTGAATACACCTCCTGGCTTGTCTAAAACAAAGGCAATATTTTTAAAGTTAAAAGCTGTAAATTACTGCATTTTGGATAAATGTCTTTATTGGAAAAATGCTAGTGGATTATTGCTTAAATGTTTGCCTGAGAATGATGCAGATAGGGTCAAGCATGAGTTCCCTGAAGGAGAATGTGGAGGCCACCTCTATTGGAAGAGAACTGCCAATAAAATCCTTAGAGTTGGTTACTATTGGCCCAACCTCTTTCAAGATGTCCATAAAATGATTATTGCCTATCATAAATGCCAACTCTTTGAAGGCAAAAGAAAATTGCTTCACTTACCTTTGCATCCAATCACTGTTGAAGCTCCTTTTCAGCAGTAAGGTCTAGACTTCATAGGGGAAATCCATCCACCATCATCTGCCGAACATAGATGGATTCTCACTGTAATAGACTACTTTACCAAATCGATAGAAGCTATCCCTTCTAGGTAAGCCAATGACTCTATTATCATAAAATTCCTTGAAAACCATATCCTCTCTAGATTTGGCTACCCTAGAAATATTATCACTAACAATGCTACTGCATTTGGATCCAAAAAAATAGTTGAATTCTTGCAAAAATATTAGATTACATTGGGCCATTCTACTGCTTATTACCCTCAACGTAATGCGCTGGCAGAATCCTCAAACAAAAGTTTGGTGAACATAATCAAGAAGTTTCTGGAGGACAATAAGAAATATTGGCACACAAAGCTAGTACATGCATTATGGGCTGACAGATTAACACTTAAAAAATCAATTGGAATGTCACCCTACCAGCTTGTTTATAGAGCAGATGCAATTTTTCCAACTAGTCTAGGAGTGCCAGTCATGAAATTGATCCAAGAAATACAGTCTGAGGATAATTATATGACGAGGAGAATAAATCAGACTATACATCTTCAAAAAACCAGAGAGGAGGTCTACAACAGAGCATTACAAAAACAAGAAAGCATCAAGAAGTTGTTTGATAGAAGGACAAAAGCTAGTAATTTCAACATTAATGACAAAGTTTTAAAGTGGAATTCAAGGAGAGAAGATAAGGGCAAGCATGAGAAATTTGATAACTTATGGCTTGGCCCTTATCTCATTCATTCTACTTCTAGTAACAATGCTTATTTCTTGCAAGAATTGAATAGAGCTGAACTTTTTGGAGGTCCTGTCAATGGCAGGATGCTCAAACATTATTTCTCTTGACCATATCAGTTTGGAAGCCTTTTTATTTTTCCTCATTGTGAATATCATATCCATCATTGCATTCAAAGTTAAAATATGAAAAAATTCAAAAACAATAGAAAGAGAAAAGATGGCAGATTGTAAAAACAAGAAAGGTATAGCCCCATACCAAAAAAACAAAGACAAAGTCTGAAAGTGTACAAGCTCAAATGCCACTCCAAAGAAACACACTCTTAGTTAGTCATACAGCCTAATCATGACTAATTAGTTTTCAATTTACTACTGATAGGTTAGTGAATTAGATTTTCCAAACAGCTTAATCTTGGCTTATCAGTTAGGTAGATTGGGATACAAAAATGAAGGTTCAAACAAGATAAAAATCTGAACTTATGAATTTCAAAAGATGAGTGGCTCTAATTAGATCAAATATTGAGCCAAAAATAGAAGAAAACTGGTTCTAATATGCCCAAAACTTGAACCAAAGAACAAAGATAAAAATAGCTCAAACAAGCCTAAAAACAGAGCTGGAAAAAAGATAATGAAGGATGTTCTTAAACTTTCAGATCTTAAGCCTTCACCATTTTGCTTTACTTTTCTACAATTTTAGTCTATGAGCAACTTTTTTTTATGCCATAGACCAACAACAAGTTAGACTGTTCAATTCTGACTTGTCTGCTTTTAAATTTCTGTTTTAGAAGTTAGAGAATAAAAATCTGTCAGACAATCTAATCCTGACAGATAGTAGTTAGGTAGAGAAGCTTATGAACTCAACTGCTTAATCTGAGTTCATGGAGAAATAAGGGTAGATTTAGATTAGGTTTATGTTTTCTCAAAAGAATAAAATGTTTGTAAAAAGAGTTCGCCAATCCAAATGCACTCTGAAAGAAGAAAAAATGTTAGATCATTAGGATTGGGTAAGTAGAAAGCTTGTTTTGATAAGAATTCCATTGTTTTTCATGGCTGCTAACATTGTCAGAGCAAAAGAAGATCAGCAAAATAAAGAAATTTGCAACCCAATGGATGAGGCATTGATCAGCTTCTAGAGAAGACATGTCTGAAGTTCTTGACACCTTCAAGAAGGTGCCATCCCCATGTGGAGCCACTGTTAGCCACCTATAAAAATTTGTCATATCAAATGGTGGCTAAGATATTTTTTAGCCTTTAAGAAACAATTCAAGACAAAATTGTTAGTTCTTAAAGTCTTATGATGATCTCCATCCTTTAAGATAATCTTCACTGTTGTTTCCCTCATAATCCTGAAAATCCTACTGTTTGCAAGGAGAAAGACTGCTCAAAAACCCATTTTCCCCCTTCATTTTACCCCTCCTTTCACTCATAATTGACCTCCATTTTTATCACATTTTTCTTCATAAAAATCCTTCCATAAGCCTCATTCAACCTTCAAAAGCACTCCAAAATCCCTTTTAAACCATTTGGTCTCCTTCCATTTCATTTTAAAAACTCCTTTTCCTTCTACTGAAACCCTCAAATTGGCTTAAAAACCCTGTTTTTAGCCTAAAAAAAACACTCATATTACATTATATAGAACTTTAGCCCCCGAGGGCTTAACTCCTATAACCCCCGCTTCTCATAAGATCGAGAGCCTCGCAACCGGGTGCTTAAAGGGCTTAGACTCCTCTCCAAACCCTGTCAAAACCTTATTTTCCTTTGTTATTTCATAAAACCCAACTTTTCATTATGTTTTAATAAACTCGACAGTTTGAACTTGCAACGAATATCGATCGTTGATCTAAACCGATCAACGGTCATCGAATCATCGCATCGCAAGTTCGCATTAGTTCCTTCCTTTTCTTCATGTCCTTCAAAAATTTTCCGATGCGATCCCTTAGAGCATTTCCCAACCGTTGATCATCCTTCCGATCCAACGGTCAATACACCATCGCATTGCAAATTTCCTTTGTGCTTTCTCTTGCCCTCCTCCGATGCCATTCTTCCCAATCAAATCTTAGCCGTCGAATCCATAGGAACCGACGGCTAAGATATCGTCGCACTCCACCCATGATTCTCTGCGTTTGCCCCTCCGACTAACTCTTAACCGTCGATCTGACTCCCAGATCCGACGGACAGTGCTCAATCGCATCGAAAAATTCCCTGGTGCCTTCCCTTTCCCTCCTCCTATTTGCGATCACCCTGATTATATCTCAATCGTCCATTTAATAGATCCTACGGTCCAGATCAAGCCCGACCTTTATTTGTTATTTCACAAGCCTAGCAGTTTAAACTTTTCGGTAAAGATCCACCGTTGATCTTTGCAGATCAACGATCCTTATTGCACCCGATCTCCACCCAACTCCCCGTCTCATATTTCTTTCATCACCCAAGATCGGATCTAGACCGTCCATCTTAAAGAATCAACAGTCGAAATGAAACCCGATAGGCCCAACTCTTTTGGGACCTACCCCTCACCTTGTAAAACTCTTGTCCACTCGTGAGTTGACACCTGGACTCCACTTACTCGTCCATGCGCAATTTCCCCCGTCGACAGATCTCGACCTTCCATTCCCGAGATCTAATGGTCAAGATCTAAACCGTCTTTGACCCTGCCCACTTTTTTCGCCTGCACATCTTACCCCATCACGCTCTCATTCCCACCGTCAGATCTCTCTGCCTTTCATCCGATGGCTAAAACTTCATATCGCGTAATTTTGCGCCTGAACGTTAATGCCAAAAAATTACGCAATATGGGTGGTATTAAAAGGACAGGTGTCAAGCAACGAAGCATATCGCGTTTTTTTGGAGAAATTTCAAAACCACTTTGGAGCTGCGCGAAACCAGCAGTTTTCTGCTAAAAACCACTCCTCCCCAATATAATTCTTCATTTAATCTCAATCGTCGATTGCTTTAATCGGACGGCTCTGACTTAACGCGATCACAGTTCATTTCCTTCTTCCCCTTTGCCCCAAAGGACTTCATCAGAAGATCATGGCCGTTCAACCATGTAATCTAACAACCTAAATCCAATCGCCATTCCAATACATTTCCCCCACTATATGAACTTTAGATCTAATCTCCACCTTTCATTTCTTACATCCAACGGTCCCGATTAAACTTCAACCCCCAGATCTTTGCCCTCGCCTGTTTTTCTGAGCATTTCATCGAGGCTTCTTCGCCATCGATCTCCAAATATCAACGGTCCTGATTAAAACCTCCCTCCCATTTGCATTTCTCCCTCCACATTATAATTCCTGATCAATCTCAGTTGTTGATCAATCTAGATCAATAGCCCAGACTTAATCTTCCATCCACTTACCCAACCGCCTCCCCGTCAAACCTATCGAGCAATCTTGATCATCGATTGATCTGGATCGACGGCCACGATTTATTCTCACGCCCAAAACGCCCTTTGACCTATTCTTCACGGTTTTTCTTAATTTTGTTCGTTTTTTGCAGGTTTTAAAGCTTTTCCACAGTTTGTTAAATGAAATCAAGGGACTGGGATGACGATCCCTTAGGCCATTATTCATGAGGAAGATCAATCTGCAGGGTCCACATCATAATTTATCTATGCCTCATGAGCACTGATAACATTATAAAGCCCTCTGCGCCTCTGCAAGAACAACAAAAACACAGTGAACCTTAATTATATAGAGAGTATCAGTGTCAAAGGATATGATCAAAGCAGAGATGAAAAATTAAAGTTTTAACACAGTTTTGAGGGATTAAGGCATAAATTCAACTATCAAAGGCCTAATCCACATAGTTAAAGACAGTAAGAAAACCTGAAGATAAAAATTAAGCCTAATCAGACCTAAAATGCAGATCAAAAGCAAATTAACAGTGTTTTAGGGAAAAACAATGAGATCTATCAGTCCGAGAAGCCTCCACTGCCACATCCGAGGCAAATTGAATCCTCTCCAACTACCAAAGTGCCACCTGCATCTTTCGATAAATCAGAAGAAGGCAGAGTTATTGCCTCAGTCAATGATATTTTTCCTAAAATATAGCCAGAGTTATTGCTAACTCACCTCAAGTGTTTTTAAGTCAACAAAATCTGCCCAGCAAGCTTAATACTTAATGAAAATCAATTAATATAGAGGAAATAGCAAAAACCTTCTCCATTGAGCCCCTCAAAGGCCAAGAAGCATTAAATTGTATTAATTAAGTCTAGAGATATTTTCTCTCATCCCACCTCCTCATTTCTTCTATAAATACTTCTATAGAAGATGAGATAAAGGTTGGTCTCTGAATATTTGATGCATGTAAATAGTTTTCTAAAGCTGATGTAAGCTCTGTTTGTAACTGAGGATACCTAAGTTGAGATGAGAAGTTTGAAGCTGTAGAGACCCACTGGAATTGAAGATTGTAACTGGTTTGAACATAAAATACAAGTTGATTTCTGGGATCCTGGTCTATGTCAACGGTGATGTGTTTCTTATTGTAAATTGTTATTTTCTTTTTGTTACCATTCTTTCCACTTTCTCTGATAAAGAACAACAAATATAGAGTTGTGATTTACTCTTACAAGTACCCTACTCTCACTAATAATATGTTTTCCTCCAATTGTGTATTCGAGAATGATTTAATACAGTCCAAGCAGTTAAGGAATGTTAGTGTTCCCACGCCTTACTGTCTAAACTTTAAACATTGTTCTTGAATGTTATTTTCAGTTTCTGCTAAGTAAAGTTCAACTAGGGAAGTCTATGGTTAGCCCTGTCCTCTAGTTTTATCTCCAAAGGATGTATGAAAGTTTCCCTAAGAGTATGTTGAAAGCAGGATAGGTTCAAAGTCCTTACTTGATCTCAAACTACTTTTATGTTTATCTTGAATGTTTTCCATTTGAATATGCTGAAAGCGAGATAAGTTCAAATTCCTTACTTGATCTTAAGCTATTCTTTTTTTTGTTTTAAATGTTTTCTATTGAAAGTGCATCAAAAGCAGGCTAGTTTCAAAGTACTTACCTGATCTTAGATTACTTTTATGTTTTTCTCAAGTGCATGCCAAAAGCAGGATAGTTTCAAAGTACTTACTTGGTCTTAGGCTGCTCTTTGTTCTTCATTTTTTTGTTCTCCATCCCTTATTGTTTTCATTCCATAAAATCAACTTAAAGAGATCCTTTGACATAGATGACTTGCCCCATGGATCACTCTCGAACCTTGTTGTTTCGATTAAATCCTATTATGACCCCATAGCCCAATGGATTGAAGCTGCTTCTTGCCTATTTTGTTAGCTGAACCAATTCTTTCACTTTCATACACCTTCACCCTTCATTTAGACTTCCTTCACCTTCCGTAGAAATTTCTTGTTTTCCCACCCCGGTTTTCAGTTTCACCTTATTTCTCCTTTTAGTTAAATGCCCTTTCCCATATCCTTACATTCAACAACAAGAAAATAATTTTTTGCTAAAAACACAAATTCTGAAAAATTTATAGAATGCTGGAAAATGCAGAAATAAAAATCAAAAAGCTCAAAACAGCCATTCAACACATTTAAACACTGAGATTTTTGGTCAACATGACCCTGGAAAAACCCCCTACAACTCTTGGGGAAAACTAGTTCGAAAGCTTCTCTTTTATTTTCTGAATATTGCTTTTTATAGTGAAACAAGAAAAACTTAGAAAAAATTCCAGCAACCAATTTACAGACTTATCTTGATTTCTGTGCTTGCACACTACCTCGAAAATTGTGCCAAATCAGCAACAACAGAAAACAGAAAATTTACAGCACCTTAGGATAGCATTAAATGTTGTAAGGCCACCTCGAGAAGCATGCCGGAACAGCTGTACTTTGCTGTACGGACTGTACAGATTTTGTACAGCAACCTCTCTCGAAATTCATGCCAAAAATCTGGGCTGTGCTACTGTCATCTTCCTCGATTTTTGTGCCGAAAATGACAGCCACCCTCTTCCTTGGAAAACGTGTCTAATTTTTGTGCCTTGAAGTGTGTGCTTGCTGTTGTACCCTCTTCCTCGATTTCTATGCCTCCTCACTTGGAAACACTACCTCTCCCTTGTTGTATAGATTTTCTACCTCGATATGTGTGCCAATAAATGTTGTTGTACCTTTGCTGAAATCTCTTCACTGCTGCCCTCCTTCTTCTCACTGCTCAGAAAAATCTCCAGCTCTCCTCCTCTCCTTCTTCCAATGTGCTCATGAAAGAATGAATGACATTTTCTTCCCTTTCCTCCTTTAACCTAACCCTAAGTGACTTTTTGGGGAATCCCTAAATCTAATGGCTGAAATAGATTTAGATCTAGGGTTGAGATTAAATGCTCATTTAAATCTCACTTTCTATTTTTTAATTCAACCCACTTTAATAAAGACCCACTTAGTCATTTATTTCCAAAGTCACTTTTCCTTTCTAATTTTACATTGACTTTATTAAAGTCACTTCAAAATTAGACTTTAGTAACTTTATCACTTAAAGTCACTTTTAAATTAGATTTGACTTTATAAAAATTATAAAGTCACTTTAGGAGAAAAATTAAATTCTTTTGGACATTTTTCCCTAGGCCAAAGATCAAAGCCTTAGGGAACCACCTGTCCTCCGGTAACCAAATTTCAACACTCCCTCTTACCGAGGAAGGTGTTCCTCACCACACCCATCTTGTCTCTGAAGTAGACATGCTTGCCCCGTGGTAAGGCTTTGGTAAGAATATCTATAACCTGCTCATCCGTGGGAATATATTGAAGCTTCACAGCTCCCTTCTGCACATAGTCTCTAATAAAATGATATTTGATCCCGATGTGCTTTGACCTGTCATGAAATACTGGATTCTCCGTGAGTTTAATGCAACTCTGATTATCACAGTAAATCACTGAAGGTCTCAACGGCTGACCAAATAAGCCAAACAACATCTTGCAAAGCCAGATGGCCTCACAACTAGCTAGACTGGCTGCCATATACTCTGCTTCTGCTAAACTCAATGCTACTGATTGTTGCTTCCAGGTAAACCATGACACCACTGCCGAACCCAACCCAAAACAGCACCCTAAAGTACTCTTCCTATCAGAAGCACAACCTGCCCAATCAGAATCAGTGTAACCTACCAATCTCACTCCATCCCCCTGCCTGTATTCTAGACCATAATCCACTGTTCCCTGCAAGTACCGCAAAATGTGTTTTGCAGCCACCCAATGAACCTTCCTAGGCTCACACATAAACTGACTCATCGTGTTGACTGCAAAACAAATATCTGGCCTAGTGTTGACCAAATACATCAAGGAACCAATCAACTGTCTCTACAATGTGGGATCCACCAACTCAGAATCCAAAGCATGAAGCTTCTTCTAGTTGGTGATCATCGATGTCGACATGGGTTTACAATCCTCCATGTGGAATCTGCCAAGGATATCCACAATATACTTCCCCTTCCCCAGGAAGAAATGCCCCTCCTCCTACCACACCTCTAAACCCAAAAAGTAATGCATCAAGCCGATGTCCTTCATCTCAAACTCTGCAGCAATATCTCTCTTGCAATGCTCTATGAGTCTCTCTTGGGTTAAAATACTCATAACCAGTTATTCCTCCAATTTGAATGACTAAGTCATCCACATACAGCACCAGAATGAGAGGCTCCTCACCTATCACAATGTATTAAAGGTTCGGATTTGCCTCACTCTTTGTGAAACCCATCTCCTGCAAGTATGTATCTATCCTTGAGTACCAAGCTCTAGGAGCTTGCTTCAGGCCATAAAGGGCCTTCTTCAATCTGCACACATGGGACTCCTTCCCATGCACCTCAAAGCCCTGTGGCTACTCAATGTACACCTCCTTCTGTATGAAGCCATTGAGAAATGCGGTCTTCACATCCATCTGGTGGATCTTTCAACCCATCTCTGCTGCTCTCGATATAATGGAGCAAATCGAATTATATCGAGCCACAAGAGTGAAGGTCTCCTCATAATCAACTCCCTCTACCTGGGAGAACCCTCTAGCCACAAACCTCGCTTTGAATTTCTCAATGCTACCATCTGCAGCATGCTTTACCTTGTAAATCCATCTGGAAGTAACCACGGATTTTCCCTCAGGCCTCGGCACCACCTCCCAAACATCATTCTTCATGATAGAAGAATACTCCTCCTGCATGGCCTCTCTCTAGACCTGCTGGCTAGCTGCCTCCTCATAGCTAGAAGGCCCAGAGTCAAGGATGTTGGTAGCCATTTCCATATAGCTACAAAACCTCTCAGGTGGTCTTCTCTCTCTGACCAGCCTCTTAGGCGCAGCAACAGATGTGGCCTCTCTCAAGGTGTCCTGAAGCCATTTGGGCTTCCTCTTCCCTGAGCACACTTCTCCCATTGGAGAATGAAACTCCTCCTCCTCATCATCATCAGGAGTCTGAACTCCTGACTATCTGTCTGTTGTCCTCCTGCCTGCACCTGAACCTGTAGAAGCTGAGGTACCGTGTGAATTATCCATCAGTGGACTCCCTAGTGAACTGCTCTGTGGACTGCTCTGCATGCTGCCCAAAGCACCACCCCTCTGATTCTGCGAGCCACTACTCACTGATGGACCAGACATCGTCATAGATGTACCTCCAGATCCTCCTGATCCCTGCCCGCTAGATCCCCGCGACTAACTCAGTTGTTTCTGAGGGTCTGGCTGATCCAGATACTCTAACTCCCATGACCTCCTGAAGGCCCTGTCCTCCTCGAACTTCACATCCCGCCTGACAACAACTTTCCTCTGTGCAGGAATGTAAATCCCAAAGGCCTTTGAGGTCTCACTGTAGCCCACAAAGATACCCTTCTCCGTGGTGAGCTCTAGTTTGGTCCTCTTCTCCTTGGGTATGTAGGAGTATGTAATACACCCAAAGATACGAAGATGACCAATATCGGGCTTCTTCCAAGAAAAATCCTCTTCTGGAGTCATATGCCCCAAGGCACGATGCGGACTCCTGTTCTGCAAATAAAAAGCAGTGTTGCAGGCCTCTGCCCACAATAACAATGGCAACCCATGATCATGTAACATGGCTTTGGCAGCCCCTCCGATGGATCTGTTCTTCCTCTCCGCAACCCTGTTCTGTTGGGGGTTGTAAGGAATAGTGAACTCCCTCCTAATGCCTGCCTCTACACAATAGTCAACAAACTCTCCAAGGGTGTACTCTCCCCCATTGTCCGACCTCAAGGACTTGATCTTCCGACCTGTCTGTGTATCCACAAGAGCTCTGAACTCCTGAAACTGCTTGAAGACCTCACTCTTGGTCTTCAAGAAATAAATCCAGGTCCTCCTGGAGTGATCATCAATGAATAAAACATAGTACTCATATCCACTCAAAGAAACATGAGACATCCAACCGCTCACATCGGAATGAATCAAATCAAGTATCCTAGTCGCTATGTTGTCACTGCTGGGAAAAGGGGATTTGGCAAACTTGCCCATCGCACATCCTCTGCAAGTATCAAAGTGATCAGTACTGAAATTTGGCACACCTGTAGTGATCTCCCGCAAGGTCCTCAAGGCTCCATGGTACATGTGCCCCATCCTGCGGTGCCAAATCTCACACAGCTCAGAACTGCTAGCTCTACTGTCGATACTACTTCTCAATGCCAAAAGGGGCTGAAATGCAAACTTGTACACCTTTGCATGGCATACACTTATCACTCTAGCTAAATCAGGTGGAGCGCCCTTGGGATATATCAGCACCTATCCTCTCCTGAACAGTATCTCATATACTTTATCCTCCAAAGCTGAGACGAATATGAGGTTCTTCCTCATCCCTGGCACATAAAGAACATCTGACACCTTCAAGGGAGGTTTGGGTTCCCTATGAAATGTCAATGTTCCCACACCGACTGCTCTAACAACTCTGTCATCACCGAGTACTACCTCTATATCAATGCCACTCTCTGAAAGCTCTGAGAAGTACTCATGGACTCCTGTCATATGACGTGAAACCCCACTATCCACATACCAGATACCCGAAGATGCTCCGCTAGTCGAGGGAAATGCATGATCCCTCTGAACCTCTGTGGCAGGTGATCCTGCACTAGAGGAATCACATGCAATGAACCCAAACTCTCGGTCAAAGCGATCTGTAAAGTCCTCAACCTCTGCTGATGCTTCCATTCTAGTTCTTCCCCTTCTTCTTCTTCTTCTCTAGACACACAACTGCATAGTGTCCCATCTTCTGACAATTCCAACACTTCACCTTGGAATAGTCCTTCTGTGTTACCCTGTTTACCTTTACCTTTGCCTTTGCCCCCACCACTTCTTGTGGAATCTTGCTTCTTTCCTTTGCCTTTCTTGCCTCCTGCCAACAGTGCTACATCCTCATCCTGCTCAACTGGCGTGGCTGCCCCAAGCTGACCCTTCCTGATCACTGTCTGAATGCAATCATCCCAAAACCTCTCCCATGTGGGAAGGGTCTCACGTGCACAAACCCCGTCAGCAAAGTTCATCCATGAACTGGGGAGGCCATTCACTACAATCCGCACCAACTCAGTAGGTGGAATGACCTCTCCAACTGCTGCCAACTCATCTCTCACATTAGTAATCTTTGTGAGATATCCAGTTGCACTATCAGTCTTACCCATCTTAATGGTCTTCAGCTTCTCCTTCAGGACCATTTTCTGGTTCTCATTAGTACTCTAGTAGAGATTGGTCAATGTTGTCCACATCTCATGAGCATTTCTCTTTCCTCTCACATGAGGAATGCAATGGTCTTTGATTCCGTCTAGAATTAGTCTCTTACCCTTGTTGTTCTTTCTATTATATGCTGCCAACTGAACAGCATCAGTAGGCACATTAACAGGCTGCTGTTGGGTATGAACCATGATATCCCAGACTTCTGCCTCCTCAAAGATACTCTGCATTCTCTCCTTCCAAACGTTGTAATTGGTATGCCCATCCAACCTATCCTCCACCCTCAATCCCAATGACATCCTGCTGTCCTAAAAACTGAAAAATAACACTGCTGTAGTAAAGATAAAAATTATGTGTGTGAAAAATCAGCTTGCTGGAATTTTCTGAGTGAAAAATCAGCAGACTGTATTTTTCTTCTTGCTGTCCCAAACTGCACTTTCAGCACCCAAGCTCTGATACCATGTAGAAATTTCCTGTTTCCCACCTCGGTTTTCAGTTTCACCTTATTTCTCGAAATAGTTAAATGCCCTTTCCCATATCCTTACATTCAACAAACTGGAAAATAATTTTTTGCTGAAAACACAAATTCTGGAAAATTTACAGAATGCTGGAAAATGCAGAAATAAAAATCAGCAAGCATAAAACAACCATTCAACACATTTAACACTGATATTTTTGGTCAACATGACCCTGGAAAAACCCCCTACAACTCTTGGGGAAAACCAGTTCGAAAGCTTCTCTTTTATTTTTCTGAATATTGCTTTTTATAGTGAAACAGGAAAAACTCAGAAAAAATTCTAGCAACCAATTTACAGACTTATCTCGATTTCCATGCTTGCACACCGCCTCGGAAATTGTGCCAAATCAGCAACAATAGAAAACAGAAAATTTATAGCACCTTAGGACAGCATTAAATGTTGTACGGCCACCTCGAGAAGCGTGTCGGAACAGCTGTACTTTGCTATACGAACTGTACAAATTTTGTACAGCAACCTCTCTCGAAATCCGTGCCAAAAACAGAGCTATAGTTGTTGTCCTCTTCCTCGATTTTTGTGCCGAAAATGACAGCCACCCTCTTCCTTGAAAAACATGCCTGATTTTTGTGCCTTGGAGTGCATGCTTGCTGCTGTACCCTCTTCCTCGATTTTTGTGCCTCCTCACTTGGAAAAACTGCCTCTCCTTTGCTCTACGGATTTTCTGCCTCGGTATGTGTGCCGATAAATGCTGTTGTACCTTTGCTGAAATCTCTTCACTGCTGCCCTCCTTCTTCTCATTGCTCAGAAAAATCTCCAGCTCTCCTTCTCTCCTTCTCCCAATCTGCTCATGAAAGAATGAATGACCTTTTCCCTCCTTTTCCTCCTTTAACCTAACCCTAAGTGACTTTTGGGGAATCCCTAAATCCAATGGCTGAAATAGATTGAGATCTAAGGCTGAGATTAAATGCTCATTTAAATCTCACTTTCTATTTTTTAATTCACCCCACTTTAATAAAGACCCACTTAGTCATTTATTTCCAAAGTCACTTTTCCTTTCTAATTTCACATTGACTTTATTAAAGTCACTTTAAAATTAGACTTTAATAACTTTATCACTTAAAGTCACTTTTAAATTATATTTGACTTTATAACTTTATAAAGTCACTTTAGGAGAAAAATTAAATTCTTTTGGACACTTTTCCCTAGGCCAAAGATCAAAGCCTTAGGGAACCACCTGTCCTCCGGTAACCAAATTTCAACACCTTCATATATCTTTGCCCAACCAAAACAAACAAAAGCCTTGTTCTTTATCACTAGCCTAATATCACATTTCAAACCTTAAAATATAAATCTATCTTTGCACTTATAGAGAGATCCCTCTCTGGATTCAGGAGGATTAGATCCTAGAATCCCAAAGTGGTTCAAATGTTGTCTCTGTAGCTTTATTCTTGCCAATCTGATGAAATTATAGGGAGCTAACATAATCTTCAATAGAAGAGTCTTGGTGAGGAGAATCTTACGCTCAGTAGTAAGACGAAAAAGGGCAAACAGAATTCTAGCAATGGCAACAAGGACTTGAGCAAAGTGAAATGCTTTTCATGTAATGAGTTTGGCTATTATGTGAGCTAGTGTCTACATAAGAGAAAAGGAGGGAAAGAGAAGAAGATTTACAGTCGAGGAGGATGATTTCACTAGGAGATTTGATGAGGAATTTTCTCTTATCGCTCATTTCTCCAGGAGCACCATTTGTGAAGGTGCTTAGTTACCATATAGTGGCGCCTCGAAGCACATGACAAGAACACAAGAATTGTTTGAGATCCTAACCGAGTGGGACTCTTATCTACATGTGAATATTGGTGATAAGAGTCAGCATGCAATCATAGGAACCACAATTTTACCTTTCAAGATCGAGTCAAGTAGATTGATGGAAGTCCAAGATGTACTTTGGGTACTAGAGCTCGGATGTAGCATCCTTTTTGTCTCAAAAATTGAGGCAAATGGGTTTTATGTTCTATTCCTTAATGGAAAAGTGATGCTCAAGCTTGATGGATCTAACTCTAGCCCAAGGGTGTTTCTTGGAGTAAAAAAGAATGGTCTATATAAGCTAAAGGGAAATATTATTAATCAAGGAAAGAAGAAGGTTTGAGAGGCTCAAAGGGAGTCAAGTTCCATTGGGAGCTCACCGATTCAAAGGGAGATTCAACAAGCCCAGAAGGGTGCATCGTCAAAGAGAAGAAAGGAGACTTCCATAACTGACAAGAAGGAGCCATGGAATGGCTTTAAAAGCCTATCAAGAAAAGAAGTGGGAGGCTTTTAGTAACAAGGAAACTTCCAAGAATGGTTTTTCTCTTGCAGCAAGTTTTGATTTTTTTATGAAAGATTTTTATGATGAATGTTGGAGAGCAGTCGTGGAAGAGGATTGTGTTCTAGTGTGGGAAATGGAGAGACTTCCAAGAAATGGAAGCACCACCCTCGCTAAGAGGGTGTGTTGAAATTGGGTGGCATCGGAAGGTATTCTCACATGCCATTAGTGCTAGGCTTGTAAGAGAGAAATTTTCATAAAGTCTCATTTTATGTGTATGAGCTTTGCAACCAAGTTGTGAGCTTTGTACCCAAAGTGATGGGATGTTGTGCCCAAGGAGAGAATTTAATGTTCTAATTTAATGTTGAGTTTGATGTCAAAGTTTTCTTAAAGGACAATGGGGCTTCCAAAGGGACCTTTGTTCTAGTGTATATTACAGACCAATGGAGAGGCTTGAGGAGCAACTCATATGGACAAGAAGTGATGGATTCTTCTTGATTGAGATCTGAGATTTTCCAGAGGTTATCATAGAATTGCAACAAGGGAAGTAGGATTATCTTTTGGGAATATTCTTCTTGGTTATTGTAATTTTTGTTTGCAAGTAATGTTAAGGAGGTTTAACAGACTTGACCTAGCTACATGACAAGCAAGGAAGAATTGTTTTCTATGTTAAAGCCTAAAAGTACATAGGTCACATCTAGGAAAAGAGGTCGTAGCTAGGAAAGGAGGAAGAAACTAGGAAAGGAGGCCACAACCTATTTAAGGTTGTTGAAATATGCCACAACTAGGAGAGGTTGGTCGCAAGCCAAAAAAGAAGGCCACGATCAGAAAGGAAAGGGTTATGACCTTGTGGAGTATAGTGCAAGGGGGCGAGAGCCTGAAAATTGCTACAGGAGGTAGTTGAAGTATTTTGGAGGCTTTAAAGGCCAAGCCAAGTTGGAATATTCTTGGCTAAGAAAGGTTGGGAAGCCCTATTTTTCTACAATAGTTTTGTCAGGGTAACATAGGCGTCTCTGTGATCAAATGACTACCACAGTGTTGATATTTTGAAAACCACAATGTTGATATTTGGACTGACGAAGTCTTGATAATGCAGGAAAATTCAATTTTTCTTGCATTATTAGAGGACAAATCCTCAGCCTTAGGTATCTTGTCAAAGGGTTTGACATTGTTCTCTAGACATTTTCTAAGGATTATAAAGGGCCACTATCCCTTGTACAAGAGCCCTAAATATTATTGTTAAAAGAAAAATAAGAAATCAGTTTTGGGAAATAAATATTATGTATTGTGCATGATCCAATTGCTAGTATATTTTGTTGTGAAAAAGTTGTTTCTAAAGTTAGGCATTTCAGCTTGTTTATGTTTTTTTTGTTTTGTAAAACTGCCCAAACATAGACCAAACATGGGGTGCATGGAATTCTAACATAACTATCTTACAACGTTGTTGTTCTTATTCAAATTTTTCTATTATTTCTTAAATATAGTAGGCCAATCCCTTATTGTTGTAATGCCTTCAACAATCCCTGCAAAGTGACCATGCTCTACCATCTCTTTTGTTAATGCTTGGGATGCTTCTCATTATTGATATATTATTAAAATCATGAAACCTTTTAAAAATTTTTATCTACAAATGTTTTAAATAAAGTGAATCTATGCACTAAGGAATACAAATGAGAGTGAGGGGTACACAAAATATTTACCTTCCATTAAGGTCATCTTCGGGTTCTTCAACAATTAGATCTATAATATCAGGCGCCAATGGGTCCTCTTAATGATGTTTAACAAGGTCTTCAAGTATTGCATTCTACACATCTATGACTTTCTTCTCCTTCTAGTGAGTTAGCTAAGGCAATTAAATATTTAAGTGTCTTTTATTTCATCCAAATAACTCTTATAAAGCTCAAACATTAGATATTTTATTTCCTTTTAAGTGTCAAGGAAAACATTAACCAAATCAATAGGTTGATCATTTATTTCGAAATCACCCCATCTCTTTCTAATGATTCTTTCAAATTCATCCCAACAAGAAATGTTATTCTAAAGTGGATTGTCGAACCATGCTTTTACTCTTCCTTCAAAAGTATGCATAGAAAGCCGCACATAAACATTATGATGTGATATATCCCCCACGCACAAACAATCGTAAAATTGAAAAACGTTCACTCCACTAATGTGCAAATATCTAAATCAAATTGAAAGTACATCCTTTTGGCTAAGGAAAGTATAAGGGAAACACTCAATACTTAAAAGACATAAAAAACACCAACTAGCCATAAAATGCATTCTTCTTCAAATTGAAAAGTTGATTTGAAACTATAACACATTACATCTTTAAATTTTTCATACCAAATGGAGTCATCTAATGAGAAACTGAATCTTCAATAACAAATCTCTCATCACATTATTGTAACCATGTCTATTAAATCCAAGATAGTGACTTTATCCCCATCAACAACAACATTTTATTGCCTCCAAAATATGTACTTCAAAAGATTAGTCCAATCAAGTACAAACCCCAAAGCAACTTTAGGACATCATCCACTGTCACCTTGATTATCATCCTCCTCACTTTAGGTTAGTGCTCCTCTGGCACAATGAAGGGTTCCCTTAGATAAAATCGGTAATTTTTTGTTAATGTATAGTTGAAAATCATATTAGTGAAATGGGTTGTTTTAATATATTACAGTAGAGACTTGGTTGAATTAAAGATGACAAGTTCCTTATGGGTTATTGAGTCAAGGTAGCAAGATGAAAAATCAACATTGAATGGAATGGAAAAATCAATAAGGCTACCATCAATAAACCCTATCAATTATATCACACAAATTAATATGAAAACTAAATGAAATGCTCGTAAAGATCCATATTCATCTCTAAATAATATCAACCAATATATCGCATAATCATGTTAGGTCCCTATATAAATAGTATAGTCCCTTATTGTTGTTAGTGTAACCCCCTTATTGTTATTTTTGTACCCATGTAACCCCAATATTTTTATTATTGTCCCCTTATATTATTATTGTTAGGTCGGCTAGGATTATATTGTGATCTCATGCACTCCTATATAAAGGAGGTTTTGTCATTTGTATCATCCAAGAATTTTTCATATATGTAATGTATTGGAGGTTTCCCCCTCGAATTTTTTGATTTCTAAGGTGTTGACCTCTCTGTTCTTCTATATTTTGAGTTGGTTTCATAACATTTGGTATCAGAGCTTTGGATTCTAGGGTTTCGCTGCTCCAAACAAGACATAGTGGCATTTTCTCTATAACTTTGTTTCTACGAAGGTTTAAAAGCTGAAATTTTTATAGAGTGCAGCTGAAACCCTGAGGAACGTCGTGTAAAAATTTCAGATCTTGGTTAATAATATTTTCAAAGATATGATCTGTGGAAGTTAGAGTTTTTTCAAGCTCCTGAATTTCACCTAAAACATGTCATCGTGGAATTTTCGCTATAACTTTTTTTTACTAAGGTTCAGAAACTGAAATTTTCATAGAGTGCAGCTGAAATCCTAAGGAACGCCGTGTAAAAATTTCAAATCTTGGTTCACAATATTTGTGGAGATATGATCTGTGGAAGTTGGGATTTTTTTAGGCTCCTAAATTTCATCTCAAAGAGGTGACCGTGGGAAAATCGTCATAACTCTCTCTCTGAGCATCGGATTGGAGTTCTGTAAAAAGTGGCCGCAAGTAAACAGACTGTAGTTTCCCATGTATCAATTTTAGAGCCGAAGGAGGAAACAGTGACACGTGGCACGTCGTACAAGTTCGATCTATTGAATCAGTCCATAATTAGGTCATTGTGGGATATTGAGCATAACTTTGCCTTGAAGAATCCAAATAAGGTCAGACATGTGGCGTTTGAAAGAAGATTCAGAGGGCTACTACAGGGTCGAATTTCAGATATTACAGATCCACAATTACATAGATAATTCAGTTTCATTATCGAGCTCCTTAAAAGCAAGAAAAAAGTGTGTATTTTTTTTCGAATTGCATAAGTCTTGTGTGAAAAAACAGTTTGAATTGATTCCAATGGCATATTGTAGAATAAATATCAACATTGGGTTCTAAAATGCCCCCTAAAAAGAATTCAACACCCATTAAACCTTCAGAAGGCTCTACTATGACTCATGAAGACGAAGAACTGCAACATAACATGTCAAAATTACAAGAGCAAGTGCACCAAATTTTGTTCTTGCAAAGAGCAGCAAAAAATGAAATGGAAGTTTTGAAGAAAGGGATGGAAGTTAAGATGGATGGTTTGAAGAAAGGCATGGAAGCTAAGATGGATGGCATGGAAGCTCATATGGATGACATGAAAGACAACATGGAAAATGTGAAGAATGATCTAAAAGCAAACATGGAAGGTTTGACAAAGTTGATACAAGAAATGTTTCCTAATGGCAAAAATATAGTAGAGGAAACTCATGATGAGAACAAAATAAATGTTAATCATGATTTTATAAAATCTAATGTTAGATGTAAGAAACGCCATATTTCAAAGATAGATATGAGGAAGTTTGATGGCAAGGATCCAGTAACATGGATACTACAAATGGAGCAATATTTTGATCTCAATAATGTGCAAAACACACAAAAGGTATGCATTGCAACTTTACATTTAGAAAAAAATACATTTGTATGGTATCGATGGCTTTTATCCCGTAAAAAAATTGTCACTTGGTCAATTTTTATGGAGGATATGGTAGCACATTATGAGGATACAAAGAGCAACACCTTCTTTAGCCAATTAATAAATCTCAAACAAAAGGGTTCAGTGGTGGAGCACATTGAGAACTTCCAAAAATTGAATATAAGGGTAACTGATATTCCAAAGGAACACAGGATTGATGTCTTCATAGAGACTTTAAAGGATAACATCCAACATGATGTTTGCATTTGAGAACCTAATTCATTGGAGAAGGCATTCAGTATTGCAAGAAAAATTGAAAATAAAATTATGGCGACAAGGAAGCCTACCACTCACATCTATAAAGATGGAAGTGTTGTTACTCCTGAACTTCCACAACCTACAAGGTTGACGCCACAACAATTAGAAGAAACAATAGCAAAAGGGCTTTGCTACAGTTGTGATAGCAAATACACTAAAGGTCATAAGTGTGCTGAGAAGAAATTATTTTACATAGATTGTGAAGTGGAGGAATAAAATGAACAAGAAACTTCAAAAGAAGAGGATATACACTAGGAACCAACCCTAGAAGAAGAAGAAATGAGTTCAACTATATCATGCAATGCATCGGCAGGTATTACCACTCCTCAAACTCTCAAGATAGAAGAACATATCAAGAAGAAAAAGGTAATAGCATTGATTGATTCGGGTAGTACCCATAATTTTATCCATTGTAATGTAGCCAAGGAATTGAATTGTTTCCTATACCCAGCACCAGAATGTCAAGTGATGGTTGCAAATGGAGGAACTATAAATTTCTCTGGAAAATGTTATAATATCAAGCTAGCCATGGGGGAATATGTATTGAATAGTCCAATGCTTTCCATTCCAATGGGAGGTGTTGATGTTGTACTAGGAGTACAATGATTACAATCTTTGGGGATGGTAGCTTTTAATTTTCAAGAGCTTTTCTTGAAAAAAAATTTGGAAGGAAAAGGAGTTGAATTACGAGGTATCGCAGGGAAGTCGGGAAAGATAATAAGCTTTAATGTCATGACAGAGCTTCTGAAGAAAGAACAAGTAGCGTAATTGCACAATTATGCTCACTAGAAGTTCCAACATCAAAATCATCTATTTCTCCAGATCTCCAGAAAGTCTTGGACAATCATTCCAAGGTGTTTTAAACTCCCAAAGGACTCCCACTTATTCATGACCATGACCATGCTATTCATTTGATTCCAGGAAGTGTTCCTCCAAACATCAAGGCTTACAGATATCCCTATGTCCAAAAGAGTGAAATTGAATGTATGATTCCACAAATGTTAAAGATTGGTATAATTCAACCTAGTCAAAGTTCTTTCTCTACTCCAGTAGTATTGGTGCACAAGAAGGATGGATCATGGCACATGTGTCTAGATTATAGGGAGCTCTATAAGCTCACTATTAAAGATAAATTTCCCATTCCTGTGATTGATGAATTACATGGAGAAATGTATTTTAACAAGTTGGATCTTCGTTCAGAATATCATCAAATTAGAATGAAGACGAAAGATATTCCAAAAACAACATTTCAAACTCATGAGGGTCATTATGAATTTTTGGTCATGCCTTATGGCCTTACCAATGCACCTTCTACATTTCAAGGGTTGATGAATTCCATTTTCAAACCCTTCCTTAGAAAATTTGTGTTAATATTTTTTGATGATATACTAATCTATAGCACATCTTGGAAGGATCATGTTCAACATGTTGACAGGGTGCTCAAACTATTGAATGATAAAAAGTTGTATGCAAAAACATCCAAATGTTTCTTTGGAGTACAAGAGGTTGAATATCTGGGTCATATTGTATCTCATGAGGGTGTTAAGCTAGACCCTAACAAAATTAAAGCCATTAAGGAATGGAAAGTCCCCACAACCATAAAGTATTTGCGAGGATTTCTCGGGTTAACAGGGTATTATCGCAAGTTTGTTAAGAATTATGGGAGAATAGCAGCACCTCTAACAATATTATTACAGAAAGATGCATTTTCATGGACTCCTAAAGCAACTTAGGCCTTTGAACATCTTAAAGAGGCAATGTGCTTAGCACCGATCTTAGCTACGTCAGACTTCGAAAAAACCTTTATTGTGGAATGTGATGCATCAGAAAATGGAATTGGTGTTGTTTTAATGCAAGAAGGAAGACCCATTGCTTTTAAAATTCGTTCAATCAAATGAAAGTATTTACAGAAAGCTATTTATGAGAAGGAAATGTTGGCAATACTACATGCACTAAAGAAATGGCGACCTTACCTAATGGGAAGACACTTCAAGGTAAAAACTAATCATGATAGTCTTAAACACTTTTTGGAACAAAGTCTATCTTCAGAAGAGAAGCAAAAATGAGTCACAAAGATGTTGGATTATGAATTTGAAATCATCTACAAAAAAGGGAAGCTAAATCATGTCGTAGATGCACTCTCAAGAAAGGATGAAGAGGTGGAAACATTGCTTTGTGCCATTTCTATTATCCAACTAGATTGGATAACTGAAGCAAGGGATGAATGGAAGAAGGATGAAGAAGTGTGGACATTCATTCAAAAGTTGCAGCAAGATCCTAGTATATTTGATACATTTAGTTGGAAAAATGATTCTGTATGGTACAAAGATCGCTTATATATTTGTAAGAATTCCGAACTAAAACAAAAGATTCTTTTGGAATTGCACACTTCTCCTTTAGGAGGACACTCAGGATTTTTAAAAACTTACCACAAGGTGAAGAAAGAATTTTTTCGGGATGGCCTTAAATCTTATATTCAAAATTTTGTGGCAGAATGTTTGGTTTGCTAGCAATATAAAGTTGAGACAATTAAGACCCCAGGTCTTCTACAATCTTTATCCATTCCAAGTCAACGTTGGGAGGAGATTCCAATGGATTTTATCACAGGTTTACCTAAGTCCGAAGGAAAGAATGTCATCATGGTGGTAGTTGATAGAATTACCAAGTATGCACACTTTTGTGCATTATCTCATCCATTTAAAGCAAATACAATTGCAACTGCATTTATGGAAACAATTCAAAAGCTACATGGAAAACCAAAGATTATTGTAAGTGACAGAGATCCTATTTTTACTGGAAATTTTTGGATGGAATTATTTTCTTGTTTGGGTACTCAACTAGCTCATAGCTCATCTTATCATCCTCAATCCGATGGTCAAACTAAGATAGTGAATAAATGTTTGGAAGGATATCTTCGTTGTTTTGTATCTGATAAGCAAACACAATGGGTCAAGTGGTTACCTCTCGTTGAATGGTGGTATAACACTTCCTTCCATACTGTAGCAAAAATGACCCCTTTTATGGCACTTTATGAATATCATCCACCATCCATCACATCATCTTTAAGAGAAAATTCTAAGGTTCAAGCAGTGGAAGATCACATCGAGCATCAACAAGTTCTCCAACTCTTAAAGGATAACATAAATTTGGCACAAAATCGAATGAAACAACAAGCAGATCAACATCGCAGCGAGAAGTTTTGATGTAGGACACTGGATATTTTTATGGCTACAACCATACAAACAAATGTCTCTCAAGCAAGCTAAGAAGGATAATAAATTATCGCCAAAGTACTATGGTTCTTACAAGGTGTTGCGAAAGATTGGTACAATGGCATACAAATTGGAGCTTCCTGCTTCTTCGCGAGTGGATCCAGTTTTCCATGTTTCATGCTTAAATAAGGTTATAGGTGACAAACTTCTAGTTTAAACAATATTGCCAGAACTTGATGAGGAAGGAAAAATCATATTAGAACCTAAAGCAGTGACGGAAACAAAAACTTGACAGCTACGAAATCGATCAATTTCAAAGTATCTCATCAAGTGGAAGAACTTACCCACTGAAGACTCTACATGGGAGGATGAGAATTTTATACGGAAGCAACTGGAGCTACTCAAGCATTGAGGACAACATTTTTTTTAAGGAGAGAGGCATGTTAGGTACCTATATTACTAGTATAGTCCCTTATTGTTGTTAGTGTAACCCCCTTATTGTGATTGTTATACTCCTATAACCCCAATATTGTTATTATTATGTTGTTACATTATTGTTGTTAGGTCGACTAAGATTATCTTGTGATCCCATGGACTCCCATATATAGGAGGTTTTGTCATTTGTATCATCCAAGAATTGTTCATTTATGTAATGTATTGGAGGTTGCCCCCTCGAAGTGGTTGATTTCCAAGGCCTTGATCTCTATGTTCTTCTATTTTTGGTGATGGTTTCATAACAAATCACCTATACATATACAATAGTAAGATAGCCTTAAAAGATTAAAAGACATCAATTAATTTCTTCATTGACAACTCTAATTGCATCAAGACATGCTTGTATCAAATGATCATAGTAAAGCCTTTTTTTAAAGCTAAGAAAAGCACCCAGTTGTGGGAGAAATACTTTAGATGAGAAGCGTACAACAATGGATTTATAATGGTAATCATGTACATTAATTCAACCTATTTGTATGATGCAATCATAAATATCATAAATTCTTCTCCCTTTCCTAGAAAGAAACTTGTACTTAGCCATTGCATATTCTCGCCCACTTAAATCCAACTTGCAAATGAGAAGTTATCAGCGTTTTATAGCTTCATACCTCAATAAAATTCCATTAGAACATTATAAAGAATATTCTAAGAGATTATAGATCCATCTTTACCTCTAAGAAAGAATATTAAAATATTAAATCAGGGCCTTGCAATCTTTTAGGGTGGAGTGTTTCTCTAGATGGCACCTTTTAGGGTTTGGAAAGAGTAAACCTTTGACAAGTTTTATCATCTCCTATATGGTGCTCTTTTAATGCAAACATTATAATAGAAATCTGTATATCCCTACCAAAGTGGAGTGTTTCCCTTAATTTAGTTTCTTTTGACTAGGTCACATGACTGAAAGTGGTCCCTTTTTCCATGTGTTGTCTCTAAAATAGCAAGGCCCTCTTTTAGAGTGTTTCCTCGTAATAAATTGCTTTAATAACTTGATTTGATATTTTCCTATGTAGGGCATTTCTTTAAAATAGGCATATTTCCTTGTGAATGTGTCAAATATGAAGTTTGGGGAGAATCAACTTGAGCACCTTTCGTGAACCCTCTAAAGTGTTTAATAATCACGTTCAATGTTTCCACATGTTACATGGCATCATATTATGTAAGGCCTTCTACAATAAGGAATCTTCAACCAATCAATTTACGAAAAATAGTAATAAAAACCCTAAAGTGGAGTTGCTCTAAAACACCACTTTTCTTTATACATGTGCAAAAGTGTGTTCAATGTGGTTATTAGCTTCCTCGAACAATATTACAATAACCAAATCCCCACTTCAAAGGTAGGATGTCCTCCGAGAGACTTCTATCATGCCTTATCATCCCCACAAGATGATGAGTCATACACCCAAATATGTGAATCTACCTTGCAGAATGAGAAAGGATACTTTGGTGGTGAAAAATGCCTTCAAATAAATCAACAAATGCATTGATGACCATAAAGACACCCCAAGCTCCAAATGGTGAACTACTACCAAATGTAATATAATGTTGCCTCCAAATATGTGATCTCCCCAATAAAAAACAATTCCAAATAGATAAGCATTGATGCAAGAGCATCAAGGGCATTTTTTTATTTGTAAATATGTTAGAAAAGGGGGTGTGACAATTTTTAATATTTTATTAATTAATTTGTTATTTTAAATAAAATAGAAGGAAGTGAGGATTTTGTAAATATCCTTTTATTAATTAAAAGGATATGAGAGAATTTGGTTAGTTAAGGATATAAAGGGATAAGATTCTAGATAATAGGATTTGTTGAGATATTTTAGTGATATTGAGGTATTAAGGGGATTGAGCATTAAATTAGATCATTTTTAAAAAATTGTATATATTCATCAAGCCTCAAAGGCATGAGAAGAGATTGTGAGTGAGCGTGAGAAGTGAGCAAGGGTTCTCCTTGGAAGCCTTCGGGCAGTTTGTAGAGGGCCATCAATTCCGAATATTTGGCCAAGACGAGAGTTGTAAGTAATTTTGTGTGTTCATATTATATATATTGGTTGATTGGGATTATATATTTGTTTCTTGTTAATTTCTGAAACTGCGAGTTGAATAATGTGCACTTGTATTGGATGCGTTTATGAATTCAAACAAAACAATTGAATGAATTGTACTATGTAAGCACTGGCAGATCGATTTGAATAATCGATGTGGATATTGTCAAAACTATAATGCAAAATTGTTTGAAGGGCGTTGAATCGAACCTGAATCAAAGGCGTTAAAACTCTGCATAAAAGGAGTATTTTAATATATTTTGAATCTGCAGATTTGTGTGAAACTCCATAGGTAAAATGCTGTCAAGCTTGAATAATTCTAAGTGTGTTCGATAGCAGTAATTTCTATTTGTCTAGTGCGTTGAGACCACTGTTGCGCTGAGTGATAAAAAGGTACAAGGAGTGATGGAGTGCGCCTGCAGCGTAAATGTATAAATGTCTGGCTTTCAAATGCTGAAAGAACAGTAATGCGTTGAATTCACATTGTCCAAAGTCCAAATGGGTTGCAGAAGAATGAATGCCGAAAGGGCGTTTTAAAGGAACTTAACAGCGTGGAAGACCTGATCGAATGAAATTCAATTGGTAGACTTTTAAATTTGCAGATAATCTGTAGAATTGAAAACGATTTCCTTGTTTCATTAAGAAGAACAGATTTTTATTTGCGCTGAAATAATTGTGTTAAGTGACTTGCAGATGAAGTGATAATTGAATGCACAGTGAATATGAAGCGTAGATCTTCATAAGGGCGGAGATGTTTTTGTTAGAATCTGTCCAAAAACGAAGGAGTAAGGTATAAAGACGCGGTCCAGAGAGCAGGACGGAGGTATGATGGTGTTTGTATACATGAAATCGATATATGGTGATATTAAATTGCCAGATTCAAGTTTTAATACATGAGCGCATTTGTTTGGGAATCCGGCATTAAACCAGTGACCAATGCTGAGATTTTGCGTTCATTTGATTCACTGAAAGAAGTGTAGTCATAGCATGGCAAAGTCACATTGCCAGTGGTCAATACATGGAGAAGTAAGCCAGTTTGCAGAGTAACGCAGAATAATTGCAGCGTTGATATGAAGTTGAGCTGTAAATGTCGAGTTATGTAATGACCGCAGCGATAGTCAACGTGGAAAGCGTGGAAAGCAAGGAGGCCCAATTGAAATTGAAGGGTGTTTATGAAGGTAAGTCCGTAGCCATAAAGATGTGTAACTTGTGTGGGTCGATGTGATTAAAATGATTTGCTGTAAAGGTCAATTTGCATGGGAATATATAATTTCATATGGTGTGGTAGCATGGGCGTATTCTTGAATTTAAATTCTGGCATTATAAAAATGAAATTTGTGAGTTGGGGTTATTGACATGAAGAGATGGATTGTTGGTTTATAGTTTCACACAATTGATTTAAAGTTTGGGGTTGATTGCATGTAAGAGCCGACTTGAAATATGGTTTCCATAAACCATTAAAATGTGTGAACATATGTTTGGGAAAAGCTTCCGCTAATGAGTTGAGATTGCCAGTGGGTGAAATTTGTCCTAGATTGAAGTTTTATTGGGCGGTTATGATGATGCATTTATATATGCATAGAATTGAAAAAAAGATTCTGGGGTTTGCAGGCTAGCCCTGCATCATTTTGGTATCAGAGCTTGGCTCTGTTGAAGATGTTTGTTTTTTTTTTCTGAATGAGAGCAAGAAGGTTTTGTTGAAGAACTGAAATGTATTTTCGAATATATGATGAATGATTGAAAGGAAAATCAGATTTCTAAATCTGATATGCAAACTACACAAGTGAACAGGATTGCAGGAAGGAAAAGATCATGCAAGATCTTAAGAGGTGAGATAGTTTTCTGATTTGAAATTTATGATTGAAGTTTATGGTTGCAAATAAGATGATGTTAGTGAACCTGACATTCAGTGAAAGACTGGATAGGGAGGAAAATTGCAGTGTCCTGAAGAAGGTGAGTTGAAGAGATAGCCTAGAGAGAGAGCAGAGGAGAGTGCTCAAAGGGTTCCAGAGGCAGTGAACCAAGTACTTACCAAAAGACTGAGTGAGGAGAGCTTGGTGAGGTAAGTGGTGGCAAGACAGGAGAGCTTGTTGCTGAGGCTAGTGCAACTCATAGAGAAGATGATCATGGAGGATCAGAGAAGAGGTTCAGAGGAATGCCATAAAGGTGAGATGACTGATGAGGTCAGAAGAAGAGAAATTGCGGTAATGAAGGTACAATTGCAGGTACTAGAAGAATGGCTGCAAGAGCAGGAAAATCAAAATAGAGGATGGATCTTTCCACTGAAGGGAAAGAGAGTGATTTGGCGACCATTGTAGGTGAAGTTGAGGCAAATTGTGATTGCCTTATTGAAAAGGGAACTTAGAGTTCTTGAGCCAGAGATGGAATTTGAAGATTCCACATGCAGAATTGTTCAGAAGGAAGTATTACAGGAAGCAGTCAAGACTGAAAAGTCTTGTGGTTTTAAAACTGACGAGTTGTGTATGTTTGTAGGTACAGTACAGGGAGATGAGCAAGCTTTAGAGTTTGTTCAAGAGAGAGAATTGAATCTGAAGGTTGTTCAGATCGATGCTGAGATGGCAAGATCTCAGGAGGAAATGAAGACGAAGGAGTCTAATCAGGATGTTGGTGCAGAGAGAGAAAGACCAGCTGATGATTGGTCGAAAGCCGGTGAAGGTATGGAAAATTGTGTGAAGTTTCCAAGTTCTACTCCTAATGAAGTTGTTGAATTGTATAGGAAACTAGATCTTCAGAGAAGAGAATTGGAGAGACAGAGGACTTATGTGCAGGATAATTTGCTGAGGAAGCAAAGCAGGAAAGTTTTCATGAAGGACAGTCATGAAGCAGAGGATGGTAAGAAGGAGAGACTAGCTGACAGTCTCATGGTGAATGCAAATCAACATACTGATGTGCTGACAAAAGAGTTGGGAAGGAACTTAGAGCAGCATACTGAAGTGTTGCCAGGGAAAGCTGAGGAGAAAGCCAGTAATGATTTTCTGAGTCTTGAAGAAGACTTAGAGCTGCGGATGACTGAATCTACAAGTGAGACCGTTGGGTCTTGTGATTTTGATGCTGACAATTTGATTGTGTTTACAGGTAAGAAAGAAGACAGTCCATCATTTGGAATTGTCTTGGAAGGAGGAGAACAGTTGCAGAAAGAAGATGAGACAATCATGTCTCATAAGCAGAGGCTTGTTACCATGGGTGACAAGAGAGAGTTGGCTTGTCTGTATAGCCACGAGAAGACTGGTGGACAAAATTTTGGAGTTGCTACAGTAGTACAGGATGGAGCTGCAGTGTTTGCAAAACTTGATTGGATTTCCAGAATCAATCAAGATGATGATGGACAATTACTGAAGATTGTCAAAGGGGAAGATGGAGGTTATGTTGGAGTTAAATTGCAACATGTTGATGAAATGCTGAAATGTTCGCTAGAGACATTTGAACCAGAGAAAAAAGTTGCAGATGAAAATGCAGGTGACGAGCAAAGGAATGTTGTAGAGGGACAGGAAGTTTGGGAGGCAGCAACATCCATAGTGACAGCGAGAGCAACATGTGGGGCGACATTTATAGTAGCAGCCGCAGAAAAGGTGCAACACAGCAGTAAGGGTGAAAAGGAAGCAATCAAAACAAGTGAAGAACGAGCAAGAATGAGAGTTCAGCAATCAAGAGATGGAAACAATCAGCAGATAGAGGACACACTAGACAGAGAAATTGAGTTGATAAGGAGGTTAATGATGAAAATGTCTCAGAGAAAGACAATAGCAAGAAATAAAAGGAGTGACAACAAGAGAAAGACTGTAGCAGACTTGGAAGGCAGAGCAAGTGGAGCACTACAACACAAAATATGGAAACCTGGAGAAGAACATCAGATAGAAGCAGCGACAAGTGGAAAGTTGCAGCACAAGATATGGGATCCAGGCATACACAGATCTGAACACATGATCAGGCGATCATGATTAATTTTAACGTTGGAAGTCTGATACAGGAGCATCAAGGGCATTTTTTTATTTGTAAATATGTTAGAAAAGAGGGTGTGACAATTTTTAATATTTTATTAATTAATTTGTTATTTTAAATAAAATAGGAGGAAGTGAGGATTTTGTAAATATCCTTTTATTAATTAAAAGGATATGAGAGAATTTGGTTAGTTAAGGATATAAAGGGATAAGATTCTAGATAATAGGATTTGTTGAGATATTTTAGTGATATTGAGATATTAAGGGGATTGAGCATTAAATTAGATCATTTTTAAAAAATTGTATAAATTCATCAAGCCTCCAAGGCATGAGAAGAGATTGTGAGTGAGTGTGAGAAGTGAGCAAGGGTTCTCCTTGGAAGCCTTTGGGCAGTTTGTAGAGGGCCATCAATTCCAAATATCTGGCCAAGATGAGAGTTGTAAGTAATTTTGTGTGTTCAGATTATATATATTGGTTGATTGGGATTATATATTTGTTTCTTGTTAATTTCTGAAACTGCGAGTTGAATAATGTGCACTTGTATTGGATGCGTTTATGAATTCAAACAAAACAATTGAATGAATTGTACTTTGTAAGCACTGGCAGATCGATTTGAATAATCGATGTGGATATTGTCAAAACTATAATGCAAAATTGTTTGAAGGGCGTTGACTCGAACCTGAATCAAAGGCGTTAAAACTCTGCATAAAAGGAGTATTTTAATATATTTTGAATCTGCAGATTTGTGTGAAACTCCATAGGTAAAATTCTGTCAGGCTTGAATAATTCTGAGTGTGTTCGATAGTAGTAATTGCTATTTGTCTAGTGCGTTGAGACCACTGTTGCGCTGAGTGATAAAAAGGTACAAGGAGTGATGGAGTGCACCTGCAGCGTAAATGTATTAATGTCTGGCTTTCAAATGCTGAAAGAACAGTAATGCGTTGAATTCACATTGTCCAAAGTCCAAATGGGTTGCAGAAGAATGAATGCAGTGTTAATGAATGCCGGAAGGGCGTTTTAAAGGAACTTAACAGCGTGGAAGACGTGATCGAATGAAATTCGATTGGTAGACTTTTAAATTTGCAGATAATCTGTAGAATTGAAAACGATTTCCTTGTTTCATTAAGAAGAACAGATTTTTATTTGCGCTGAAATAATTGTGTTAAGTGACTTGCAGATGAAGTGATAATTGAACGCACAGTGAATATGAAGCGTAGATCTTCATAAGGGCGGAGATGTTTTTGTTAGAATCTGTCCAGAAACGAAGGAGTAAGGTATAAAGACGCGGTCCAGAGAGCAGGATGGAGGTATGATGGTGTTTGTATACATGAAATCGATATATGGTGATATTAAATTGCCAGATTCAAGTTTTAATACATGAGCGCATTTGTTTGGGAATCCGGCATTAAACCAGTGACCAATGCTGAGATTTTGAGTTCATTTGATTGACTGAAAGAAGTGTAGTCATAGCGTGGCAAAGTCACATTGCCAGTGGTCAATACATGGAGCAGTAAGCCAGTTTGCACAGTAACGCAGAATAATTGCAGCGTTGATATGAAGTTGAGCTGTAAATGTCGAGTTATGTAATGACCGTAGTGATAGTCAACGTGGAAAGCATGGAAAGCAAGGAGGCCCAATTGAAATTGAAGGGCATTTATGAAGGTAAGTCCGTAGCCATAAAGATGTGTAACTTGTGTGGGTCAATGTGATTAAAATGATTTGTTGTAAAGGTCAATTTGCATGGGAATATATAATTTCATATGGTGTGGTAGCATGGGCGTATTCTTGAATTTAAAGTCTGGCATTATAAAAATGAAATTTGTGAGTTGGGGTTATTGACATGAAGAGATGGATTGTTGGTTTATAGTTTCACACAATTGATTTAAAGTTTGGGGTTGATTGCATGTAAGAGCCGACTTGAAATATGGTTTCCATAAACCATTAAAATGTGTGAACATATGTTTGGGAAAAGCTTCCGCTAATGAGTTGAGATTGCTAGTGGGTGAAATTTGTCCTAGATTGAAGTTTTATTGGGCGGTTATGATGATGCATTTATATATGCACAGAATTGAAAAAAAGATTCTAGGGTTTGCAGGCTAGCCCTGCATCAAGCATCCTTCAACATTTAAAAAAAATAACGAAATCACATGGATCATTGTCGCTATCTCTCCCATGCCTCATAAACAAAGTGAAGCTTAAGCTTGTGACTTATCATAGGCTCCCAAAGTTCATATTCCTTGTACAATGATGTTGAAAATAATTCTTCCAAAAATGCAAAATGTACTTGCATTTCAAGGGGTAACAACACAAAAGCATCAAATATTCCAAAGTAATATGTGTAACAATACATATGAATATTCTAGGCATAAATACTTGCTAACAATTCAAAATTATGATATATATTGAAAAATTCACTCAATCCAAATGTTGGAATTAAACAAAGTTGATAATGTAAGTTTGAAAATAAAATGTTTGGTATAAAAAAAATGTTCATTTGGTATTTAATCAATTGTGATTTAAGGTTTACGATGTCAAATAATACTCATTTGAGTTAGCCAATTTAAAATATAGTATTAAAGCATGGTAAGAGAGTTCTTCATTATGAAAACACCTAGTTGTGACTACTTGTTTTGTAGCTACCCAAGACTCAGTTGTGTACCATGTCTCATAGCTTGACATCTCTACTCTCTTATTATGCATACAATATTATAACGGATTTTTTTTTTGCATTTTATTTCACTTTGCTTATTTTGACCATTGGCAGAGTGCAATTCTCCGAAGTCATTAAACTCATCTTAGACTAGTGCACACTTACTGAGATAAATTTTTCTTGCCATTGGTTTCAAGAGGTACAAATAGCTTTAGCCCCCTTTTTTGTCATGTTCGATGCATTGGAATTTATGTTGCATTTGTGCCATAGAGTTTCTTGATTAATGTGTGGGGTCACCCTCTGTGTCCATTATGTGATTAGCAAGGGTGCATAAATATGTGCACTATTTAGCACAAAGTGCCAACAAAAAGCAAGTGATCTTGAATTGGTGTTGCACAAGTACACATGCAATGTTTTTTCACCATGATATTGTTGAACTATGAGCAATTTTTTAATAGAATATGGCTAGAAATAATGTTTACATGTATTAGCCAAACAACAATCCCTCTTCTTTAGGACATGCCATGAGGTTTTATTGGTGTGGAGGCAATAGTTTAAGTAATTATTTTATTATTTTACATTGCATCTTGTAGTTATAATAATTTTTAAGATACTTTAGAAAATATCATCTATATGCATGAACATCTTGAACATCATATACTCATACTTATAAGTTTGCAATACATCAAACATAATGCATGATTTAGTTAGTTAGTTTAAGAGCCATACAAATAACATTAAAAAAAACACAATAAAGAATTTAAAATATGTTTTAAATTTCAAAGTGTTTCCCAACTATTATAGCAACATTACAAACTTTTAAATTTCGAAGTGTTTCCAAGCTATTATAGCAACATTACAAACTTCTATGGCAACAAGAAAAACAATTTTCAATTTTCAATTTTACTTTTTACTTAGAATGCTTTTCATTTAAAATAATATTTACAAATTATTATATTGATATGAACAGTAGGGATTAGCCAACACAGCACTTATCCCTTGTTAAACCATAAATACCTCTGTATTCCACAAAAGACAGCCCTAGGTCGTGCAATTATCTATCGTTCAGTTGAGGAATTCTCCCTAATTTAAAATTTTAAAATTCATAGGTGGCTCGTTTGTGTTCGAGGAATTCTCCCTATTATAAAAAGCATGGGTGGCTTGTTTTTCTTCGAGGAAATGCATAGGTGGCTCGTTTGTCTTACCCTTTTTATAAAATGCATAGGGTGGCGCGTTTGTCTTTACCCATTTTATAAAATGCATAGGGTGGCTCGTTTGCCACTTTTGGGGTTGTAGGTTGGATCCACTTCTATTTCTGTGGATTGTACAATGATCAGTTCTATTGATTTTGCACTTGCATATATTATTAGTAAAACAGTTTATTCCTAGTCTAAATCACATGACACACGGACACAGACATGTGGATACAAGTCTCTGACTAGAGACACCTTGAACCTGGAAAAAGAACATGGGGGCATATAAATGATAAAAAATGAAATTTAAATATAAAGATCCATGTTTTTAGGAATTCGAACATTTACAAAATATTAATAAAACTAGTTTCTACAATATGAAATAAACAAGAAATTAGAATATTTAATACACGTCATAAAATAAAAGTTCTGAAATAAGAATAAAAGACTAGCTTTCTCATTATGTCCTTTGATGACATCAAAATCAAAATGTATTACATAGATACTGAACCAGTGACACTATAGGGGGGAATGCCAATGGCAAAAATACAAAATAGGGTAGATATTAGAATTATAGATAGATGAATCACAAATCTCATCACTTTCAGTGTCCCTCCTCCATGTCAGTCATCAAAATCACCACCATTACCACGGCTCTCTCCTCCATCCTCCTCTATATCCAATCCAGGATCTGCATCTAGTAGCATTGAGGATGACCTTTTCAAGGGGATCACAATAATCAGAAGTGCCCAATTCTAGCACTGGTTCATTAAGCTCCAAGTTGACTAATGCCAACTCAACACTGCAGCCCAAACCCATATAATTAAGAAACACATTTTTTTGCACCTTGGTGTCCAACACATTACATCCAGACACATCTAGGGCATATGTGTCCCATTTTACAACACATGTCCTATCATTTCATGTGTCCAACATGTAGGCTATAAAAATGGCGCCCCAGAAGGATATGTCATGTTACTTAGTTCCAAGCACTTCTCTTTGATATACTTGTTCAATTTTAACAACCAACCCAAACTAAATAAATAAGCATTAAACATGACTTACAGATATAACAAGTTTGTAAGAAGGGCAATGTAGTAACTTTTTGCATGGCTGGAAACAATTTTTTTTTAAATAGACCTATAAAAGAAGCATAACCAAGTGTTTCTATCATTGCAATAAAGGATGACAAAAGATGAAGCATTTGGGAAACAAAAGCCAGAGCAGAGCTTGTAAATGTGAAAAACATCAAACAGAAATGGCTCCCCAAGCACAAGCACCTAAATTAGTAGCATTTGCAACTCCATTGTTGGATCAAAGAAAAATGCCATGGAAGAGATGAAAACAGCTTCTTTGTGAAACATATTATATTGTGTCTTTGTATTAATGAATCCCTTATAAATAATGCACGCGTCCAGGCTTGCAATGAACTTTCTGATGTAATAAATGAAATTTACTCCATTTGCACAAATATTTAAATGTGCAAAAACGATGGAAACACTGGAGGTTCAGACTGTTTCTGATACACCGATAAAAAGCCTACTGTGAAAACAGAAGGGAGAATATGCTTGTGCCTACATATTCCCACGGAATTGAATTGCTACAAATATTGTAGGATGGACATGAAACATATCCTAAGCTTTGCTGAAACTAATTAAAATGCACAGTAAGTATTTTGAAGTTTTGCAAAACAATATGCATTTGCACATCAACATATGATACCAAATCAAAGAACAATTACAAAATAGTTTAACGTCAAAAGTTATTTGGCATACCTAATAAGTAATAACCCATCACAGTTTCACAGTCAAGAACTCCCAGCAGGCAACAGAGTTTCCAATAACCATTAATCATTCATGAAGTATACTTCATTATCGTACACAGGCAAGCTTTTCAACTCATTTTTCTCGAAAGAGAATGCATTTGTAGTCCTGCCCACCCTCTCAGACCTGTATTTTCAAATACTTGTGTCACAAATAATAAACATTGACAAAGATCACAAATATCAATTACTACAATGAGATTTCAAGGTAGCTGTCCAAATTAAGGGAATATTCAAGATATATCGATCTAAAAAGTGTGATCATTACTTTCTGATAAAAAGTGGAGTGCTTACCACCAAAAATAGATAGAGCCACTCTTAGTATCACATCTTTGCATCAAGCATGCCCAATTCCAGTAGGTAATGAGATATCCCCAAAGTAAGCAGTAATGGCCTTCAATCTACCATTCACATAATTCTTCTCAATCTGGATTGCCAAATTTAGGTTATCAGCGTCATATTCAATATCTGTTAATTAACTAATAATTTCCTACAAAACAAAACTCCAAAACCAGTCCATTGTCAACTATATTTACATGTTGGAAGATGCGTCAACATTGAAATACATTTTTTGTAGCCAGCACTAGATTAGATGTTTGTATTTCAACCTATCGTTTTTTAGCACAAAAGAGTAGGGTCATCAATGCTTTTAAAAGGAAAATCATATAGGACAGAAAGTGCCTGCAAATAAAATTTGCAGAAGGAAACATAATATGAGATGAACAAAATTTAACACATCAGATTAAGGTTTTGAAATGATGGATTAAGGTTTGATAATGCTTAAGAAGGTGACCTTAAACAATTGGTCATGCTAAAAGAAACCATCGAGCAAAGGTATTGGTATAGTAAAATAATATGATTTCCTGCAAGCTAGTTCCAAAGTACTCTTGCATTGCTCATGAATAAAACTACTGGCTTGCCAGAAGCTGTCCTTCCGTATTTTCCATATCCAGATTGGGATGCACTGTGTTACCTGCTAAGTTGTACCAAGCAGAAATGAAAATCCCATGGCCCAATGTACAAGGCACCTATCATTTTTTCAAAGTTCAGAAATCCAGTAAGGAAAATCTTACCCCCTCTTCTCTCTCTCTTCTTCTATCTTCTCTCTCTATACAAATTCCATACCCCCATGGGGGATTGTATAAAATGACACTAGCATGATGAACTTATGTAAGAGACTTCGAACCTTGGGACCTGATTAATAAGAACAGCACTCTAGAAAGTTGTTTTTACTTAATTAATTATTTTCACTTTTTATCAATAAATAATTAATTGAGTTTTTTCACTTGTACACTCCAAAGCTGAAGTGTGATTGCTAACTGGGCCTTCAGTGTGTTTTCTGAGTCTATGGTCAAATGTATATTACCATGCTAGGCATTATCCAGTCTCACAGAATTGCATTAGGTTCCAGTAGGATTTTTTAATAATTAAAAATTTCCCACAGGACGGGAACTTTTAATTAATTTTTATGTAACAAATAAAAAGGTGGAGCTAGGAAATGTTTTTGTGCAGAAGTACTCGATTTTCATCCTTACAGTACCAACATTATCCTAGTACCCACATTGGGGTGCAAAATAATGATTTTTCCTCACAAAAATTACTTTTATTTTAAAAAGTGAGGAAAAACACAAGGAAAATCAGAAATTAAATAACTGAGAACATATTAAAAACATTTTTCCAGTGAACTGAGGGTCACAATCAGTTGAGTGAAGTGACTAAGCACTCAAGGGGCAGTAAAATGATGAGTCAAAAGGATGAGTTAAGGCTTCCAGCAGGCCGAGTTTAGCTGCCTGTTGAGGAGACCGAGTTCTACAAATTTTTGAAGCTGAGTTCACTTGAAGATCAGGCCGAGTTTGAATGGTGAGATGGCTGAGTTAGGGTGAAGCAAGTGCGAGTTGAGTGGGAGTCACTTCTAGTCCACTCCCACACTTGTCCTATGCTTCTCCTTGAGGAAGCTTACACTGCCTCCCTAGAGCTGTACGTTGGCACACTCAGCAGCTTGTTTTACTTAACCTAGCAGCTTGCTCTTGTACTCAAAGACACATGAAGATATGTTGCCACACTTGTAACTCGTAGCCTGTCATTTGCCTATCATATGCAGCTCAACTATCACACTTGTAACTCGTTGCCACACTTGGAGGGGATACACACAGCTTCCTTGGCTTGTCTCTTGCCACTTGGGGATTCGTACCCCTAATTGGGATTATCAATTGCCATTGGAATTGACTCCCTCTTTTCTGATAAATTGAAGCTCTTCTCTCATTGTAATCTAGTATGGAAGCTTGAGAGCTTGGGAAAACACTGCTAGTTTTTAATTGTCTTATCACCTATCAATAAAGAAAAGGCTTTGGAGGTCCATGATCTTGTAAATTTGTGTGGCTTGCTTGGCTCTTTATGAAGTAACCTTGTTGGTTTTCATTTTCATTTCTTCAAGTTTGTAGCTTAGGCCTTGATAGGGACATTGTTGTCCAAAGGAAAAGGTAGCAATTGTTTTCTATCTTCTTGTTAGTTTGCATTCTAGAATTTAAGATTACATGTATTTATCGATTGAATAGCATGTTTATTTCTTTCACTATGCAAGCTACACCTATGCTACTAATCTGTTTGGCAAGATCATAAGTGTTTTACAGGTTCTTGTTTAGAGTTGGGGAAGTCCTTGTAGAAATTTCTGAATCTTATATCTTATGCAGAAATTATTACTGTTCAGTGTTAATCCAGTTAAGCTCCTCCTACTTAGATAAGTTAATAACTGAATAAATTCAAGTTAACATCAAAGCAAAACACATAACAAATCTCTACCAATCCAGATATACAATAAGCACATGCACACATGGACAAAATGACAGTTATTTCTGGACAAATAGTCCCCGGAAAAAACCAATGTGAGAAAACCGGTCTCCGGCTGCTGGAGAGTTCTATTATTAAGAATATTTCTGAATACACAACTCTGGGTTCCAGATCTGGAAAACCCAATAGAGATAATGCTAGATCTACATCTCACTGGTTGATCTAGGGCCAAAATAATGACTGACCCACACCCTCAAATGGGATTTACAGAACTCAGCCAAGATTAGGGCCTAGAAACCCCAGTGTTGTCCCTGAAAGCCTCTGCGTCAGCCTCTGAAGCCCCTGAAAGCCTCTGCGTCAGCCTAGGAATTCCTCCAAACCCTCAACGCTGCTTCGGAAGGGACTGCATTACCCCAGATTGGGTGAAGCAGTCACTACGCTGCCCAAGGGTCTCTGCGTAACCCCTGAGAGTTTCCTGCTGAAAATTATGTTGTCCTTGAAGGGACTACGCTGTCCTTGCTGCTGCTGCTATTGCCTTCTTCTGCGTTGTCCTTGAGCTGATCTTTGCCTCTTGTGTATTCTAGACCCCAGTATCAGATCATCCCCTTGGTATAAATTCCCCTCTCTGCAGCTGAAACACTTCCAAGTATTCTTAGCAAACCCTGCCCTAGAATCTCAGCTTAGTTTTAGTGCTCTGCCTCTATGTGTCTTTACAAATGACCTCAAGCCTTTCCTTTATACTTTTCTCGTTGACAAATCAACAAGCATGATCAGATCTTGAATCAATGGCTAAGATTAAAAGAAAGCTTGATCTGTGTGACTTAAGACAATTTCATCACATGTTTAATTAAATTCACTTTAATTTTTTAAGTTCCCTAAGTTTTAACTTAGAAAATACACTTAAAATAATTAATTAATTTAATATCTCCTAAACCAGATGAAATTTTCCAAATCAATTTATGGGTCTTGTAGATCAAGTGTACTCTAGTCCCTCCACAAAATTTGGGAGCTAGAGCACAACTGATGCTACCCCAAATACACAAAATCTCAACACTCCCTCTTAGCATCAAGGGTGTGCTCTAGCAATACATCACAGTATGCATTACATGAATTTGGGCACTTGTTCTGTGTTACTGAAGCTTGGCCTACTGCCACTCAACTTTGCACTGTTGCCGCCATTCTGTACTACTACCCATGACTCTGCCACTGCCACTGCAACCTCTGTACTGCAACTCCCTCTGAAAATGTTGCATCTGTGCTGCTCATAGCACTGCCACTGCTGATCTGTTGCACTGCAACTTTAGTTGTTGAGAGACATAACTAAATCTCTTGCTCAATCTTTGACAGACAAGTCAGATGGGCTACATCCTTATCACTGAAGCTCCATAGGCTACAGGTCTGTGTTGGCATCTAAAGAACGATGCACAGCTACAACTCTGCCTGCGTAATCAGACTCCCTCTGCACTACTGAAGTCACATCAGCCCCTTGTGCTGAAATCTATCACGTTGTTGCTGCACTGCGTTGTCCCTCTAAAGCCTTCTGCGTTGCTGCAGCTCTGCACTTCGTAAGCAGCACTTCTCTGCACTGCTGAAGTCACATTAGCCTCTGCGCTGCTACTGCTTCTACGTTGTTGTTGCTTTGCTCTGTGCTGCCCCTTCCAGTCTTCAGATCTACCTTTGCTTCTGCTTCATCGGTGATCTATGCACCCACTGCTCCACTTGTCCCGCTACTGTCTTAAGGTTGTCGTAGCTCGCTTGTGATCCAAGAGATGAGCTGCTCAAGGATCTTGCCTTAATTCTATGTAACTCCTCTACATATCCATGTCACCCCACCTTCGTGGTTCATGAGCACTCATGGCTGCATCATCTCCTGACCCATCATCTGCCACAGCTGCCTTGGAAGAGGATGCTTCCTTGTCCTTTTTCTTCTAAGGACAATGGCTGGCAAAATGTCCCATTTCACCACATTGAAAGCACTTGATCTTTGAAAGATCCTTCTTCTTCTTCGACTGCTTCTTTGATGCCAAGGTTGTATCTTCCTCTTTTCCTTCTTCACTTTGCTCAATCTTGGGCTATGCTGCCTCTTGGTGAATTTGTGGAGTTCTTCTTGACGCAGAATTGACCACAAGCTGTCCCAATCTAGGAGGTCCGCTATGCCCAAGATACTTTGGACAAAGGTTTCCCACTCATCTGTGACTGCATTGAGGGCAGTCCTGACTATCACAGCATCATCCACCGTTGCACCCAATGCAGTCAGTTGATCTCTGATTGACTGTAATCTGAAGAGGAAGTGTTCCATGTCTTCTCCCTTGGTCATCATGAATGACCTCATTTGGGTATCTAGTAGCATTTTTCTTTAGACAGACTTTCCCTCATATAGGGAAGTCAAGGCCTTCCACATCTTGTTACTTGTCTTCTTCTCATCTACATGTGGTACAATATGGTCCTTGATACCATCCATTATCAGCTGCTTGGCATGCCTAGCAACTTCCTTATGTTTCCGTAGGAGATCTGCATCTGTCGGTCTAGCCAGAGTCTGGTCTACATGGTCTCTTAGATTATATGCCTCAAGGACAATCAGGATCCTTGCCTTCCAAACTGAAAAGTTGGAGAGGCTATCTAGCATATCCTGATCACGCAATCCATGAGGAGCCATCTGCTCAGAATGTGTCGGAACTTCCTTTTCTCTTTGCTAGAGAAATGGATCTAAGTCCCTTGGTGAAATAGGTGCCTTCTGCTCCCTCTGACACTTCATTTCTCTCCTTGGAAATCTACCAAATCAACTATGATTCAGCTTCTTCTTTGATCCTTTGATCAAACTCTAAGTTTCCTTTGGCAAGAAACTTCCTGAGAAGTTGATCTCCTCCCAATCTTTGTCACTTGTGCTAACGCTAAAAATCTAAAAACTTCAAAATTTTAACCCCACCAGCTCTTCTGAATTTCTGCAGTCTTTTCTGGATCTGACAGATTCAGATCTGAATCACACTGGCTGGCTTCAGACTAAACCAGTGTTGTTTCTGAGCTGCCTCTACGTAGAAATTGCGTGGGCTTTCTAGGACACAGCACTAGACAGCGTCACCCTTCCCTCTGCGTGAATATGCTCCTGAAAACTACGTTGTCCCTTCAGATCTGCGTTTCTACTGCTTTCTACAGCTAGAACCTTCAGTCTCTTCAGCTGGTGACCCTCCTAGATCTATAAATGCTCTGATAACATGTAGAAATTTATGAATCTTATATCTTATGCAAAAATTATTCCTGTTGATCTGGTTAAGCTCCTTCTACTTAGATAAGTTATTCATTGAATAAATTCAAGTTAACATCGAAGCAAAACACATAATAGATCTCCACCAATCCAGATCTAGAATAAGCACATGCACACATAGACAAAGTGACACAGTTATTTCTGGACAAATAGTCCCCGAAAAAACCCAATGTCGGAAAACCGGTCTCTGGCTGCTAGAGGGTTCTATTATTAAGAATATTTCTCAATACACAACTCTGGGTTCCAGATCTGGAAAACCCGACAGAGATAATGCTAGATCTACAGCTCATTAGCTGATCTAGGGCCAAAATAATGACTGATCCACACCCTCAAACAGGATTTATATAACTCAGCCAAGATTAGGGCCTAGAAACCCCAACGTTGTCCCTGAAAGGCTCTGCATCAGCCTCTGAAGCCCCTGCAAGCCTCTGCGTCAGCCTCTGAAGCCCCTGAAAGCCTCTGCGTTAGCCTAGGAAGTCCTCCAAACCCTCAGCACTGCTCTAGAAGGCACTAGGTGACACAGTCACTACACTGCCCTTGAAGGGTCTCTACGTAACCCCTGAGGGTTTCCTGTTGAAAATTATGTTGTCCTTGGAGGGACTACATTGTTTTTGTTGTTGCTGCTGCTACCTTCTTCTGTGTTGTCCTTGAGCTGATCTCTTCCTCTTGTGTATTCTAGACCCCAAGATCAGATCATCCCCTTGGTCTAAATTCCCCTCTCTACAGCTGAAACACTTTTGAGTATTCTTAGCAAACCTTGCCCTAGAATCTCAACTTAGTTTTAGTGCTCTGCCTCTGTGTGTCTTTACAAATGACCCCAAGCCTTTCCTTTATACTTTTCTCGTTGACAAATCAACGGCCGTGATCAGATCTTGAATCAATGGCTAAGATTAAAAAAAAGCTTGATCTGTGTGACTTAAGACAATTTCATCACATGTTTAATTAAATTCACTTTAATTATTTAAGTTCCCTAAGTTTTAACTTAGGAAATACACTTAAAATAATTAATTAATTTAATATCTCCTAAACTAGATGAAATTTCCCAAATCAATTTTTGGGTCTTGTAGATCAAGTGTACTCTAGTCCCTCCACAAAATTTGAGAGCTAGAGCACAACAACTGATACTACCCCAAATACACAAAATCTCTACAGTCCTCGGTTGGACCAGCCATCTTCTTCTACCAAAGAAGCATTTGTCTAGCTTGAAATCGAGTGCCTCCAAGTGCCTTTGAAGGCCCCTAACTCTCTCTTTTCTCCTCAAAAAAAAATCCAAGTTTCTTATCAGCAATTCTTGGTTCTACTTATAAGCATTTCATTGATATATCTAGCATTGAAGAGGCTAAATATGTAATAAGCTATGTTGCATAGGGACCCATCCCCATCAAAAAATCCCTCATACCCGACATTCCCACGTATTGGGGACTTTTACAGGAGTTGGGAACGTCCCCAATTTTTTGGAAACTTCATTGGGGACTTGGGGACTTCCAAGCCGTTCCCAATTCGTCCTGGATAGGTTTTGGGGACTTTTCGGGTACCGTTCCACTGTCCCCAACGAAAAAATGGTATGTATAACCCGATTTTCACTGGGATTACTTTGTTGTTTGGATGGCTTTTCTTGTTGTTTTGGATGAGCTTTTGGCATGAAAAAATTGTTGTTTATGCTAACTTCCAATGGTAACCACTAAAAATACTTTTGCTCAGTGTTGACATTTATTTTCTCCTCTCTCTGTCACTCAACTGTCTAAAGCAATAACCCTCAGTGTTGGACTTTAGTCTATAATTATTGTTGCTTAAAAACGGCATCCCTTTAGAAATAATTAAGAAGTTTGTCAACCTTTACTTCCTGTGGCATGAATCAGGGACACAATTATTGTTGATGAAAACCTTCTAGTTCTTTCCTATAGGTGAAGTAAACTGTCTTTGAGACTGTTCCCGTGTGGCACATTTAACAAGCTTCTAAACCCACTCCTATTCTATAGGAAAGTTGTTGAACTGTGTTTGGCATTGTTTGCAAGGAATTATTGAGTTTTTGTTTTATTGTGTGTTGTACTAGTAGCCACATATTTTTTTCCTCAAAGAGTGAAGGTTGTATGGATGTTTAATGGTTGCCAGCAATGACTCATTTCTGCACATTTCCTCTTAAGACTAATGTTTGCAAAACTGTTGCACTTATTTTGTTCAAGAATAATAAACCAGGATTCAAGAAAGATTTACATGTCAAAATAATGTAAAGAAACCACACTATGTTTAAGGATCTAACACACTTTGAAACTTTGTTAACTATGCCAAGGAAGTTGAATTTTTTAACTTGGCCATATTAGTAGCAGTGACTGTAAGAAATGTCCTTTTTTCTTTCACGACATTAGGATAACAACTAGTGTGGTTGACCAGTCAAACTTGGCTTTTATTTGACAAACCTAACAACAAAGAGGGCCGATTTAGGTGTTGAGATTGGGAATTTGAGCGAAGGCTTGATTTTGACAAAATTAGCATGCTTGCCAACTGGATTAATAAGGCGAATTAGTTTATATGAAAGAATGTCAACCAAGAATAGTAAAACTCAAATCTACTTTTGGATTTGACAAAAAATAGCAAGCAAGACAACTAGCTCTAGTAATTCAACCTAGGTTTTTGATTTGACATTTATGACAAGACAAATAAGGTCTTTGAAAGATCCGAGAGGGTTGTGTGACACATTCTGGTTAACTGACCGTATTGAGACTTTGCTGGTTGAAGCATCTTGTTGACCGTCATAACGCACCACAACACATATATTTTGTTGATCAAGTTAAGTGTATTTTTGGCTTGTCTTCTATTGATCTACTGGTATGTTCTATCAGCATCTTATTTTCTTGTTTATGTGATTGTTGTTTGATATTGGGGATAAAAGTAAAGTTGCACCAAGCATAGAACATCTACGAAAATTTACATGCTGCAACAGCAACTCAAAAGGGTTCACGCAGTGCTCCAAAGAAGAGGGAAAGCATGAAAGAGCAGATGGACCACGACATTTTTGTTCTAGCATCCAGACTGGAAGAAGAATTTGCTTATGTGTCAAGCTCTGCTTCTCCAGAGATCTGGTATATTGACAGTGGAGCTTCTGCTCACATGACGAGAGTACGAGAATGTTTCTCAAGCTACCAAGAAGAGCAGATGAATTTTAAAATCACCATGGGCAATAAGGAGAAATGTACCCCTATTGGAAGAGGTACCATAGTGTTTCAAACAGAAGCTGGTAATAAGCTTCGGGCCACCAATGTGTTGCATGTGCCTGGTTTGGGGATGAACTTGCTATGTGTGTCGCAACTTCAAAACAAAGGTTATGATGTTTACTTCATTGGCAAAAGAGTATACGTCATACACCCAAGTTGGAAGAAGAAGGCACAAATCGGAGTCATGAACAATAAACTCTACAAGTTATAGCTCGAACCCCCAATGGTGCTGATAGGCAACACTGATGAGAAAGATTTGAATGAACTATAGCACAGGAGAATGGGGCACTTACACCATGGGCTTTAAGGATTCTCAAGAAGATTTTCATAGGAGTTTCAGAACTGAGCACCAAGCGAGATGATGTCTGCAGAGGGTGCATATTGGGGAAGTATGCCAAGGCAACGTACTATAGAAGCAGCAGTAGGGCTAAGAGTATGTTGGGCTCAATACACTCGGACATCTGCAGACCAATGTCCACTACAGCTCTTAGTGGTGCCGAATATTTCATCACCTTTATTGATGACCATTCCAAGAAGACTTGGATCTACTTTCTGAAGACCAAGGACGAAGTCTTTGATCGATTCAAGGATTTTAAAGCTCTGGTGGAGAATCTGACAGGAAAGTAAACAAAGACACTGCGATCAAACAATGGTGGAGAATACATCGATAAAGACTTCACAGAGTTCTGCACAAGGGAAGGCATAAGAAGAGAGTGGACCGCTCTGTATAATCCAGAGCAGAATGGAATTGCAAAGAGAGAATAGAACTATTGTCGAGGTTGCAAGGGCAATGTTGTATGATCAAGGCATGCCCAAATTCATGTTGTTTGAAGCTTGTAATACAGTTGTCTATGTATAGAACAGGATCCCTCATAGTGCATTGGGTAAGATCACTCGAGAAAGTGTTTGCACTGGCAGGAAGCCAGAGGTGAGCCACTTTAGGATCTTTGGCAATGTGGCATACTGCCATGTACCCGAAGAGAAGAGGAAGAAACGGGATAAGACTGCGGAAAAGGGATATCTGATGGGGTATAGCAAGAATGCAAAGGCTTACCGCATTTACATTCCTGAGAGAAGGAAGATTGTAGTACGGTGAGATGTGAAGTTCGTGGAGGAAAGGGCCTTTAGGAAAACCCGAGAGATGCCTTTTGCAATGCAGTCTGAGGAGGATCCGCTGGTCCAACCACAACGACCTGCGGAAGATAACACGAGTGCTTCTCCTAGGCACGAGGATCCAAGGGATACATCTTCCGAGGAGTTGCAGGAAGAGGAGCAGGTAGATCCACCCACTACTAGTGGTAGGACGACTAGGGAATTACAACAAATTCTGAGGGACACAGAAGAGTTTGTCGGAGCCCCCAGAAATGAGAAGTGGCAGCACAGACAACCTGACAGGTACCAAGCCTTGGTAGCCCAAGTTGGGGAACCCTCTAGTTTTCAAGAGGCAGCTCAGCATCAAGTGTGGGTAAGATGCGATTGTGGAAGAATACAGCTCCATCATGACAAATGATGTACGGGAAGTGGTTCCTAGGCCTCACAATAGATCAGTTGTGGGTTTGAGATGGATCTACAAGATCAAAAATGTTGCAAATGGCAGCATCGAGAAATTGAAAGCCAGGTTTGTGGCTAAGGGGTACGCTCAGAAGGGGCATACTATGAAGAGACCTTCGCCCCAGTAGCCCAATATACTTCTATTAGATTCGTGATATCCCTTGTTGCGCAGATGGGATGGGAGATTCACCAGATGGACGTCAAGACTGCATTCTTGAATGGGGTGATAGAAGAAGAAATATATATTGAACAACCAGAGGGCTTTGAGACACAACTAGAAAACTCATGCGTGCAGGCTCAAGAATGTGAAATTTTCAATCTGAAAACTATACAATTGAAGTGATAGATTTATTCCTCCTACTTATTATTTGAATAAGTTATTTTCAGAAATCTTCTGGCAAATATCAAAATAAATACTACTGCAACATTCACAAATATATATGCAGAGGAGTAAACAATAAAGGACATATGCATAAGAAACAATCATATGAACACAGTTATTTTTGGACAACTATCCCTGGAAAAAGCCAATGCGGGAAAATCGGAACAGCAGACATTAGGGGAATTTTGAGGTCAAAAATGGGCCTCCTAAGGAAATTATAAAATAATAGTGGAAATAATAAAATAAGATTTGATTACATCATCAAATTTTAGAGGGAAAAAATAAAAAACTACTTTTTCAACTCGTATTTTCAACTTATCTTCCAAATTTTTTTTCTCAAATTTGAGCGGGAGTACTCGTTGGATGAAAAATTTAATTCATCATCCAAGGAGTACCCATGTATCATACTTTCGATGGATCTTGCTATACAAAAAATGATAAATACATGAAAAACGTGATTGTAATCACATTTTTTCATGTATTTCTCATTTTTCGTATAGCAGGGTCCATCAAAAGTATGCAACATGGATACTCCTTGGATGAGGAATTAAATTTTACATCCAACGAATACTCTCACTCAAAATTTGAGTAAACAATTTGGGAGATAAGTTGAAAATACGAGTTAAAAAAATAGTTTTATTATTTTATTATTTTTTAATCTTTGTACCCTTTTACTTAAAAAATGGTAAATCATCCCCCATGGTTGACATCATCATCTTGAATCTTATTGGTTCTTATAAAGTTCATTTTGGTTGTACATTTTTCTTAGGAGGCCCATTTTAGATCTCAAAATTCCCCTAATGTGAGGGTTTTATTAAATTCTTCAGTAAATGATTTCTTTACAATGAATAATACTGGCAGATCAAATCTGAAACACCTGAGACTGGATTCACAGCTCCTCCCGACAAATCTCTAACACCCTAATCAGCCTCTGTTATCATCTGGGCTTGTCTGCGTGTTTCTTTGCGCAGTCCCTGCGCTAGACTGCGTAAGTCTGGATAGGGTCTGCATAGGTTCACTGCGTTGCAACCCAGAGCTGCCTTCTATGACCCACTGCGTCTGTCTGTCCCTGACCCTGATCACTTGTTGACTCCCTCCTCCTTCTGATTCTGCAACTCTTCCACTAAGATCGAATTCTCTTACTTCAGAATTGATCTCATTCGGGTACTAAGTGTATGCCCGGCTTATTTTCCAAATGACCCTCTAGCCTTCTTTTATAATCTTCTCGTTGGTGAATCAACAACCCAGATTAGAAGTTTAATCAATGGCTAATATTAAAAACTTGACTTGATATTTGTTTTCTAGAAGATTCACACTCTGACTTATTAATACCCTTTAATTATTTCATTTCCCTAAGTTTAGATTTAGGGTCTCCATTAAAATAATTAATTATTTTAATAAGTCAGGAACTGAGTGGAATTTCCACAAATGATTTCTGGGTTCTTTGGAACGCTGATGTCCAAGCCTCCTTGCAAAGTTTGAGACTTCGAATAATTTCTGATGCTACAAAAAACAACACTCCCTCTTAGCGAGGAAAGTGTTCCAACAATATGCCTTCTACATGCTGCTCTATTTTAAAGCACCCTCTGCGTTGTTGATCTCTGGATGTTGCCCCTCATCTGTTGCGTTGTTACCCTCTGTATTGTTGCCTTTGACACTGCCACTGTCACTGCTGCATCTGTACTACAACTCCCTCTGAATACTGATCCTATCCATTCCTGATTCTGGAATGGATTCTTGATCATCCCCAACTTCTCTCTCAAGTAGACAAACATAGTCTTCCCCAGATCTTTTGTCAGAATGTCTGCCACCTGTTCTCCTGTTGGAGTGTAATGTAACTGAAGAGCTCCACGCTGTACATAGTGCCTGATGAAGTAATACTGGATGTCAATATTCTTCGACCGATCATGAAACACGGGATTTTCAGAGAGCTTGATGCAACTCTGATTATCGCATAAAATATTGGTCGCTTCTATCTTCTCCTTAAGTAGGTTCACTAGCAGTTTTCGAAGCCATATGGCCTCACACGAAGTTGTGCTAGCTACCATATATTCAGCCTCTGCTGAGCTCAATGCTACGGACTTTTGTTTCCTGTTGCACCAGGAAGTCATTCTTGATCCTAGACTAAAACAATACCCACTGGTACTCTTTCGATCTACTGAACTCCCTGCCCAATCTGCATCAGTGAAACCACTCAGTCTGACATCACTGCTACGGGTGAAATCCAAACTCGATTGTTCCTTGAAGGTACCTTAGAACATGCTTGGTTGCTTCCTAATGAGCCCTCTTCGGTTCTACCATGAACTGACTAAGGGTATTTACAGCATAACAGATGTCTGGCCTTGTGTTTACCAGATACATCAATGATCCTATGAGCTGCCTATATAACGTAGGATCAGCCTCATCGTCTTCGAACGTGTCGATTTTCTTCATGGGCCTACAATTTTCCATCTGAAATCTCTTCAGAATCTCTGCAGTGTATCTTCCTTGACCAAGAAAGATCTCCCCATTATGCTGCCAAACTTCCAACGCCAGAAAATAGTGCATCTGTCCTAGATCCTTCATGTCAAATTCCTCAGCCAAATTCTTCTTGCAGTCTATGATGAGCCTTGATGAGCCTGTCAATAATAGATCATCTACATATAACACTAATATCAGAGGCTCACTCCCTACTCTTAGATAGTAGAGATTGGGATCTACGTCACTCTTGACGAATCCCATTTCTGCAAGTAGCTGTTAATTCGACCATACCAGGCTCTAGGAGCTTGCTTCAGTCCACACAATGCTTTCTTAGTCTACACACATGAGTTTTTTTATCATGCGTCTCGAAGCCTTCTGGTTGTTCAATATACACCTCTTCCTCTATCACCCCATTCAGGAATGTTGTCTTGACGTCCATCTAGTGAATTTCCTGTAGAAATTTTCTGTTTTCCCACCCCGGTTTCAGTATCACTTATTTCTCCTTTTAGTTAAATGCCCTTTCCCATATCCTTACATTCAACAATCAGAAAAAAAAAAATTATTTGCTGAAACAGAAATTACTTTGCTGAAACACAAATTATTTTGCTGAAACACAAATTCTGGAAAACTTTACAGAATGTTGAAACTGCAGAAATAAAACAAAACACACAGCAAGCTGAAACAGTCATTCAACACATTTGAACGCTGAGATTTTTCGTCAACATGACCCTGGAAAAACCCCCTACAACTCTTGGGGAAAACCAGTTTGAGAGCTCCTTATTTCTGAAAATGCCTTTTACAGTGAGGCAGAAATTACAGCAAGAATTTCAGCAACTAAACAACAGTACTTATCTCGATTTCTGTGCATTCACTCCGCCTTGGAAAACGTGCAAAACAGTAAAACCCAAAACAGAAATTTTACAACTTTTATGACAGCGTTAAATGCTGAAATGAGCTTCTCGATTTTTGTGCCCAGCTGTACGGCGGTACTGTTGTACGGACTGTACGGATTTGACATCAAACCCTCCTCGATTTTCGTGCTCCTTTGCCTCGAAATCTGTGCCGAAGCTGTTGTACGGCTGCTGTACAGATTTCTAGAAATTTGTGCCACCAACCAGGTGTCTCTCTCCTCGATTTTTGTGCCTAGAATCTGCCTAGAAATAAATGTTGAAGCTGTTGTATGATTTTCCTTGAAAACTGTGCCTCTCTCCCTCGAAAAATGTGCCCAACACTTGCTGTACGGATTTCTGCCTTGGAAACCATGCCTCCTTGCTGCTGTACGGATTTTGCTGAAGTCTCTATCAGCTGCCCTCTTTCTCCTCACTGCTCAGAAATCTCCCTTGCTCTCCTTCTCTCCTTCTCCCAATCTGCTCATGAAAGAATGAATGACATTTTCCCTCCTTGTCCTCCTTTAACCTAACCCTAAGTGACTTTTGGGGAATCCCTAAATCCAATGGCTGAAATAGATTGAGATTCAGTGGCCGAGATTAAATGCTCATTTAAATCTCACTTTCTATTTTTTTAATTCACCCCACTTTAATAAAGACCCACTTAGTCATTTATTTCCAAAGTCACTTTTTCTTTCTAATTTTACATTGACTTTATTAAAGTCACTTTAAAAATTAGACTTTAGTAACTTTATCACTTAAAATCACTTTTAATTATATTTGACTTTATAACTTTTATAAAATCACTTTAGGAGAAAAATTAAATTCTTTTGGCCACTTTTCCCTAGGCCAAAGATCAAAGCCTTAGGGAACCACCTGTCCTCTAGTAACTAAATTTCAACACTCCCTCTTACGGAGGAAGGTGTTCCTCACCACAACCATCTTATCTTTGAAGTAGACATGCTTGCCCCGTGGTAAGGATTTGGTAAGAATATTTGCAACCTGCTCATCAGTGGGGATATACTCAAGCTTCACAGCTCCCTTCTGAACATAGTCTCTGATGAAGTGATATCTGATGCCGATATGCTTTGACCCGTCATGAACATCGGATTCTCCAGTGGAGACATTGCAACTCGATTATCATAAGAAATCACCGAAGGTCTCAACGGCTGACCAAATAAGCCAAACAACATCTTGCAAAGCTAGATGGCCTCACAACTAGCTAGACTAGCTACCATATACTCTGCTTCCGCTAAACTCAATGCTATTGACTGCTGCTTCCAACTGAACCACGACACCACTGCCGAACCCAACCCAAAAAGAAACCTGAAGTGCTCTTCCTATCAGAAGCACAACCTGCCTAATCAGAATCAAGATAACCCTAATCTCACCCCATCCCCCTGCCTGTACTCCAGACCATAATCTAATGTCCCCTGCAAGTACCGCAAAATGTGTTTTGCAGCCACCTAGTGAATCTTCCTAGGCTCACACATAAACTGACTCATCGTGTTGACTAAAAAACAAGTATCTGGTCTAGTGTTGACCAAATACATCAAGGAACCAATCAGTTGTCTGTACAATGTGGGATCCACCAACTCGGAATCCGAAGCATGAAGCTTCTTCCAGTTAGTGATCATCGTGTCGACATGGGTCTACAATCCTCCATGTGGAATCCGGGCCAAGGATGTCCACAATATACTTTCCCCGCCCCCGGAAGAAATGCCACTCCTCCCCGCCACACCTCCAAACCCAAAAAGTAACGCATCAAGCCGATGTCCTTCATCTCAAACTCCGCCGCAAGATCTCTCTCGCGTTGCTCTATGAGTCTCTCTTGCACCTGTAATGACTAGTCATCCACATGCGCACAGCACGAGAGGCTCCTCACCTATCACAATATAGTAAAGGTTCTGGACCGCTCACTCTCGTGAACCCATCTCCCGTAAGTATGTATCTATCCTGGAGTACCAAGCTCGGGAGCTTGCCGGCCATAAAGGGCCTCTTCGCGTGTGCACACATGGGACTCCTCGCTTGCGCCGGGGGGGGGGGGGGGCAGCACGCCAGAAACCATTGAGAAATGCGGTCTTCACATCCATCCGGTGGATCTTCCAACCTATCTCTGCTGCTATCGATATAATGGAGCAGATCGAAGTATATCAAGCCACGAGAGCGAAGGTCTCCTCATAATCTACTCCCTCTACTTGGGAGAACCCTCTAGCAACAAACCTTGCTTTGAATTTCTCAATGCTGCCATCTGCAGCATGCTCAGATGCGTTTTCTACCTTGGAAACATCCGGGCATCAACTACCAGATTTCTCTTCGTGGTTTCGCACCACCCTCCCCCCAAACATCATTCTTCATGATAGAAGAATACTCCTCCTACATGGTCTCTCTCGAGACCTGTTGGCTAGCTGCCTCCTCATAACTAGAAGGCTCAAAGTCAAGGATGTTGGTAGCCATTGCCATATAGCTACAAAACCTCTCAAGTGGTATGCTCTCTCTGACCGGCCTCTTAGGCCCAGCAACAGATGTGGCCTCTCTCAAGGTGTCCTGAAGCCACTTGGGCTTACTCTTCCCTGAGCACACTTCTCCCACTGGAGAATGAAATTCCTCCTCCTCATCATCATCAATGTGAGCCCTAACCCTCGACCTCCGTCTATTGTCCTCCCCGCCCGCACTCGAACCTCGTAGAAGCCGAGGTACCGTGTGATGAGGTACCGTGTGAACCGTCCATCGTTGACCGCCCGTACGTCGCCCGGCACCACCCCTTCGACTTCGTGAGCCACCGTCCACTAACGCACCTAACATCGTCATAGATGTACCTTCGAATCCCGATCTCGCCCACCGGATCCTCAGGATCGACTCGCCGACAGTCGAGGTCCGTCGATCAAACACTCTAACTCCCATGACCTCCTGAAAACCATGTCCTCCTCGAACTTCACATCCCGCCTAACAACAATTCTCCTCTGTGCAGGAATATAAATCCGAAAGGCTTTCGAGGTCTCACTGTAGCCCACAAAGATACCCTTCTCTCCGATGGGCTCTAACTTGGTCCTCTCCTCCTTGGGTACGTAGGAGTATGCCATACACCCAAAGATACAAAAATGACCAATATCAAGCTTCTTCCCAGAAAAAGCCTCCTCCAGAGTCACATGCCCCAAGGCACGATGCGGACTCCTGTTCTGCAAGCAAACAGCTGTGTTGCAGGCCTCTGCGCACAAAAACAATGGCAACCCCTGATCATGTAACATGGCTTTGGCAGCCCCTCCGATGGATCTGTTCTTCCTTTCCGCAACCCCGTTCTGCTAGGGGTTGTAAGGAACAGTGAACTCCCTCCTAATGCCTGCCTCTGCGCAATAGTCAACAAACTCTCCAAGGGTGTACTCTCCTCCATTGTCCGACATCAGGGACTTGATCTTCCGACCTGTCTGTGTCTCCACAAGAGCTCTAAACTCCTGAAACCACTTGAAGACCTCACTCTTGGTCTTCAAGAAATAAATCCAGGTCCTCCTGGAGTGATCATCAATGAATAAAACATAGTACTCATCCACTCAAGGAAACATGAGACATCCGACCGCTCACATCGGAATGAATCAAATCAAGTATCCCAGTGGCTTTGCTGTCACTGCTGGGAAAAGGGGATTTGGCAAATTTGCCCATCGCACATCCTCTGCAAGTATCAAAGTGATCAGTACTGAAATCTGGCATACCTGTAGTGATCTCCTGCAAGGTCCTCAAGGCTCCATGATACATATGCCCCATCCTGCGGTGCCAAATCTCACGTAGCTCAGAACTGCTAGCTCTGCTGTCGGTACTACTGCTCAATGCCAAAAGGGGCTGAAATGCAAACTTGTACACCTTTGCATGGCATACACCTATCACTCTCGATTTTTGTGCCCAGTTGTACGGTCGTACTGTTGTACGGACTATACGGATTTGACAGCAAACCACCCTCGATTTTCGTGCTCCTTTGCCTCGAAATCTATGCCGAAGCTGTTGTACGACTGCTGTACGGATTTCTAGAAATTCATGCCACCAACCAGCAATCTCTCTCCTTGATTTTCGTGCCCAGAATCTGCCCAGAAATAAATGTTGAAGCTGCTGTACGATTTTCCTTGAAAACTGTGCCTCTCCCTCGAAAAATGTGCCCAACACTTGCTGTACGAATTTCTGCCTCGGAAACCATGCCTCTTTGCTGCTGTACGGATTTTGCTGAAGTCTCTATCAACGGCCCTCTTTCTCCTCTCTGCTCAGAAATCTCCCTTGCTCTCCTTCTCTCCTTCTCCCAATCTGCTCATGAAAGAATGAATGACCTTTTCCCTCATTTTCCTCCTTTAACCTAACCCTAAGTAACTTTTGGGGAATCCCTAAATCCAATGGATGAAATAGATTAAGATCTAGGGCTGAGATTAAATGCTCATTTAAATCTCACTTTCTATTTTTTTAATTCACCCCACTTTAATAAAGACCCACTTAGTCATTTATTTCCAAAGTCACTTTTCCTTTCTCATTTTACATTGACTTTATTAAAGTCACTTTAAAATTAGACTTTAGTAACTTTATCACTTAAAGTCGCTTTTAAATTAAATTTGACTTTATAAAATTATAAAGTCACTTTAGGAGAAAAACTAAATTCTTTTGGACACTTTTTCCTAGGCCAAATATCAAAGCCTTAGGGAACCACCTGTCCTTCGGTAACCAAATTTCAACATTTCCCATCCCATCTTTGCAGCAAGGGATATCACGGATCTGATGGAGGTGAATCTCACTATTGGGGCAAAGGTTTCTTCATAATCGATCCCTTCCTTTTGAGCATACCCCTTAGTCACAAATCTGGCTTTAAATTTCTCGATGCTACCATCTGCATCATACTTGACCTTGTAGATCCACCTTGATCCTACAACTGATCTCTCCTGAGGTTTGGGGACCACTTCCCAGAGATCATTCGTCAGGATGGAACTGTACTCTTCCACCATTGCATCTACCCACACCTGGTGCTGAGATGCTTCCCGAAAACTGGAAGCTTCTCCGACTTGAGCAACCAAGGCTTGATACCTTTCAGGTTGCTTACGTTGTCTCTTCTGATTTCGGGGGACTTAGACAAAGTCCTCTGCATATTTCAGAATATGTCGTAGTTCCCTGCTCATTCTTCCACTGGTAGTGGGCGGATTTACCGGCTCTCCATCTTGCAAATCCTCAGGAGACACATCCCTTGGATCCCCATGCCTTGGAGAGGCAACTGAATTTTCTTCTGCTAGTTGTTGGGGCTGAACAAGCAGATCTTCCTCAGACTGCGTAGTAGAAGGAAACTCTCAAGATCTTCTGAAGGCCTTCTCCTCCATGAATTTCACATCCCTTCGCACTACAACTTTCCTGCTCTCAGGAATGTAGATGCGATATGCCTTGTGTTCTCACTGTATCCTACCAGATACTCCTTTTTTGCAGTCATTTCCAACTTCTTCCTCTTCTCACTAGGTATATGACAGTAAGTTGTACTGTCGAAGATCCTAAAGTGACTCACTTTAGGCTTACTGCCAGTGAAGACACTTTCTTGCGAGATCTTTCCCAGTGCAGCGTGAGGAGTCCTATTCTAAACATAGACATTTGTCTTGCAAGCTTCAGCCCATAGAAATTTGGGTATGTCTTGTTCATTCAGCATTGCTCTTGTCGCTTAGACAATTGTCTTGTTCTTCCTTTTTGCCACACCATTCTGCTCCGGATTGTATGGAGCTGTCCACTCTCTTTTGATACCTTCCCTTGCGTAGAACCTAGTGAATTTCTTATCTATGTATTCACCACCATTGTCTGATCACAACACCTTGATCCGCTTTCCTGCCAGATTTTCTACCAGAGCCTTAAACTCTTTAAATTGATTGAAGACTTCATCCTTGGTCTTCAAAAAGTAGATCTGGGTTTTCTTGGAATGGTCATCAATAAAGGTGACGAAATACTTGGCACCACTAAAAGCTCTAGTGGACATTGGTCCACACATATCAAAGTGTATCAAGTCCAATACACCCTTGGCCCTATTGTTGCTTCTCTGATATGCTGCCTTGGTATATTTTTCCAATACGCACCCCTTGCAGACATCATCTTGTTTTGTGCTCAGCTCTGAAACTCCTATGACAGTCCTCTGGAGAATTTTTAATGCCCCATGATGCAAATGTCCCATTCTTCTGTGACATAGCTCATTCAGGTCCGTTTCATCTGCGTTGCCAACCAGTGTCATTAAGGACTCAAGTTGCAACTTGTAAAGTTTGTTGCTTCTTACCCTAATTTGTGCCTTCTTCTTCCAACTGGGGTGTTTGACGTAGACCCTATTGCCAATAAAGTAGACGTCATAGCCTCAATTTTGAAGCTGAGACACTGAGAGCAAGTTCATCCCCAACCTGGGCACATGCAGTACATTAGTGGCTCGGATCTTATTTCCAGCCTCGGTCTGAAATACTACGATACCTCTCCCAATAGGGGTACATTCTGCTTTATTATCCATGGTTATTTTAAAATTCATCTGCTCCTCTCGATAGTCAGAAAATCATCCCCACACTCTCGTCATGTGAGCAGAAGCTCCATTGTCAATATACCAGACATCAAAAGAAACAATGCTAGATACGCAAGCAAATTCTTCTTCAAGTTTGGATGCCAGAACATCGTGATCCATCTGTTCTATCATGCTTCTTTCCCTCCCTAGAGAGCTGCATGAACCCTTCTACGTTGTTGTTACAGCGGTGGACTCTTGTCCACTAGTGGCTTCACTATATCTGTTAATCATCTCAGGCTCTGATACCATGTGAAATTTTCAATCTGAAAAACTATACAGTTGCAGTGATAGATTTATTCCTCCTACTTATTATTTGAATAAGTTATTTTCAAAAATATTCTCGCAAATATCGAAATAAATACTGCTGCAACATTCACAAATATATATGCAGAGAAGTAAACAGTAAAGGACATAAGCATAAGAACCAATCACATGAACATAGTTATTTTTGGACAATTGTCCCCGGAAAAACCCAATGCAGGCCAACCAGTGCAGCAGATGAGGGTTTTATTAAATTCTTCAGCAAATGATTTCTTTACAAGGAATAATATTGGCAGATCAAATCTGAAACACCTAATACTGGATTCACGGCTCCTCCCAACAAATATGACACCTTGATCAGCGTCTGCTATCACCTGGGCTTGTCTGCGTGTTTCTCTGCCCAGTCCCTACGCTAGATTGCATAAGTCTGCGTAGGGTCTACGTGGGTTCACTGCGCTGCAGATCAGAGATGCCTTCTAAGACCCATTGCGTCCCTCTGTTCCTGACCATGATCACTTGCAGACTCTCTCCTCCTTTTGATTCTGCACCTCTTCTCCCTGCGACTCTCCCGCTGAGATCTCCTTCGGGTACTGAGTGTATGCATGGCTTATTTTCCAAATGACCCTCAAGCCTTCTTTTATAATCTTCTCGTTGATGAATCAACGGCCCATATTAGAAGTTTAATCAATGGCTAAGATTAAAACTTGACTTGATCTTTGTTTCCTAGAAGATTCACACTCTGACTTATTAATACCCTTTAATTATTTCATTTCCCTAAATTTAGACTTAGGGTCTCCATTACAATAATTAATTGTTTTAATAAGTCATGAATCGAGTGGAATTTCCACAAACGATTTATGGGTTCCTTGGAATGTTGATGTCCAAGCCTCCTTGCAAAGTTTCAGACATGGAATATTTTCTGATGCTACAAAATACAACAAAGAAGGCCTTGTATGGACTAAAGCAAGCCCCTAGAGCTTGGTATGGTCGAATTGATAGCTACTTGCAAAAGATGGGATTTGTCAAGAGTGACACAGATCCCAATCTCTACTATCTGAGAGTAGGGGATGAGCCTCTGACACTGGTGTTGTACATAGATGATCTATTTCTGACAGAATCATCTAGGCTCATCAAGGACTGCAAGGAGAATTTAGTTGCAGAATTCGACATCAAGGATCTAGGATTGATGCATTATTTTCTGGGGTTGGAAGTTTGGCAACAGAAGGGTGAGATCTTCCTTGGTCAAGGAAGATATACTACAGAAATTCTGAAGAGGTTTCAGATGGAGGACTGTAGACACATGGCTACTCCAATGATTACCAACTGGAAGAAAATTGATACATCCGAAGATGGTGAGGCTGATCCTACCTTGTACAGGCAGCTCATAGGATCTCTGATGTATCCGATCAACACTAGGCCAGCCATTTGTTATGCTATCAACAGCGTCAGTCAGTTCACGGTGGAACCAAGGAGGGCACATTGGGTAGCAGCCAAACATGTTCTCAGATATTTGCAGGGAACAGTCGAACTTGGATTGAGATACACCCGAGGCAATGACATCATATTGGGTGGGTTCACTAACGCGGATAGGGCTGGGAGCCCAATAGATTGGAAAAGTACCAGTGTGTACGGTTTCAATGTTGGATCAGGAATGACCTCCTAGTGTAGCAAGAAACAGAAGTTCGTGGCTTTGAGCTCAGCTAAGGCAGAATATATGGCTGCAAGCACTGCCTCGTGCGAGGCCATATGGCTTAGGAAGTTGCTTGTGAATCTGCTCGAGGAAAAGCTGGAAGCGACCGTCATTCTATGTGATAATCAGAGTTGCATCAAGCTCTCTGAAAATCCTGTGTTCCATGATCGGTCGAAGCACATTGACATCAAGTGTCATTTCATCAGAGACTATTTCCAGCGAGGAGTTGTACAATTACAGTACACTCCGACAGGAGAACAGGTGGCAAACATCCTTACTAAGGCTCTGGGAAAAACAAAGTTTGTCTACTTCAGAGAGAAGATGGGGATGATCAAGAATCCATTTCAATAGCAGAAATGGACTGATACAAAATTGAGAGGGAGTTGCAATGCGGATGAGGTAGTGGCAGTGGTAGTGTCATGGGCAGCAGTACAGAAGGCAGCAACGCAGCAGATGAGGGGCAACAGCAGCCAAGCATCAGTAGCATAGAGAATGCTTCAGGGTCTGAACAGTATGCAGCACGCATATTGCTAGAACACTTTCCTCGCTAAAAGGGAGTGTTAATTTTTGTAGCATCAGAAAGTGATCTAAGTCTCAAAATTGGTGAGGAGGCTTAGATGCCAGTATTCCAAAGAACTCAGAAACAGTTTGTGGAAATTCCACTCGGTTCATGTTTTATTAAAATAAATAATTATTTTAATGGAGACCTTAATTCTAAACGTAGGGAAATTAAATAATTAACGAGTATTAATAAAACAGAGTGTGAATCTTCTAGAGAACGAAGATCAAGTCAAGTTTTAATCTTAGCCATTCATTAGACTTCTAATCTAGGCCATTGATTCATCAATGAGAAGATTATAAAAGAAGGCTTAAGGGTCATCTAGAAAGCAAGTCGGACAGGCGTTCAATAACACGAGGGAAGTCGATTCTGAAGGAATAGAATTCGATTTCAGAGGGAGATTTGCAGGGCGAAGGAAGCAGAGGGTTTTAGCAGTGTCAAGGTTCGAGGCAAGAAGGCAACAGAAGACCATAGAAGCAGCACGCAGGAGCAACGCAGGCGTCACGCAATGCTGACGTAGGCATACACTGGCTCTGCAAAGAGGGGCACGCAGGAGAGACACGGAGTGACGCAGGGAGGGCTAGTGAATCCCTTAGGTGTCAAAAATTCTTCCAAGGACTGTAGAAGAATTCTCTTTGTATCTCAAGAATTTTTCTCAATTGTTTCTGTAAAACTTTCCTTGTAAAGGTTTGACTGGTGAAGAATAATATAAACCCACATCTGCTGCACCGGTTTTCCCACATTGGGTTTTTCCAATGTTGCACGAAGCGGGGACGAAGCGGGGACGTTTTTTGGAAGCGGGGACGCGGAAGCGTCATTTCCAAAAAATCTAGGAAGCGAAGCGTCTCGGAAGCGTCTACTATATATATATATATATATTTTTTTATTTTTATTTTTTTGCATTTATATTAAAAAAAATCCAAAATACCAAATTAATTGTAGAAGACATGGAAGCATGCATATTTGTACATAAATCAAGATAGATATGACATCCATTGTACATTAATGATTAATTATTTGAGCATCAACCATTTAGAATAGATGCATCAACAATCTATAATCTAGATTCTTCTCCTCTTATCTAGCCTTTGCCTCTACCTCGATTATATAGGGACATTAGTCAAAATTGCCCAATTTTGATCAAACCCTAATGCAAGCCTTAAAAAATGGTAGAAAGAACTTAATATGCTTGATCGATTATTTTGACTTGATTGAAATGTAATTTTTTGCTAACGACATGACAAAGGAGTTCAACAATTAACACCACCAATACTAGGGTACATATAGGGCTTGGTGCTCTTGATTAAATGCTAATCACATACCCTCATACATGATATAATCTAATGACATGCCACCATACCACTGATCCTGAATTCCTAAAAACTGTTAAGTCTACTGAATTTGGAAGAGGATATGAAATTCTATTTTCTCCATATGAAGTCCGATCAGGCTGGAACCACTCTCAAACATCCTGAGTCATTTCATGGTAATGTTAAAAATTTAAGTAAAAGGATGAAAATGAAAAATAAATGAGAATGTCACTTTTACTTAAAGAATTTAACATTACCATGAGGGAGCATCTAAGAAATATCTAAGGAGGTAAAAGAGAGCTTATATTTTTTTCCTCCTATCCCTAACTCAGCACTAACTCACCTACTAACCCAACCAAAGACAAAATTTAAAAAAAAAAATCAAAAAAATCATTTTTTCTGACCTACATTATTCGGATCTGTACGGCACTGTACGGAACCGTTCACGATCCGTACGGATCCGTCCCGGAATCACGGTGGTTCCGTATAGCGATCTGACGTACGATCCGCAGATCCACTGTACGGAATCGCGGATCCGGGCGTACGGATCCGAAAAACCAGGAACCGCAAATTTTTTTGGGGTCCGCGGTTCCGGGTACGGATCCCATACGGTTCCGTATGGGACGCGGTTCGGGCCTTGGAGCGGGGGGGTGGACGTTTCCTACAACATTGGGTTTTTCAAAGGACAATTGTCCAAAAATAACTGTCTATGTGAATGATTCTTATGCTTGTATTTTCTACTATTATGTTCTCTGCATATACGTGAGTGATTACTGCAGTAGTGTTTATTTCAAAATTTACTTGAATAATTCTGTAAATAACTTATTGTAAGAATAAGTAGGAGAAATAAATCTATCATTGCAATAATATTTCAAGATTGAAATTTTCACATCTTACCTCCGGCTTCATCTCTATGAAGACACTCTCGGGCATTGTCTTGTCCAATGCTTTGTGAAGGGTCTTGTTCTAGATATATACAGTTGTGTTGCATGCTTCTGTCCACAAAAATCTAGGCAAATCTTGGTCATACAACATTGTCTTTGCTGCCCCAACAATAGTCCTGTTCTTCCGTTCTGCAACTCCATTCTGCTCTGGATTGTAAGGAGCGGTCCATGCTCTTTTGATGCCCTCCCTTGCGTAGAAATCTGTGAATTCCTTATCAGTATATTCGCCACTATTATCTGAACGTAATACTTTGATTTCTTCCCAGTTAAATTTTCTACCAAAGCTTTAAATTCTCTAAACCAGTCAAAGACCTCATCCTTGTTCTTTAGGAAGTAAATCCAAGTTTTCTTGGAATGGTCATCTATGAAAGTGACAAAATATTCACTTCCACCAAGAGCTCTAGTGGACATCGGTTCACAAATATCTAAGTTTATTAGTCCAAATACACTTTTCGCCTTATTGTTGCTCCTGGAATACATTGCCTTAGCATATTTGCCTTGAACGCTCCCTTTGCATACGTCATCATGTTTGGTACCAAAAATTGGAACTCTTTTAATTGTGTCTATGAGCATTCTCAAAGCTCCATGGTGTAGATGCCCCATTCGTTTGTGCCATAGTTCATTCAGATATGATTCGCCGCTTCGATTGTTGCCTACCAATGCCATTGGAGATCTGAGTTGCAACTTGTATAGTCGGTTGCTTCGAGTCCCAACCTGAGCCTTCTTCTTCCAGCTTGGATGTTTGACATAGACCTTTCTTCCGATAAAGTATACGTTGTATCCCTTGTCCTGCAATTGAGACACTGAAAGTAAATGCATTCCCATACCTGGCACATGCAGCACATTAGTGGCTCGAAGACTCTCTCCTGCTTCTATCTGATATACTACGGTCCCTTTTCCCACAAGGGTACATTTTGTCTTGTTTCCCATAGTAATTTGGAAGTCCATCAATTCTTCTTGATAGCTAGAGAAATGATCTCCTTCTCCAGTCATATGAGTTGAAGCCCTATTATCAATATACAAATCATCTGATGATGTTGTCCTAGATAAACATGCACATTATTTTTCCAGCCTAGAGGCCAACTCTGACAAAACTCGATCATCCATCTTCTTCGTTCTTTTCCCTTCTCCGGCAGAATTTGCAGAAGGAATGCGCAAGCCCTTAGGTGTATGATTTGCTGCCAAGGCATCACCACGAGTTTCCTTTGGCATGGACCCTCCTTCTTTCTTGCCTGACCTTGCTCTGATATCATGTGAAAATTTCAACTTGAAATCCTACTACATTATTTGATGTTATTTCTTCTACTTATTATTCAAAAAACAAGTTATTTGCATAAATCTCTTTAGTAAATATCGAAATAAATTCAAATGCAAACTTCCCCATACAATTACTAAGTAATACAATAAAGAAATACTAGCACAAGAATGACACAGACATTTTGGACAATTGTCCCTAGAAAAACCCAATGCAAGGAAACTGGTGCAGCAGATGAGACTTTCTATTATTCAGCGGTAATCTTCTTGTACAATTTACAATCAATAGTAATGAAGAGAAATTCTCTATGATAACATTGGAGAAATTTCTCACAAAAAATTATGATGAGAAATGACCCCAGAAGGACCCTCCTGGGCCTCCTACGTCACCACTGCACTGCCTCTGCGTGGGCACTGCGCAGACCTGCATCACCCCTCTATGTTGTTCCCTTCTAGCCTTTACGTTGTCCCTTCCTTGCACTGTGTTACCTGCTCCTGCACCCCGAATTATTGTTGAACCCTCTACCTCTCCTCAACCTGCAACTCTCCCTCTAAATCGATTTTTCTCTTGCCGAACTTCAGCCACTGAAAAAATCGATTTACTCAAGCAACTGAGTATATGCATTGCTATTTCTTCCAAATGACCCTCAAGTCTTCTTTTATAATCTTCTCATTGAGATATCAACGACCGAGATTAGATCTTTAATCAACGGCTAACATCATAGCTTGACTTGATCTATGTTTTCTAAAAGATTCACACTATGTTTTATTAATGCCCTTTAATTATTTAATTTCCTTAAGTTTAGACTTGGAGTCTCCATTAAAATAATTAATTATTTTAATAAAAAAATGTTCCAAGTGAATTTCCACAAACGATTTCTAGGTTCTTTGGAATACATGTGTCTAAGCCTATCCACAAATTTTGAGACTTAGAGCACTTCCAATGCTACCAAAAATCAACAATCCAATCCTCCATCATTCTCTCTTCATGGCCTTCACTTAGACTAACGATTTTTAGTCTTGGTCAAGTGCATGACACATGAAGAATAGAATGCACATGTAATGTCCATTATCACTCCCTCTCAATCAAAGAGGATATCCCTATTCCCTTTTTTATCAGAGAATAGAACCCTTCTCGTATTCAAGGAGCCTCCTTTACTCCCTCTCAAAACTAGAGGAGATTCATGACATCCTTCCAATTAGGAAATCATAACCACAAGCTCTCTAGCTTGTTTCCATAAGAGTATCAGCCACCTGCTCTTTATGGACATAGCTGCATGGCTCCCTCTTTCCTTCTCATATCATTATATCGAGCTTTCTTTCTTCTTGGGTATCATGGAGCCATCTTATTTCTTCAATCTTGTGACAAGATCCAGGCCATCACTTTCATCTTGTCATCAACAATGATAGCATTATAATGAACCTTACCAAACTTCACGCTAATCATAGATTCCTTTGAAAGTCATCTCCTTTGTATGAGCTTGATCTTCAAGTTATCTTCTAGCACTGCTACCTTTCAATCCAAAGTTGAATACACCTTGACATCATAATAGCCAGGTATCATATATTGAGTTTTCCTCAACATTCTTCATATATCCTTCCAATATCCTTCCAGGTAGCAAAACAATATATTAACTATTATTTTTTGTAGCATCAGAAGTGTTTTAGCCACAAAAATTTGTGGAGAGGCTAGAATACATGATATCTCCAAAACCCAGAAATCGTTTCTGGAAATTCTGCCTAGAAGTGTCTTAAGCAGATTATTAACTAGTTTTTAAATATTTCATAAGCCCAAACTTTGGGAATATGGTTAATTAATCAGAATTAATTAAGTCAAGGCAACAATCATCTAGAAACTCACACAGATCAACTCCAAGATGATCCTAGCCACCGATTACGTTTTAGCCTTGGTCGTTGGTGCTCCAACAGAGGATTATAAGAGGAGGTCAATGTGGTGATGGGGAAATCATTTCAGCAGTTTGATTTCATTGGCAAATCGATTTCCAAAGTAGCAATAGTCAGTTGTCGAAGAGAGAGTAAGTGAGATCGAAGCAATGTGAAGGGCAAGGACAATGATCCAGAGGAAAGATTTTCCAGATTTGGAGAGGCAGTAGCAACAGGGCCGAGTTGTCCCAAAGAGGCAGTGCAGTTGCTTCAGCCAGACAATTCGATTTGGAGGAAAGAAAAAATCGTTCTCAGTGCCAAAGGTCGGGAAGAAGCCCCAGAGGGTTGGAGAGACGATTTTCCAACATCCAAAGGCAGAACGACTTCATCAGAGCCTAGTCTGAGGCAAGTCGTCCAGCCAGCTACGCAGAGCAACCCAGAGGCTGACATAGAGTTCCAAGAGACCAAGTTCTAGTAGACAAAGTTGTGCCAGAAATTGCTTGAGGGAGAAGGGTAATTTCCCTTTAGTATTTTGCCCATATTTTCTTGTTGTTTGGATTACCAGTTGGGTATCCATAGATGTACTCAGATTTCACTGTTGCATAATAAAATAAAACCCTCATTGTTGCACCAGTTTTCCCAATTTGAGTTTTTCTAGGGACTTTTGTCCAAAAATAATTGTGTTCATTTTATGTGTGTGCTAGCATTTCTTCCAGCGGTTATTCTTCTGCAGTTTTATTTGTGAAGGTTGCAGTGTATTTATTTCAATATTTTCCATAGCATAGCAAATAAATTGTTAATTAATTAACAATTAGGAGAAATAATATCAGTTGTTGAAATAGGATTCCAGTTTCAGAATTTCCACATTAACTAGATAAACAACCACAATTATTAATATTAGACTTACCTCATCATGATGACCTCATCCAAGCATCAACAACCTTATGGTCCATCTCCACATGAATCTTCTTTCATGCATCAAAGTGCCCAAATATCGAACTTGATCACCAAGTTACAATTTTCTTCAGGAGACTATACTTGATGTTGATCATTTTTCTATATAAACTATTGAGAAAGTCTTGATCCTTTATTCATTCTAAAGTAAGTCAAATTCTTCTTTCATGCATCATATAATCATATGGAAGATTTACTAAGCATATTTTATGACCAACTACTTTTACAAGATTCTATACGCATGAATCCTACCTAACAGTTACTTCAAATATGCATTTTTATGCTTTCATTCAATCATCTAGCTATATGCCCTACAATGAACCTGCAACATGACCAATTCCATTCCTTCATCCTTTAAGAGTATTGTTTCCACACTATATGGAATGTATATTAGCCTTGTCATAATGCTTCTTCCAAGAATCTTCCATAATGATGGTTCTTATAGGATCATGATGATCCACCTTAGCAAAATGACTACCTCTAACATAATGCTAGATAATGCTTGCATGAATATTATGCAAAATGGGCTAATTTTAAAGACTAGATGATTCCTACAAAGCCACTTAATCAAATAAATATGCTATTGTCACATGCTTCTATCTATGATGCCATACAAAATCAAAACTCTTCTAGAATAAACAACAATGAATAATATGATATATCCCAAAGGAAAGACCAAATTCACAAAGAACCTGACAAAGAGGATGCCTTCTTCAATAATAAAGATCTTTGATATCTTCTTTCTTTGGCTTCTTCTTAGGTTCTCCCATTTCTTCAGTTGTGCGAGCTTCGCTTCTTTCCTGTCTTTTGTTATCGGTTTGTTTGGACAGTCCCACTTAAAGTGTACATATTCATTACATCCAAAGCATTGAATGTTGGACATATTTGGCTTCTTCCTAGATTTCCCAAACTTTCCCTTCTTCGGCTTCTTGGTTCTTGCAATAAAGGCTTGACCCTGTTCATCTGATTCGATATCATCTTTTGCCTTGATCCTAGTTTCTTCCGAGATGCATTGAGCCCACAACTCATCAAAAGGAGTTGAGTCTTTGTTAAAGTAAATGCTTGTAGCAAAACTGCTCCATTTTGGAGCCAAGGCATTTAGTACACAGATGGTCATTTCAGAATCAGAAATTGTTTCCCCACGCCCTACAACCGATCTCTTATTTGAGAAATCGTCATTAAAAAGGATTCCATTTCCTCATCCTTTGATTTCTTCATTTTATATATTTTATTTCTCAAAGACATCTTTTGTCCGGGTGTAATTATACAGTACTTTTTTAGTAGCTTGTCATACATAGGCTTAGAAGACTTCAAATTTACAACAAATGGAACAAGATGATCCTTAATGGATTCAACAATGATCCTTTTGTGTCCTTACTTCTCCTTTCTTGTATTTTGCTAGCTCTTTAGTCTTTTCTTTGCCAGGTTCAGTAATTTCAGTGAGAACATATTCCATTATTTCATGTTTAATTTCACCGAAAACATATTCCATTACTTCATGTTTTGTAAGTACCAGATCAATCATTTTCTTCCATGCTAGGAAATTTTCTTAGCCAATGAGCTTATTGCTTTCCTTGCAGAAAGAACTCATACGACCTGTAGATTCAGGCATAGAATAACAATATGATACTTACTTGTCAACCAAGAGTCTTCCCTTGTCTGGTGATGTCTCCAACTATCTCGAGGCTTTCAAGATCTTCAATGATATTTCAATGATGTCCTAGAAAGATGTCTTCCAGGATATATTCAACAATGTAGAAATTTTGTTCCCAACCCCGGTTTTCAGTTTCTCCTTATTTCACCCATAAAGTTAAATGCCCATTCCCATCGCCATACATTCAACAAACTGCAAAAATAAATATTTTCTGAAAACACAAATTCTGGAAATTTCACAGCGCTGAAATGCAGAAACAAAAACTCAGAAAAATAAATCAGCCACACATAGAAATTTGACACGCTGATTTTTGGTCAAATGACCCTGGAAAAACCCCCTACAACACTTGAGGAAAACCAGTTTGAAAGCTCTTCTTTATTTATGATAAATAGCTTTTACAGAGAAATGGAAACTACAGAAAAATTCCAGCAACCAGTATTTTACTTATCTCAAAAACCGTGCACAAACTCCGCCTCGATTTTCGTGCCAAATGCAAACAGAAAAATAACAACAGAAAGTACAGCCTTAAATGCTGTACAAACAGCACCGAAAACAATGCCAGAACAGCTGTACGGCCTCCCTTGAAAACTGTGCCACTTGCTGCCTCGACTTCCGTGTTGTACGGACCTCGTTTTTTGTGTTGTTAACTGTTGTACAGAATCTAGAAAATACAGTCCTCTTTCATTGTTGTATGGTCCTCAATTTTCATGCCTCCTTGCTACTGTACGGTCCTCGAAAAACGTGTTTTAATAAATGTTGGTTTTCACTCCTCGAAATTCGTGCCACTTGCCTTGAACTTCGTGTTGCTGCTTGCTGTATGGATTTGTTGAATCTAGCTGCCTTGGTATGCGTTCCAAGGTACTGTTCTTTCTCCTTCTCTGCTCAGAAACATCTCCCTTGCTTTATCTTCTCCTCTCTCAATCTGCTCATGAAAGAATGAATGATCTTTTCCCTCTTTTCCTCCTTTAACCTAACCCTAAGTGACTTTGGGGGAATCCCTAAATCCAATGGCTGAGATAGCTTTAGATCTAGAGCTGAGATTAAATGCTCATTTATATCTCACTTTCTATTTTTTAATTCACCCCACTTTAATAAAAACCCTCGTAGTCATTTATTTCCAAAGTCACTTTTTACTTTCTAATTTCACATTGACTTTATTAAAGTCACTTTAAAATTAGACTTGGTAACTTTATCACTTAAAGTCACTTTTAAATTAGATTTGACTTTATAACTTTATAAAGTCACTTTAGGAGAAAAATTAAATTCTTTTGGACACTTTTCCCTAGGCCAAAGATCAAAGCCTTAGGGAACCACCTGTCCTCCAGTAACCAAATTTCAACAAACAACAACTTCAAAGAGTGATGAAAAGTACCAATATTCCTTGATGTTTCCTTCAAGGATGTCTTCCAATGAGCCTTTAAATAGATCTTCTTCCAAGAAAGATTAACAACCTTCTTCTAATCTTCCTCTTTCAAGCTCTTCTTGATCAAATCTTCTTTCTTCAGTAAGAGTTTGATTCTTTTGCAAGTGATTCCCCTTAACAAACCATTCTTTGTGTCCACGAGATGATCATTTCAATTGCCTTCTTTTGTTCACCTTAGCTTTGATACCATGTTGGAAAATGCAATATGTGTTGGAAATATTGAGAGGGGGGTGAATCAGTATTTCTTAACAGTTGTAATTATTAATCTTTTCAAAACATTAATTATTCTTCAACAGTAAATAAACAGTACACAATGAACACAAGAATTTTTAGGTGGAAAACCCCCTTTAGGTCAAAAACCACCGAACATTTTTCTAATAAGTTCTTTAAATCTTCAGCCCCAACTAAAAAGAAAGCTACAATTCCCTAGAACCCTAGAAAAGCATTCTTCTCCAACACCCATTAGAAGGACGCCCCAACACCCTAGATTCTATCAGCAATTAGTTGAATGAATGCACCTGCCACCAACAGCCTAGCTAGCACCAACGTGCCCTAGCACCACCCTACCACCCTGAAGTGTTTTCAGGAACCCACCTGGAGGTGACTTCAACCACCTCCCTAGCACCACCCTACCACCCTGAAAATGACAAAAATATGAATACAAATTGTGGACTCCCATACCAGGGAAAATGGTCCACTTACAACAATATACAATGACTTTCTTTGACTGACCAATAACTTTAAGACCTAAACCCTTGTACCAAAACAAATGACTTCTTCATTATTTGCACTATTGTACAAAACCTTTACAAAATTATGAGACTTTGGACTTACAGACCATACCAAGTACAATGACTTGAACTATTGTACAAATGCCTCTGATGATGCAACTGTAGATGATGGAACCTTGAGTGTTTTCCTGCCTTGCCCTTACTGCTTCCTTCAATATGAATACAATATTTTATCCTTGATGAGATGCTCAACCCCTACTGCTTTTCTGCTTGTAATAATTGTATTTTGTCTTTAATGTGAAAACAATGATATGTCCTAACTGAAGTTGCTTGATGAGATTGCCTTAACGAAACTGAGACCGCGTGTCCTTACTACTGACGACCTCAATTCTAATGCTATGATGATATCACAAAAATACTACTCTTTGAAATGGTGTCAACAGGGAAATGTCTATTGTTACAACAATGCTTGTGAGGATACCTTGCTTATTTCTTACTATGTCCAGACTTCATGTGGTATGTAGAATTCTTACAGATACCAGACGGAACCTTCATCAATCCGTAATTGAGTCTTCGAGACAACACTATGACATGCCTTGTTTACTTGACCAGCTTTCATCCAATAATAATGAATCAAACTTTGAAATATCGTTCCACTAATAGAGAAGTCTGCTTTAGTTAATTGACATACATTGGATATGCATATATAATACTTTTGATGCTGCAAATAAATAGCTCCAATGGTGTATTCAAGAATCCATAATTTGTTGTACAGGAGATCACTTACTTAGGCATTAGAATTTGATACTTCTTTAATTGCTACTTCCCTTGGAGATGAACTGAACCTTAGGCCACATTCACTTCTACTTCATGACACAAGATTAGGGTTGTTTGTTCTGCTTAAGATCATACTCCAAATATCATAAAGAGTCCGCAAATGATCTCGGAATATGTTTTTAATGAAGATTGGACCATGACAACTGTTCTAGCTCCTTTGTTGCTATAGAGATAGCCTTCACATAAAAACCCTATCCGCAGGTTTGGTAATGAATGCATAGAGCTTTATTGCCCATTGTTTAAAGCCTAGGATCTTGATGATTTGAACGTCGAGGTTCTAAGATTGATTGCTAAATGAGGGCCAAAAGACTTCAATCAAAGGTTATACCTACGGGCTGCAAGGATAAAATACCCATCGAATCCCAAGTCCAAAAGATAAAAAAAAATATATTTGCCCTAAACCAGTCATTGTACTTACGGTCTCCTGCAATTCATGGCCTAATGAGGGCTGAAGTGGCAGATCAAGATGACCTATAGCAAAATGAACCTCCAAAAGACTGTCAAACGAATTCCAAATACCCAAAACAAAAGTCAGTAAACCCTGATTCAAATAATCATTCGTTGTCCTGAATTGGAGGTTTGCAATGAGAATGTGCCTATGAGCATCTCCTGGTGCTGCTTAGGTTGACATCAATGACAACCACCTATCAACAATATGGCAGCTATTTATTTCGATTTTTCCTTAACCTTAATAATTGTTTGTGAACTCACGGATGCAAGTGATTATTATGGTTAAGATGTTTATGGGACTTGGGTTCTGCAACTGGAGAAGCCACTTGGCCACCCAAGTGATTGCCAGGAGATACAGCGCGCGTACCCACCATCGCAGCATTCATATCAGCGCTTACATCCATGCAGATTTAATGCAGAGCCGAGGTCGAGATCCGACCATTATGCTCGCGCGCGCCACCGTAAGGAATTATCTGCACACTCCTGATGCTTACATTAATGAGGATTTAAGATCGGGAGGGCTTCGAGACAGCGCCTTCCTGGGTTTAAAGATGGAGGAAGATAGCTGGAGCTCAGACTTCCCCCCTCCTCCGCTGTAACGAATTTGCTCTCCCTCGGCTCTGCATCCTTGCCACCGAACTGCCATTGGTAGACGCAGTCATCTCAGCTGTTGCATTAAGCTCGGGGAAGGGCTCCACCTCTCCCGTATCGGCCTCTGCAATCAATCTTCTATTGCTTTGGATTTTCTTTGCTCCCCGTTTCAACCCAATTCCGTCTCCCCGCCTCCTCTGTCGCCTTCGTCTTTGCCCTTCACCATGTCGCATCCGAGACAGCGCATGAGATGTCGAAGGGGCAACACGCGAAGCCGACCCCAACGCACCCCTTCCACTTCCAATTCGAACTCCTCTTCGCCCTCCTTGGACTACTTCATTGGAAGATATCCGAATACTCGCAGTGGGAGGGGCAGATTTCAAAATGCCAACCCTGTTCCTACCTCTCCTATCAATCTGACCTCTGACACTCCCCAAACTGCCCAATTTTTCTTTAATTGCTCTCTGAACAGACCCCGCATTACTGCCTCTATCTCGGTGGTCTTCAAGGAAGAACCTCAGCAGGTTGATCCCAAAGTGATTCAGGCAAGAGCTTCTTCTGCTTCGGCTCAAGAAATGGACAAGCAGCGGCAGCAAGGGAACAAGGATAAAGGTAAAGCTCCCAAAGATGAGGAGAAGGTCGGCGATGGGCATGAGCACTCCAAGCCAAGCGACATCTCAGGCACGAACAAGGCCAAGGATGTTGACGATATGGATGCTTATAGGTGCTTTATCCTGGAGGAACCTCCTCCCCAGAATGATGCTTAATTTCTCCATTAGAGTCTGGTTTTTGCTTTACGATTCCCACTTGGTTGGGATTGCTCTTGATTTTCTAGCTATAGAATCTAGTAGTCTCTATTTTACAGTTTTTCAAACTTGCACATTAATACCCCTGCGCGGGCAGTATGGCAGAACTCTGTTTGGTTCGGACTGGTTTCCCCTAGTGGGCAGTCTTTTTTGGACATAATATGCTGATTATGCCCACTCTTCTGGGCACTGTTAAGGCTGCGGCCAAGATGTAAAATATGTTCTCCTTTTTTAATAGATTTAGACTAATTTAGAACAAAATAATAATTAAAAAAAAAAAAAATTGTTTGTGAACTTTATTTATCTTCTTGTGTTTTCTTTATTAGTTCTTCATCAAACAATTATCAAGAGCAAAATAGTAAGGACAGAGAACATAGAAATTAGGCTCCAAGTCAAGGCAAAATCCCTCCAGAACAAAGTTTGGAATCCTGGAGGGAGCAAGTCATCAAGACTTGTGGCTATCGCATTATTACAGAAAAGCGACAGACCTCATAGACAAGAGTCTATGGAAACTTCTCTACATAGGGAGTCTGATGCAGGAGCATTATGTTTGGTTTTTATTTAAAATATTGCATAATTAGGGGGGTGATGATTTTTTAATTATTTTATAAATTATTGTGCCCATTTTAATAAATTAAGAGAGAATATTGTTAGTGAGGATTATTGTAAATAGTCTTTTAATAAAGGATATGAGTGGAGTTGAATTAGGTAGATAATTTAGGGATTAGGAATTCCATAAATGGGACTTAGTTGGGTCCAAAAAAAGATAAATCTAATTTAGATTTTAGTTGAGATTTGTGTGGAGGAAATTATGGAGTGGAATAAATTCATATTTATGTATAAATAGGATTGTGTGAGGATGAGAAACAAGTGAGGAAGTGAGGAATACAGAAATGGTTTGAGAGCTTTTGTAAGAGGGCCGAGAGTGAGAGGCCATCCATTGTAATATTTGGCCAAGGAATTTCTTGTGTATTTATATAGCAGTATATTTGTGTTTGTATAAGCTCTCTTTTATTTATGTACGTTTTAAGCAGTTGCAAATGTTTGTTTAATGAAAAAAAAAATTTAGAATTTTAAATGTGAAGAAAGCACCCGAGTTTTTTATATGCTAGGATCTGTTTAACCCAATATCTTATCATCAACTATTCTCTTCTTATAGAATCTACTTCTAATGAGACAACCAAGACCCAAACCCTAAACCAAGTCCTCCTCCAAGTACCAAGTCAACCCTTCAGAAAACCTTTCCAATAGGATTAAAGCAATAAAGCTCAATCTTGCATCAATCAACTTCTAGCTACAGCTTTGATCCGCAGCTTCGACCTTGCAACTTCCGCCCTGTAGCTACTATAGAAACCCTAGTTTTGGCACAAGACAATTCTTGAAGGGATTCTCCTTTAAGCAAGGCAAATCTTCCCAAAGTCAATGAGGTCAAAACAGAGTATTCACTCTTCCAGCAACTTGATACTACAACTTGATCTCTTGCAATTTCAACTTTCTTGGAAGCTGAAGAAACCTAGATTTCGCACGTGAGGGAGATAATGTCCAAAAATAGACTTTCTTCCTTCTTCTTGGATTCCCCTTGCCTTCTAGACCTTCGTTCTCCCTTTCTTGCCTCTCCCAACTTCAAATTGAACTTCTTCTTGAGAGATTGAACTTGTGTGAGAGAATGTGTCAAATGAGGTCGACGTTGCCTGTATTTATAGCCTTTCCAAGGCATCGAATTCCCTTCTTTAGGCCGATTTGAAACTGCCAAGACCAACTTGTACTTTGGAGGTTTCCAAGACCTTCTAGACTCAAAATAAATTCTTTTACAAGTTACATCTTGCCCGGAAAGGTCTTATAACCATGATGTTGACTCTCTTGACTCATGACAATAAATCCTATGAAAAAATCAACCTTAGAAGCATGAAGAACATGTTTTTTGTTATGAATAAAACATATATAACTATAAATAATAATGATAATTGTAATAATGATTAATTAATTAGTGATTAGTACTAAAGAAGCATCTCTAAATGGGACATGACCCTCCATGATGAGGCACTTGCCTGGTATATAAGCAGGCCCTCATTTCTCAATTGTATCATCATTCTTCATAATTTTTATATATAATAATATTTGTATCCTCAATGGGTGTTTTCATATTCCAAGTCTTCTGGAGTATTTAACTTGAGGTACGAACTTTGTTCATTCCATTTGGTATTAGAGCAGTTTGAGCATTTGGCTGCTTAACCTTTGCACAGAGCCACGTTCTTCGATCTAGGTCTTTGACCATCAAATTCGTTAACATCGTTGCTGTTGAAGCGTTTCGCTACCAGAATTTGGAGTTTCTCCATATCGCCATTTAGGCCTTTGGCCATTTAAAAATAAAATTATATAAAAAAAAAGTAAATAAATAAATAAAATTATATATCAATTTAAAAAATAAAATATAAAAATAAATAAAAGATATACATATTTTATTCATAACATTTAATTAATTAATTAGAAAAATAAAATAATAAAAATAAATCCAAAGTGAATGTAATAAAGTTTTATAAAGAGAGATAGATTTCGTTTTAGAGGAGTTAAAATAAGTCAAGGAGTTAAAATAAATCAAGAAAAAAAAATGGCAACTAATTCAGAATTGAAAGAAGGGAGATTTTTAGGGGCCTCACAAAGCGCTGCTCCAGTGCTATTCAAAATTAAAGGGACTCTTGTAGGAAAATATTTTATTCTTTCTATCTCTCCCACTGAAGGGAAAAATTAAATAAACTCTAACCTTGCTAACCAATTGGTGATTCTGGAATCAGATATAATTGAAAAATTAGACTGTTTGGGTAGAAAACAATATGACATAACCGAATTACAATTGAACATTGGCGATTATACTTTTATATCGCAATTCTCTGTTCAATCCCTACAGGATAATTTAGGTGACATTATTTTAGGCTCACCCTGGATGGAAACTCTAAGGTCCTTTATCCTAAATACGAAAAGAAGTTTTTGACTTTTTCCCACAAAAAGAAAAAAATAACGCTACAGGACGTTACCTTGAAGCCAAATTCAGTGATGCCTGAAGACATACAAGAAATATCAAAAGTGATTCTTCAAGAAATTAAAAAGGCGATACAAAATATGCAAAGAGAAATTGACAAGATCACCACTGACAAAAATGAACAAGTTTCTCGACTTAAAGACCACAGTGAAAAACTATTAACGCAAATTAAGAAGCTTAAGAAAGACAAGAAGTCATTAGGAAACAAGGTACAACAAATTATCGAGAAGGAAGCATCAAAGGTAGGAATTCAAGTTGACGAGAAAACAACAAATACCGATGCAGTCAATATCACAACTTAAGAAGAGGACAAACTCTTCTGAGTAAAGATGTACCCAGAAGTTGCAGTTCCATCAAAATATTCAAGTGAAGATCCACAAATTAACCATTCAACTTCCACAACTAAAGGAAATCGGGTACTTCAAATAAATCGAGAAGACGACACAAACAAGATAAGGGAAAATCAAATCACTAGAATTCCTTATCGACATCTGAATCACAGAAGTAGACAACTCAATCAAGCTACGTATTTAGAACAGAAACAACAAACCAATGTTCCAAAGAATACTAATGTCAGTGCAATCCACTCATGTGATAACAATTCATCACAAGTTTCCAGTCACTCCAAGATTTGATAGAAGATTAATTTAGGATGGTTTGATCCCTTCTCAGTACGACAATTTTGTTTGTCACTTAGAGGATCATATCAACTTGTATCGACAAGATGATTGTCCCGAGACAAGAAGACATTCGTGTGAAAATTCCTAGATTTGACAATCTTAGGAATCCTACAACAACTAACTGAATCTACTTCATCTACTTGTAAATTACATTACATAGTTATTTCCAGATTTCTTCATGAAAATATTGAGGTAAATTATTGAAGCAGCCTACACTTAATACTTTATGATTCTGAAACAAGAAAACTGAGCAAAGAATAAATCACACATAGGACACCTTTATTTTGGACTAAGTCCCTAGAAAAACCCAATGCGGGAAAACCGGTGCAGCAGATCTGAGGGTTTGTATTATTAAGCAGTAGCAATTTATGAATACATTGTTGAATACCTCAAGGGTTATTCAGTTATAGAGAGAGAAATACTGGCAGAAAGAATGTGAGTTTTACCACACTCAATCACTGGAAAATCCGACGAATCCGGTCACTGGATGAGGTGCCTCTGGCAGGCTCTGCGCTACCACTACGTAGTCCCTACGCAGTTCCTGCATCACTCTCTCAAGGCACTGCATCACCCCAGCTATGGATCGATCTGACTCCCGGAATCACAGATCTCAGCCTCTCGGTCTCACACCCTGGCTCCCGGCTTCTGAAACTGATCCAACAGTGAAATCTAGGAAACCCTCTCAGCCACTACGCAACCCCTGCATAGCCCTTCGTGGCTCTGCGTCAACCTAACTGGATCTGCACTAGCTATGCTGGACGTCTCTCTACCTCTCTCTATTGATGATTCTCCGACTAAGAAAATCACTCTCTCTCTGAGAATTCGATCACTTGATTCACTCAGTGTGTCTTTCCAAATGACCCGCAATTCTTCCTTTATAGTCTTCTGGTTGAGATATCAACAGTCGAGATTAGATCTCTAATCAATAGCTAAGATTATAACTGGACTTGATCTTCGCTTTTTCTAGATCATTCTCACTCTGTTTTATTAGTACCTTTTAATTATTCAATTTCCCTAAGTTAGACTTAGGGTCCCCATTAAAATAATTATTTTTTACAATAAAACATAATCCGAGTGGAATTTTCACAAACGGTTTATGGGTTCTTTGGAATATCAGTGCCTAAGCCTCTCCACAAAATTTGAGACATACACAATTTCCGATGCTACCAAAAATCAACACTCCCTCTTAGTGAGGAAAGCACTCTAACAACATGCCTGTCGCATACTACTCTGACCCTAAAGCATCCTCTGCACTGTTGAACCCTGACAAGTTCTCCATCAACCACTGCGTTGCTGCAACTGTACTACTACCCATGACACTCACACTGCTGCATCTGTACTACAGCTCCCTCTCAGGTTTTGCATCTGCTATGCTACTAGCACTGCCACTGCTAACACTTCATTTGCACTGCAACTCAGTTGTTGAGAGAAGCAATTGAAATCACCCAAAATTGAACAAGTGTTTAATGGATGCACCTCAGTGCTGAGGACTTTGACTGCTGATAGCTACTGTGTTGTCCCTCTGATGCACTATGTTGTTGCTGCTATGCACTGCGCTACACTGTTGTGCACTGCGATGTTGCTGCTCTGCTCTGCATTGCTCCAGAAGTGGGCACTGCTACCTACTGCAACTGTCGCTTTATCACTCCTCAGCTCCCACTGAAAACTCCTCCATCCTGCTACTGTTGATCAAGGGCACCTGTAGCAAGGTTGTGATCCAAGAGGTGGGCCCCTCAAGGATCTTGCCCAACTAAAGTTCAAGGTGAACTACAGTTCTATGTTACCCCATTTCTCTCCTAGAGAAGCGTGGGCACTCATGGCAAACTCATCATGTTCGATCTTTGCGGCTGCAACTTTAAGATCTTGTTTTTCATCCTTGTCCTTTTTCTTCAAAGGACAATGTGATGCAAAGTGGCCCATCTCGCCATATCTAAAACACTTCACCTTCGAGACATCTCTCTTTTGTCTTTGTTGCCCTTGTTGTCCATTCGATGCGAGGGCTGCAATCTCCTCTTCCTTCGGATTCTTCAATCCGCTCTCATTGTTGCCATCAAGTTTGCACTTGACTAGATCTCTTCTCAGCTCCCCCTCCTGAAGTGTTCCCCGCATCTGCTCCCAACTAGGAAGCATAGCCCTGCCCAAAATACTTTGGACAAAAACTTGCCACTCCTCCGTGATTGCATTAAGGGCTAGCCTCACCATAGTTGCAGCAGTTGGGGTGCATCCCACGGCTGTCAACTGGTCTCGAATCTCCTGAAATCTCGTAAGGAATGGAGCAATGTGTTTCCCCTTTTGAGTCTAGATCATCCGAAGCTTCTGCTCCAAGTACATCTTCTGATGCTCGGAAGTTCCTTTGTATAGTAGGGACAAGGCCTCCCATATCTCCCTGGTGGTGTTCTTTCCAGATATATGAGAGAGTATGTGATCCTTGACGCCATCCAGGATTAGTCTCTTGGTCTTTGCCATATCGGACTTGTACTTCTTGTTCTGATCCGGATCTGTAGGTACAGCAACCAAATTGTCCACGAATGCTTTGAGATCATATTTATCTAGAAGGAATTTGAATCTTTCCTTCCAGATTACGTAGTTGGAGGATTCCTCCAGCCTGTCTTGATCTCTCATTCTGTGAGATGCCATTTCAGCTAAAAACTCTTGAACTGCTCCTCTTCTTCCCCCACTATGCAGCACTAGGCAGGCATACGCACTCCTTGTGGAGCTCGCAAATCTGCGGCCTGGATTTGCTGCTCAGATCTTTGAAAAATGTTGAATTCCTCGGCAAGGATCTCACTAAGGAAAAATTCCCTACTATGTGTTATTCTTCTTCTTCTAACGCTTTTCTGCCCAGCAACAACCTACAGAAAATTGTGTCCCTTTGGCTCTGCATGAAGGCTCTGCGTTGCTCCCTCTGCCTCGGCAAGATCTCGATACAGAAGCCTTTCCTCTCTGTCGACTCACTCAGAGAGAGACAACCTCGAAAAATTAGCCCTCCTAGCTAGAACTGCCCAATCCCTCTAGGTATTCAATCTGTTGCTTCTGCAACAATTCGGCCTTCACTTCAATGATCAGATCTGCTATTCCTGTTTCACATCAATTCCTCTAATACCATGTGAATCTTCCTAGATCTGACAATCTTAGGAATCCTACAACAACTAACTAAATCTACTTCATCTACTTGTAAATTACATTACACATTTATTTTCAGATTTCTTCATGAAAATATTGAAGTAAATTACTAAAGCAGCCTACACCTAATACTTTATGATTCTGAAACAAGGAAATTGAGCAAAGAATAAATTACACATGTGACACCTTTATTTTGGACTAAGTTCATGGAAAAACCCAATGCGAGAAAACCGGTGCAGCAAATTTGAAGGTTTGTATTATTAAGTAGTCGCAATTTCTGAATACATTGTTGAATACCTCAAGGGTTATTCAGTTACAGAGAGAGAAATATTGGCAGAAAGAATGTGAGTTTTACCTCACTCAATCACGGAAAATTCGGCTAATCCAGTCACTGGATGAGGCGCCTTTGGTAGGCTCTACATTGCCACTGCGCAGTCCCTATGCAGTTCTTGCGTCACTCTCTCAAGGCACTGCGTCACCCCAGCTATGGATCGATCTGACTCCCAGAATCACAGTTCTCTACCTCCCGGTCTCACACCCCGGCTCCCAGCTTTTGAAACTGACCCGACAGTGAAATCTCGGAAACCCTGTGAGACACTGCGCAACCCCTGCGTAGCCCTGCGTGGCTCTGCGGTGGCTCTGCGTCAGCCTAACTGGCTCCACGCTAGCTATGTTGGACATCTCTCTGCCTTTCTTTGTTGATGAGTCTCCAACTAAGAAAATCACTCTCACCAGAAGCTACTCTGCCCCTCTCTGCGCTAGAATCACTTAGATCTGATCTTTGTCCAAGCACTTGCTCCGTCAGAGGAATTCGCTCACTTGATTCACTCGGTGTGTCTTTCCAAATAACCCTCAAGTCTTTCTTTATAGTCTTCTCGTTGAGATATCAACCGCTGAGATTAGATCTCTAATCAACGTCTAAGATTATAATTTGATTTGATCTTCACTTTTTCTAGATCATTCTCACTCTATTTTATTAATACCTTTTAATTATTTAAATTTAGATCTCTAATCAACGGCTAAGATTATAACTTGACTTGATCTTCACTTTTTCTAGATCATTCTCACTCTATTTTATTAATACCTTTTAATTATTTAATTTCCCTAAGTTAGACTTAGCTTCCCCATTAAAATAATTAATTTTTACAATAAAACATAATCCAAGTGAAATTTTCACAAACGGTTTCTGGATTCTTTGGAATACCAATGCCTAAGCTTCTCCACAAAATTTGAGACTTAGAGCACTTCTGATGCCACCAAAAATTAACAATTCGTAGCAAAAAAAGAGATCAAGCCTTTCATCAGTAAGCTTTGAAGACAAAGCTTTTCGAAGAGGAAGGCAATGTGATGAATAAAATATATATAAATATAAATAATAATGATAATTGTAATAATCATTAATTAATTAGTAATTAGTACTGAAGATGCATGTCTAAATGGGACATGACCATCCATGAAGAGGCACCTGTTTGGTATATAAGCAGGCCCTCATTTCTCAATTGTATCATCACTCTTCATACATTTTATATATAATAATATTTGTATCCTCAATGGGTATTTTCATATTCCAAGTCTTCTGGAGTATTAACTTGAGGTACGAACGTTTTTGTTCCAATTTTACCTAGAGGACCATCAATAAGAAGCATGACGAACATGATTTTACCTAGAAGACCATCAATAAGAAGCATGAAACCCATGCTTTAAAATAATAACTTTTTCTTTTTTCTTTTGGTTGAACTTGTTACATAAGATATACATATTGAAATGAGTACAACAACAATTATGAAGACCGAAACTAGTTACATTTCTAACAATATCTTCCCTAAAGGCTGCAGAAATAATCTAACAACTAAGTATTTGCAGTGTTTATGCTCTGTATGCTGCCTATGATGATTTGTTGTTGCAGACTTGGAAGTTTGAATAAAGTTTTTGGAGAAACCAGATTCAGCGTAGGGCTAAAACATTTTTTATGTAGATCCATGGCACTTTGTGAGATGAAATTTTTCATCAGCGCACAATTTTTAACAGAAACGTTAACTAAGATTAAGTTTGGCCAAATTGAAATAATTTTGTGCAACTCGAAAGTAAATGATAGCCAAGAAAAGAAAAGAAAATCAGAAGTTCTCTCAGTTTAATAGTCGGCATGCCCACCTTTAGGTTTCTTACAGCAGATAAGGTAAGCCAAAAGCAATGTATGTGTTTTCCCATATTCAACAGACATGTTTTCTGGCAGACAAGAAAGATGTTGCTAGAACCAAAAAACACATTTCAAAGGTTTTATGAGCAAGAGAAACCAGATTGCTCGTGCATCATCCCATTTTAGTTGCTAAAGTCATAATTCATACTATCTAGGCATCAATGAAATTAATAATACAGACCCTGCTACCAACTGCTGCTACCAAATCTGGGGGAAATATTACGTTTAGCTTACTAAAATCCCACAAAAGGCAATACCTATAAGAGAAGAAGATTCATACCTCAACTGCAAGAGGATGACTGGAAAGCCTTGACATCTCAACAAGTTGATCCATATTCACATTTCGTGGCAAAAACATGACAATATTTGATGCAATCAGCTGAGCAGCTTTGAAGAGAGAAAACCTGCACAATGAGTCCACAAACATCAGGGATATAAGCCACAGAGAAAGTAATCGGACACTATCCAAACACCTTCAATTTTCCTTCCATGTTGTTCTAGATGTGATCAGACTGACAAATGTCAACTTTCCTGCCAAAAGTACATACATTTAGACATTTAAGCCTATCTTGTAAGGTTATTGTACTTGAATCTGCATTGCATGTGCTGACCTAAGTGGTTTATTTATTAGCCTGAAGCACACCAAGACAGTGTCCATCTGTTCAAGGATAACCTCTATCCATGGATAGGGATTTGATGATCCCAGAGAGGGAGAGAGAGAAAGAATACATTATGTCCAGAATCCTTCAAAAATACATGAAGCACTTGAAGACCAGTCCAGAAAGAGAAAAGGGAACAAAGAGGCACTAACCCATCCTTGGGTTTCAGCATCTCTTGAATATCAAAGCTTTCGACCTTCAAATAATCTGGTCCTCCCCAGGGAGGAGAAAGAAACACCACATCTGCCTGTTCCAGGAGTCACTATATGAATTAAATAATACAAGTAGATACATCTATTACAAGTTAAAAGGTAGAAATTAAAGAACTATTTGGCATAAGATTCAGGAATGAAGACTAAGGAGTCGTAGTCTACAGCATACAAGCCCTCGATAACTTTCTCAGGAAGAAGAATAATGTAATTGATATATATGAAAGATGATTGAATAATATCAGATGCCTTCTACAATAAGAGAGCCCCATATAAATAATCTGAAAGGTGGTGCCTTAGTGACTTGTGATGAAGGGTTGTGATTATTAATATTAATATCATTATTATTATTATTTCTGTCTTATTTTATTTATTGATATTTATTTAATTATTCCATATCTTTACTCTTACCTAGCTATTATTATTTCTGTATGTAACATTGCTTTCCCCTTTAGAAATGCTTTGTCCTCAAATGAATCCTGGATGATTGTCTTCAATTGTGGAGAGTCAACTTGACTCTGGATCTGTTTTTAAATATTTGGGAGGTTTGTTAGTAATGAAAGTGTGAGATTTGTGAATTCATTTAGCGGATGGTTTTGGCTTTCTAAACCATATAATTCGTATTTCTCCCCTTTCCATTTAATTCCATAAGTTATTCTTGGAAGTTTGTGGCATAGGTTCCCAATTGCATCAACCCTTTTTCTCCTAACAATATCTCCACACGACTAAGTGTTAGTGTAACATTCAGTTTATAGTTTCAAGTTTTGTATCTATACAGAAACTTCCTTTGACTTGTGTGAGATTGACATTAATATAGTTGTGTACTACCAAAGTCTACTAAGGTCGTGATAATTTAATTCTTTATGCTTCTCTTGAGTTTTAGCACACTTGGTTCCATTTTTCTTTTAATTGCTGCAAGATATCATGGGTTTCTCGTCTTGACTAATCTTGTTTTTACCATTGCTCCTTAGACGAATGTCCTCTTCTAATTAATTGGCCAAGGGAGGACAAAGTAGCCTATCCAGCCCCGTAAGCTATAGTCAATGATAAAGGCGGAAACCCATTATCCAATGCTTGTGGGGTGACAATGGGAGAATTGGGTAGTTGGGGAAAAACTTGTGAAGGAAGCCAGAATTGGGGCTAAGTGGAGGGAGACTTGTAACTCCTCACATTAACATTAAGAGAGGAGACCCCAAAAGAAATCTATAAATAAGAAAGAGGAGAAATCATTTTCTCACCAAGGAATGAATTGGATATTTCTGTTTTGTGAGCTAAGACTCTGAGGCTTTTAAGGTCCCTCTACCTTTAACTGGTTTTGATGGTGAAAAATTCTACCCTAGCCATTCCCTCTTTCTGTCTAGCATAATTCTTCTAAAGGAAATCTTTTATCTGCTTATTTGGCAAGCGAAAAGGGATATTTTTCTGTGGACAAATTAGTGAAAAAACTCACTGTGATATTTCTTCTTTTACCCCAAGTTTCATGAGGCTAACGTCAAGGTCCGCAAGGTTTTGAGGAGCAGAAAAACATTATTAGAGACAACGAAGGTCCTCTAGGGCAGTGTCTGAGGTGCACTTTCCCTCCCAGAGCTATTTTAGTGCAGAGGTACATCATCAAGGCTTTTCCTAAGGCAACAGATACCTCCTTAAGCTTCCCTGGATTAACGCAGGGCCTTTGATGGCCAACCTGCGGAAGTACATGTCCGATCTAGCATAGCGGATCATCCAAACAGCTCTCCAAGACAATGGCTTTTCTGAAATATTATGGTTCCTCTTCCAACGGGGGTACACTTGGCCTTGTTTCCCATCGTGATCTAAAAATTCATCTGCTCTTCCTGGTAGCTCGAGAAGCATTCTCGAACTCCCGTCATGTGAGCAGATGCTCCACTGTCAATATACCAAACTCCTGAAGAGGTCATGCTTGACACACAAGCGAAATCCTCTTCTAGTCTGGATGCCAGAACTAAGATGTCATGATCCCTCTATTTCTACATGTGTTTTGGAGGATTGCGTGAACCCTTCCGAGCTGTTGCATCTATGTCGGATCTTAGTTCTATTTCAAAACCTCCTCTTCCATCTTTTTCCTTTTGCTTTGATACCATGTGAAATTTTCAATCTGAAATGCTACTGCAGTGATTGATTTATTTCGTCTACTTATTTATGATAAGTTATTTATAGATGCTTTAATAAATTTTGAAATAAATACAGCTGCAGCATTCACTTTAATCAAAATCAGAAGAACAAATAGAACACATATAACACAATAGAAACAACCACATGAACACAGTTAATTTTGGACAATTGTCCCCGGAAAAACCCAATGTGGGAATGTTGATTTTTGTAGCATCGGAAAGTGTTCCAGGTCTCATATATTGGGAGGAAGCTTGGACATCAGTATTCCAGAGAACCCACAAACCATTTGTGGAAATTCCACTCGAATCATGTTTTATTAAAATAATTAATTATTTTAATGTGATCCCTAAGTCTAAACTGAGGGAAATTAAATAATTAAAGGGTATTAACAAAACAGAGTGTGAATCTTCTAGAAAACGAAAATCAAGTCATGTTTTAATCTTAGCCATTGATTAGATATCTAATTTGGGTCGTTGATTCATCGACAAGAAGATTATAAGAGAAGGTTTGAGGGTCATTTGGAAAGCAAGTCCGGCATACACTCAGTACCCGAAGGAGATCAATTCTGAAGGAATAGAATTTAATCTCAGTGGGAGAGTTGCAGGGCGGAGAGTTGCAGTGGGAGAGTTGCAGGGCAGAGGGAGGAAGGAGGAGGGAGTTAGCAGTCACTGAGCTCGAGGATAGAGGGACGCAGAGGGTCACAGAAGGCAGCACAGAGCTGCATTGCAGTGAACCCACACAGAGTAACGTAGTCCAGCGCAAGGACTACGCAAAGAAACACGCAGACAGGGAGAGAGGGAAGCAAAGGCTCTTCCGAGTGTCAGGAAATTGTCGGGAGGAGCCGAGAATTTTGTCTCAGGTGTTTCTGATTATCTCTGCCATTGTATTCCTTGTAAAGATTCATTTGCTAAAGAATAATAATAAAACCCTCATCTACTGCACCGGTTTTCCCGCATTGGGTTTTTCCTAGGACAATTGTCCAAAAATAACTATGTACATGTGATTGGTTCTTATGCTTATGTTCTTTACTGTTTACTTCTCTAAATATATAATTGTGAATGTTGCAGTAGTATTTATTTCGAAGTTTACTGATAGATTTATGTAAATAACTTATTGGAGTAATAAGTAGGAGAAATAAATCTATCATTGCAACTGTAGATTATCAGATTGAAAATTTCACAAGGAAGATCGGTGCAGTAGATGAGGGTTTATATTAAACTTCAGCAGTGAAAAGATCTTTTACAAAAAATATGATGAGCAGATTTCTAGCATACACCTAAGATGAATTTTCCGAACACTTAGAAAGAATTCCCTACACATGGCAGGCACTCCTCCCTCTGTGTCACTTTGTGTGGCCTTCTGCGCAGTCACTGCGCTGAACTGCGTCACTCTACGTGAAGGGCCAGTGTTGCTCTCAGCGCTTCCTCCTCTGCGTCTTCCTTCTTCCTTCTCTTGCCTTTGTTGACTTCCCCTTCCTCCTTTTGTCTCTGCAACCCAGCCTCTACAACCTCACCCTCTGAAATCGAATTCTCTTACTTTAGAATCGATTTCCTTCGGGTACTGAGAGTGTACCCGACTTGCTTTCCAAATAACCCTCAAGCCTTCTCTTATAGTCTTCTCGTTGATGAATCAACGGCCTAGATTATATCCTTAATCAATGGCTCAGATTAAAAGATGACTTGATCTTTGTTTTCTAGAAGATTCACACTCTGCTTTATTAATACCCTTTAATTATTTAATTTCCCTAAGTTTAGACTTAGGGACCACTTTAAAATAATTAATTATTTTAATAAAGCGTGATCCGAGTGGAATTTCCACAAACAGTTTTTGGGTTCTCTGGAATATTGTTGTTCAAGCCTCTCCCCAAAATATGAGACCTAGAACACGTTCCAATGCTTCAAAATCAACATATACTTGGTAATTTTCTTGCATTCTTGCACAGCATCTTGCACCCACACTTCCCAATGTCCTCTAGTATCAAGTCTATGCAATAGGAAGCACATGGAGTCCAAAAAATGGTGGGATATTTGGCACAAAGCAACCTTCCAGCTGCTACATAATTTGTTGCATTGTCTATGATTACTTGGACAACATTTGCAACCCCAACTTCCTCCACCACATCAACCAACAATGTAAAAATCAAATGTGCATCTTTTACATTTGCAGATGCATCAATGGATTTTAGGAACATGGTTCCTTTAGGGCAAGCTACAACAAAATTTATTATTTTCTACCCCTATGTTCTGTCCACCCATCAGACATAATTGTACAACCTGTAATTTTCCATGAGCTTTTAATGCTCTGCAATTGTTCCTTGACACACTCAAGCTCCTCATCTAGCTCTTTCCCCCTAAGTGCATTATAAGATGGGGCTTTGTATCCAAGGCCAGTACTTGCAATGGCATCCACCAATGGCTGATAAAAATATGACTTTGCATAGTTGAATGAAAGATTGTTATGGTACCAAAATCTCCTCATTGCCATAACTGCCTCCTTCTTCTTCTTTTCATTAAAACTATCCAATGTTGGTTAAAATCTTGGAGTTGTACGAGGAGTGAAGAAAGAAGAGGTTATACTCCTGTTTGCCACAACAATTGAAGAGGAGTTACCAATACTTGGACTTTAAATCTGTGTTTCACTCTGAAACGAAGATCTACTTATCCCAACAACCTCATCCTTCCTTTTTGCCCTCTTAGAAGTTTCTTCTTTAATGGCTTCCAAAGAAGCTACCATTTCAATAGTGACTTCATCGAGGCAATTCTGACAACATCCCACACCATTCCCAAGAATTCTAGCTAGGTGGTATTTTAGCATGTTTATGCCTGCATGCATTGTGGCAATGCAATAATTGCACTTGACATGGAGGTCATTACCGACAATGATTCGTTGACCATGTGCCCATGCCAGATCACGGAATTTTCTAGAACCCTTTGGTGGCATGGTGACGGAATCTGGAAGAAAAAAATTAAACTTCTAAAATTTAATTGATATATATATATATATATATATATATATATATATTTGGTTTTTTAATTTTTTTTAATTTACAAATTTTTTTGGGCCCTGTGGTTGAGTTTCTCAGCCACAAAAGGCCATTGTGTGGCTGAGAAACTCATCCACAACTACATCCTCAGCCTGCAATCCCTGTAGTTGAGTTTCTCAGCCACACAGCGGCCCTATGTGGCTGAGAAACTCAGCCACAGGGACCTGCGGGCTGAGGAGGCAGTCCTCCTCACGCCAAAAGAAATTGTAAGTAAAAAAAAATTTGAAAATTCAATTGAATACAAAAAAATTTTAAAAAATTACATAGAAAAACAATGAAACAAGGTTCATGAAGCCTACCTGAAGCTCAGTTTGATTTGATGAAGCCTCCTTTAGCCTCCTCCAAGAGCTCCTTAACAGTGCAAGGGAGTCACTCAAACACTAAAATGACAAGTGAATGACAAATGGAAGGGAGAGAGATGCTTCTAAAGCATTTTCTTCCCTCCAAATTCCATTTTCCTCCATCTAATTTCCAAAAAATTAAAAAAAAATTGCCTTTTGAGGTTCGACGGGTCTTATAGGGGTCCTATACGGGTCTTATATTAAACCTGCGGGTCTTATGCGGGTAGACAGGCTCTATGCGAGTTTGCCCAGGTAAGGGTAATAATTGCGGGTTCTATGCGAGTGACTTGGCTCACTATAGAACCCGTGAAGACCCGAGGTCTAATATGGTTCGTGCTTCATTGGTTAACATGGTGACCTTATAGTCGTCAGAGCCACGGTCTCTACAGCGCCATAGGCATCGAGTGATTGGAACACAAGGGGAGGTATCGTTAATTAAGCCTCTGCTTGCTTCTCGTTGGCTTCCATCCCACAACCTACTCTAGAGACTAGTTCTAGAACAATTAAGGGGAAGGTTACACTTAGAATAGACATTTAACTTAAAATCAATCAAGATTTTGCATACCGATTCTCACCTAGCTTCTAGGATTTGCACTACATATAGGATAGTCATTCATCCAAGCAACAATTGTCCATCTAGTTCCTTGGCATTTAATTGATAATAAGCAAGAAGTTGACTCCATAAGCCATTGGTCTCACAACTCAAATCTAATCTAATCTTCTAATCTTGCTAGAATTAACCAAGTAGCTAAGCCACTCAATCGTGTCCCCCAGACCTGTTGGTTGTCAACTTGTCCTTCATCTTCACATTTCCATCGAGACTACCCTCCATAGCCTATTGTTAGGAGACAGCTAGAACGGAGAGCTCAAGTATCAAAGTGACAGCCCTCGAACTGAGTCATTGTTGCAATGCTTATACAATATGAGCAACAACAATTCCAATGACCAGGGAAAAACCCCTCAGGGGGGATAACCCAAATGATTATTCTTCTATTAGATTTCTTCAATTGTTCAGCAAAGTAAAAAGAGAGAGAGAGAGAGAGAGAAAGAATAAAAATGAAGAAAGTCACTAATGTCTGATCAACTTGCAGTTGAAGTGCACTTGCTCTTTGCTTGAAAATCTCCTCCTTCTCTTGATCTGATCATGTCCTTTCACACTTGCTCTAGTTCTTCCCTTGCTCTAGCTCTTCACTAGCTCTCACACTTCTCTTGCACACACTCAACACTTGCTCTCCTTCCTCACAATGAACATGCTACTCTCAAGTCCCCCTTACTCTTGCTTGAATAGATGAGAAAGGAGAGGAGTTACAAATTGAATTCATGCTTTGAGCCAATGATAGAAGAATCGAATTCTATGAGGGAGCAATGACTTGAGGAGAAGTGTAACTCATCCCAAGAAAAGAGAGAGAGGTACACTTGTCTTGAGGAGTTACAAAATGAATTAGGAAGAGAGAGAGTTACACTTAGAAATGAGAGAATATTTGGAGAGAGATACAAATCAAATTGAATGAGGGAGTTACAAGTGCATTTAATGAGGAGGAGTTACACTTTTTGTTATACATTGAATTAGTGAGGGAGAGTTACATTCTCTTAAGTGTGGAGTTACTATTTTATTCCAAGAGAGAGGTTTGATTTGCCAAGTAAGATATTTTTACAGAGATCTTTCGGCCATAATCACATGAGAAATGATTTTGTCGACGCGTTTCGAACCAACCAGTGGGGTTCATTTTCAGGACAAGATGAGAAATCAAATCAAGGCATTAAACTTAAATAGATGTAGAGACGGGTCAACTAGCGATTGGAACATAACAGCGAGTTTGACTACGAAGGAAAAATAATGGTTATCAATTAATTTTAATGTATTTTTATTTTTATTTAATTTTTACTTTTTTTAAATTTTATTATATCTTTATTTAAATATTATTATATCTTTATTCAAATTTTATTATATTTTAATTTTAATTTTAATAATTTCATTTAATTATATTTCTTTATTTTTAATTATAATATTTACATATTAATATAATCTTAATTAAAAGGATTTTATCTAAAAAAAATATTCTTTATTAATAATAACGAGAGGTAATAAGTCTATGCTCCAAGAGAGAAAAATATTAAAATTAATTATTTTTAAGGATTATAATTGATTGTATTTATCTTTGTATATAATGCCAATAAATTTTGGAAATAATAAAATTCTTAAAATGAAAGTTAATATAAACAATAAAAAGAAATAGGATGAAGAGATTGAAGGGGTCGAGATGGAAAAGGCATTTACCTCATTCCTTGCTCCTGTGGTACTCCATACATTGGTGAGACTGGTTGGTCAATAAATCAAAGGATCTGTGAGCACGCAACTGACATTAAGCATGGAAGATCCTGCTCCTCTACCTTAGCAAAACATGCAGAAAAGACTAACCATCACATTTGCATTGAAGAGGCTAAGGTTATTGCTTGGATTGAACATTTCCATCACCGAAAGGTAAGGGAGGCTTTAGAAATTGAAAAAAAGACCTGTCAATCTTAACAGAAACCTGCCCTATATTCCTAGGTGCCGACATATTATTATTAATTAAATTTCAGCCCCCTTCAATCTTTTCATCCTATTTGATTTTATTGTTTTTATTAACTTTCATTTTAAGAATTTTATTAGTTAAAAAAATTATTGGCATTACATATAAAGATAAATATAATCAATTATAATCATTAAAAATAATTAATTTTAATATTTTTCTCTCTTGGACCATAGACTTATTACCTCTCGTTATTATTAATAAAAAAATTTCTTTTTTTAAAATAAAATCATTTTAATTAAGATTGTAATGATATGTAAATATTACAATTAAAAATAAAGAACTATAATTAAATGAAATTATTAAAATTATAATTAAAATATAATAAATTTGAATAAAAATATAATAAAAATTAAAATTAAAAATAATTAAAAAAATAAAAATATAATAAAATTAATTGATAACCATTATTTTTCCTTCGTAGTCAAACTAGTTGTTATCTTCCAACGGATAGTTGGCCTGTCTCTACATCTATTTAAGTTTAATGCCTTGATCTGATCTCTCATCTCGTCCTAAAGATGAACCGTATGTGAAAATTCCTAGATCTGGAATCCTATTGTAGCAACTGGAAAATATTCACATAACTGTTAACTTTTACTTAACAATTTATTTGCAGTTAACTATGACAAACATTGAATACATCACACTGCAAACCTCACTTAAATAAACTGCGGAAAATAAAAGCAAAAACAAGATCTAAGCAAGAAAAGGAATAACACACACGACATTGTTATTTTTAGACTGAGTCCCCGAAAAAACCCATTGCAGGAAAACCAATGCAGCAGATCAAGGTTTGATATTATTAAGAAAAACCTCTGAGTACAACTAGGATGCCTTACTGGCCATCCATACAAAGAATATTACTGACAAAGAATTAGTGAGAAAATGTCCTCACACTAACATTGGAGATCCTACACTAACCCAACGTTGAATTGGATTGCCTCTGCACAATCTCTACACAGCCTCTACGCAAATCTGCATCACCCTGGCTAGGAACTACGTCAGCTCCTTCTATCGGATATTCTACTGGCTAAATCTGATCTTTTGGCCCTTCCAGTCTCACACCTCGGCACTTCGACACTAGATCTGATTGATCTTTAGAAAAATCACTGATCTCCTCAAGGTTGCAGCGCTACCTCTACATGACCCTGCATAGATGCTACGTTGCCTCTTCCACGTCCTCTTCTCTAGCCTCTCTGCTATGTATTCCCGGCTCGGGAAAAGAATTTCCAATCGGAACTATCACTACCCCTCACTGCAATCGGATCTCCTCGATCAAATCCTCTCGCTGCTCTGCATTGCTCTCTTGAGAAATTCAATGTCTAGATCTCTCGGTGTATTTTCCAAATGCCCCATCAAGTCCTTCTTATAATCTTCTCGTTGAGACTTCAACAGTCGAGATTAAATCGATAATCAACGACTAAGATTAACTTGATTTCATCTCCATCTTTTTCTAAAAGATTCACACCTTGCTTTATTAATCTACTTTAATTATTTTAATTTTGTAACTTTAAACTTAGGCTCCCATTAAAAATAATTAATTATTTTAATAAAACAAAATCCAGGTGGAATTTCCCAAAACGCTTTCTGGGTTCTTTGAAATACATGTGTCTAAGCCTCCTTGCAAAATTTGAGACTCTGAGCACTCCCTCTTAGCGAGGAATGTGCTCTAGTAATGCATCTTGCTGAAGCACTACATTGATTCTGCAACATCTCCCTCTGTGTTGTTGATGTCTGACGTTGTTGCCCACCAACAACTGCGTTGTTGCATCTATGTTGTTGTTGACCCTGCGTACTACTGCCACCTGCTATTGCACTACAACTCTGTTGCCTGATGCAACAGAAAAACATCCAAATACCGAACTAAGTGTTCAGCATGATGCATCTAATACTTAAGATCTGACTGTTGTTAGACTATACACTGACACTCTAAAGTTGTTGCGTTGTTGATGACTCTGCGATGTGCCTTCCTTCACTGCTGCCAACTCTACGTTGCTCAGTCTCTAGAAATCACTAGCCACAGCGCTATCACTTCTGCACTCCTCTGCACCAACTGATACTTGTCCATCCTACTACTTCTGAATTGGGCTCCCGTAGCAAGGTATTGATCCATGAGGTGGACTCCTCAAGGATCCTGCCCAACTGTAGCTCTGCTGAACTACAATTCTAGATCACCCCAATTCTCCCCAAGATATACGTGGGTGAACATCGCAAACTCTTCCTCCTCGATCCTCGCAGTTGCAGCTTGCAGATCATGTTTCTCGTCCTTGTCCTTCTTGAGAGGACACTGAGTAGTGTAGTGACCCATCTCACCACACCTTAAACATTTGATCTTTGAGACGTCCTTTTTCCGCCTTAGCTGCTCCTGCTGCCCCTTCTATGCAAAGGTTGTATTCTCATCCTCCTCCTTGGGCTTTGTCCCACTCCCGCTGCTACCATCAAGTTTGCACTTGATTAAGTCTCTCTCATCTCTTCCTGCTGAAGAGTTGCCCACATTCTTTCCCAATCCGGCAGCTTCCCTCTGCCCAGGATACTCTGGACAAAGACTTGCCATTCTTCGGAAATAGAATTCAAAGCCAATCTGACCATCTTTGTGGCCTGAAGCGTTGAACCTATAGCTGTTAGTTGATCTTGAACCTCCAAAAGCTTTGCAAGGAACAGGTTTATGCCTTCTCCCTTCTCCATCCTAGTAGACCACATCTTTTCCTACAAAATCATCTTCCGCTACTCGGAAGGCCCCTGGTATAGTGTGGCCAATGCATCCCACATCTCCTTCGTAGTCCCTTTCCTAGAAATATGTGAGACAATGTGATCCCTCACTCCGTCGAGAATCAACCATTTGGCTTTTTCCGTGTTCTTCTTGAAGGCTTTCAACAGATCTGCATCTACAAGTTCAACTACCACACTATCGACGAAGGCCTTGAGCTCATGCTCATCCAAAAGGAAGGAGATCCTTGCCTTCCAAATTACATAGTTGGGGGCACCCTCCAACCGATCCTGATCACACAACCCAGTGGCTGCCATCTCACCCAACCAAATGTCGAACCACTGCCTCTAACCCTTTGCGCAATTAGCTCTACGCACTCCCTACTAGAGTCAGCGAAATAAATCACAATCTCTCTGCTTTTGCACGGGAAATCAAAATTTCTTGAGCAAGAAATTCCCTGAGGTCAGAATTCCCTCAGTATGCTTCTTCTTCCTTCTGGCGCTTTTCTGCCCAGCAAAATTCTGCTGAAAAACTACGTCCTAGAGAGATCTGCTCTACGTTGAAGTTGCTGCTGTGCTGCTCCCTCAACTGTTGGCAAATCATGAATCTGGAAATCTTACCTCTCTGTCGACTCACTCAGAGAAATATTTTCCTCGCATGGGTTGCAAAATCCCATGGGGATTCGATCTATTGCCTACGCAGCTATTCGACCTCCCACTTCTTCTTCAGTGTTGAGTTCTCTCAATCTACTCTCTTGCTTCTCCTGCACTACTATACAAGCTCTGATACCATGTGAAAATTCCTAGATCTGGAATCCTATTGTAGCAACTGGAAAATATTCACCTAACTGTTAACTTTTACTTAACAATTTATATGCAGTTAACTATGACAAACACTGAATACATCACATTGCAACCCTCACTTAAATAAACTGTGGAAATTAAATGCAGAAACAAGATCTAAGCAAGAAAAGAAATAACACACACGACACCATTATTTTTGGACTAAGTCCCCGTTAAAACCCAAAGCAGGAAAACTGGTGCAACAGATGAGGGTTTGATATTATTAAGCAGAAGTTTTGAATACAACTAGGATGCCTTACTGGCCATCCATATAGAGAATATTATTGACAGAGAATTAGTGAGAAAATGTCCTCATGCTAACAGTAAAGATTTGGCACTGACCCAACGCTGAACTAGACAGCCCCATGTTGCCTCTGCATCACCCTGGCTAGGAACTGCGTCAACTCCTTCTGTCGGATCTTCTACTGCATGGATCTGATCTTTTGGCTCTTTCGGTCTCACAACCCAACACTCTGGCACTGGATCTGACTGATCCTCAGCAAAATCACTGATCTCCTCAAGGTTGCGATACTGCCTTTGCATGGCCCTGCGCTGTCTCTTCTATGTCCTCTTCTCTGCCTTCTCTGTTATGTATTCCTGGCTCAGGAAAAGACATTCCAACCTGAACTATCACTGCTCTTCACGGTAATCGAATCTTCTCGATCAAATCCTCTAGCTGCTCTGCACTGCTCTCTTGAGAAATTCAATCTCTAGATCTCTATTCCCTATGTTTAAACTTAGGCTCACATTAAAAATAATTAATTATTTTAATAAAACACAATCCGGGTGGAATTTCCTAAAACACTTTTAGCATTCTTTGGAATACATGTGTCTAAGTCTCCCTGCAAAATTTGAAACTTAGAGCACATCCGATGCTACCAGAAATCAACACAACACTTGTTGGTTCGAAATGCATCGACAAAATCTTTTCTCACATGATTATGACCGAAAGATCTTTGTAAAAATTATGGATCACAAAATCCAAGATTCAAATTCAAGTAAAAGATTCTCAATTTAATTTACTTATTCCATGAGAGAATTTGTTTTTATTAATCCATTAAAGGTGAATCACTTTAGACTATTTTATAAATAATAGTATCATAATAATAATAATACTAGTAAGGATAAAAAATTAATTATTGACTTGTATAATCATGATTGATTTGATTTTAAAGTGGATTCCATATGTTGAGATAATCCTTGATCATTTAGACATGACTTTCTATTTTTGGAAAGTCCCTTCCAAATTGAAATGTGACTTACTAATTTTGGAAAGTCATATTAGAATTGTCAGAAATGAAATTTTATTATAGATGGTTCAAACAAGAATGAAAGATATGATTTCTTCTAGGAGAAATTCATCCCTGAGCTGCCAAATTTTAACATGAGTACAGATTTCCTATTTTACATATATGATGAAACATTGAAAAAGTTGTACTAAAACTCAAAAAACACCCCATATTTTACCTTCTCCATGTGATCGATGGGCTTAATTCCATCACCAAATACCTGAACTGAGGATCCCATGTTAACTTTAAATTTAAATTTAATAAATTATCATTTAAAGAAAAATACAATTCTGAAAGGAAGGCCAACTACACAAGAAGATTAGGTTTAAAAGGGTTCACTGGACAATGAATGACTAAGTTCTTCATATGCTCACAATGAGAAATGTATGAAGCAAAAGGAGAAGGTGATAGGGAAGTATATTTATAATGTTAGGTTTAGAGGTTTAAGGGAGTTAGGCATTTGTTTCTTTCTTTCTTTGTCTTTCTGTCTTTTAGGTTGACTGGGCACTTAGATAAGTGGCCTAATCATGCTTTTGGGATTGGTTGAGTCAAAGGATGACTCAACTAGAAGGCCCAGCCAGCAAGAGGTTCAAACAAGTTTTACCCAAAATGGATTCAAACTAGTTGATTTTGTTTCAATTAGTCAATTATGATATAATTGATCTCAACTAGTGAGGCCAGAAGCATGTCCTAGGCGAATTTGGTGAAATAGATATCCCTTAGCTAATGCATCTATACCAAAGCTAAAACTCACTCTATTAATAAAGGGCCATTGAGCAACCAAAACAAATGTAATTGTATCCCTCACAAGGTAGTAAGAAACCGTAAGCAACTTTGATGTCTATAGTATTAATTGTGTTAAAATTGGACAACTAGGTCCAAACTCCGGGTTGTGCTGCTCAGATGACGATCGCAATATTTTTATTGGATTCCTCTTTCGGAGAGGTGTAAGATTGATCTAAAGATCATCTCGATCGGATGAGCAAAACATGTACTTTGAATGTGCTGGGTCGGCCTAGAATAAAATATTGACTTTAATGTCTTAAAGGACGTGTCACACACCCCCAAAGATTCCTATATATTGGAGAGACTTGGAGTTCATTTGACACACATCGATGTGGAGGAATTCTCTCTCTGGATAGCGTTGGAGCTGTGATATATATACATGGAGTATTCTTTGTTTGGGTTGTTCTGGGGTTATGTGTGACACGCTTGGCTGAATGACCTATTGGAGACTTTGCTGGTAGAAGCATCCTGCTGATCGCCGTAACGCCACCATTTCTTATCTCTGTTTTGGCTTGTCTTCTATCGATCTATTAGTATGTTCTATCTTCTTCAGTATTGTGCCCTAATCTGAAATGGCATAGAACATGACCTGAAATTAACAAATTGGAATTACCCTCAAAAAAAAGAAAATACACATTCACATCAATCCATCTTTCCAAATCTTTTCCCTCTGAAATCCAGTTATTTTGTGTATTCACAATTCCCTATTATGAATATAATTCATAACAAATAAAATAAATAAAAGTAAATGTAAATAATAAATAATAAAATGATGATTATCTTAAACAGTCAATAGTTAAGTGAAAAGGCATGTCTAAAAGACATGCCCAATCATGAAAGGACACCTTCCTAGGTATATAAACGGGTCCTCACTGTAACATTCATCATACTTGTATATATATATATATATACCTCTTGTGTATTTTTACATTAAGTTAACAAGCTATAAGCTCTGTTGCTTCAGTGGTATCAGAGCCATGTCACACAATATAATCATGTGAGTCCTTGAACGTTGTTCACCACACAATATGTTGTTAAGTTTCACCCTGAATACGTTGAGCAGTTTAGTAAAATTCACCAAAAACTTTAGCAATAGGAAGAATCCAACTATTTTTGTGCAACACGTATCACATTTCAAAACACAACTCCTCCTCCATTACCAGGGGCCGCAGGAGGGCAAGCAGTTGCTCTTCGTGTGTTAGGGGATAAGGCAGTTTTTGTCAAATGTAGAATGGCGGGGTCTCAAGATACTTTGTTTGGCCATATTGGTAAGCATTATTTATGGGATTGCTATATTGAAGGATACATATATTTTTTCTTTGGAGATGGAAGGACTGTGTATCAAGAGTGTAAACTACTCACAAATGTTGCTAGCTTTGGGGCTGTAGCAGCTTCGGAAAGGAGTTCTCCCTTGGAAAACTCGAGTTTCTCCTTTGTGCATTGCAGGCTAACAGGATCAGGAATCTTATATCTGGAACGAGCATGGGGTCCCTATCCCACAACAATATATTCCTTCATCATTTTGACAACATCATAAATCAGGATGGTATGACTAGGGAGACCCCTCACAGAGAAGCAAAGTTTTGTTGGGAGAATATAAATGCAGTGGACCGACAACAAACTTGAATGGTCAAGTGCCATGGGTGAGGCGCCTTTTCTTTGACCAAGTGCAGCCATATCTGGGCCGTCAGTTGTTGATCGCAATGGGTGGCATCAAGTCAGATTTTGATTACGCTATTGTTCATCAACAACCGACACATTTCTGACTTCGACCATCTATAGACGCTATTGACCACCACACTGTAGCGCAATCTCCTGAATTCCTGTCCGCCCTTTGTTGCCAACCCACCAGGCCGACAGCCAACACTTCCGCCGGTCTGCAAGAACCCATGTCATCTGACCTCGACCGAACACCCCGTTGCATCCCTTTGCGTCCCTGTCACCTACTCATCCCTGTCTGCCCGATTCCATCATTCCCGACAAACCGACAACCCTATGCTTGACCACCCTTTTGTGTCCCCGCAAATCATAGTGACATTCCAAATCATGTTTTGTTCACCCACGGGAATATTATGCCAACTGGTGATCCGTAAAATGTTATCATATATATATTAACTAATAAATAAATAAAAGAATACTATATAGTTTAAAAATAATTATTATTATTATTATATTATATAGTTTAAGAAAATAATTATCGATAAAACTTTGAGGACAAAGTTTCTGAAGAGAGGGAGGGGCAATGTTATGAATATAATTCATAACAAATAAAATAAATAAAAGTAAATGTAAATAATAAATAATCAAATGATGATTAAGTGAAAATGCATGTCTAAAAGACATGCCCAATCATGAAAGGACACCTTCCTAGGTATATAAGCGGGCCCTCATTGTAAAATTCATCATACTTGTATATATATATATATATATATATATATATATATATTATTTACAAAATACCTCGTGTGTATTTTTAAATTAAAGTCAACAAGCTATAAGTTTTGTTGCTCCAGTCCTTATTCATATTTGTAATTGATAGCTGGCTTGTCAAGCACTTATAAAAGACTTTAAATGCATTTCTTTCCAATGATACCTGGGGACAATTTTTAATTAGTTTATCGATACTTCAGCTACATTTCACTTACGAGAAAATCTGTCATGCATTCTGCATTTTAGTGTCTTAACAATTGTGCACCTTTTTCTGATCACAGCCACGTCCATGGAATAGCATTACTAAATAGTAAAACGCAAAGAAATGAGAGAAAATTACAAGGCATTATCAGGGTTCATGGCAGTTAAAAAATCTAGATGGAAAATCCCTTATCTAACTAGTGTTTTTCAGTGCTGATTACTGCAGATAATTTCTGCTAACAAATTTCATTGATTATATGACCCTGCTCCTATATGAGGCAATAAGAATCAACGAGTTTTGATACAGACCTTGTTATGGGTTCCCTTCACCAAACAGTATTTCTTAATATCAACAAAATGTTTTCTTTTACCTAGTAGAATGTACAAAGACTGAGGCCTCTTAGATATTGGCTTTATGCTTAGTTTCAGTCAGTGAAATTCGTTTGAATTTACAAAATAGATAAGACAATCATTATTTGAAGCCAGGAATTACAAACCATGAAAATGCATTCATCATAACTGGATGGTATGACTGGAGTTACTTTTAACTTTTAAGCTAGGCTAAATTGCAAGACCAGTATCTTGATGCTTAAAGCAGAGATTCAAAAGACACACAAATCGTCTGTCACATTATTTCCAACGTAGTGCTGACAAGAAAGGAAGGAAGAATGTACCTTCAAAGAAGGAGCAAGCTCGAAAAAATCACCAACAATGAAATCAATATTATCAGCAACTCCATATATTCTTGCATTGTGTTGGGCATAAACAATTTTTTTTGGATCTATATCTATAGCAATCACATGTTGACACCTGAGAACAACACCACCATCAATTCTCTTTTAATAACAATTGAGTCAATGATAAACTCTGCACAAAGAAGTTTACATATTGCAAAGACATCAGTGATAGAAAAACCTCATCAAGTATCGCATTTTAATTCCATCTCAATCTAAGCAAGTGAAACAAAGTAACACCCAACTCAATTGGTAACTTTAAACTACACTGCACAGATACAGATATCATTGTTGCAAAATCACAATATTTTTCCATGTCAAATACAAAACAAAAATTCAACCTCAAGAAAATCACGATATGGCAATTGCTAGAGGAAAATTGCTATTTTTGAATAAAATGATGAGAAAAAAACGGTAGGCCATTGAAAATAGCCTATATGATCTGTACCATCAAAACCTAGACCTTGAGTGGTGTTACCTGTTGTCGCTCAAATTGTACAAGAATGATGCGACAACGTCACAGGTCAGGGGCTGTCACTCTAATCCCTGATCTCTCCATTCTAGTTGTCTCCCGACAGCAGACTATAGGGGGTAGTTCCTATGGAATATGAAAATATGAGACTAGTTGGAACCCAACAACGTTGGGAGACACGATTGAATGGCCTAGCAACTTGGTTGATTTTAGCAAGTTAAAGGATTAGATTGAATCTTTTATGAGAACAGTGCCTTATGGAGTCAACTACTTGTTTTATATTGATTAAATACCAAGTCACCAGATGAACAATTGTTGCTTAAGATATGCTTAGCTATCCTATATGAGTTGCTTAAGATATGCTTAGCTATCCTATATGAGATGCAAGTCCTAGAAGCTAGGTGAAATACAAATCTTGGTTTATTTTAATTATATGACCAGCTAAGTAAATCCCTTAATCCTCAGTTGTTTTGAGGCTAGTCCCTAAAGTAGGTTGTAGACAGAAGTCAAGGCGAAGCAAGCAAAGGCTTGGTTAATGATACCTCCCCTTGAAATCTAACATACCTGGTGTCTCCGGCGCTGCAGAGACTCTAGCTTTGACGACTACAAGGTCACCGTGTTAACCACTAGAGAGAGTCTATCCTTCGTAAGCTAAGATATGTAAGGTGTTCCTATCTTTCTATCAACCAAGTTTATGCTTGGAGGTAAATTGATTAATGCAATACTACGCATAAATGCAAATGCAAATTGATTGAGTGTTCTTGAGTTTGGATTGCTTATAATCTCAAGTACTTAGTTACAATTGATTTTTGCTATCACACAAGATTACTTAATGAATGAAGGGCAATCTTAAACACAATATCAAGTGCTCAATTTCAATGGTGCTCAAAGGGATTTATCCAGTAGAACCAAGGGATAATTGCTCAAGTAATAAATAATCAACAAGATAAATGCTCTTAAGAACAAATCACCAATATGCCAAAGATTAAATTATTATTCACAATAGATATTAACCATGGAACAATAACGACAATGACAGAAATTAGAGCACTTATCACCAAGATATTACTTGGAAGAATTAACCAAGGTTATTTGAGAGACAATGCAATGAACAATTGCTCAAGAGATTGATAATTAGATGATTAATGCTTCTTACACAATTAACAATTCTCCATATTTTTGTCAATCAATTATCACAATGCCAAATTTAATGCATAAAAATTAGATCTTCAATGTAATTGCGAAAGAACAAGAGATGCCAACAACTCCTTTGATTACCAACTTAAGCAATATTATCCATTCAACAAGATATTAGATCTCTTGAGATTTAATCATCAAGTGCTAATTTGAGTGAGCTTATTAAGTGTGAAACTGTAACTTCGGAGATTATGAGACTCATGAGAAAAAAATATGTTAGTGTTCTTATTTTACCAATGAATTATGAAACAAGTTTAGCAATTGTCAAATCACTTAAACAATTCAATGTAAACAATAGAGCATGAACCAATGTGTTGAAATTTGATGACTAAAAAGTTTCCTGCAATCCCAACCTGGTTTTAATTTCACCTTATCACTCCCATTCAGTTAAATGCCCTTTCCCATAAACTTCCATTCAACATATAGAATTATGGATATGAAATTTTCAGATTAAAAACATTGGGACTGTCAACACATACTGAAAATAAATATGGACATAAACAGACCAGCAACACATAAAAATATACACAAATTTTTGGTCAACTTAGACCCAGACAAAACCCCCTCAATCTTCTCTAGGAAAACCCGTTTGAGAGCTCTTCAAATTTATTTACCTTTCAAGTTCTGGAAAAATACATTTGCAGACAAAACAAAACAGCGAAATATAACTTATCTCTTCAGCACAAAACTCCTTGAAAACCGTGCCCACTTTATCTCGATTTCCATGCCCAATTAACGCTTTTTAAAAAAAAGATATTGTACGGACACGGACTGTACTGTATGTACTATACGGATTTCCATAACGTTGTACAGATTGTACGGATTTTTTCCAATTTTTTTTCCTCAAAAACTTCTCTCGAACTGTGTGCAACTCACAACATTAAATATTGTTCGTACTGTACCTTCTGTTGTCTTTAATGCCTTGATTTTTGTGTCCAACTTTGCCCAGAAATCACTCCTTTAGCTTGTTGCAACAAATTTCTCTTTTAGAACTTTTCTCCAGCTCTCAGCCTCCTTTCTCCAATCTGCTCATGAAGAATGAATGAATGCAGTTTCCCTTTTCTTTTCCCCTTTTGTTTCCTTAAATGACTTTTGGGCAACTCTAAGATCTAATGGCTCGGATTCATTTAGATCAAGGGATGACAATAAATGTGCATTTAATTCTCACTTTCTATATTTTAACTCACCCATTAAATAAAGTACCCATATTGTACTTTATGTCTAAAGTCACTCTTCACTTTATAATTTAACATTGACTTTACCGCTTATAAAGTCACTTTCACTTTATAAAGTCACACTTAGGAAAAGAAATATTTTGGACACTTTTCCCTAGATAGAGACTAACCCATGGGAAACCACTTGTCCAAGTTACATTAAAAATCAACACTCCCTCTTACCGAGGAAAGTGTTTCTCACCACACTCATCTTGTCCCTGAAATGGACATGCTTGCCTCTTGGCAAGAACTTCGTGAGAACATCGACTACCTACTCATCTGTCGATATATACTCCAACTTCAATGCCCCGTTCCGAACATAGTCCCTGATGAAATGATATCTAATATCAATGTGCTTTGACCTGTCATGAAACACTGGATTCTCCGTGAGTTTAATGCAACTCTAATTATCACAGTGAATAATCATCGGTCTCAACTCCTGATCAAATAGGCCATACAATAACTTGCGAAGCCAAATGGCCTCATAACTAGCCTAGCTAGCAGCCATATACTTAGCCTCAAAAGAGATCAAAGCAACTGCCTTTTGCTTTTGACTAAACCACGACACAACTACCGTACCTAATCCGAAGCAATACCCTGAAGTGCTTTTCCTATCAAGAGCACTCCCTGCCCAATCTAAATTTGTGTGACCTGCCAACCTCACTCCATCTCCCCGCCTATAGTCCAGACCATAATAAACATTCCCCTGCACATAGCGAAGAATGTGCTTTGCAACTACCCAATGCACCCTCCTGGGCTCAACCAAGAACTGGCTAAGTGCGTTCAATGCAAAGCATATATTCGGCCTGGAGTTGACCAAATACATCAAGTACCCAAAACGCTACCTATACAATGTGGGATCCACCAAACTAGAATCTAAAGCATGAAGCTTCTTCCAGTTAGTGATCATAGGTTTAGACATGGGTCTATAGTCTACCATGTGAAATCTGCTCAACACATCCACAGCATACTGCCCCTACCCCAGAAAGATATGCCCCTCCTCCTACCACACCTCAAGACCGAAAGAGTAATGCATCAGCCCAATGTCCTTCATCTCGAACTCCATAGCAAGATCCTCCTTGCAACCACTAATCATTGTCTCTGCCCCAGTAATGATCAAGTCATCAACATATAGCACAAGAATGAGCAGATAATCCCCTACAACAAAGTAGTATAGGTTCGGATCTGCATCACTCTTCGTGAAACCCATCTACTGCAAGTATCAATCCTCGAATACCAAGCTCTCAAAGCTTTCTTAAGTCTGTACAGTGCTCGCCTCAACCGGCATACATGGGTCTCCTGCACAAGTACCTCAAAGCCCTGCGGCTACTCAACATACACCTCCTCCTCTATAACTCCATTCAGAAATACGGTCTTCACATCCATCTGATGGATCTGCAAACCCATTTCTGCAGCAACAGAAATAATGGACCGGATAGAAGTGTACCGAGCTACGAGAGCGAAGGTCTCATCATAGTCAACTCCCTCTATCTGTGAGAACCATATAGCCACAAACCTCGCCTTGAACTTCTCAATGCTGCCATCCATATCATGCTTGAATTAGTAGAGCCACATGGAAGTCACAATTGACTTGCCCTCAGGCCTAGGCACCACCTCCCAGACATTGTTCTTAATGATAGAGGCATACTCCTCCACCATAGCCTCTCTCCATACCTCTTGGTTGGTAGCCTCTGTGAAACTTTCTGAATATTACTTATTTAGAAACCCTACTGTTAAATCTTGATTTACTTCTTCTACTTAAACAAGTTATTAATCTCAAATATTCAGTATTAACATCGAAGTAAATGCATTAACAGTCTACACAGATACAGATCTAAACTGAATACATGCACAATGACAAAGTGACACAGGGTTTTCTGGACAACTGTCCCCGAAAAAACCGAATGCGGGAAAACTGGTCTTCTGGCTACTGGAGGGTTTTATTATTAAGTAGATTCTAAGTACAACAAATCTAAGCACCAATTGGTTAACCTGACAGAGAAACAAAACTGCAGCTATACCTCTGTTCTGGAGACAGAAAATCTGATTGATTCACACCCTCAAACGGGATATATAAAGCTCAGGCTTTTTCAGTCTTCAGAAACCCAGCGCTACTCTGAAGCCCTCTGCGTCAGCTTTGCTAGCCTACGCCAACCCCTGCGCTGCTCAGGAAGGGCATGTGTCATCCCAGTTGGGTTACGCAACCCCTGCACTGCCCTGGATGGACCTATGTCAGCCCTTGCACTGCTTAAGAAGGGCCTGCGTCACCCCAGACTGGGTTACGTTGCCCCTCCACTGCCCTGGTTGGGCCCGCGTCAGCCCTGCTGGCCTCTTGTTGCCTTTGTGCTGCCCTTTTTGGGTCTGCGTAGCCTCTGCATAGCACCTGAAGCCTCTACACTACGTAGTTGTTGCTCACTCTGCGCTACTCAGTCTGCTGCTTCTCTACCTCTTGTTGCACTCTTGGCCTAGGATCAGATCATCCGCTCCACCAATACTACCCCTCGCTGCAGCTAAAACACTTCTGGAAATTCTTAGCAAACCACGCCCTAAAATTCCAACTTAGTCTCAGTGCTTTGCCTCTATGTGTGTTCTCCAACTAACCCCAAGCCTTTCCTTTATACTTTTCTTGTTGGGAAACCAACAGTCGTGATCTAATATTGAATCAACGGCTAAGATTAAAAGAAAGTTTGATCGGTGTGACTTAAGTCATTTTCATCACATGTTTAATTTAATTAACTTTAATCTTTTAATTTTCCTAAGTTTGACTTAGGGTCTTCAATTAAAAAGATTAATTAATTAAATATCTCTTAAACTGGATGAAATTTCTTAAATCTCTTTATGGGTCTTGGAGATCTCATGTACTCTATTACCTCCACAAAGTTTGGGAGCTAGAGCACATCCGATGCTACTCCAACACTCAAAAATCTCAACACTCCCTCTTAGCAAAGAATGTGCTCTAGTAACAATACTTCACCCCGAAGTTCTACACTGATCTCTAGTGAGGATCTTTGCATTGATGCTTGGCTTGTCGCCCTTCATCACTACGTTGTTGCTGCTCTCCTGTACTACTGCCCATGATGTTGCCACCGCCACTACCTCATCCGTATTACAGCTCCCTCTCAATCTACTGCATCATGTTGCCAACTGCTGCACTGCACTCAATTGTTGAGAGAAACCACTAAAAACGCCTGCCCAATGACAGACAAGTCAGTTGGGTTGCATCTCATCACTAGAGCTCTATAGGTTGTTTCTCTACGCTGTCCTCCTGAAGCCACTGTGTTGTTGCAGCTCTACATTGTGTAAGCATGCCTCCTTTGCGTTGCTGAAGTCACATCAGCCCCTCTACCTTGTTGCCTCTACATTGTTGTTGCCTTTGCTCTGCGTTGCTCCCTCTACAGCATCCCAACTTCTGCCTCTTCTTCATACGTGATCTTTGCACCCACTGCTCTAGTCATTCCTTGCTACTGTCTTAAGGCTCCCGTAGCACGGATGTGATCCAAGAGTTGGGCTACTCAAGGATTCTGCCACTACTCTGCAACTGCTCTACAGATCCATGTCACCCCACTTTCATGGTTCATGAGCGCTCATGGCTACGTCATCTTCGGAGCCATAGTCCGCCACAGCAACCTTGGAGCTAGAAGCTTCCTTGTCCTTTTTCTTCTAAGGACAATTACTAGCAAAATGTCCTAGTTTGCTGCACTTGAAACACTTGATCATTGACAGATCCCGCTTCTTTCTCCCCTGCAAGGTTGCATCTTCCTCTTCTTCCTTCTTCACTTTACTAGACCCCGTGTTGTACTATTTCTTGGTGATCCGACGGATTTCTTCTTGTCGAAGGATCGCCCACATATTGTCCCAGTTGGGAACGTTCGCTCTACCCAAGAGACTTTGGACAAATGTTTCCCAATCCTTTGTGACCGCATTGAGAGCAGTCCTTACCATAACATCGTCCTCCACCTTCACTCCCATACTAGTCAGTTGATCCCTAATCAATTGTAGTTTAAAAAGAAAAAGTTCGAACTCCTCTCCCTTGGCCATCATGAATAACCTCAACTGATTCTCCAGAATCATCTTCCTCTGGACGGATCTTCCTTCATATAGTGTGGTTAAGGCCTTCCACATTTCATTAGTCGTCTTCTTCTTGACTATGTATGCTACCACATGATCCTTAACCCCGTCCATGATGAAGTACTTGGCATGCACCGCTGCTTCATTATGCTTCGTTAGGAGAAGAGCATCGATCGGCGTGGCCAAGAATTTCTCCGCATGCTCCCTCAAGCCATATGCCTCCATAACTACCAGGATTCTGGCCTTCTAGACTGCAAAGTTAGGCAGCCCATCCAACCTATCCTGATCACGTAGTCCTTGAGGTGCCACCTGCTCAGAAAAAACTGTCGGAACGAATCCTCTTCTCTATGCTGGAGACTCAGATCTAGGGTCCTTGGTGAAAAAGGCACCCTTCGCTCCCTATGACAACTGACTCCCTCTCTTGGAAGTCTGCCAATCACAACGAACTAGCTCTCTCCGATCCTCTAATCAATCTGCAGATTTCTTTGGCTGGAAATCTTCTGAGAAGTTGTTCTCCTCCCACTATTCGTCAACTAGGCTTAGGCTAAATTCTGCACCAAAAGAATTTTTACCCCACCAGCAACTACTAAAGGCCTGTAACACGGATTCCGGCACTCTAAATCGGCAAACAGCTTCAGGACTACGTCAGTAAGTGTGTGGGCCTGCGTGGAGGCTGCGTCACCCTGGCCTCTACGTGGCTCTGCTTCCTTCTGCTACTACGTTGTCCTCTCTGGTCCGACTTTCTGCGGTTGTTGCTGCTTTCTGTAGCAAGGATTCTTCAATCTTCTTGCTGGAGATCCAGGCTAGATCTGCAATCCCTCTGATACCATGTAAAACTTTCTGAATATTACTTATCCAGAAATGCTACAGTTAAATATTGATTTACTTCTACTTAGATAAGTTATTACTCTGAAATATTCAATATTAACATCGAAGTAAATACATTAACAGTCTACAAAGATACAGATCTAAATTGAATACATGCACAATGACAAAGTGACACAGGATTTTCTGGACAACTGTCCTCGGAAAAACCCAATGCAGGAAAACCAATCTTCTAGCTGCTGGAGGGTTTTATTATTAAGTAGATTCTAAGTACAACAAATCTGGGCACCAACTGGTTAACCTGACAGAGAAACAAATCTGCAACTATACATATGTTCTGGAGACAGAAAATCTGACTGATTCACAACCTCAAACGGGATTTACAGAACTCGGACTTCTTCAGTCTTCATGAACCCCAGCACTGCTCTAAAGCCCTCTGCGTCAACTCTGCTAGTCTGCGTCAACCCCTGCACTGCTCAGGAAGGGCCTGCGTCACCCCAAACTGGGTTACATTGCCCCTGCGCTGCCCTGGCTGGGCCTGCGTCAGCCTTGCTGGCCTCATGTTGCCTCTGCGCTGCCCTTTCTGGGCCTGCGTAGCCTCTGCGTAGCACCTGAAGCCTTTGTGTTGCGTAGCTACTACTCCCTCTGCATTTCTCAGTCTGCTGCTTCTCTGCCTCTTGCTACACTCTTGGCCTAGGATCAGATCATCCCCTCCCCCAATACTACCCCCTGCTGTAGCTAAAACACTTCTGGAAATTCTTAGCAAACCACGCCCTAAAATTCCAACTTGGTCTCGTGCTCTGCCTCTGTGTGTGTTCTCCAACTAACCCCAAGCCTTTCGTTTATACTTTTCTCGTTGGGAAACCAATGGTCGTGATCTAATCTTGAATCGATGGCTAAGATTCAAAGAAAGCTTGATCCGTGTGACTTAAGTCATTTTCATCACATGTTTAATTTAATTACCTTCAAATCTTTTAGTTTTCCTAACTTTGACTTAGGGTCCTTAATTAAAAAGATTGATTAATTAGATATCTCTTAGATATCTCTTAAACGGGGTGGAATTTCTTAAATCCCTTTCTGAGTCTTGGAGATCTCATGTACTCTAGTCCCTCCACAAAGTTTGGGAGCTAGAGCACATCCGATGCTACCTCAACACTCAAAAATATCAACAGCCTCCTCATAGCTAGTAGGCTTAGAGTCAACAATGTTGGTAGCCTTGGCTATATAACTGCAAAACTGCTCAGGTGGCACACTCTCCCTGTTCACCCTCTTCGAAGGACCAATGGACTCTGCTGCCTTCAAGGTGTATTGAAGCCACTTGGGCCTCCTCTTCCCTGAAGAAGCTTTCCCATAGGGAACCTCTTCCTCTGCCCCCTAGTTTAGTGAACCTGCAAGTCTGCCAACTGACCCTGGTGCGCCTGTACCAACACCTGTCCTCAAACAACTTGTGCCTGTACCAACACCTCTCCTCGAAGAATGAAGTGAACAAAGTTCCTTCTCAAGTTAAATACTCCAGAACACCGAAATATGAAATTATCCATGAGGATACAAATATTATTATATAAAAGGTATGATGAATGAGATATGAGATAGATGATTGAATGTTACAAATGAGTCCTACTTATATACCTACGGAGGTGCCTCTTCACGAAAGGTCATGCCTTATCAAACATGGCCTTTCAACCTAAATACTAATTAACTAATTAATCACTATTTACATTATTTTATTCATTACATTGCCTTCCCCTCAAAAAGCTTTGTCCTCAAAGCTTGTCGATGAAAGGCCTCGATTTCTTTTCCTACTACGAACATCTTCTCGTCTCGGGGCAATTATCCTTGTCGATACAAGTTGATATGATCCTCTAAGTGACAAACAAAACTATCGCACTGAGAATGGATCGGACCATCCTAAATCAATCTTCTGTGGAATCTTACGTGACTGGCAACTTGTGATGATTCGTTAGTATTCTTCGAAATATCAGTCTGTTTCTGCTCTGAATACATAGCTTGGTTGAGTTGTCTGCTCCCATGATTTGGATGTCGATAGGGAACTGTTTTGGTTTTACCTCTTTGATTTTCGCTTGGTGAGGATGTTATGGAGATGGTTACAGAATCTTCACATAGAATGTTCCTCATTCGTCCAGCATCTAAGTTTGTTTCTTTTGCAACTTGCTTGTCGTCTTCTTCAGTTGTGACATTTAGTGGATCAAAGTTCAATTTTTCTTCAACTTGAACTTCTATATTTGAAGATTTCGATGCTTCATTTTCGACAAGTTGTTGCACCTTGTTTTCCAATGACTTCTTGTCTTTCTTCAACTTCTTAATTTGCATTAGTAATTTATCATTGTGGTCCTTGAGGCGAGCAACTTCTTCATTCTTGTTAGTTGTGATTTCGTCAACTTCTCTTTACAAATATTGTATTGCCTTTTTACTTTCTGAAAGAAATACTCTTGTGATATCTAATATGTCTTCCGGTGTTAGTGAATTCGGCTTCACCGTGACATCTTGTAACATTATGTTTTTCTTTTTGTAAGAAAATGTCAAAAACTTCGTTTTCGTATTAAGGATGAATGACCCTAGTGATTCCATCCACAGCGAACCCAGAACTATATCACTATTATTGGAAAATAAGGTTTTAACGGTGAATTGCGAAACAAAGGAATACTCCCCAATACTTAGGTGTAAATTCTCTATGTTGTATTGTTTGTCATTTGCGTTAAATGTATTTGCTTCAGTTATATTTGATTCAGGGATCACTAATTGGTTAGCACATTCGGTACTAACATAATGATTCTTTCGAGTAAAATCGATAGATATGAGAACCTCTTTTCCCGCAAGTGACCCTTTGATTTCAATTAGCGCATCGACACACATACAATAATTTTTAGGAAATCTTCCCTCTTTTAGTTCTGTTTTGGATGCCATCTTGTCAGATAACTTCCGGGTTTTTAAGGGTGACCCTTCCTAATATTTATAATAAAATATTATTATTTCCCTTTAATAAACCCTCAAGCTTAATTATTCTTTCCAATATCCTTTACTATTGTAAGAAGCCTTGATAATAGATTTCTAAATTCTTCACTTAGTTTCAGAGAATTTCAGAGGTTAGCTAAATCAATTAACAGAGATTCACTGCTGTTTCTAAGGATTATTCCAAGTTTATGTAATTTAATTAAGACAGCAGTTACAAACTATCTTTTTTTTTTTAATACAGTTTAAGAGATCATTTTCATGCATATATCTAAGCATATATATAAACAAGAATCAATAGAAATACGATTTCATGCAGTTTAGGAATGAAATTTCAATTTTAGCTACATGGGAAATACCTGGAATGTGCAGTAGACAAACTAATGGTGGCGCTCCTCAGGTACTCCTCTTGTGGACAGAATGAACAGATCACCAAAACAACAATCCTCCCAGCCGATCTAGGAACAATCCTAGACCCAGAAGATTTCTCTTCTACCCCCGTGCCCAAAATCCTAGAACGGTGAAACTCCCTTCCAGAACTCTTCGTATCCTTCAGTCCATTTGTTGGCCAGAATGTAGAATTTTTCTTCTCCCAACCGTCCTCCTTTCCTCCTTCACATCCTCCCCCTTATATCCATCTCCCCACCGCCTTCAACTCCCGAAGATCTTTATCATATTTATGAGGGTCTGCAACCATTTAAGGAGACCTTATCTTTATTTAAGGGGACATTTAATGTTGAGATAAGTTTTGGGGATGAAGTGCATCAAATATCCTTGTTGAGTCCTCATCCAGTCACGTATATGTGATGACGTTATGGAAAGCTCAATCTGTATTATGTTTGTTTAATAACTTAATTAATTTTTGGCTTAATTAAATTATTTTATTTATAAATTAGGAATGAGTGTGATGACTTTATGCTTGTTTACAAATTAATTTATTTACCTTAATTAATTTATATTATTATTTTATTGGTTCATCCTCATATAATTTTAACGGTTATCCTACTTATCAATTAGGTATGGGTCATTACAACTATTATTCCTTCAATCTTTGGTAACGAATCCTTCACTAATATTCTCTTTTAAAAGAGGCTCAAATTCTTTTATATATGTATATATTCCCTTTTTAAATAAAATCTTTAGAATATAATGATTTATCTCCTTTTCCACTTTTCCAATACTTAAACCTTTAATAACTTCTCTTTCCTTTTATTTACCTTCCAGCTTAAATAATGATTCCTTAATATTTTAAGAAATCCTTAATAATATTTTTCCTTTTGTTTTTTTTTTTTAATTACTTCCTTTATATAACCTTAAATATAGTCTTCCTTTAGTGATGAGTTCTTTGACTAAGTAAATTCTAGTTTTATTTTTTTTATTTTTTTTTTATTTTTTATCAATTGATTTTTTTTTTGAAAAGTTACAACCCTAGTGAAACATGGCTATTCACCTATATTCACCTATAAAATATATGTCCACTTATGTGTATTTGACTCGATTAATGTTTTCCACGTAAAAGTAAACTTACCATTCACACATAGATTTTTTATTTCTTTTGTTCTTAATTTACCTTGCAAATACCATGGGCAATTACCGTGGGCTTCTAAAACCACGAGCTTGTAAACCACTTAGAGAATAATCAAAATAACCTTATCTAATCTTCCCTCTCTTTTTTTCCTTTTTATTTTTAAATTGTCTTGGTATGTATATATATATATATATATATATATATATATATATATATATATATCTTTTTTTCTTTTTTTGACTATATATATATATATATATATATATATATATATATATATTGCTTTTGCTTCTTCTTTTTTTCAAAAATTTCCCTTTTTTTTTTTCAAATTTTTTATTTTGGCCAAAGGCCTATTGGTGAAATTTCTTCAAATTTTTAATTCTGGCCAAAGGCCTACTGATGAAATTTCTTCAAATTTTTTATTTTGGCCAAAGGCATACTAGTGAAAATGGAGAAACTCCAAGACTAGTAGCGAAACGCTTCAACGACAACAATGTTGACGAATTTTTGATGGCCAAAGGCCTGGACCGAAGAGCGTAGCTCTGTGCAGCGATGAGCGGCCAGAAGATCGAATTGCTCTGATACCAAATGAAGCGAACAAAGTTCCTTCTCAAATTAAATACTCCAGAACACTTGGAATATGAAAATATCCATGAGGATACAAATATTTTTATATAAAAGGTATGATGAATGAGATATGAGATAGATGATTGAATGTTACAAATGAGTCTTGTTTATATACCTACGCAGATGCCTCTTCACGAAAGGTCATGTCTTATTAGACATGGCCTTTCAACCTAATTACTAATTAACTAATTAATCACTATTTACATTATTTTATTCATTACAAAGAACTTGTGCCTGTATCAGTTGAAGTGCCATGTGAACTTTGTACCAGTGGACTCCCTAAAGAAGTGCTCAGTGAACTTGCCACTGGTGCCCCAGATGTCACTGACACTGAAGTAGCTCCTGTACCAGTTGATTTAGAACCCTGAGTTCTTGCTCCTTGTACCTGACCTCCCTGCTTAGGAGAAGTATGTGACTCTCACTCATCATACTCTCGTGATCTCCGATAGGCCCTCTCCTCCTCGAACTTCACATCCCTCCTAATCACCACTCCCCATTTAGAAGGAATGAAGATCCGATAGGCTTTCGAAGTTTCAATGTAACCCATAAAGATACCCTTTTCTTCCATGGGTTCCAGCTTCGTCCTCTGCTCCTTAGGGATATAAGAATATGTGAGACATCCAAAGATACGAAGATGTCCCACATGAGGCTTCTCTCCAGTGAATGCCTCCTTCGGAGTCATATTCCCCAATACTTTGTGAGAACTCTTGTTCTGAAGATAAATAGCAGTATTGCAGCCCTCAACCCACAAAAACAAAGGCAACCCCCGATCATGAATCATCGCTCTAGCAGCCCCAACAATAGCTTTGTTCTTCCTTTCAGACACACCATTCTGCTGGGGGTTGTAAGAAACCGTGAACTCTCCCCTAATGCCCTCCTGTGCACAAAAGTCAGAAAACCCACCATCGGTGTACTCACCACCATTGTCTGACCTCAAGACCAGGATCTTCCTACTTGTGTGATTTTCCACAAGAGCTTTGAACTCTTTAAAGCGACTGAAGACCTCACCCTTAGTCTTCAGGAAATATATCCAAGTCCTCCTAGAGTATTCATCACTGAATATAACATAATACTCATAACCACCCAAAGACACATGAGACATACAACCACTAACATCAGTATGAATCAAGTCTAGTATTCATGTAGATTTGTTGTCGTTCACTGGGAATGGTAACTTGGTGTACTTGCCCAAAACACACCCTCTTCAGACCTCATAATGCTCGACACTGAAATCAGGAACTCCAATAGTTATCTCCCTCAGAACTCTCAAAGCTCCATGATGCATATGCGCCATCCTCTGGTGTCATAACTCGCACAAGTCTTTACTGTTGGTGGTACTAGTGTGAGTGCTACCAGATGTGCTACTCACCAATGCTCTTGTCGACTGAAAACTGAACCTGTATAGTTTCCCAAAGCGTACTCCAATCACTTTGGCCGAAGTGATGGAAGCTCCCCTAGGATGCATCAATACCTACCCTTCTGAGAAAGTGACGTCAAACCCCTTATCCTCCATAGCAAACACTGAAATCAAGTTCTTCTTCATCCCTGGAACATACAAAACATCCATGACCTTCAAAGGCAAAAACTTCCTCTCAAAAGTCACAGTCCCCACACCAACAGCTCTCACAGTGCAGTCATCTCCTAGTACAATCTCAATATCAAGTGCCCTCGCTACAAGCTCTGAAAAGAAATCATGTGCTCCTGTCATATGACGGGAAGCCCCATTGTCTATGTACCACACATCGGATGATGTACTCTTAGATGTAGAAGTAATAAATGAAAATTCCCTGTCAAACTGTGAAGCAAACTACCCCACCTCTGCTGAAGTTGCAATACCCTTCTTCCCCTTGTTTTTTCCTCTCAGGACACATAGCAGCATAGTGTCCCATATTTTGCATTGCCCAACATTGACTTTGGACATATCTGTATATTTCTTCTTCTTTTTATCCTTTCCCTTAGCCCCATCTGATGAGGCCCCTTTCTTGGCCTTCCCTTTCTTCTTCCCCCTAGTTGTCAAGGGTACATCCTCCTCATCTGCTATCTTCACTCCACCACTGTCATTCTTTTGTATCTCATGTTGCACACAATCATCCCAGAATATGTCTTGTTAATCGTTTCTCCTTGCTGCCTACACCTACCTACATGTCAGTGGAAAAAGCCTTCAACCCCACAAGGTGTGGTTGGTGGCAAGGATCTCAAAGAAGGGGTTTTCCCTAAAGGAAAACTAAGTTAAAAATTTGAGTTTCTAGGAGAATACTAAAGTGAAATTGGATTACTTTTAAAGATTCATGAGCATTTATGAACAACTTCGAAATAATAATGACAAACCATTCAACCAGTGTATTTACAAATAATGTGCTCAAAAGTAAAAATAATGCTCAAAGAGCTAAGAACACAATAATCCTGAAATGGAAACAAAAGATGATTAGCACAAGATATTTGTAAAATAAAAATGATTATGGGATAACCAAATCACAACATTGAAACATATCTTGTCATAGTTAGAAACAACTAAAAAATTAGATGCTAAATATGAAATTAGACTTTGCGAATATGGAAAGTAAGCATCACAATACTTGCATGAGATCAACAACCATCAAAAGACAAGTAAAAAGAAATGTGATGAAGAGTTATCTTGGTTAATTTTAGTTAACTATCTCTACAACAAATATTGCAAATCAACTCTTTAATCCCCAGACCTCACCCTCGCCCAAATCATGTGGATCTCACAGTGAGGAGTCAATAGGGGAGTAGAGGGTCCCTAGAGGTCTATACAACCAACTTATGTTGGAGGTAAAGTTTTAATGAGTGTTTGTATGAAATCAATGTTTATTTTATCCCAATTAAATGATACATGCAATGTTCCACAAGAGATGAGATAGCGCTTACTTGCAATAATGATCAAACTTTGAGAGACAAATAGACTTATGTGTGTTGTAGCATTAATAGGCAAGTGGAATGAAATAAGTTCTCATTAAGATACGAAAATGCTTCAATAGTTCCTCAAAATGTATAACATGTATGGACTAAATAATGAAGCATAAACATTAACTTAATTGGTACTTGCCAACCATGTAAATTGCTCACACACATGAAAAGAGATTTCCTCAAGTTTGAAGCATTTGGAGCTCATGCATTAAGTTTAATTAAACCCAAAATTTAGTGAGATGGATGTAGAGTGCATTAGTTGTTAATTCTTTAGCATGCATGAAATGAAAATCAGAAAATGAGTCAATCCACCCAAAAAGTTCCTTCCTCTTCAACCAAAGAAGGGGGATACCATGGAAAAGATATCCCAAACTCCCTCAAGCAAAAAGGTTATTTTATTAGCGATTACAAATGAGAAAAAGAGCCTCTAAGAAGGCTGCCCAGAAGGAGATCCTTTTGGGAAGATAGAGCTTGGAAAAAGCGAGATCTCCTTCTCAAAGATGACAACAAAAGCTCATGGGGAAAACCTTCAAAACATAAATTATACAAGGCTCCAAGGCCAACGGCCAAGATCATGTTGTTGTTGTCCTAAAAGTGCTCACGGCCTCCCTAAAAATCGATTTTGAGGTAATTGAAGGCTTTGCATGCAAGAAAGATCAATAGTTTTTAGGCATCTTTTCCTCAAGCTCCTTCTTGTTCACACTCAAGCTTATGGGTTGCGAAAGCAAAACAAACGTTAGATCGAAATAAACAGGATCTAAAGTACAAATTAATATACAAAGACACTAGCCCAAGAAATGGGAGTGAACCCCTATTCTTGCCTAGTCTAGAAGACACTCTTGAAGTAGCAAATATGACTTTTAAACACTCTACAAAGGAAAAAATTTAGATTTCAAAATTTAAATTTGATGATCGCTTAGAGGACAAGGACACTCTCTTTTGATTCTCGATTGATGCAAAACTTGGAGTTGGAGAAACTGAGTCTTGGATTGTTGTGAGGCTAGGAATGAGTTAGTCTTTTTGAGATGTTTCCCATGCCCGGATGGAATTCCTGCACACAATGTAAAAATGGATCTTCCCTACACACTTGAAATCAAACGTTAACTCGCAAGAGGATTAGAACATTAAATGAAACAAGATCAACTAAGCATTCCACCTAAAATGCCATAGCAAACTTACTTCTAAGATAATGCTCTAAAACAATGGAACATGCAAGATAGCTTGCATGCACCAATCCACACTATATGGCAAATACAAATTAACGTAGATCAAACATATAAGGAAATGCAAGCATAATAAACACAAACATGGAAAGGAATCACCTCATTACGCCAAGAGAACATCCGCTTCGTAACCCCAAAGTCTTGATTTTATTAATATGCAAGCACAAAATGACAGAGTTTCCTCAAGCCCAATAGCTCATAACATGATCAATACAATAGCCCACGGCTTTGTTATATAGAGATTTGGGAAAATGCATGTGAGAAGTGAACTTGGATCAAATCCTAAAGAGAGATAAGCCAAGTTCGATGTGGAGAAGACTGAGACACCCAGAGAAATCTCTTCATACATTGCATATCATTGTTAGCAATCTCATCTCTCCTTGTGCTTATCTCTATTGGTGCTTGTTACTATTATGCTTCGGAGAAAATTGTGAATCTCTATTGTTTCTAATTGGCTCATGATATAAGTGACAAAAAGATATTGATCTCATTATTATGCTCTAAGCTTCTCTTGTTCCTAATCATTTCAATATAAATAAGAGGAATTCTAATAAGCACCATGAATCATTGAGTGATTAATATTGTTATTTTTATTTCATTAGGATAATCTCTAAAGTATTCTCTAAAGTGCTTCATAAGTTTCTATTGCCATCTTTATAATCTTTTGTAAACATTCTGAGCATCTTGGTTACAAGTGACTTAATTTTCTCATATTGAAGCATTTTACATATTTGTAATCTCATTGAAGCAAATATAATTGCATCTTCATTCTAATATAGAAGTGCATCTCTAAAATTTACCTCCAACCATAAGCTTGATTGTAAGAGAGATAGGACCACCTTCTTCATACAATTTGAGTAGACCCTCATCGCAGTTAACACAGGTGACCTTGCAGTTCTCTTGTGGGCAATTCCTTGTAGGAACAGAGGCATCTGGATGGTTAGAACTCCAAGGGAGGTATCGTTAATGAGGCCTTAGCCTCCTTCCCCTAGACTTCTCCCTACAACTTTTGCTCGAGACCAACTTCAAAATAATTGAGTGGAAGGATTCACCTAAACTAGGCATTTAATTAAAATTTACCAAGATCTTGCATCTTACTTTAAATTAGATCATGCGCTTCATTTAGGATAGATTTTGCATCTGGTAGCAACTGTTCATTCGGTAACTTGGTGTATTAATCTTTACATGCAAGTAATAGATCTTGAAGGCACTGGTCTACCACTCATATCTTAAAGAATATAAACTAATTGTGCTTAATAATCTTACTTAATTGTGCTTAATTTTAACTCAAGTTGCTAGGCCATTCAGTTTTATCTCCTGGACTTAGTGGTTTCCAACAAGTTTGCTCATCCTTTCATCCATAGGGACTACCCCCCTTACCTTGCATTTAAGAGAGCTTAAAGGGAGAGGGAAGGGATCAAAGTGACAACCCCTACCTTGAGCATTGTCACATAAGGTGTACAATCTTGGCGACAACAGAGACCATGGAGGCAAAGAGTTGAACATGTCGTCCATGATGTCGGGAATGCCCGAGTCTAATAACCAACGACGAAGAGGGCGATCGGGGCATTGGCTCACTGTCAAAGTCCTCTAGAGCTATTTGGGAATCTGGATGCATGATCCTGGAAGAAGGAAGGAGCGAGGGATACTCCTAACATCCGTGAACAAAAGAAAAAAGCTTTGGATAAGTCTTTGGATACTCCACTGCGACTGGGAAGGAATCTGTCGAGGGGGGCGGCTCCCTGTTGTGGATCCACCTAGAACTAATCCCTTTGGTGTTTTGGACGTGCATAAACTAATATGTTATTCTGCACCTCAGAACCATTCTTGAGGATATCGATCAAACTCCTCTTGTAGGGGGTTGAGGGGAGACTTGACGCATCACTACTCTACTATCTGAAGTATGCAGGAACTCAACTCAACGCTTATTGCTTCGATCAATCGGATCACCCTAAAAGTATGATGTGATCGTTCGGGTCATCCCCACACGATGCAGCATATGTAGGGCTAGAGATTTGTGTCTGAGTATCTCCTTGATGAAGAGGGCTAAGCATCTCTGATCTGAATATCGGAAGAAGGTAGAGAGGGACCCCCCCAAATCTCTACAGAGGCAAAGGAAGTGTCCTATGATCACGCACCTAAAAACGAGTTGTTGCTTTGTCTCTGGCTCATGTAGGTGACACATGGCGAATCCTATCAGATCGTGGCATATGGTGGTCAGTCTCCACACAAAGTCGGTGATAACCAACTCGAAGTTGTCCTAAGGGGATCCTAGGTGAGTGCATCCAATGTCTATGTGTGTATGGGAGGCGGACAATGATACCATCCTGCAACTCCAAGAAGTGCTCAAGGTAGAAGGACATTGCACAGGGTCTCAAGCAAGGAAATTGCGTGGGCCTAGAAGGGATATTCAACCAAGGAAAGAGTTGGCATGTAGTGTCGCAGAGTGACCTAACCAGAGGGCCAAAATTCCTGAGGTAAGTGCACAGGTCGAGGTGTTTCAGAGGAAGGGAGAAGGTCTCTTTCTGAGGTATATATGTCCTTCTATGGTGGATGATTTTGCCAAGTTGATAGTCCTATGATCTCGCACCTAAAAATGAGGTGTTGCTTTGTCTCTGGCTCTTGTAGGTGACACATGGCAAATCTTGTAGGTGACACATGGCGAATCCTATCAGATCGTGGTATATGGTGGTTAGTCTCCACTCGGAGTCGGTGAGAACCAACTCAACGTTGTCCTAAGGGGATCCTAGGTGAGTGCATCCAATGTCTAAGTGTGTATGGGAGGCGAACAATGATACCATCCTGCAACTCCAAGAAGTGCTTGAGGTAGAATGACATTGCGCAAGGTCTCAAGCAAGGAAATTGAACGGACCTAGAAGGGATATTCGGCCAAGGAAAGAGTTGTCCTGTGGTGTCGCAAAGTGCCCTAACCAGAGGGCCAAAATTCCTGAGGTAACTGCACAGGTCGAGGTGTTTCAAAGGAAGAATGGTCTCTTTCTAAGGTATGTATGTCCTTCTATGGTTGATGACTTTGCGAGGTTGATAGTCCAAGGTTGAAACAAATGTTATAGCATTTCATGTACAGGTTGGAGGTTGTTAGATAACTACTAAAATAGCCCTAAGATCAACCTCTTATGAAGGAATATAAGAGTTGTAAGGAGGGCAGGTTCATTGGAGCTCAAGGATTGATATTTTGAAGGACTAAACGACAGCCAAGAGGGCTCATTGATTCAACCCTAGTTCACTGTGTTAAGAAGGACATCTTCAGTGGAAAGTGGGAAGCCTCCATTGACATAGACTTGTCATCTTGGCAACAGTGTGACAGAAGTGCGTAGCGTTGTGAACACCCTATGTGTTATAGACCTTAAAGGACAAAGGAGTAGCTAGAGGGCAGAAATGATTGAGCCAATTTTAGTGACCTAAAGGAGTTGTGATCATTGATAGAAGAAGATTGTTGAGTTGCAGATTGGGAAGCGAAAGGACTAGCAAAAGTGTTCAAGCATAGTTGGCTATCATATTTCTTGTTGATACCAAGCCCTAGTTGTCTTGGATCAAGGACCATTATCCCTGGTACGGAAGCCATAAATTGTTGTATTAAATATTGTTAATATAATGAAATTGGGTTTAAGAAGTTAAAAATTGTGTATTGTATATGCATTGATTCACTGTTGTGCTTATTTCGTTGTCCAAAGTAGGATTGTTGTGGCATTTGGTGTTGATTTTGGGGTAGCATCGGATGTGCTCTAAGTCTCAAATTTTGTGGAGAGGCTTACACACATGTATTCCAGATAACCATAAATCATTTGGTGAAATTCCACAAATATTGTATTTTATGGAAGTAATTAATTATTTTAAAGGAACCCTAAGTCTAAACTTAAGAAAATAAAATAATTAAAGTGAATTAATAGAATATGGGTGTGAATGTTCTAGAAAAGGCGGATCAAGTCAAAAGTTAATCTTAGCCATCGATTAGAGATCTAATCTGGTTCATTGAAGTTTCAATGAGAAGACTATAAGAATGACTTGAAGGGTCATTTCGAAAATACATTTGTCAGAGATCAGAGATCAATTTCTTTAGTGAGCAGTGCTCGAGAAGAAAATTTGATCGTGAGATCTTTTGCAGAGAGGCACAGTAGTTATGGTTAGAAGGATTCCTGAGCCGGAGAGTGCATAGCAGTAGAGACAGAGAGAGCCACAGTATCAACACAGAGCCAATGACACAGTGCTTACGCAATCACTGCCCAGAAGCTGAAGGGAAGTCATTTTCTTGCGGAGGAGACAGCGTTGGGCCAGTGTCAAATCTCGAAGATATTTTTCGGAGGCTAGAGGGCTTCAGTTTCCAGCCAGTAGAGAGACCAGCACAGACAGAAGGCAGCCATTGTTGTGATGTAGAGACTATGCAAAGTGATGTAGTCACTGTGTAGAGGCAACGCAGGGCAATCTAGTTTTGGTGCTGATCAGTGTCGGGTTCCCATGGAGGAGTGAGATTTGTCTCACAAGATATCTTCTGTCAGTTTCTCTGTATGATTTGACGGATGTGTCAATCATAGATTTGTAATCAGAAATATTTACGACATAATATATAAACCCTCAACTGCTGCACCGATTTTCCTGCATTGGATTTTTCCGGGGACATTGGTCCAAAAATGACTATGTCAAATGTGTGTGTGATTTATTCTTGTTCAGTTTTGTTTCCGCACTTGCATTTCTTCTGCAGTTTATTTGTGTAGGTTGCAATGTGATGTATTCAGTGTTTGTCGTAGTAAACTGCAAATAGATTTTTAAGTTAAAATTAATAGTTAGGTGAATACCTTCCAGTTGCTGCAATAGGATTCCAAAGGTTAACGGAATTTTCACATTTGATGTGTTTGTGTCAGAGATTATAAGACCCAAACCAACTTCTTGACTGTCATGGAAATTCAACAAGGGAGGATCTCACAGGGGATACCTTAAGGGGAAGAAAAACTCTTGAGAAGATCAAGCAAATCCATATACACATACAAGAGACATTGCAAAAGTCACAAGAAAAATATAAGGCTAGGAATTTTCAACACAAAACAAAGAAGTCCATCAACGTGGGAGACAACGTATGGTTACAGTTGAACAAGGAGAGGCTACAGGGTCCTAATAAGAAAAACAAAGCTTTGAAATATGGTCCCTTTGCGATACTGGAAAAGGTAGGAGACAATCCCTATAGAATCAGTCAATCCCCACATATGCGCATTTACTCGGTGGTGAATGTAGAGAATCTCAAACTCTATGAGCCTTCCATGCTAGATCAGGAAGAGGAACAAATCCTACCTTATGTAGAGGATTTGGCACCAAATATTCAAGCAGAGTTGACAGAGGATACAATTTTGCAAAAGAGGTCCAAAACTACAAGATAGGGTAGTGTGACCTTTGGAAAATTTGGTTGAAACAACTTCAAAACAAAGCTAATTGGTACACTCGAGAGAAGGTGGAGTAAAAATTTCATCACCTCATTTAGTAGAAGTTTTAGGGGACCAAAACTCTCCCAACATGGGGAGGTGTGATCTGGATTAGATCATTATAATATTTGTCATCCATCTTAATGCTTTTAAAGGGGAAAAAGCAGAGGGATTGGCTCACAGGACCATTTTTACCGACGAGTCCCAGTTTGGCGAATTGGTGTCTCAAACCTTCTAGAAGCAGTTTGAGGCATCCAACAGTGTTTTTTGGGGGTAAATTGTTGTTCTACAAATAAATACCTTTCCAATGGCACAAGACTTGCTTCAATTAGAGTTTGTATACAAAAGTTATGCCAACCGGAAGTTAACCTTCCTGTTTTGACCACCATGATTCGACAGAATGCCACATTAGTCCCCATTATTCATGGAAAAAGGGCTAGCCATGTGATCATGATGATAAATACTCTAGAAGAGTTGATATTGGAACTCTAGTTAAGAGTTGGAGTTAAACTTAACCACTAGTAGGTTATTGAGCTATGTTATAATCGAGCCACTAGGAGGAAAAGGGGTCCCATTCTATTGGAGTGCATTTTGTTCCATAAATGAGTAGAGTAGCCAAGGGTGAATAGGGAGATAGCAAACAAAGTGTATTTGTGCACAATAGCAGCCCACGAGCCACAAGTTCTTTGTACTTGCATCCATTTTCCATTCAAAGTAAGAAAATAGTAGAGTCGCCTTCCAGCTAGGTTTTCTCTTGAAAGGGTTTCCTAGGTTATATCTTGTGTCAATTGTGTTTTGTGAGTTTTATTTCATTGCTCTCTATTTTTCTATATATTTTATCTAGTAGATGCATAAGCATAACACAATATTAATTGAAACCATAAATCTAAGGAGAAATTAACCCTCATAGTGTAGATTTTAGATTTTAGAAAAAAATTTCAGATCTGTTGTGACGAACTGACCATTGAAATATCGATGCTAGTTTACAGACCAATAACACCAAGATCTAGAGAAGTCCCTTGTCTCCATTGTTGTAAAAATTTTCCTAGAATCTATGATGACTCCTTTGTAATGGCCTCTCTGGTTGAGCCCAAGGTCTCCCTGGCCCTCATAGATCTAATGTTCGATGAAGTGGTAATGTCCATTGCCTCTTGGTGCCTTTATTTGATGCGATCAGTGGAAAGAAAGGTAATCGGCCCAAATGTCTCTAGTCTAGACCAGGGTGGATGGATAGACTGAGAACTAGGACGAGGACCTCTTACATGTATACGACTATGCATATCTGATCAAGGAACTGAAAGAAGATAGAAATAAAGTTGTGAAACTCCCTCAAAAATTAAAATGCAATGAAGCCAACCTCTAATCTCGTAAATTGTAATATATGGGACAACAGAAGATAAAGTGCTCCTCTGTCTCGATCTCCTAAAGATGGCAGATCTAACAAATCCTGCCATACCATGTGATCTGATGATATGTCTCAACCCAAATCTGAGAAGAACCCACCCGGAATGTCGAAGATGGATCCTAAGGGCATGTATCCATTGTGTAAGTGTGTGGGTGTTAATTTTAGTTAACCATGGTATGTTCTATGCTTAGAGAAATTTACTTCAATCTTTCTTATTAGCCCAATTCAATTTCATGTTATGCAATCACATTCACATTGACAGTAAATGTTGATAGAACATAAATAAATAACCAGAAGACAAGCCAAGACAAGAGGACACAATAATTTGGCGGATGCTAGGGAAAAACGCCAATGCGGGGAAAACCCTTTGATCAAATCTTCTTATTATTCTTCAAATTCAACAGAGAGAGTGTACAATTTTCAGCAATCAATAGGATGCCCTAGCCAGCAAAGTCAACGCTCGCCAAACCAGCGAAAAGTCTCCCAATGGAGCTCAGTCAAAGCTAGTCAAACTCAGCCTCTTCAAACAGTCAAAATCAGCCCAAAACAATCTGCAATACCTCAATCAAACCTGGTCAACGCTGCGGCCAAACTTCACCAATCTGTATCAACAGTGTGGTCAACGTAGTAGTCAAATCAGCTCGGATTTCCTCTATTTCTATGCCACCAAATTTAGCCTCCCAAAAACACAATCTGACCCAAAGATCGAAGTCAAAGGATAAGAGTTGACCCAAGGTCAAAACTGCACAGAAACCCTTAACACAAACTGAAATTTCCAACTTCTCTTTCACACGTGCAAAGGAGAGAGAAAGTCTCCTTAAGGTTGTACAAACCAATCAGAAGGAGACAGATGTGTGAGATAAGTTCATGTCCAAATGAGGTATGAGTCTCTTCTTTTTATATCCATCAATGAGGGTGTGTGACACATCTTTTGGGGCTTGTGAGTCTACTTTACAATTCTAGTCGACCTTGATAAATTGCACATATGTGGAAAATAATATCAAAATCCAACTTTTGCTCATCCAAACAAGATGATCTTTAGATCAATCTTGCACCTCTCCAAAAGAGGAATCCAACAAAAATATCATCTCCATCATATGAGCAGTGCAACATGGAGTTTGGCCCTAGTTGCCAAATTCAACACTTCCTCTCAACTATGGAGAACTCCACCTGTCCATCCATCTGTCAACTTGTGCAATCCTATCATCCAGTACCATCATGTACTATCATATATCATCCTATCATCCCATGTCATCCTGTTGTCATTGTACTTTGTTGGTTATGCTCTATTGTAGAAGAAATGATCGAGAGTGAGTCACAAAGACCTTGCCACTCTCCACTAACCAGAAGTCAGTTTAGAGGTAAAAACCTCAACCAGACTTGATCCCAGATCAAGTTGTTGGACACAACCCATCCTAGACATGGAGAGTACGACAATACATGATGCGTCTATCGGTAATGCTATGGTCTCTATCCTCATTTCCCAACTCATTGGCTAGATGAGAGGTACTTCCCATGAGTCCCAGACTACATGGGTATGATGTATGTGGGGCATAGATCAAGAGCGGGTGAACTAGCTCAATATCATAACGGTGGGGAAATAGCACACCAACAACGTAAGGCGAACGTATCCCTGTGGTTGTTTATAGCTCCAAGAAGTTATCCCCAAGCCCCCTGGAGCTCAAAGTCCAACTCAAGCGGGACCTTCATAATAGGGTCTATCCATGATACCAAGCTTCTCACAGAAGGGTAAGAATTTGACCTTCTCCAGGGGCTTCATGAGAATATCTGCGACCTGCTCATCAATCCCAATGTGATAGAGCCTTATGATGCCTCGTTGTACCATGTCCCGGACAAAGTGGTACCTAATATCAATATGCTTGGAACAGTCGTGGAAGTCGAATCCCACATCAGTTGTCCCAAAGGATCACGGTGGTATCCAGCACATTCCCAAACAGCTCACTGAAGAGCTTTCTCAACCAAACAGCTTCACAACAGGCCATACTTACTGCAATGTATTCGGCCTCGGTGGTGCTCAAAGCAACTGATTTATGCTTCCTGCTCATCCAGGAGATCGAAGCAGAACCTAAGGTGAAGGGACATCCAGATCTTCTCTTACGATCCACCACACTGCCTGCCCAGTCGGCATCGGTATATACATGGAGCCTCATACTCCCGGCAATGTATCTCAGCCCATGATTGATTGTGCCCCAGAGATATCTCAAGAGATTCTTGGCACCAATCTAGTGAATGTGATGAGGCTATACCAAATATTGACTCAATTGTTCACTGCAAAACATATGTCCATATGTGAGTTCACTAAGAACATCAGGCCCCCAACGAGTTGACGATACTCGGTAGGATTTCCCAAATCGAGCCCAACAGCACTTCCACACAACTTCTTAAAGTTGAGTTCCATTGGAGTAGTCACGGACTTGCAGTCCACCACCCCAAATATTTCTAGCAACTTCACAATATATTTTGCTTGAGAAAGGAAAATTTCACCTACCTTTTACCATACCTTCAGGTCTAGGAAGTAGTGCATCTATCCTAGGTCCTTCATCTCGAACTCAGAAGCTAGCTCCCTCTTACATTGATGAATATGTTGATTTTTGGTAGCATCGGAAGTGCTCTAAGTCTTGAAATTTGTGGAGAGGCATAGGCACATGTATTCCAGAGAACCCAGAAATCGTTTGTGAAAATTCCACTCGATATATGTTTTATTGAAATAATTAATTATTTTAAAAGAGACCCTAAGTCTAAACTTAGGGAAATTAAATAATTAAAGGGTATTAATAAAACTGAGTGTGAATCTTCTAGAGAACATGGATCAAGTCAATTTATAATTTTAGCCATTGATTAGAGATCTAATCTTGACCGTTGATATCTCAACGAAAAGACTATAAAGGAAGGCTTGAGGGTCATTTGGAAAACACACCAGTGCAGATACTCAGTTGCCCAAATAAATCGATTTTCTCAGTGGCTGAAGTTTGACAAGAGAAAATCGATCCAGAGGGAGAGTTGCAGGTGGAGGAGAAATAGAGAGGGTTCAGCATCAGTGCGTGGTGCAGGAGCAGGTGACGTACTGATAGGAAGAGACAGCACAGAGGCAAGAAGGGAACAACACAGAAGGGTGTCGCAGTTCTGCAGAGTGCCCACGTAGAGCCAACGCAATGGTGACACAGGAGGCCAAGGGGGTCCTTCCGGGGTCATTTCTCATCAGGAAATTTTCCGGTGTTATCATAAATACTTTCTATTCATTACTGCTGATTGTAAATTGTACAAGAAGATTTTTGCTGAAGAATAATAGAAACCCTCATCTACTGCACCGGTTTTCCTGCATTGGGTTTTTCCGGGGGGCAATTGTCCAAAAATCTCTATGTCATTCTTGTGCTAGTATTTCCTTGTATTTTGCTCAATAATTGTATGGTGAAGTCTACATTTGAATTTGTTTCAATATTTACTAAAGAGATTTCCGTAAATAACTTATTTCTAAATAATAAATTGGAGAAATAATATCAGGTATTGCAGTAGAATTTCAAAGTTGAAATTTTCAGAGAATAAGATGATCAACACCTGTCAGGAAGAGATCGTCCACATAGAGAACTAGAATGAGATGCTTGTCATTATCAACCTTAAAGTAAAGGTTTGGATTGGCTTCATCAAACATCATTTTTCATGATTGACTCGTATTCCTCGTTCATAGCATCTTTCCAAACTTGATGTTTCATGGCTTCTTCAAACGTTCTAGGCTCAGATTGTACGATGGTGCTCATGGCTACTAAGTACCCTTGGTACCTATTCGGCTTCTTACTTTCACGGAATGTTCCCCTTAGAGAAGCATGTCTCTCGGCATCTTCAAGAGTGTCTCTAAGCCATGAGGGTCTTCTTTTATTTGAAGAAGGTGGATCTATAGGATCCATCAGACCTTCAACATTGTGCATTGGTTCATCCTTCAGTTCTTCCTACCTTCCTGCTTCTTCTTCTTTGTCTTCCTTTGAGATAAAAAGATCTTTAACCTTCCTGAGGGCAGCAACTTCGTCGAAGGTGACATCATGACATATCACCACTTCTCTTTCACTAGGCACATAAACTCTATATGCCTTTGAGGTTTCACTATAGCCCACAAATGTTCCCTTCTTTCCAGAAGCATCCAATTCGCTTCTCTTTTCTTTCGGCACATGAAAATATATGGGACTTCCAAAAACTCTAAAATGAGAAACATCATGCCTCTTACAAGAGAACACTTCTTCGGGAGTTTTGGAGTCCAATGCAGAATGTAGGCATCTATTTTGAACATACACAGTGGTGTTGGCAGCTTCTCCCCATAGGAACTTCGAAAGACCTTGGTCATAAAGCATGGCACGAGGAGCTTCCAAAATGGTTTTATTCTTCCTTTCGCAACACCATTTTGTTCGGGAGTATACGCAGCAGTGGTCTCCCTCTTAATGCCAGCTTCCCTGCAATAGTCATTGAATTCATTTGACTCATATTTGGTTTCATTACCGTTCCTCAAGATTTTGATCTTCTTCCCTGTTTGATTTTCAACCAAGGCCTTGAAGTTGCGGAACCAATTGAAAACTTCATCCGTTTTCTTCAAGACGTATATCCATGTCTTACGAGAGAAGTCATCTATAAAAGTGATGTAATATAAGCATCCTCCCAAGGATGTTACGGACAACATACCAGATAGCTCAGAATGAATTACTTGTAGAATATTAGAAGTCTTTGTGACACTTGAGGGGAATGATCCCCTTGTATGCTTTCCTTTGACACAACCCTGACATACACCTTCATGATCATCCTTGAAATCAGGCATACCTGTGACCACCTTCCTTGCTTCAGGAAGGGCTTTATAATGAAGGTGTGCAAACCTCTGGTGCCATAGCTCAGATTGAAGAGTTGTGTTACATGTCATGGCTTCCAACGGACTTCCTCCAACCTGATAGAGTATACCAACCCTGAAACCAAGGGTGAATGCTTCTCTGAAGTTCCTCTTCCAAATGCGTACCTTTCCATCGATGAATGCCACCTTGAATCCTTTGTCTTCCATTGCCGAGATAGACACTAGATTCTTCTTCAAGTCAGGTACATACAACACAACTTACAAACGAAGGACTTGAGCTTGATTTAGATGAAGGGTCATAGTCCCTATCCCTTTCACAGGATAGGTGGCATTGTCTCCAAGGATAATTTCCAGGTTAGTATTCTTTTCAATCAAATCAGAGAGAGCCTCTTTATATCCAATGAAGTGCCTTGAGGTACCACAATCAATCAACCAGTTATCCAGGGTGTCGGGAGGAGATGTAGCAGAGATGGCAGATATAAGAATATATTCATTTCTCTTATTATCAACAACATTGGATTCATCATACCTAGAGTTCCTTGACATCTTGAAAGGTTGACCATTTCCATTTCCATTTCAATCAGAGGGAGCCTTCCTCTTTCCTTTGAACCTGTTGTTCCTTTGATTTCCAATCCCCCTAAAGTTGTTGTTGTTATAGTCACCATCTCAGGAAGAGTCCCTTTTGTCGGGGCACTCTCTAGCATAATGACCAAACTTGTAATAATAGTAACATCTACCCTTCCTTCTATTGGGACCCACTCTTCCTTGATTTTGATTTCTCGAACTAGCATTATTCCTCTTCTTTGCATGAGCGGTCAAGGCAGTAATTTCACTTCCATTTCCATTTGAGGGATGGTCTCTCTCCATCATCCTTGTCTCCTCTTCAGTGCATCTCGTCAACAATTCATCAAAATCAAGAATTATATTATTATTGAGAATAGTGGTATTAAATACATACCATGGCTAGGGAAGTCCTTCAAGAGCAATGAGAGTGAGCTCTCGGTCAGCTGTGACCTCTCCAATAACTAAGAGATCATTCTTGATTTCGATGAGCCTCATGAAATAGGATTGGATGGACTCTCCCTTGTCCATCTTGATGTTCTTCAACTTGCTCTTCAAAAAGAGAATTTGATTAGCTTGCTAGCCCTGGACATGCCAACCAACTTATCATACATCTCCTTAGATGTGCCCAGCTCGGAGATATAAGCAATCAAGTGCTTGTGAATAGAATCCCTAATGATTTTCTTCACCTTGATTTCCCCTTTCTTGTACTTACTTTTAGTGACAGCCGGTGCATTTGATGGAGGCTGAGAGATCTTTCCCTGCACATAATCCATAACATCTTGTTCCTTCTATGTCAGATCCAAGGACATTTTCCAAGCATGATAATCAGACTTATCATTGAGCTTGTCATCAAATTTGAAGTATGATGAGGAAGCCATTGACCCTGGACCTTGTCTATTCAACTTTCAGTGATTGCTCTTCTCACTCTTGCTTGGGCTTTGTCTTCACCTCAGCTCTAATACCATGTTAATTTTAGTTAACCATGGTATGTTGTATGCTTAGAGCAATTTACTTCAATCTTTCTTATTAGCCCAATTCAATTGCTTGTTATGCAATCACATTAACATTGACAGTAAATGCTGATAGAAAATAAATAAATAACCAAAAGACGAGCCAAGACAAGAGGACACAATAATTTGGCGGATGCCATGGAAAAACCCCAATGCGGGGAAAAACCTTTGATCAAATCTTCTTATTATTATTCAAATTCAGCAGAAAGAGAAAGTACAATTTTCAGCAGTCAATAGGATGCCCTAGCCAGCAAAGTCAACACTCGTCAACCAGCAAAAAGTCTTCCAATGGAGCTCGGTCAAAGCCAGTCAAACCCGGCCTCTTCAAACAGTCAAAGTCAGCCCACAACAGTTCGTAATATCTCAGTCAAGCCTGGTCAACGCAGCAGTCAAATCAGCTCGGATTTCCTCGATTTCTGTGCCACCAAATTTGGCATCTCAAAAATGCAATCTGACCCAAAGGTCGAAGTCAAATGATAAGAGTTGACCCAAGGTCAACACTTGTCAATGCTGCACAGAAACCCTTAACACAGTCCAAAATTTCCAGCTTCTCTTTCACACGTTCAGAGGAGAGAGAAAGTCTTATAAGGCTGTACGAACCAATCAGAAGGAGAGAGATGTGTGAGATAATTTCATGTACACATGAGATTTGAGTCTCTCCTTTTTATATCCATCAATGAGAGTGTGTGACACATCTTTTAAGGCTTGTGAACCTACATTACAATTCTGGCCGACCTTGACAAATTGCACGTGTGGAAAGTAAAATCAAAATTCAACTTCTGCTCGTCCAAACAAGATGATCTTTAGATCAATCTTGCACCTGTACGAAAGAGGAATCCAACAAAAATATCATCTCCATCATATGAGCAGTGCAACATGGAGTTTGGCCCTAGTTGCCAAATTTAACAGTAAGGGGGATGAAGAATAAGACCATATCTCAGCCCCATGAAGTGCTCTATATGTAAGGCCATCTCGGAGTTTTACCCCCAAGAAGATCTACCAAAGTCACCTAAATATACTGTCTGAAGATGTCCTCTATGGTATTGCTAACTAAAGAAGATATTTCCTTTCTTATCTTTCGCACACAATTTTCCAATATCTCATCCTTTGGTTTGGCTTTGTCCCTGCTTTCTAACTACCATATAAGAAACTGCCCTTTATAATTCACAAATTAGCACATTTAATGCCTTTCATTCAGGGTTTCAAAGACTGTTTACTGTGATTCCAGGCCAGTTAAGTTCTTGTATCAGCCACTGGGTTAAAGTATTTCAGATTGTTGTATCTGCTGAGAGGCCAGTGGTTGCCTTCTTTTAAGGTTTTGATTATGTCTATACCCTACCTTGATATATAGCCTTATTTTTAGGGCAGAAGTATATATGAATTATGGTAATTATATAACAATCTTAAATACACACCTACCACGTTCACTTATTTGAATTTCGATTAAAAGAATTATTAAATTCAAAAATAAAATTATTTCAGCATATCCACAACAGACATTATCTGCCTTCCATCTAATGGAGATTAATTATTTTCAGGAAAAGCAACGCCACAAATAGAAAATGCAGCCACTAGTAAAAAAAAATCAAAAAAGAAGAAATACAGGCAAACACAATGAATCCTCGTTGAAAAAGCCTGCACTGTAACTCTCTAAAAGAATAGAAAATAATGCAATAACAAAAAAATAATAGCTTTTATCCACACCTTATCTATCGAATGTTATGCAAACTATACATGGCCATACACAGTTTTTATCACAATCTTAGACAGAACAAATGTTGACCATGTGAGATAAAATGACTCTCAATTAAATGAAACACAAGCACAACTTACTTTTCAGAAAAATGAATTGCGTTTCCACCAACTCCAGTAAAGCAATCAATGATAGTACCAGTCCCACAGCGTGCTGCATGGTGCTTTGCAATAATTTCAGGAGTGACAGAAAACCACCCCTCTTCATCTAGCTTAATGCCTTCATCAAACCTTGAAAAAAGTTGATATCGCTGATACCAATACTTGGTAATATCCGTACTCATTTCTCCCACCATTCCAGGCAAAATAAGTTTCTTCAAAGGTTCTTCTGTAATTCAAGAAAACATCGTTTTTGTTGTCATTTATTGTTGATCTCGACCCTTTGTCTGGATTTGCAAGAAGGCATCAGACACAGAGCTAAAGTAACTTCAAATGCTGAAGCTACACTATTATGAGTTAGAGAATTTATGTTATAACTTATAAGCTGTTGAAATCATGAAATCAAATAAAGAAGCTAATCAGATAATGATTTTGATAAAGATGATGTTTCAGTAAAAAGATATGACCAATGAAAGATTCCCTTTCTTCTGAATGTTAATGACAGGACTATGTTTTTCATGGTAATAAACAGGACAAGTAAAGGAAGTGAAAGACTGAAAAGATAGTAGTGTAAAGCAATACCAACCATCCTTATCTATCGATGACAACCTTCGCAGACGGGATCTTTTCTTCTTTTTCTGCAATCTTGGGGACATACCATTCCCCACACCACAGATCTCGGACAAGGAAGCATCGCCAGAGGTTTCTTCTGCTCTATGATCAATGTAAGCCTCACTCTCATGAGTATGCATGTGTGTGGTTATTGATTGTAAAGTACATTTATCCTTGATGTTACCATCATTGTCAAACAAAATATGACTACCACTCCCACATCTATGTCCAATGTAGGTATCACTCTCCTGAGCATGCATGTATGTAGTTATTGGTAGTGAAGTATGTTCATCCTTAATGTTACCATCATCATCAAACCAAATATGAGTGCCACATTTATGTCCATTATAAGCCTCACTCTCCTGACCATGCATGTTTGTAGTTACTGGTAGTAAAGCATGTTCATTTTTAATGTTACCATTGTCATCAAACCAAATATGAGTACCACATGCTTGTGAACGAACTTGTAAACTGCATTTCAAAATCTTGTGTAAGGAATGACAGAAAATGTGACTATAAAAAGAAAATCTAATTCAATTAATGCATTGTGAACTCATATCAAAGCCACTTTACCTCTCTATTGTATCCAGGGGTTCCTCCAATGGATCTGCAAACTCTGAGCCCTTGGATGAACACATATTTCTCAAATGTTCTAAGTCTTGTGAAATATCCTTTGAGTGAAGGAACTCCACATCTTTCAGAGGGTCGTGGTTATCTGTTAAATCCTTCTGTTTCTTGTTATCAGCTCTGTGTTCAAGAACACTACCTGTCAAAAGGATATCTCCATTATAACTACCATGCACATTCGTAGTTACTGGTAGTAAAGTCTGTTCATCTTTAATGTTACCATCGTCATCAAACCAAATATGAGTACCGCATGCTTGTGACTGAGCTTGTAAACTGCATTTTTAAATCCTGTGTAAGGAATGACAGAAAATATGACTTTCAAAGGAAAATCTAATTCAATTCATGCATTGTGAACTCAAATCAAAGCCACTTTACCTCTCTATTGTCTCCAGGGATTCCTCCAATGGATCCGTAAACTCTGAACCCTTGGATGAGAACATATTGATCAACTGTTCTAAGCCTTGTGAAATATCCTTTGAGCGAAGGATCTCCACATCTTTCAGAGGGTTGCCGTTATCTGTTAAATCCTTCTGTTTCTTGTTATCATCTCTGTGTTTAAGAACACTGCCTATCGAAAGGATATCTCCATTAAAAGTACCATTCCCAGTTGACTGTTCAGATTCCATACTTTCAGTTGGCATATTCGGCACCTCACATGCTACAAGTTCAAGCTTACCTAATGCCTTTTCTTCAGTTTCTTGAAACATTTCGCTGCATTTCTGATATACAAGTGTAGCATCTTCTTTAACTGTTAAACTTGATCCTGAACATTCAGCATAACTTTCACTATCAGCTCTACATATCACCTGCTCTCCTATAACATTGTCATCAGTTTCATCAATCCTAGGAGGATATTTCTGAAGCTCAACCCCTGGAGGGTCCCAGGATGTCTCCCAAGTATCATAATTACAGTAATAATATCTCTGGTAGTAAGTGTCCCAAATAGGTTTCCAATTACCCATTCCAAGGTTCTGTGATTCTCTAACAGGATCCGTATTGGAAATGCAAAAACTTTCAGGCTGAGAGATTTCCAGTGAAGGACAAGAAAGTTCAGATCTAACAATCTCTGCACTGCCATCAATCTCTGAATTGGCACTAATGCTGTACACTTCAGTTCTACTCTGTACACATGTCATCTCTAATTCATACTGCTCATTTAGTCCATTGTCAAGTTTTTCTGCTTTGTATGCTTTTTCCACCTCTACTTCAAGCATCTCCTCCATTGAAATTTCCAATTCAGTCTTGTCACCAACCTGTAAAGACTTTTCAACATCATCCAAATTGTTGGTTTGTAATGATGCCATCACATCATTGCTTAAAATAATACTTTCAGTTAACAAAGTGATATCAGTTTGACAGGTTAATGCACAATTTTCATTTATTCCATTACTCACTATTTCATTTGGAATGTATGCATCCTTTGTAGATATTTCTGCCGGGATCGAAGCAGAATCTGGATAAGAAACTAAATCATCAATAACAGCCTTATTACAAACCTCTGAATTGGCTCCAATGTTGTACACTTCAGATCTACTCTGTACACATGTCATATCTAATTCATGCTGCCCATTTTGTCTGTTGTCAAGATTTTCTGCTCGGTCTGCTATTCCCACCTCTACTTCAGGCATCTCCCCCACTGAAATTTCCATTCCAGTTTTGTCACCAAACAATAAAGTATTTTTGACATCATCCAAATTGCCGGCTTCAATTGATGCCGTTGCATCATTGCTTGAAATAATACTTTCAGTTAACAAAGCACTATCAGTTGAATAAGTTATAGCACAATCTGCATTTATCCCATTACTTTCATGTGAAGTGTCTACATCCTTTGTAGGTAATTTTGCCAGAAGAGAAGCATAATCTGGATCAGCAGCTAATTCATCAATAACACCCTCATTACAAACCTCTTCCTGCGAATCCCTATCTCTAATTTGAGTTAGTTTGAATTCCCTTTGTTTTGTAGACTTTCTGTTCCGTGTTGTACTTCTCAAATGATTTCCCTGTGAAGAAAACACTCCAATAATCTATTTAGTATAGGTTAAACAACGAAATAACACAAAGTACAAAAAGGATGCATTAAACTCTATCGAAAGCTGATAATCAGCCCAAACAGCATAAACAACAGACCAAATACCCTTGCAATATAAAACACTTCAAAGAGATAGGAACCATGCATAAGATATCAAAACACTTTTCTATTAGCCATCTTAAAAATCATTTTTCCTACTTTCAACACAATGTCAAGCAGATAATAACTTATTTCCTAAAAAACAAAAAATATGTGAGTACAAGACTACCTTAGAGCCTGTAGAGAAGGAGCTGGGAAGTCCCAGTGCAATCATCTCCTTCATCAAATTCATGTCTTCCATTAAAGCAGCCTTTTCTGCTTTCATATTGCACAGAGACACCTCATCAGTTAAAAAAGATCTTTCAAACAGATGTGCCCTTATATTGCAATTCAATAACAAATTGAAGGAAAATAAAACCACCAGACCAGAATGAATGAGCTCAAGACAAGTTGCAAGGATACAGAATCGAAAAGAGATGGAAAACAAAACTTAGGAAAGCTTGGATGTGATATGGCTGGTATACGACATGTAAATTTGAAAATGTACAACCAAAAAGGGGTTAAATCTATAAAATCAAAGTACCAGTCATGCGTTTTGCAACATATCTAAAAATACACATAATAGATTTAAGTAATATATATATATATATTATATATATATATATATATATATATAGAGAGAGAGAGAGAGAGAGAGAGAGAGAGAGAGATTTGCACATCAGCTAATGTTTCAACAGGAAAATAGGTGGAGTCTCACCTTGCCCATCCTGGATTGAGTCTCATCAAGGTTGGAATCAACGAGAAAGTAAAGGGGTATTTCACTTTCCCATCCAGGACTGTTAAGGTGCACATATTGATAAGTGTGCTGACTTAATAACAGCAACCTCTCCTCAGTGCGGAATAATAGAGAGGAGCCGATATTTAACAGCTAACCCCATTTTGAGCACATAAGCTAATGCTTCAACAGGAAGGTAAATAGAGTTTCACCCCATCCATCCAAGATCAAATCTCATCAAATTTTGATTCAAAAGGAAAGTAGGTAGAGTTTCTCCTTGCCCATCTGGGATGAAACCTCACAGAGGTTGGATTCAACAGGAATACATTGGATATTTCACTTGCCCATCTGAGAACATCATACCATGTATATGTATTTGTAGGCACACCAACTTAATAACAGCAACATCTTCTCCATTAACAAAAATAGAGCAGCATCAATCTGTAACACGTAACCACCACTTTTGGCTTAGATGTAACGAACAAAATTCATACTCAGAAGTTAAATATTCCTAAACACTTGGAATATGAATATGTCCATTGAGGATACAAATATAGATAAAATGTATGAATGAGAATATCAATAAAGAATATAATTTGGTTACAGCTGAGGATCCCATATATATATCTAGGTGGGTACCCCTTCGCAAATGGTCATGTATTTTGAGACATGCCTCTTCAATATACTAATTATTATTAACTATTAATTATAAATTATTTATATACATAACATTGCCTTCCTCTTCAAAAAAAGCTTTGTCCTTGAAGCTTATTGCCAATAAGGCATGCTATCTGTTTCTTTGTTTTTTAATCTATTTGCATATTTCAGAATTCTTTGTGTCGTTATCTTCGTGATACAAGATGACAGGATCCTCTGAGTGAAACAAAAATATCAAACTGAGAAGGGATCTAACCACCCTAAATCAATCTTTTGTGGAATCTTGTGGTTACAAGAACTTAAGAAGACTTGCTATCACAAGACTGGAGTATGGTGACATAGATATTCTGTGGAATATAAGCCACTTGTTTCTGGTCTGAGTGATATGGATTTGCAGATTGGACGGGATGTCTGCTTTTATGATTTGGGTGTCGATACAAGATGACAGGATCCTCTGAGTGAAACAAAAATATCAAACTGAGAAGGGATCTAACCACCCTAAATCAATCTTTTGTGGAATCTTGTGGTTACAAGAAACTTAAGAAGACTTGCTATCACAAGACTGGAGTATGGTGACATAGATATTCTGTGGAATATAAGCCACTTGTTTCTGGTCTGAGTGATATGGATTTGCAGATTGGACGGGATGTCTGCTTTTATGATTTGGGTGTCAATAAGGAGTTATTGTGATCTGATTTCCCCTAAACTTGTTTGTGGTGATTTCTTGATTTACTTGAAGTATATGATTTCCTTTACGTACAGAAGTTACTTGGCTAATTGTTGGATCTTCACTTGAATTTTTTGTCATCTGAATTGCAACATTTGAATCTTTTTTTACTTCAATTGGTTTGTCATCTTCTTGAGTTGTGATGTTGACTGTATCAATATTTGTTCCTTTTTCCTCAACTTGCCTTTTTACGTCTAAAGATTTCGATGTTTCCCTCTCAATATGTTGTAATTTGGTTTCCAATGATGTATTATAATTCTTAAGCTTCTTAATCTATGTAAGTAATTTTTCACTCTGGTCCTTAAGTCGGGAAATTTCTTCATTTTTGTCAACGAAAATTTTCCCAACTTTCTCTTTCATATCTTGCACTGACTTATGACTTTCTTAAAGAATTACTTTTGAGAGATATTGTATGTCTTCTGGTTTTACTAAATTTGACTTCAATGTAACGTCTTGTAGTGTCATTTTTTCCTTCTTGTAGGAAAATGTTAGAAAATTCTCCTTCGTATTTGGGATGAATACCCCAGTGTTTCCATCCAGGGTGAACCCAAGATAATGTCACCTTGATCGTTCCATAAGGATCAAACAGAGAATTGTGACGTAAATGAATAGTACAGAATGTTTAATTGTAGATCAGTTATGTCATATTGTTTTTTATCCCATAAATCTAATTTTTCGATAATATTTGCCTCGGAATCACCAATTGGTTTGTGATTTTAGGATTTATATAATTTTTATCTTCGGTGGGCAAGCTGGAAATAGTGACATCTTTTCTTGCAAGAGTCCCTTTAATTTTAAATAACACTGAAGCGGAGTTACCATGAGGTTTCTAAAAATCTTCCATTACTCATTTCCATTTTAATTTTTTGAGATGAGTTTTTTATCCTTAAAAATATACCCTTAAATTATATTTTTTTAGCCTATTTGAACATTATATCTTTTTTATATACTTGGAATTAAAATTAACAGGAAAATACTTTAATTGCGAAAATTATACTATAGTATCATGGTTTACTTCTCCTACTTGATTTAAATTACACAAGTTATCTTCAAAAATTAGATTCAGAAAATACCGAAGTAAACACAACTAACAGCTACACATGTACATCATTTACTGAATATTATGCTCATTCAAACAAAGTGACACACTGATTTTTGGACATAAGTCCCCGAAAAAACCCAAAGCGGGAAAACCGATGCAGCAGAGATGAGGGTTTATTTTATTAAGTAGAATCTGAGTACAACAAACCTAGGTTCCAGATCTGGAAAACCCGACAGAGAATAAAAGAAATCTACAGCTAACCTACTGTTTCAAGACCAAATATCTGACTGATCCACACCCTCAAACGGGATTTACAAGACTCAGGCCGGATCTGGCCCTAGAAACCCCAGCACTGCCCCTGAAGCCCCAACGTCATCCCTACTAGACTCTACGTGCCTCTGCACTGCTCAGAGAGGGACTGCGTAACCCTAGGTTGGGTGACGCAGTCCTTACGCTGCCCTGGAGACCCTCTGCGTAATTCTGAAACCCTCTGAAGCTGCAGCGCTACCCCTCCTAGGCCTGCGTAACGACTGAAGCTGCACTGCGCAGCTGCTGCCCTTACTCTGCGTTGTCTCTGAAAGCTACTCCTCTGTCTCTTGCTAACTCTTGGCTCCGGGATCATATCATCCCCCTAGCCAATACTACCCCTCGCTACAGAAAAAATCCTCCAGAAATTCTTAGCAAATCCTGCCCTAGAATTCTAGATCTATTTCTCAGCTCTGCCTCTGTGTGTGTGTGTCTCCAACTGATCCTCAAGCCTTTCTCTTATACTTTTTCGATGATCTCATCAACGGCCGAGATTAAAACATTCATCAACGACTAAGATTAAAAGACTGCTTGATCTGTGTCTTTTAGAACATTTCAGCACGTGTTAATTAATTCACTTTAATTATTTAATTTTCCTAAGTTTAAACTTAGGTAATACATTAAAATAATTAATTATTTGAATAACTTGAACACCAGCTGAAATTTCACATAACACTTTCTGGGTTTTGGAGTTCAAGTGTCTCTTAGCCCCTTCACAAAATTTTAGGGCTAGAGCACACCCAATGCTACACCAACTATACAAAATCTCAACATTAATAAGTACCATTTTTTACCCTTCCTTATGATAATTACTTTCATATACTTAAATCAAATGTGACTTGTAGGACGTGACCGTACGAATCAGTACACCCTGATAGTTCACTATAGGTAAATTAGTTGTATGGATTCAATGGACTATTTATTCAATTAATTTACAGCACAAAAAATCGAATTTGATGACAATATGGTTGTTGGTTACAGCGAATTTAATTGGTTGCACGACAATATGACCCGAATTCAATTAGTTGTATGGTGGAACAACATTCAAGAGAACCTTGATAGATTACGACATCAAAATTTGTAGATCTAGTCACACAATGGTAGAAATTAATGGGGATAGGGCCAGAAAAAGGATAGTTGTGTGGCATAACAGCAGGGTGGTTGTTGTTATTGTTGTTGCTGCACAAATAGCGGAATGGTGTGTCAGCTCGAGGTGGCAGCTTTCACAAGCAGCGGCGGTGCAGACAATAAAACAAAGCGGTGGTGACAGGGGCAGACAGCAGGAACGACAGTCACTTGCAGCAGCTACTACAAACTTTCGCAAAAAAAAAAAAAAAAAATTATATTGTCCAGCCAGGAGGTAACTCCTTAAAGCGAATTGTGATTTTGCATTAAGAATGGTCATAGATATATACATGGAGGGAGAGACTCTTGGGCTTCATCTCCCAGTATCTCTTCATATTCCAATTCTCCTTATTTTCTATTTACAATATTTTACAAGGATTTACCTAATCCCAAAGATTAGGTGTCAACATTCCCCCCCTTAATCTGAAGGGATGTTGGTGAGTCCAAGCATCATTCTGAATCTTTCAAAATTTTCTCTTCCAAGTGCTTTGGTGAAAATGTCTACAATCTACTCATTTGTGGAACAATGGCATAGATGGATTTTCTTGGCCTCAACATGAAGTCGAATTAGATGGTATTTTGTATTGATGTGCTTCGTTCGATCATGGAATTTTGGGTTCTTGGCCAACTTTATTGCAGAAGTGTTGTCAATCATGAGAGGAGTTGAATGCCCTTGTTTCTCCTGCAAATCTTCCAGAATTTTCCTGACGCACACAATTTCCTTTGTTGCTTCAGTTGCTGCCACATATTCTACCTCAGTTATGGAATCTGGTGGAACTGATTGTTTGCGTGACCTCCAAGAGACAGCTCCTGATCCAAGACTCGTAGCATAACCTAAAGTAGATACCCACGTTTCTTTATCTCCATCGAAGTCTGAATCAGAGTATCCAATCAAGCTGAGGTCGCCCACCTGTGTATACTTAAGTCCAAAGTCTTGAGTTCCCTTCAAGTACTTTAGAACTCTTTTTGCAGCAAAGCAATGTCTCTCACAAGCCTTTTGCATAAACCTGGAGAGGATTCCAATAGCAAATGAAATGTTTGGTCTGGTAGTAGTTAGGTAGTTGAGCCTTCCTACAAGTTGTCTATACTTTGTTGCATCCTTAAATTCTTTTCCTTCAATGGATGTGAGCTTTAAGTTATGTTCCATTGGAGTAGTCAAAGGATTGCAATCAGCCATGCCAAACCTATTGACCAAATCTCCAAGGTACTTCTTCTGAGAGAGGAATATAAACTTTGGATGTTGAGTTACTTCAATACCAAGATAGTAGTGAACATAGCCCAAGTCATTCATTTCAAAACCTTTCCTCAATTCCTTCTTTATGAATGCAATGTAGATCTCATTGTTACCTGTCATCAAAAGATCATCGACATACACCACAAGATATACAATTGTTTTGCCAACTTTTTTGACAAACAAAGTTGCATCATCAAGATCATAATGTTTGAAGTTGAGTTTCAGAAGATGCTCAATTAACTTCTCATACCAGGCTCACGGTGCTTGCTTGAGGCCATACAAGGATTTTACAAGCTTGCATACATTGTGTTCGTGACCCTCCACAACAAATCCTTCTGGCTGGGACATAAAACATTCTCTTTCATATCTCCATTCAAGAAAGTAGTTTTTTCATCCATTTGATGGACTTTCCAACCGTTTTGAGTTGCCAAGGAAAAGAGTGTCTGAATGGTAGCCCATTTTGTTGTGGGGGTTGTTGTTGCCCGGAGTGTAGACCAAGGGCCACAACGCTCAGGACAAAGGTTGTCACTCTAAACTTTGTCCAATCTGTTCTAGCTATCTCTTAGGCAAGCTCAGGGGGGTAGTCCCTAAAAGATGAAAGATGGATGATGAAGGAAAACTTGTTGGGAGCCAAAAATTTCTAGGAGATGCAATGAGAGTTATCTTATTAACTTGACTTAAATTAAATGCAAGCGAGGTTAACTGAGAAATGTTTAAGATATTCAATTAGATCTAGACAAACCAGATTTAAAGTTATGAGACCAGTGCCTTTAAATACAGTGCTCAAAAGAAAAAGACTTGCAAAATAAATGGTTTACCAAGTCACAAGAATAACAAATGTTGCTTCAATGGATGATCAACTAACCTATCTGAAATGCCAATCTTACAACTAGGGGAAATGCAAAAGTCTTGGTTAATTTTATTTAAATGTCTATTCTAAATTTTGCTTTCCCTTAACTGTTTTGAAGATGGGCTCCAAGGTCAGTTGTGGGAAGGAGGCCAACAGGAAGCAAGCTAGGGCCTGATTAACGATACCTTTTGTTGTGCTCCTATCACCCGATGCCTCCGGCGCTGCAGAGACTGTGGCTCTAACGACTGCAAGGTCATCGTCTTAACTACCAAAGAGTTGTTGTGGCCCCTCAAGCTAAATGAGAAAGTTTGTCCTAAATGTCTATCAACCAAGCTTATGCTTAGAGGTGAATTTTTAATATGCACGACTAGATGCAAGGAGAGATTAAAAGATGAAGCGAAATGTTAAAGATTCAAGCACTTAAATTATGATTTATTTTGAGTTAAATGCTAAGTACTTCAACGAAAATTTATGAAAAATCTCAATTATTCAGCTATTCGAAATACTCAATTTTAAGAACCGAAAGATATACAATATGCCACAAGTCCACAATAGAGTATTTAATGTAAAATATTGATCACAATTTACTTGAAAATTTCCCTAAACAAATTATTCAAGAAATATCCAATAATTCAAGTAAATAAATCCAAGTTTTGTGAGCAATCTCAAAGATATCAAGCATTCAAATTTAGAACCCAACTAAACATTGCTAGAGTATGCAAATGATGAAAGCCTAAGCACTTAGATTTCATTAATGAACAAACACCCCTTCAAATAATTTTGGACTCAAATGATATTTCTGATGTCTCAAACACAGAAACAAGAAGAAGAAAAATATATTTTTTCCAATAGCCAAACTCAATAAAAAAAAAAAAAAAAAAAAAAATTATGCTTCCTTGACTATAAGAATTTTTAATTTCTTTCCCACAACTAATTATTTTAAAGATTGAAGGCCCGAAACACCTACCACAACAACAACAAAAAAACTAGAAAGATTTATCTTTTAAAATTTGATGTCACAATTTAAAAAAAAAAATTGAAGCTTTATTGTGATAAATGTTTAGGTAAGAAATTTAAATTTTTTTTTAAAAGGTCAACGAAATAAATCTTTATTTGTTTGATAATGTTTATGAAAAAAATATTTTAAAAGGGCAGAGCCCATTTCATATAAACAAAAAACAAAAACAAAAAACAAATTTGTTGCTTTAGGAAGGATTAGGCGGTCATGAGGGAGCAGGAGGATGGATGAGAGTACTAAGCGAGGGTTTGAGGGTCGAGTAGGAAGGATAGGAGGAGGGAAGAACGAGGGGATGCAAGGGAGAGGGAAGAGCAAGAGACGAGGGCGAAGGGACGAGCTGCGAGGGAGATAAGGGTGTGAAGGGAGCAGCGAGGTTAGGAGAAGGAATGTGTGAGGGCGATGAGTAAAGCGCAGGGAGAAGGATGCGGGTAGAGGAGGCCGCGAGGGAAGCGAGGATAAGGATGCGAGGAGAGAGTTTTGCGGATGGGGAAGGTTGCAGGGTTAGCAATGGCAATTGTAGGAAAGAGGGTTAGGGGACACGGACAGGAGCGGAGGGAAGGGGACATGAGATAGGAGAAGGAACTGAGGGCGAAAGGAAAAACCACCAAGAAAAGGAAAAATGGAGGTTGGGGAGAGAAAGGGATGCGGGCCAAAGACTGGGCAACAAAGAAATAAACCCACAGAGGACTGGCGAGGAGGGTTCAGGCCCCAAAACAAAGAAAAATTTATCTGAAAAACATATTGAAACCCCCAGCAAATTTAAAAAACAAAAAAATTGCTCCAGAATTTTATGAAAAAACCCAGATTTAAAGAGAATTTTAATTGAATGATCTTGACTGAAATTTTCTCTGCAAAAATTGTTTTCTGAGACAAGATCTTTCCCTCTAGGGCCTAGAACTGTCTCAGATCTTGAAAATCTCTTTGAAAACCCTCAAATTTACACCTGCACAAAACAAAAACGAAAACCCAAGACTCAAAAATATATACAAAAAAAATCGAAATTTAAACCCAAATCCCAAATTAAAAAATAAAAATACTTCAGATCTATACAATTAAATTACAGATCTACTAAATCTGAGGAGTATGAGTTCAACTCCGCTCCCAAATTTGGAGATTTATGGTCTTCCTAGACAGATCTTTCTATTCAGCACAAGCTTATAAAAGATAATTAATTTAAAATGTGAGGTACTAGCCCCAAAGACCCTGCAAAAAGGAAGATCGTCAGAAGAGTTTAAATTCAGGAAGGCTCTTCAGATCTTATGCCTTGGGAGTTAGCTGGTCCAGACGAGGACTTCCCTAAACGCCCATTTTTTTTAAATTCGAATGATTTATGCACACTTCAGAATAAACTGTCAGATTAATAGAGACGTAAAATAGCAAATTAACTTTTCAAGAAGTAGAGATACCTGCTAACTCTATCAAATTAAAATGTTATTTTAAACCCAACAACCTATGCAAGATACCTATACAATAGATTATTCCACGAAGGCTACTAACCAGCAACTCAAAAATAATATGAGCAGAAACAATGTTACCATAAGATATAGAAGAGGAACACCACCATCAATGTAAACCCCAAAGACTTTGCGTTATTATTATTCCAGAAAAATATTACAAGAGTGCTTCGATAGCCAGAACACGACTCAAAGATCAGATCTTTTGATGTCACAAATGACCACTAATTTATAGATAAATTTTCCAAAGGCTATTTGGCTTGATCCCCGTCAAAGTAATCTCAATCGTTCATAAAAATTTAATTATCTTTTAATCATCACCATTGAAATTATTTATTTTTGAGGAAAAATAGATTTTTTCATTTAATTGATTTTTAGTTAACTCAAAATTAATTCTTTTGAATTAATTTCCTCAAAAAAATGACTTTGACTTAACCACCAAGGCTGCCCAAGTGTCCAAAATTTCTTCATTTCTTCAATATTCCCTTGGTGGAGGACCTCCAAAAATTAATTCTTCTAGAACCCACGAATTTTTTAATTTGGAGAGTTTATTTTTCCTAAGACTTAACTTAGATTTAAATTAATTAAATTTATGGCTTAGGATTTTTAATTTATTTTTGCCAGAAAATTTAATTAATTGACACGAGGGGATTATTAATTTTTCCAACCCTCTAATATTTTAGCACCATGGCTAAAATATTATTTACATAAGATAAATATATTTAACCCATGAAGGGGGAACACCTGTTCATTATAGACCCTCAAATATCTACCCAATTCAGCGACTCAAAATATGATTTAGTAGACCAAGTAATTTGTAATAAAATAATCTAACCAATTAGCTAGGATTATTCCCAAATTACTTTTACAAAGACTCGATAAAAAACACTAGGACTCACCGAATATCTTGACGACAAAATCCACCCTAGCTTTGGGGTGAGGCTGGAGGAAAAAACTTTGTCGATCATTTGTGTCTAGAAACGCAGATGAATCAGTGAGACGAAAAACCTAATAGGATAGAAATTGTCACCAAAATAATAGGCTTACCTAGGTTGTTACATACATGATGGTCTTACTAAGATCATTTACATTATAAACATGTAGAATGGGTTTACATCTTTAACAAACCGAAGATTGTTGATGAATCCTAGATGAATAATGAAATCTCTTTTGCGAAAAAAGGGGTGTACTATTATATGGTCGTTAACACGGAGTGGTCAGCAGGGGCAAAAGTCTCATCATAGTCAACCACTTCCTTCTGTGCAAAACCATTTGCCACAAGCCTGGCTTTGTGCTTGTCAAGTGAGCCATCTGCTTTATACTTGCTCTTGTAGACCCACTTGCAGCCTATTAGTTTGGTTCCCAATTGAGGATCAACCAGCTTCCAGGTGCCATTCTTTATCAAGGCATCATATTCTTTCTATTCATCATGAGAAGCGACTTCTTTGAAGGAAGTTGGTTCAAAATCTGTAGACAAATTCAGTTCACAATCATAAAAAACATCCATATCAACAAGCGAATAAAAATCGTCTACATCACCTCCATTTTTCGTGGTTGTGCTTCTTGTTCTTGTCTTTCCAATCTCATCAGGATGAACACTTTCAAGTGTCTTTGTCAGCCATTTTGGAGGACCTTTCTAAGAGGGCCCAGGCTCCTCAGTTGACTAAGTTGGGGCTGAATCAAGATTTAGTCTCCCAATTCTGTGAATCACATCACTCAAAGTGTCATCTGTGGTTGGAGCTTCATGTGGGGGAGAGTGCTTCAGAAGAAGATTCCACAAATTGATCTAGTATAGGAATCCCCCTTTCAAGATGTGGAATCTCACTATCAAATTCTTGAAAATACTTTACATGTTCGAATCTATCCAAGCGATCAAGTTGCCGCTCAACAACATTGTCAGGCTTGGAAGATTCAAGAAATATCACATCTCTAGATACTACAAACTTCTTATTAACTTCATCATAGAGACAGTATGCTTTGGAGGTATTTGTATACTCCAAGAAGATACACTTACGACTCCTTGCACCAAGTTTGTTTCTTTGTTCCTTAGGTATCAAGGCATAACAGGTGGAACCAAATATGCCGAGATGCTTTACCGAAGGAATGTAGCCATACCACATTTGATAAGGAATCTTGTTTCTAATAGCATTAGATGGACACCTATTCTTTATATACAAAACACAAAGAATTGCATCAGCCCAAAACATCAGTTTAATATTCTTGAAAACATCATGGGACATACCATATTTAAGATTGTCATGTTCATTCTTTCAGCTACTCCGTTCTGTTGGGGATTACAAGGCACAGTTGTTTGATGTATCCATGCATGAAAGTTCTTGAATGTTTAAAAAGCATCAGATTTGTTCTTCAATAAATAAACCCAACACATTCTGGTGTAGTCATCAATCAATGGCATCATATGTTTATTACCATTTGTAGAAAGAACAGGCATTGGGCCACATAAGTTTGAATGAAAAAGTTCAAGTTTTCTATGTGTTCTGGAATGAGAATCATGAAAAAACTGTTTGCTATGCTTTCCTAGAATACAAGCATCACATTGCTTAAGATTCCTAGGAATTGTAGGAAAACCAGTAACACCATTTTTCTTCAATAAACGAAGGTTGTCATAGTTCAAGTGTCCAAATCTAACATGCCATAAAAGACTTGATGGAAATGTACCGTCATCATACTGAGAACTATATCAAAAGTTATGTGCACGAGCAAAGGTACCTTGCAACTTCAATAACCTTTCTTCTTCTATCCCTGTCATGACAAATGAGTGATATGATGCTTTTCTAACCTCAACCTTGCCATCAAATATATGAATGGAGTGTCCTTGTTGGCAGATGTGAACCAAAGATGACAAGTTTATCCTCAGCTCCGAGAGGTATGGAACATCATGTAGAAGAAAGTCTGGAAGACCAGGCAGTTTAAGCCTGATGGTGCCAAGCCTTGATGACTTGAGTTTTGACTTATCTACAAAATATATTGCTCCACCAACATTGTAAGTGAATTCTTCAAAAAAATCTCTCCTAAAAGTCATGTGGCAAGTTGCTCCCGAATCGAGCAACCAATCATCTTTCCATGAAGCAAGTGAAGCATTGAATAAGTCTTCAGTTACTCCAATGTTGCAATATGCCAAAACATAGTGAGCGGATTCGAGTGCTTTACCTTTCCCTTTGTCATCGGTTTTACCTTTGTCATCATTTCTTTCCTGCTCAATTCTGTGATGGATCATGTCCATCTATGTTGCATCGTATGCAATGAAGATCAGACTTTTCTCCTTGGAACTGTTGCCCCCCTTGCCTCTAAAATTCCTCCTTCCTCTTCCTCTTCGGCCACCTCTTCCTCTAGAAGAATCTTGTCCATGATTCTTCTCTCTATGTGCAAGACACAGAACTTCTTCAGAAGACTGAGGAGTTGTCTTCCTCCCAAAAGCCTTCTCTCTCTCACATAACTTCTTCTCAAGGGAGTCAAAAGTAATCTCCTTAAGGTTTCCACTTGCTTGAAATGACTCAAGATAATGTGAATAGGTGGGATATAGTGCCTTGACATAAGCTATGAGAGGAATGTTTATTTCAACACCAGTGGCTTTTGTATCATGCACAATAGATCTTACTTCTGATGTTAAAGCAAGAGGGTCATCATTTTCCAATTCAAGACTGAACAATTTACTCATCAATTGGACAACTTCAAGTTTAGAGTGTGAGTCATATAATTCCTTCGACTTCTTTAAGGCGTCAAAAGCATTTGAAAATGGTGAAATATGGTGACTCGCCTCTTCATTTACAGATGTTGCAATCAAGGCATAGGCCTTGCTATTTTTATTTTCCCAAATGGCAATATCCTTATCTGAATTGGGCTTTGCATGTGCATTATCTCCTTCTTCACAAACTCCTCTCCACAACTCATTGAAAATGAGAGTGTTTTTTATCTTTCGTGACCATTCAGGATAGTTCTCTTTTCCAGAGAGAACTACTCCAACAATTGATATCAGTGAATGCATTTTAAAATCTGTGTATTGTGTAAAAAATGTACTCTGCTAGCAATATACTATGAAAAAATGCACTTTTGGTGGTAATGTCTATAAAAAATGCACTTCTAGTGTATATATATGTATATATAATACAGAGTTATTACTTGGGGAAGGGTTATATGGGGGAGGTGTTGTATGGGGGAGGGGTTATATATGGGGAGGTGGTATATGATTGTCGAGTATATGGGGGAGGTATTAACTGGGATGGCAGAGTTATAACGTGGGTCTGTGGAAAAGTTATATATAATTGTGGAGGAGTAATATGGGTGTCGGGGTTATATGTTATATAACAGGGGGCTATGTATTATATGCGGAGGATATACGAGCAATATATAAGGGGAGGAGGCGGTGTGAAGCCACAACACGGGGAGGGGAGAACTGGGGGTGTGGGAGTATATGTTACGAGCAGAGGGAAATATGATATACGTATGGTATACGGTGTGGTATGGTGGTTGGCAGATCTACGAGACCTCCCGCAGTTGATACCATCCATTGATCGGGGCGGTGATCCGTAGATGGGGATTGAAGAAGCACGAATCTTAACATTGTTCACAGGTAATGAAAATGCAGGTTTTTTTTTAAATTAACACAGTACATAGAAACGCTTCTCAAACGATCCGCCATACAAACGATTTTCAAACGATCCTCTAGTATATACCATTGATCAACCGAGCTCTTAAAACAGACTTACCAAACACCATTGAACTGCAATCACACCATTCAGCACCTACAAGCAGCTATTTGACGCAACAACTCGCTCCAGTCTTCGCACCAGTTCAACCTTCTACGCACCAGGAGGCAAAGAAATGTCTCAATGCAGAAATTTGACTCTTCAACAGTTAGAATAGAATGTAGTCTCGACCAGTGCATTCAACAGCAATGCACTGAATTTTGCAGGAATAAGAGAGTGGTGTCAGTCTGCATAAATGCTAGCATGGGAGTGTGGGAGCTATGGGAGAGCGTGGGAGTTATTGCAGGCCAGAGGTGACAGTTCTGGCAAAATGTGCAGAAATATGCAGAACATAGGTAGGAGGGAGTTACAAGGGCAGAATGGAAGCCAAAAATAGAGGCTAGGATCTGTGCTCTAATACCATGTCAAGCCAAGAGGTAACTCCTCAAAGCGAGTTGTGATTTTGCAATAAGATTGAACATAGATATGTACATGGAGGGAGAGACTCTTGGGCTTCATCTCCCAGTGTCTCTTTATATTCCAATTCTCCTTATTTTCTATTTACAATATTTTACAACGATTTACCTAATCCCAAAGATTAGGTGTCAACATATATAATTTTAATTTTTTTTCTCCTTGACTTATATTTTTATGTAATTATTTTATAATTTTTTTTAAATATATATACTCTCTTTTTTTCTTTTTTTCTTTGAACTTATAATATATATATATATATATATATAAATCAAAAAAAATAAGTGAATAAATATATATATCTGTGTGTGTGTGTGTGTGTGTGTGTGTGTGTGTGTGTTTTGACTTTATTGTCAAAGGATTGAATAACGAAACCAACAAAATTGAGAAACTCTAAAAGTTGTGTAGCAAAACGCTTCAATCGCAATGGCAATGAAGTTGACGGCCAAAGGCTGGACCAGATTGGCTCTGATACCGATACCAATGTAATGAACAAAGTTCTTACTCACAAGTTAAATACTCTAGAAAACAAATATATATTGTAATATCCCAGAAGGAAATTTTCAGCAGATCATGCCTGGAAAACGCATTCTTCTGTGTATATACGCTCACTTACTATAACAGGTTCAAATTTTATAACCAAAAGAAATAATAATGTTAACTTTTACCTCAACTATTAGGGGCAAAAAGGTGGGGGGGGGAAAGTGAAATTTTGCTCCTAAAATGAGTGTATAAGAAAAATCCGCGTAAAATGACGCTCAAGGTTCCGGAATATGTTAGGAATAGGTTAAGAGAGACTTCCATGTCGAATTTCAGCTCAAACAAAGGCGTTTTGCTAAGTTAAACAGTTCCTCCTTCCCGACTAGTCAAGAAAAACCCTGATTTCCCAAGACTTTGAGTATGCAGAATTTTACTGAAGCAAGGGCTGCGTTTTTTTCTGAAGGAATATGATGTATAACACTATAAATAATCAGATAATGAGTTTTAGAACAAGGCATAGGCTTTCAGCAAGGTTAAACAACAGTTTTATATAGAAAACCCCTCTAGATAGAGGTGCCGCAAGACAAAGATTGATCCAGAAACCCTTCAGCGTTTCTACAGGAGGCTGAAGCTTATATTTATTATATTACAGTCTGAAACTGATAAATACATGAAAACAGAGATCTATAATGAGACAAAATGCCCAAAGAGCTCTTATTACTTTCCCCTTGGGAATTTCAGCAATACATGAAAATGCCGGAGCAGATCTGAGTTTTACTGCAGCAGATCTGAAGAATGATTCAGAATTTCTGAAGAAAACTTTAGTATCAGATCAGAAATATACTTGGATTGGTTGGCCAATCCAAGGATCACCCTCAATCAGAGATCTAACTCCAAAATGATGCCAAAACCCTTGGAACGCTGCTCCCTCAGCAATAACGCAGATATGGGGAAAGAACTGCGCAGTATACCATGAAGAAAATATAGGCCTGATGCCAAGATCTGATAATAAGCTCCAATATCTCCCAATCTGATCCTCCAAAGGAGAGAGAGGCTCTCCCTTTGAAAAACAAGAGAAGGAGGTGGTGTCGTAAAGTCACCACGGCAACACCCTACAACACAGTATTACGCCGCTGCAGCAATAACGCTGTCCTGGAGGATGATGCTAAGAAAATAACCTTGCCCGAGCAGGCACTCGAAGTCCCCCGGGGCTAAGGGTGAGATCTCCGCATGGAGACACTCGGTTGCACTAAACAGTGCAGCAGACGGGCTAAACAGCCAGCGTGCCAAAGAGAAGACAATATGTCTCACTCAATAATCAATCAACCAAATATCCAAGCATGAATGAAATGAGGAGGCTCCTTCATCTTTTATAGTGTTGGTTTCCCTCCAAAACCCAACGTAGTCTCTCTCTCTCCTCCACATCCTCATCCTTATCCACATTCTCATCCTTATCTCCATAGAAGCTTGGAGAAACTTCTAGAGTGTAAATAGGTCCCCTCCTCCACGTGGTGTTGGGTCCCCCCTTGAATCCCACTTAAGTCACAACGTTGTGCTACTAGGGGGATGTCTTATTTCATTTAAGTGAGTTTAGACCCCTTTTACTCACTTTTTATTTATTTACAAACTATAGGTGGCAAAATAAACAAAATAGAATATTCCAATTTGCTGTCGCAAATTAGGAATATTACAGTCCCCCCTGGAAAAATGTTGCTTGCCCTCAAGCAACTGCCTGAACAAGTCTCCTCCTAGCGGATGCTCTCCACCGATACTGCAAAATATGCCTGGGTCCCAGATGCGCCACTGAATCTCCCCTGTACTCTGCATCATCCTGATATGTAGGGATCTCTCAATGCCAGGATCCCAAACTGATCTCTCATGGTACCAGCCAACCAACAATCCGCCCGGATCCCATTGCCACCATGGCCAATATAGCCCAAGTCCCATGGCTCGAACTGCTCACTGTCTCTGGCTATGACTAAAGACCATGACTGCTGCTGCTCTGCATCTATGACTGTGTAAGCTGGCCCATCAACTGTGAACCAACTCATCACCTCTCTCCAATCAAGGCATGGAGTCGGAAATATAATGAGGAATATCTCCCTCCTGTGGATCCTCCATCTCCAAGCAATCATCCAGACAAAATGAGCCACCTCCCAACAAGGCAACTCCTGAAAATCTCCTTCCACCTCAAGCTCTGGTAATGAAGGTGGGCTGAAAATTTGAACTTGGCAAGCATCATAGCTTACCCCATGCTGTCCTTCTCTCCACTCATGACAAGTGTAGAGTGCATGCTGATCCTGGGCTGCAAAATCATTGCCCTCCAATGGCAAAGTGAAAAACAATCCACCAGAGAAGGTTCCTCCAACAATGAAGAACAAGCTGGCCCAAGACAATTCATCCATGAAGAATAGGATATGGTCATCATGGATCATCAAGATGAGAGGTTTGCTGAAAGTTTTACATGAGGATACATAATGCAAACAATCTCTCACAAGGATACAGCGCAGTCTCATCCACTGCAACTTCAGAAAATTACATGGCAAGCAATTTACAAGATTCATCACATCTACTAATGGATAGTAAATGGCTGAATATGACAACAACATAAGACCAAACACTTTCCCATGGTTGTACAATGGACGAATATCAATCTCATGGCCCACATCAAAAGAGAACGCATATATAGTAGTGGTGGCCATGCCTCCTCCCATGCTCGCATTAGAACATGTAGTGCAGAGAATGTGAGAATGTTTCCCACTCACGGACACATCCAGCTCATGTGTCTCTCTCATAATCAAGCCTCCCATACAAATCTGATCTATATCAGCAAATGGAGACATGATCAGCAGCAAAATAAAGGAAGCGCTGAAGGTTACAAGTGATGAAAAGAGATACCAACAGCTTCCCAAACAAATACATCGCAGTTTTACAAGTTGCTGCTTGATAAGAATACATGGAAAAATGTTAATCATGCATGTCTTTATATGATACATGTTGTAGTGCAAAAACTGAACATACATGTGGTGATAAAACATTTGCCCAAGGCCACAAAAGAGATGGCTGCCTCCATCATGTAGATTGGCCCAATACAACTCATGGGGCAATGTGACAAACTTGCCCCCTTGTGAAGCAATGCACTGCATAGGAATGGCATGAGTGTGCCAGTCAATGAATGTATAAACAAATCCCTCACCATATGCTGGAAGTAAGATGGTACATGGGTCCATACATGAGTCCTTCATAGTGTTTTGGCATGCTATGAAGAAGAATGAACCATGTGCTGCAAGAAGATAATCCTCCTCATATTTGGAAACCCAAGTCAAGAAGAATATGCCATAGATGTCTCTATCATCATTACCTCCTCTTTGTGCAACAAATATGAAGTGATCCTGGGACCTATGGGTTATAGATCCACCATATCTCTGCTGCGCACACTTCATCCATAATGTTCTGCTCCAAGGTGACAACGCTGTGAGCTCATGCAAATAAGCTCCTGTCAATACAAGACTCTGTTCTTTGACATGCTCCTTGTCAAAGACTCCTCTAATAATGCTGCAACAAATGTGGAATACTCCCCAAGATGGAAGTGCTTCTCCATCATCATCAAAGATCAAGGAGATAGTGCCATCTCCTCCTGCAACATTATACAAAGTGTGAGAGCAAATCTGCCCTTGCTCTCCCAAGCAAAGCAACAAGAAATTGTGTTGCCTCCCCATACCTCCATCATACCAATCATGTGATGAAGACACAATGAATGATATGAGTATCATATCAACACCATGCATCCATACTCTATGCTGCTCAATGATGCAAGTATCCAACCATCTTTCCTCCATCCTCCGACTCTTAGGAAGAGTGTTTGCCAAGAGATGGCCAAACTCTTTCAAGAGTAACCAGCGCAGCCAAGCCTCTTGCTGCCTGGTATCATAGATCTGCAAGTAGCCTCCTAGCTCCTTGTTCATCAACCACATCCACTCAATCACTTGTGGATGCCTCCTTCTTCTCCTCATCCCGATACTCCTCCAATGAGGGTTACCATCCTCCAAAATCAAATTTCTGAATTTGCACTTCATGGGATTTTGAAATGTAAACTTCTCAAGGATCAATGAGACCCTATCAAGAATCAAATAGGTGGTAGGCAAAAACCCCCCATCATGATGTGTATGGCTCAAGGGATGCCCAACACAAGCATGAGAGATGTTATCCATCCAAAGATGTCCTCCATCTTCTATCTGCTCTTGTGAGAAGGGAACCAAATCATTGTGTTCCATAGTGTGTTGAAGTGCATCTATAGTGAGATCTCTCCTTGAGACCTCCCCTTCATCCATGTTGCACAGCGCAGTGCAACCAAGCTGCTCTTGATCTGCATTTGGAACTTCTTGCAGGGCTACAAGAGTTCCTTCCTCACAAGTGTTGGCTGCCCCAACTGTTGATGCATGTGGCTGCTCCTCCATGAATGTGACAGAGTTTTCACAAGCCTCCTCAAGAGGTGATGTGATCTCTTCTTCTCGATTAGAATTGGAAGCGCATGGTACTTCCTCTTCTTTTTCTTCAACCTTCTTGACCTCCTCAACAGTGGATGCATCTTTTCTGGATCTGAAAAAAAATAAACTCTCCTTTTTCATCGTTCCGGTCTTCTTGGGCTTAGACTCACAGGGATTAGTGGATCCCTCATGCATGGGAAGAGGTGATCTTCCAGTAGTGTGCTGCAACTTTGAACTCTGCATGCTATAAATCCCTCTGTTACCATTGTACCTTCCTACTCCATCCATTCTGAGCTCACAGTAATCTTTGAAGGGCAAAATTGCTTTTAAGTCTTCCCCCATGGACTTCCATTCTCTGAAATAATCTTCAAGAGGTATACGACCATGTTGCCTCGGTACTTCAGGTAAGAATTTAGGCATTGTGATCCTCATATTTTCCATAGATAGCCAGCTCCACAGGCTGAGCCAGAACTATGCTTTGATACCACTGTAATATCCCAAAAATGGATTTATCAGCAAATCATGACTCAAAAACGCATTCTTCAGGAAATTATGCTTCAGCCATCATAAAAATTGTTTATAAACACTCAGCAACCCACTCCAAATATTGCAGAAACCTTTACTCAGCTTTTAGGGGCAAAAAGGTGGGGAAAAGTGAGGATTTTGGCCCTAAAATGGGTATATAAGAAAATCTGCGTAAAATGACGGGTCAAGGTTCTGGAATATGTTAGAATAGGTCAAGAGGGACTTCCATGTCGAATTTCAGCTCAAACAAAGGCGTTTTTCTAAGTTAAACAGTTCCTCCTTCCCGACTAGTCAATAAAAACCCTGATTTCCCAAGACTTTGAATATGCAGAAATTTTCTGAAGCAAGGGAAGCGTATTTTCTGAAGGAATATGATGTATAACACTATAAATAATCAGATAATGAGTTTTAGAACAAGGCATAGGCTTTCAGCAAGGTTAAACAGCAGTTTTATATAGAAAACCCCTCAAGATAGAGGTGCCGCAAGACAAAGATTGATCCAGAAACCCTTCAACGTTTTCTCCAGGAGGCTGAAGCTTATATTTATTATATTACAAATCTGAAACTGATAAATACATGAAAACAGAGATCTATAATGAGACAAAATGCCCAAAGGGCTCTTTATTACTTTCCCCTTGGGGATTTCAGCAATACATGAAAATGCCGGAGCAGATCTGAGTTTTACTACAGCAGATCTGAAGAATGATTCAGAATTTCTGAAGCAAACTTCAGTATCAGATCAGAAATATACTTGGATTGGTTGGCCAATCCAAGGATCACCCTCAATCATAGATCTAACTCCAAAATGATGCCAAAACCCTTGGAACGCTGCTCCCTCAGCAATAACGCAGATCTGGGGAAAGAACTGCGTAGTATACCATGAAGAACATATAGGCCTGATGCCAAGATCTGATAATAAGCTCCAATATCTCCCAATCTGATCCTCCAAAGGAGAGAGAGGCTCTCCCTCTGAAAAACAAGAGAAGGAGGTGGTGTCGTAAAGTCACCACGACAACACCCTACAACACAGTATTATGCCGCTGCAGCAATAACGCTGTCCTGGAGGATGATGCTAAGAAAATAACCTTGCCTGAGCAGGCACTCGAAGTCCCCCGAGGCTAAGGGTGAGATCTCCGCACAGAGACACTCGGTTGCACTAAACAGTGCAGCAGACGGGCTAAACAGCCAGCGTGCCAAAGAGAAGACAATATGTCTCACTCAATAATCAATCAACCAAATATCCAAACATGAATGAAATGAGGAGGCTCCTTCATCTTTTATAGTGTTGGTTTCCCTCCAAAACCCAACGTAGTCTCTCTCTCTCCTCCACATCCTCATCCTTATCCACATTCTCATCCTTATCTCCATAGAAGCTTGGAGAAACTTCTAGAGTGTACATAGGTCCCCTCCTCCACGTGGTGTTGGGTCCCCCCTTGAATCCCACTTAAGTCACAACGTTGTGCTACTAGGTGGATGTCTTATTTCATTTAAGTGAGTTTAGACCCCTTTTACTCACTTTTTATTTATTTACAAACTATAGGTGGCAAAATAAACAAAATAGAATATTCTAATTTGCTGTCGCAAAATAGGAATATTACATATATAAAATGTATGAATGAGAATAAGAATGAAGAACTAAAGGTCCCATATGTGTGTGTGTGTGTGTGTGTGTTACAAGAATCGTCGAGTACTCGTGAATACTCGCGATTCGGACTCGGCTCACCCTCGAAAAGACCCAACTCAAAACTCTGTGAGTCAAACTCGTGTTGACCGAGTGTGACTCATGGTCAATGCGAGTTTGATTCACGAGTCAACGATTATGGACAAGTTCGGCGAGTACGCGATTTTTTACTGCAATTTTTCCTTTCTATTTCGATTTTTCCGATTTTTCTGATTTAGGGTTGTCGCTCTAAAAGGTAAATGTGGCCTTGCAGTTTATTATTTTTCACTGCTCAGTCACCAATGCTCACGATACATCGAACTCCAAAGAAGGTAAACAGGCGGCGTAGTTATTTCACAGTTCACTATTCAAATGGTAAACGGACGGGCGGCGTATGTAATAGTTGCTGGAGCCTGGAGCGGCCAAAGACTACTGGCCATCATTTGTCACCATTCCCAGGAAGCTCGATTGTCGACAGAAGGCTGAAGCTACTGATCGAAAAGTTCAGCGGCCAATGTTAAGACTTAAAACTTAATACTTGCTAGAGCCTGGTAATAGGTATGTACTAACTGCATTGAATTTCTCTGCACATTGCTGTGAAAAGCACAGTCATCTTGTAAAATTAACTTAAGCATTGTGTCTTCTATGTTGTTCATGGAGGTAGTTGTGCTTGAAACGAGCTACCTATCTTATAAATGAGATGTGCTGAATGGGAGTAATGGAAAGAATCGAGCCATGTTTTCATAGTAGAAGATTTAGTTTTGGAGAAAGCTCTTAGACCTGGTTGGATTTTGAAAGTTGTTTCCATAGAAAATTTGATTATGTGTTCTTATTTATAATTTACATTGTAATATATGTTATGTTTTCTTCAATGATATATCCTATAGAACTTTTATTAGTCAAAATAAATGGTTGGTAAAAATTAAAATTAGCTTTGTTATTGTTATAACTTATAAGAAGTTTTAAAATTTGTTTTCGGTATTGGGGGGTTTACCTAATTAGGCTTTTGAATAGCGTACACATACAAAACACAAAATTTTGATATAAAATATATTTTAAATGGTCATGTTGTTGTTGTGAGTCTAGTCACGATTATTATTATTTTTGTAAGCCAACGTTAATATTTTTTGGAGCAGCCAACGTTAAAATATAATAGTCAATATGGTATTTTGAATTTTAATAGTTCATTTTTAATTTTAATTTTTTATTGTCTTTTACTGTTTTACAAGAGCCAAATTAAACAGAAGGCATGACTCCAAACCTTAACAGAAACCACAATTTAAACACAAGTCCAAAACAACAACAATGTCAAGGGACAAGGACTTTGCTTGGGCTTATTGTGACAAGATTTCCGGAGACCCCAGGCTCCTTTGTAAAATTTGCAAATCGAAATGTAGTGGAGGCATTTATAGATTCAAGTACCACTTTGCACAGATACCCGGCCATGATATAGGTCTCTACGACAAGGTTGACGAAAATGTCAAACACCAAGCAACCTTGGCCCTTGATATGTTGAGTCAACATAATGCTAAGAAAGAAAAGCAAAATGAAGAAATAGGAACTCTTGGAGTTGACAAATTCTCTTCCAATAACCCCTTGTCAACTCCCTCTATTGAATCCTCAATGTCGTTCCCAAGTTTCCCACACATGCCTCCAAGTCCAAGTCAAACTCAAGGCAAAAAGAATCCTCCTCAGTTAAACACTGGAGGTGGAAACATAAACACTTTTTTTGCTCCTCCCACAAAACCTGGTTCCCAACCTACCGTGGATGCCACTGGTTGGAAAAAAATATCCAGAGTTGGGAAAGGAAGGCCATTGCTAACTTTTGGTACTATTCTGACATACCTTTCCATTGTACCAGAAGTCCTTATTAGCAAGCTATGATTGATTCAGTTGTTGTTGCAGGTCCAGGGTTCAAAGCCCCTTCATCAGAGAGCCTTAGGACAAATTTGTTGTTAGAGAGTATTGAAGATATCATGCTTGTGCTATCTGAGTTTCGTTCATCACGGGTAGAAACAAGGTGCACCATCATGAGTGATGGATGGACAAATCAAAGGAATATTACTTTAATAAATTTCCTTGTATCTTGTCCAGCAGGCACAATGTTTCTCAAATCAGTGGATGCATCAGACAAGGTTAAGAGTCAAGACTGCCCAACTCATTTGTGAAATGATGGAGGAAGTCGTTCAAGAAGTGGGAGAAGAACATGTTGTACAAATTGTCACTGACAATGCAACTAATTATATCGCTGCTGGTAGACTTTTTGAGATTAGGAACCCCATTATTTTTTGAACCTCTTGTGTTTCCCATTGCGTAAGATTTAATGCTTGAGGACATTGGTAAGCTTCATTGGATACATGAGGTTGTGGAAAGGCAAAATCCCTAACCAAACACCTATACAACCACACTGTTGTCCTAAACACCATGAGAAAATACACTGAAGGTAAGGAAATTGTTCGACTTCCAGTGACTAGATTTGCAACAAATTTCATATCTTTGCAATCTGTGGTTGAGCAAAAGATAAATCTGAAGAGGATGTTCTTGGGACCTAAGTGGATGGCATCTAAACATTCCAAGGCCCTTGAGGCATTGAAATTGTTGCACTTGTGTTTAATGATGATTTCTGGAACGATGCTGAAGAGATTATTGTTGTGATAAAGTCCCTTGTTAGAATACTCCGGTACTTCAAGTCTTTTAACTTTTTCATTTTTAAAATTTCATTTCAAGCTTCTTTTTATTTTCAATGTTTCATATTTCTTTAAATTTGAAAGCTTGAACTTCTAGGATGGTTGATTGTGGCAAACCCGCTATGGGTTACATTTATGAGGCGATGGATCTCGCAAAGGAGGCCATCAAAAAAAGATATGGGGATGAGGAGGCAAAGTATATGCCTCTTTGGGACATTATTAATGCACGTTGGGATAGGCAATTGCATTCCCCCTTACATGTTGTTGGGTACTTCTTAAATCCACAATATTTTTATGATAAGAGCAAATTTAATGAGTATGGGGAGGTTGGCAAAGGACTTATGACATGCATTGAAAGGTGCTTCCCTAATCCAAAATTTCAAAGTCTTGTCTTTGCCCAGCTACAGGATTATAGGGTGCCAACTAAATTATTTTCCTATACCAGTGCTATACGAGAATGGTCTAAGATGTTTCCAAATACTCTTTCATGCTTGAAGACTTCATCGATTTATTAAATTTGTTTAAACTTTATTTTTTATGTTAAATGTTTTATTAAATTTTGTTGTCTTTTTAAGTTTTTACTATTTAGTATTTACTATTTACCTTTTAGTACTTCTACTCACGAACCCTTGCCACTTGCTAGGTCTTTCGTGGCAGAACTTTGGTAGTGATACGTGAGATTTGAAGAGATTCTCCATTTGACTCTTAAACCAAGTATGCAGTGCTTCAAGTTGTGAGCGCAACTAGAGCATGTTTGAGAAAATGCATTCTAAGAAATGCAACTGATTGACACAAAAGCGCTTAAATGACCTTGTATTTGTCCATTACAATCTATGACTCTGCAACAAGCAAATACTAGGTGAGAGCCTAAATTTGAAGGTTTCATAATCTGATTTGCACTTTAAAGTTCAAAGTTAAAACTTTAATTCACATTTCAACGTTTTACGATAATGACAGGTTTGGATCATTCATCAATCGACCTTGAATAAATAGATTTGCAAACTACAAATGCAACAGATTGGGTCCAATTAGAGGAGGCTCCTCCTCTTTTAAGCCTACATGACTTGGAGAACTTTGAGAGTCAAGCAAGCGAAGGAGTGGGAGGAATTGCTTCTAGTTCTCACTCTCAAGAGTCTTAGACCCTTAGTCACTGATTTTTCACTGATCAGTGACTAGTATGCAGTTTCTTGTGAACTTTTAGAAGTAGATGCTTCTAGTTCTATGTAGTCATTGTTTAGGAGTCGGGACTCAATACTTGGATCATGTTTGGACTCCTAACATATATGAGATACTTATTCATTCATGATATTTTGGACATCTATTGATTTTATGCATTGTTTGGACATGGCTTTATTGAATATCAATGAAAATTGTTTTTTTTAATTCAATATATGTGTATATTTTTATTTATTGAATTCACCGATTTTTTCCCGATCCGATTAAAACTCTTCTCTCTTTTTACTTGCCGATTTATTACCAATTCCGTGTCTGGCATATATATATATATATATATATATATATATATGGTACCCCTTTGTAAATGATCATGTATTTGAGACAAGCCTCCTAAATATACTAATCATAATTAACTATTAATTATTTATATTCATAACATTAGATCCTTAGTTTGAGACTTTGCCGTTGGTGTTGTGTTTGAGCACTCTCATGAGGCTAAATCAAGAGGAAGATAGGAATGCTACGCAGGTATTTACAGCCTCTTTATGTCTTATTAAACCATTTTGTTTTTCTTACAAACAGTACAGTGTGGGTAAAACATAGAAAGATGATTTAGAGATTACACTTTATTAAATGCCTTCCTAATATTTTCAAACATATATTTTTAATTAATTTTAAGGTTATATAATTTGAATTACAAAAGAAAAATAACTGAAAGAAATATGCAGATTCAAATCTCAAAACAGAAGAAACAGAAGGACCAAAAGGAGACTGCATATGTCATCTAAGAATAAAAATGAAATTCTCTATTTTTTTTTTCTTCCCTGAAGAAATAAAATCAAAAACAGAAAATTAAACGAAATAAAATAAAAAAACAAAATAATGCAACAAGGATATGACCAAATTCAAACATTTAATTCAGAAATAAGATGTTCCTCATAATTACATATACCAAAATACAAACATCTGGCAGCATTCAATGGAAGTCTGGACTATTCCTACTCAAAAATCACCTGAATTTTTTTGAGACCATTAAAAAGCAAGTAAGGGTTCAAACAAAATTAAGGAGAAGAAACAACAGTTCCTGATTTCAAGAGAAGTATATCAAACTCTTAAAACTGAATAATATCTCTGCATGTTATTAAAAAGTTAGAATAGGCAGAATTACTAACAAAGCAAATCACAAGAAACAAAAAATATTACACCCAAGTCTCAGGAGAAAAGATTTTGCCCTGATAACCCCCAGATTTTCCAGGGCAACTGAAGGATTAAAATTAAGCTAACTTTCATCAGGCTGGTGTTCCATGACAGATGCATGAAGTTTCGCATTGATCAGAGTCTATTTCATAGGCATATTTATTATCAACCAGATTTAGAAGAAATTGCTATTTTTAGCAGTTTTCTGTTTTTTTTTGGAGTCAAAGTTCCAAGGTCTACATGTCAGAGTTAATCACATATCATTGATCCTTGCGAAATCACGATGCCAATGAGTTTTCTCCAACCAACATGCAAATATTCTCATGACACTACTATATTTAACAATTAACGTTTTAGGGCTTACATGTCAATTCTGAGCATACATTTGGTGGATTCCTTGCAGAAAAACTACTCTGATAAGACTGGTTTCATTGACATGAGAGAAGCTACTATGCTTAGTTTTTATATGCTACCCACCAAAAGTGGGTGACCCCATAGGAGAATTTTTTTCTCCTAGATTTGTCTTCAGCCGGCAGCCGGCAGCCTCTGACAGCCACCAGTGTAGCTGATATGGTGTCAGTTGATCTCTGCTCCCTGAGCCAGTCATATATCCCCTCACCCATCAGTTGAGATCGTATGTTTGAAGGTGGGCCATCCAATCCTAAAGGTATGATTTTTCATTATGCAATTGGGTGCTTGTGCTTGCTTTTCTTGGACACACTTGGGTATGGATTGTTGGGTGACTTGGAAATGGTTTTGGCTATAGTCTTGTTACCTTACCTTAATTGGGGGTTAATCCTCAACCCTAGGTCCATAAGATCTCCCCTACTGGCTTATGACTTTAGGATGGGCACTACTTGGGAAACCCTGATTTTAGTAGCGGTCCCGTTTTCCCATTCCACATTTTTCACTACCCTCCGCACATTACATGTCCTATTTCATCATCTTCCCTCTTTGGATCCATGTTACCCACCACCTGTGGGTAATATGCATAGGAGAAAATTTCACTCCTAGATGGTTCTCAGTCGGCAACCAGCAACAACCAGATAGCTCGATGTGCCATTATCTCCGCCACTTGAGCAGGCCATGTGGTCCTTCGCCCATCTGTTATGATCATATGTTTAAAGGTGGGCCTCCCAACCCCAAAGGTATGGCTTTTCATTGGTATAGTTGAGTAATTCTCCTTACTTATCATGGACACTTTGCATGGATTGATGGGAGATTCAGCGGAAAGAGTGGAATAGGTTTGTACTCTTGTCTCCACTGCCCGATTTCGTGGTTAGCCTTGTATCCTAGTCCCGTGGAATCTCCTTTACTGGCCATTAGCTTCAAGGTTTGCATTACATGGGAACTCTTGATTTTGGTTGCGTAGTCCTGCTTCCCAACACCATATACATCACTCCCTTCCACACATTTTAACCCCATTCATCATCTTTCCCATCGGGGTCCACATATGGTTAGCCTCCCCCTCCCCCTCCCCTTGTCCACACCTTGGATCGGGCCAGGAACAATGATCGGAGGTTGATGCAGCTAAAAAGAAAAGAAAAAACATAATTTGGCCACTCTTAACAGGAAATGTACCACAAAATGCAAAAGATGGTCGGAACATACAAATTTAAAACGTGGGAAAAAGCCAAACATGAGCTCTTCCCCTCATTCATGGCCATCACCCTGGTTCCTATGGGCCATCGATGAGCCCCCTGCATCATTAAGGAACCCATGGTTGTCCCAACCATTGTTGGGCGATGTACAGCCCCACTTTAAGGGGTTATCCTACTACTATATCCTACACATCATGCTCTCATCCACTGGAGCCCCGAGCAGTTATGAAGAAAAATCAAACAAAGGAAAAAGGCATATGAAGAAGTGTGGAAAAACAAAGGTCGGGGTAACTCATGTACCACGATTCGCTCCCTCTTACACTCATATACCCAAGTGTGGGCTTCCCTTATTATAGCTACCCATTGTACCATGAAATGTGGCTTTGAGCTTTCCCCTGATCCCCACTCTGTTCAACCACTATATCATTTGCCACCTAACACCTAATGGATGTACCATGGACATGTCACCCCCTTTAAAGGTTGAAGACACCTAATAGGGCCTTTGGTTAACCCCCTTATGGAGCTTGGAGACACTTGTACATGCCAAATCCCACTATGTAAGGGCATGCTCTCATGAAGTGCCCCATTGATTTTGTGATTTGTAAGCTATTTTACTTGAGTATTCTATTGATTTGTTGTATTGGAGGGCAAGGGAACACATTGGATCTTATGCAGGAGTGCAAGTGGGTCTCCATTTGGTGCTTGGTCTCCCTATACGGGGTCCTAGCCCTCTAGAGGTACACATTGGTACTTGTAGGGTGAGCGTTGAGAGCCATGCGCCTCCACCATAGCAAAGAGTACTTCATGGATTCCCAGCACCACTCATTGATTGCTCGTGCTTCACCTTTTGGATGAGGACTATGTGCTTGGTTCATCGTGCCCAGCCGGCTCCACACTTGCACCATACACTTGGGAGATGTTCCAACATCGAGATGAGGATGTGTCTCACTATAAGAGATAAAGGGAGGGCTTGTGTCATCATCCTAGCCCTTACAAATGGTCTACAGGTATTTCAATCCACTTGGAGACCCATGAGGATGTCCTTGTACCCCCTGTCAAAATTTCTGAAACTACTTAACAGAAATCTACTGCAGAAATCTGGTTTACTTCACCTACTTGTGTTTTTAATTATACAAGTTATTTTCAAAAATATTCAGAAAATAGCGAAGTAAACACACTGCAGATCTACACATACATATAGATCAAGTACTGAAGAATAAAGCACACATGACAAAAGACACAATATTTTTTGGACAATGTCCCCGGAAAAACCCAATGCGGGAAAACCGGTGCAGTAGCTCTTAGAGGGTTTTATTATTATGCAGAATATTTGAATACAATCAAGGGCACCAGTAGTGGTTTTCCCAACAGATAAATCACGAAAAATATACCTCTATCACTCAAAGACAAAAAATATGGTTGATTCAGCCGAAGATGAAGAACCCCAACAGGTGCCTACACAGTCACTGCATCACCCTTTTGTGTGGATGCTTCAGTCTTTCTGAAACGCTGAAAAAGATCCCTTTCTGGCCCACTAGAACCCTAGCATTGTCTCTCCTGGCACTGTGTTAGCTCTGCGTCCCTGCTTGAGCCTCTGCGCAGCACAGGCTACTCCTGTGTCACCCCTTTGGCCTCAGCGTTGCCTTTATGTCACCCTGAAGGGCCTGCGTCAGCCTCTGTAGGAGCCTAGTTGGGTTGCGTCCCTCCTGTTGGATCTTTGGACTGCCTGATATGAATCTGCCTCTTTGCCTATGTATTCTCGACCTCGGATTTGAATAATCTTTCACCGATCTGCCCCTCGCCAGCACTGCAAGCGCACTCGAAAATTCACAGCCCAGAATTTCGACTTAGCTCAAATGCTACCACTTTGTGTGTGTTCTCCAACTAACCCCAAGCCTTCATTTATTACTTTTCTCATTGAACATTCAACAGTCGTGATCTAATCTCTAATAGACGGCTAGGATTAGAAAAGACTTGATCCTCGTCACTTAGAACATTCTCACCCACGTGTCTAAAATAATTCACTTTAATTATTTAATATCCCTAAGTTAGACTTAGGGTCTCCATTAAAATAATTAATATTTTGAATAACTTAGGTTATGGGTGGAATTTCTCCAAACGATTTTTGGGTCTTGGAGATTAACTTAGGGTCTCCATTAAAATAATTAATATTTTGAATAACTTAGGTTATGGGTGGAATTTCTCCAAACAATTTTTGGGTCTTGGAGATCTCATGTGTTCTAGCCCCTCCACAAAGTTTCGGAGCTAGAGCACATCCGATGCTACCCAAAATCTCAACACTCCCTCTTAGCAAGGAATGTACTCTAGCAACACTTCACTCCAGAAGCGTTACTCTGATCCATGGCATCGGTCCCATACATTGTTGATGCTCGGCCGGCTGCCCCTCATCCACTGCACTGCTGCCCATGACTCTGCCACGGTCACTGCCTCATATGTACTGCAGCTCCCTCTCAAATGTCACATCATGCTGCCCATAGCACTGCCACTACTAACTGTTGCACTGCAACTCAGTTGCTGAGAGTTAAGCAAATGAAGGACATCACCCAAAATACTAACAGACAAGTCAATTTGCCTGCATCTCGATACTGAAGCACCCTTTGTTGCTGCTCTGCGCTGACCCTCTAAAGCTTTGCGCTATCTGCTGCTCTGCACTACATAAGCACTGCCTCTGCGCTGCTGAAATCCCATCAGCCTCTGCATTGTTGTTTACACGTTGTTGTTGCCTCTCCTCTACACTGCTCCAATCTTCAGTGTCCCAGCATTGCCAAAGTGTCTCCATGATCCTTTGCACCAACTAACTCCAGTCATCCTGCTACTGTCTTTAAGGGCTCCCGTAGCTCGTATGTGATCCAAGAGTTTGGGCACCTCAAGGATCCTACCCTTTCATCTGCAGTTCAAGAGAACTACAAATCAATGTCACCCCACCTCTTCTCTCGACGCACATGAGCACTCATGGCCACATCATCATCACTTCCATCATCCCCCTTGGCTATCGCAGCCTTAGAATCAAAATCTTCCTTGCCCTTCTTCTTCTGAGGACAAGTATTGGTGAAGTCTCCCAATTCGCCACATCTAAAGCACCGGACCTTTGAGAGGTCCTTCTTCTTCTTCCCTTGTTGTATCCTCTGCCCCATTGATGCGAGAGTTGCATCTTGCTCCTCCTCTTTCTCGATTTTGGCTCCTTCACTGTTGCTGCCCCTCTTGGTTATTCTCCTTATTTCTTCCTGACGAAGGATTGCCCACATGTCCTCTCATTTTGGAAGTTGTGCTCTGCCCAAAATACTTTAGACAAAGCTCTCCCAATTATCGGTGACTGCATTTAGGGCAATCCTTGCCATGAGACTATCATTGGGAGTTGCCCCCATTGCAACCAACTGATCTCGAATAGCCTTCAATCTAAAGAGGAAAGGATTGATCTCCTCTCCCTTATGCATCTCAAATAGTCGCATATGATTCTCCAGAAGCATCTAACTCTAGATGGAGCTACCTTGATACAGTGTTTCTAGTGCATGCCACATTTCATTTGTCGTCTTCTTCTCGGCAATATGTGGGACCACGTGATCCTTCACCCCATCCATGATCAAGCGCTTAGCCCACTCCTTATTTTCCTCATACTTCTTTAGAGGATCAGCATCGACCGAAATGGCCAAAACCTTCTCGACATGGTCTTTGATACAATACTCGACAAGGACTGACAGGATCCTGCATTTCCAGATGAAAAAGATAGACACACCGTCCAACCTGTCCCGATGTCTCAATCCGTGCGAGGCCATCTCTGCTCAAAAATGTCGAAGCGAAAAGCTCTTCTCCCTTCTACTGTTGTTACTCTCAGCAAGAGACCGAATATGGGTTTCTTGGCAATAGAAACACTCTAAAGTCTATGCTCCCTCTGACTAGTGATTTCCCCTCCGAAAATCCTCCACCAAATCTGTCGAATCAGCCCTCGACGATCACCTCAATGATCGAATCTTAGATTTCTTGGCTAGAAAATATGTTGAAGAACAATTTCCCCTTACTTTGTCAACCCCACTAGACATTGTTCTACACCGGCAGAAACAATGCCTCACCAACAACTTCAAAGATCAAACTTCACTTCCAACCACGGCAATCGGCACAGCGTCACTCCCTTTCGGAGTCACCCTCATGGGCCTGTGTGAGCTTGACAAGCACTGCGTCACCCTCTACGTCAACTTTGCATGAGCTTGACAAGCACTGCGTCACCCTCTACGTCAACTTTGCATGAGCTTGACAAGCTCTGCGTCAGCTCTGTGTTAGCTTGACAGGCTCTTCATCACCTCTGTAGGGTCTGCGCTGTCCTTCTGGTGTTGCATTGCCTTTTTCTGGATCTGTGCAGCTTCAGTTGCCTTCCTGCAGAAAAATACTACGTCGCCTCGTTGATGGCTTCAGCTCCCCCCGATCTACAATAGCCCTGATACCATGTGAAAATTTCTGAAACTACTTAACATAAATCTACTACAGAAATCTGGTTTTCTTCTCCTACTTGTGTTTTTAATTATACAAGTTATTTTCAGAAATATTTAGAAAATAGCGAAGTAAACACACTGCGGATCTACACATACATACAGATCAAGTACTGAAGAATAAAGCACACATGACAAAGGGCACAATATTTTTTGGACAATGTTCCCAGAAATACCCAATACGGGAAAATTGGTGCAACAACTCTTAGAGGGTTTTATTATTATGCAAAATATCTGAATACAATCAAGGGCACCAGTAGTTTTCCCAACAAGGAAATCACGGCAAATGTCCCTCTAACACTCAGAGACAGAAAATATGGTTGATTCAGCCGAAGATGAAGAACCCCAACGGGTGCCTACGCAGTCACTGCATCACCCTTCTATGTGGTTGCTTCAGTATTTCTAAAACGCTGAAAACGAGCCCTTTTTGGCCCATTGGAACCCCAACGTTATCTCTCCTGGCACTGCGTAAGCTCTGCGTCCCTGCTTGACCCTCTGCGCAGCACAGGCTGCACTTGCGTCATCCCTCTGGACTCAACGCTGCCTCTGCGTCAGCCTCTGCGTCAACGTGGCTGGGTTGCGTCCCTCCTGTTGGGTCTCTACACTGCCTGGTACGGATCTGCCTCTCTGCCTATGTATTCTTAGCCTCAGATCTGAATAATCCCTCGTCGATCTGACCCTCACCAGCACTGCAAGCTCACTCGAAAATTCTCAGCAAACCATGCCCCAGAATTTCGACTTAGCTCAAGTGCTACCGCTTTGTGTGTGTTCTCCAATTGACCCGAAGCCTTCCTTTAATACTTTTCTTATTGAACATTCAACAGTCGCAATCTAATCTATAATAGACTGCTAGGATTAAAAAAGACTTGATTCTCGTCACTTAGAACATTCTCACCCACATGTCTAAATTAATTCACTTTAATTATTTAATTTCCCTAAGTTAGACTTAGAGTCTCCAATAAAATAATTAATATTTTGAATAACTTAGGTTACGAGTGGAATTTCTCCAAACAATTTCTGGGTCTTGGAGATCTCATGTGTTCTAGCCCCTCCACAAAGTTTTGGAGGTAGAGCACATCTAATGCTACCCAAAATCTCAACACCACCACACCCACTTGGGTGCACCACATGGCACACTTTGGACTTCATTAGGCCTCCTCAAAAGCCCAACGACTCACTTATTTGATCATTCTGCCCTCTTGAGAGACTTATTTTTATGATATTGAGTTATCTTGGTGGGATTGTCGCCAAGGGATGTTAATATTGTACATAATTTTAGTATTTGGGGCTTAATGAGGCCAAGAAGGAAAATCGAACTCATCAGAGATTGTATAAATAGATGAAAGGTGATTCATTTTTATCATCACCACTTGCATTTGGGTTTAGTAGCTACTTGACGAATTTTGCATTCCCTTTAGGAGGACGAGGGTGGTTTCATGGATGAATTTTTATGTTTGGATTCTATCTTCTTGGTCTTGGAGCTTCATTATTGGCATAATTTGATGATTGGATATATTCTTTTGTACATGTAAGTGATATTTTTCATGTTTATTCTTGTTATTTACTTTGTCACATGAATGTTGTTGGGATTTTTGCTATATAGGTCTGAAATTTACTGTTATTCTATGCAAAATTGTGGAAATTTTGGTCGTTTGAAGAGTTGCATCATTACATGTGTCATGTATGAATGGGTGAATGTTCCTAAAGGTTATCTTTGTTAAAAATACCTTGATAAGTCATCAATTATTGCATATCGAAGTATTAAATCTTTTGGCAGCTACTCTCATGCCCTAATTGCCATGCGAAGTTGCCTAGAGGTCTCCTTGATTGGGTATAGTCTCTCCAAATCACAAGTTCATCTTGACTCCATCTCTCCCAAAGGCAAGGCACTAATCCATCCACTGTTGCTCACCTAAACATTTATTTTTCTTATCTCTCTCTCTCTCTCCTTCTAGGCCTAGCCACCATAGGTCACCTAGGGCATCAAATAAATCTCATTGCAACCATCAAAACACCTTCATTTTTTGTCCATAATTGCCCTAGGGTTTCCTCTAGAGACCCTCAAAATTTGAAGCAATTCCGACGGTGGGATCCCGAGTTATAGCAAGCACTAGCACAAGGACCATTTCTTGCCCTAGTGTCCTCATTTGGCTCATTGCCTTCATTCCTCAAAAGAAAATTTGTCCTTTGAACCTCTTCTCTTCCCTAATCAGGTCAAGACCCTCCTTGGTTTGTCAACTCCATACCCTTGACCTAATTCTAGGTCCACTTGGTCCTTTGTGGTCCCACAACTCTCTCCATAAGGATTTCCAGCTTAGGAATCATCAATACAAGATACATTCCCAAAACCTAGCCTTGAGAATCATGTTATCCCTTCCTAGAGAGCATATCACCTTGATTCTCAAGCAAGTAAGCCATATAATTGAGTCTCTCTTGTGAATCGTCCTTATGAATCACTCCTTATCCTCTTATTGATCCATTTATCTAGTGATTCGCCTTATACTAGGTCTCCTCCCATCGGTGAAACTCTGTAAAGAGCAGGGTGCCTTAGCTGAGGTGACAGTGGGCTATCGCTCCATTGTTGCCCCTTGACCTAGTAGTTTCTCCATAGGATCCCCTCATAGGACCCCTGCTAGTTTGAGTGGTAATATTTTGGCGTCGTTGTCGGGGAAACGAGACGTATGTCTTGTTCCCCATACGACAATATTGACATATCATTCTTGGCAACTCCATTGGAAGAACAAAGCCCTAGTTCTTCATTGAACTTCAAAGTTAACGCTTGTAGGGTGAAGCAAACATCTATCAAGGAATTTTAATTCACCCTGGCGACTCTGTTTTGGAAATATATGCTAAATCATGAAAAATGGCTGAAGAAAGTATTCATGACATTAGCCCCAAAGGATTCATGAAGTAGTGTGTGTTCCCGAATAGTCATTTATTGAGTGATTGACTTGATTCATACTAAATATCTTATGAGAGGAGGGCCCCATTGGATAGTGGCATGCCAGTTTTTACTACAGGAGTCTTCCGCATGTGTGCATGTGGAGAGGTTGATAGAGCATGAGAACGAAGACTTCACACTGAATTTCTATAACAAAAGTCAGTTAAACCTCTATAGCATAAGGCAAGAGTATGAAGAAAGCCCTATGGATTATCTCTTCTCAGAGCTTGCCTATTATATTGGTGCCTTAAATTTCTTGTCTCACAAGATCGAAGGAAAATATGGCACATTACTAGATAAAAATTTGGATGATAGCCCCAAGGGTTAGCTCAAGTGGTAGTGAGCCAATACGTGGTCCTCTCTGTTGAGGGAGGTCACGGGTTCGATCCTTGAGTCCTTTGGGGTCAGGTGCCGAAAGTCCGCCGAACGGTTTACCGCTCGTACCATCCAGAAATTCTGGGGAAGTACGCCCGGGTTTCCCGTGAGCTTTCCCCTCGTGAAAAAGGATTTGGATGACCAAGATGATCAAGAAAGCAAGGATGATGAGCAAGTATCAATTACTGAATTGGAGGCCAATAGCAATGAGGAGGGGAACATCTCCTCTAAGGATGACAAAGAGTTTAATCCTGAAAACCTTCAGATCCTGCAAGAAAGAATGGACGAATATAGTAGGTCATGCAAAGGGTTAGTAAGGGAATATAATGCTAAGACTTTTTCTTCCATTTATACGAGCAAGAGGAGAAGCTCTATAGAATGAAATGTGAATATAAAGAAAACCCCACTAATGCCCTTTTCCTAGTAGCATTATACCAAGCTCATGTAACAAATACCTTAGTTATCATTCTCCAAGAGAAGAGGGAAGAAGAGAAGTCCCACTTGCATAATAACGAGGATGATTTTGAGCAAAATCAAGCTAACTAAGCAAGTGAAGAAATTTTGAGAAATCTTGATTTAGGAATTGGGTACAAATACCCCATGGTGTCTCAAATCCGTGAAAATGAACCCAAGGAAAAAGAGAATGCTCCACCCCATCTGAATGACAACATGGATCCTTGTGAAGCACCTCCTCGTGATTGGAAGGGTCTTTTCTTTATGTTCCAAGATGATTTAATCAAAGAGTTTTCCAAAATTGTGTGTAATTTTGATGACTCTGAAATTGAGGAAGATGCTTCCTTTAGCTATGCCATGGATAAAGGATTTTTCTTCATGTTTGAGCATTCCTCCCCTTATTATGTTCCTAACCCGGAAATAGATGTTTGTGATGAGGTTCATTCCCTTAGTTTTGATGAGGAATTGGTTTCCCCTATAAAAAAACGGGAATCTTTTTTCCCCTAAATACAATGATGATTCCACTTCTTGTTTTCCCAATAACCAAATTAATATCATCAAAAATATGTCTGAGTCATTCACTCCCTCCGAGGATGATAAACCTGGGATTGTTCTTCATTAGAAGTTCATGTATTTGATCATTAACATTTCCTTCTTTTGGTTAAAGGATCAAATTCAATCTTCTCGGTTCGTGTTTATCCCTTCTTTCAGGGTTCCTTTCTATGGCATATGGGTCTCTTGTTTTCCCACCTCCCACCCTCGCAATCCCCATACTACTCTTCCCATTTATGCTTTTGGATATGTTGCATAAACAATCATAGAATCACATGTTTTTATACTGATCAATTGACATGTTGGTTGCATTGGATCTGTGATTATACTTAGCATTTGACATTGTATTATATGCATGTTAGGCTAGGATGCATTGCATGTTGATTTTCTCATTAGAACTAACATCGTATGATATTATTATGGTATATTAGCTGCATTTAGAGTAAAATTGCATTGAAAATGATTTTACTTTCTTGTTGGTTTTATGGCCTAATACTAAGCATGGGTGATCATAAGACACCACAAAAACATGTTGCCCTGTGTGCTTGGTCTTTGATATGTGCAGGTAATAGGTCTGCAGTACCAAGAGATTGTTGGTGTTCTCATGACCTCTCGTTCGAGTAGCTTTGCGCACCTTTCTGAGAGCTCATGTCCCAGTTGGAGCTAGATGTTACCCACCACCTGTGGGTAATATGCATAGGAGAAAAAAATTCTCCTAGATGGTCCTCAGTCGGCAGCCAGCAACCCCTTGCAGCCAACAGATAGCTCGATGTGCCATTATCTCCACCACTTGAGTCAGCCATGTGGTCCCTCGCCCACCTGTTATGATCGCATGTTTGAAGGTGGGCCTCCTGACCCTGAAGATATGGCTTTTTATTGGTATAGTTGAGTAGATTTCCTTACTTATCATGGACACTTTAAGGCATGGATTGGTGGGGGGATTCGGCTAAAAGAGTGGGCTAGGTTTGTACTCTTGTCTCCACTACCCGATTTCGTGGTTAGCCTTGTATCCTAGTCCAGTGGAATCTCCTTTACTGGCCATTAACTTTAGGGTTAAGAAAATAAGAAAAGATATAATAAGTAAGTACCAAGGTTAAGACAATAAGATATAATAAGTTGCCACTTTACATCTTCTAACATGATATCAAAGCTAAGGTGAGCAAAGAAGGCAGCTGGAAGTGTGGAAATTTCTGAATCTTTACACTTTATGCAGAAATTATTTACTGTTAATTTGGTTATGCTCCTCCTACTTAGACAAGTTATTAACTGAATAAATTCAAGTTAAAATCGAAGCAAAACACATAACAGATCTCCACCAATCCAGATCTAGAACAAGTTCATGCACACATAGACAAAGTGACACAGTTATTTTTGGACAAATAGTCCCCGGAAAAACCCAATGCGGGAAAACCGATCTTCTAGCTGCTGGAGGGTTTTATTATTAAGAATTTTCTGAATACAACAAGCCTGGGTTCAAGATTTGGAAAACCCGACAGAGAAATAATAGATCTACAGCTCACTGGTTGATCTAAGGCCAAAATAATGACTGATCCACACCCTCAAACGGGATTTACAGAACTCAGCCAAAGTTAAGACCTAGAAACCCCAGCGTTGCCCCTGAAGCCTCTGCATCAGCCTCTGAAGCCCCTCTGACCCTCAGCATTGCTCCGAAAAGGTCTACATTATCCCAGACTAGGTGACGCAGGCCTTACGCCACCCCTTAGGGTCTCTGCGTAACCCTTGAGGGTTTCCATCTGAAAAATCACATTGTCCTTGGAGGGATTGCGTTGTCCTTGCTGCTGCACTTCCCTACTTCTCTGCGCTGTCCTCTGAGCTGATCTTTGCCTCTTGTGTATTCTAGACCCCGGGATCAGATCATCCCTTTGGCCTAAATTCCCCTCTTTGCCATTGAAACACTTCTGAGAATTCTTAGCAAACCTACCCTAGAATCTCAGCTTAGCTTCAGTGCTCTACCTCTGTGTGTCTTTATAAATAACCTCAAGCCTTTCCTTTATATTTTTCTCGTTGGAAAACCAACGGCCGTGATCAGATCTTGAATCAATGGCTACGATTAAAATAAAGCTTCATCCATGTGACTTAAGACAATTTCATCACATGTTTAATTAAATTCACTTTAATTATTTAAGTTCCCTAAGTTTTAACTTAGGAAATACATTAAAATAATTAATTAATTTAATATCTCCTAAACCAGATGAAATTTCCCAAATCAATTTCTGGGTCTTGTAGATCAAGTGTACTCTAGTCCCTCTACAAAATTTGGAAGCCAGAGCACAACTGATGCTACCCCAAATACACAAAATCTCAACAGGAAGGACAATTGAAAGAATTGTTGATCAAGGGATAGGAAGCTCTCAAGGCCTAAAAGAAGAAGACAACAAGAAAATTGTCTCTTGAAAGAATTTGGAGACCTTTAGATCTAGGGTTTCTACATTAAAGAAGAATCAAGGACTACATCAATCTCACAAGAAGGGTATTGGTCTCGCAAGAAGAAGTTTAATTGGAAGGCATCAATCTTGGAAGTTGTTGGTGAAAGAAAGCTAAGGGAACATCTTTCAAGGAAGTCTCCTCAAGGATCTTGAAGTTATCAAGAAGGTTGGAGTCATCATCAAAAGGAAAATCTTGGTCATCAAGTAAGTATTTTTGGTTGAATCTTCAAGTCATGTAAGTTCTTTCTACAAGGAGAGCAACAAGCTCATTGAGGCAGTGAATTATCTAGCATCGAAGAAGAGGATTGACTTGATTCTGACAAAACAATAAGTGATGGAATATGTCATTGGACAAATCACTGAGCCAGCAAAAGAAAGGACACAAGAACTACCAAAGTACAAGAAAAGGGAAGCAAGGGCACGAAGGATCATAATAGAATCAATCAAGGATTCTCTTGTTCCATTTGTTGCAAATCTAAAGACTTCCAATGCAATGTATGACAAGCCAGTGAATTTGTACTATGTGAGTACAACAGGTCAAAAGATGTCATTACGAAACAAGCTATATAGAATAAATAAATCACAGGATGAGGACATGGCATCTTTCCCCATGAGAGTCTCACAGCTAAGAGTTCATTTGCAAGGACTTGGGGAGTCGATCACTGACTCAGAGATAACCATATGTGTTCTAAATGCATTGCCACCGAAATGGAGCAACTTTGCTACAATTGTCTACTCCAAGAAAGATTCAACTCCCTTTGATGAGTTGTGGGAACAATGCATATGAGAGGAGTCAAGGATGGCATTAGATCTGATGAGCAAACTCAAGCCTTTCTAGCCCATGATATCTCCAAAAGAAACAAGCTCGATGCAAGCGATGCGAAGGAAAGAGGGAGCTATGCTGCTATGAAGAACTGGTAGCTAATACTCCGATGAAGACAAGCTATAAGATTTGTGGTGTTGGCTTTCTTGGAATCTCCTCTGGATTTGAGAGGGACCAAAATAGTCTCCTTAAAGGAGCAAGGTTGTATTCTCGAGATTAAGGGAGAATAGGGAAGTACTCTGTTAGTTTTTGTGGCATCTGATGTGTTCTAGCCACGAAATTTGGTAGAGAAGCTAGAATACATGAAATCTCCAAACCCCAGAAATCGTTTCTGGAAATTCAGCCTAGAAGTGTCTCAATTAGATTATTAACCGATATTTAAATATTTCCTAAGTCTAAACTAAGAGAATATGGTTAATTAATCAGTATTAATTGATATAAAGTGAGAATCATCTAGAAACTCACGCGGATCGACGAGGAATTAATTTGGGCCATCGATTATATTTTAATATTGGTCGTTGGTGCTCCAATTGAGGATTATAAGAAGAAGTCAATGGATAGATGAAGAACAAACCAATGCAGATACTCGGTGCCCAGGCAGTTCGATTTTCTCAGTGGCAATAATTCAGCAGAGAAGATAGAGACAGAGGGTGAGTAGCAGGTGCAAGAGGAGGGTAGCAGCATTCCGGGAGGAAGTTTCCCAGTTCCGAAAGAGGCAAAGGAAGGCCAAAATCCCCACAGGGTTTGCGTAAGCACTGTGCAAAGGGTGAAGTAGGAGGATCAGCGCAGAGGCTATGGAGGTAATTTCAGAGGCAGAAATTAGATGTTGGGTGAGAGAAAATTCTCACAATAATTTTGCTAGTATTTTCCTCAGATTAGATTGTTAGTTCAGCATCTAAATTATTGTACTCAAAATTATTGCTGAAGAACAGTAATAAAACCCTCATCTGCTACACCGATTTTCCTACATAAGGTTTTTTTGGGAACAACTGTCCAAAAATCACTGTGTCAAAAATCTTGTGTGTGTGCTAGAATTTCTCAGTTTTCAGTATTTTATTTTCCACATTATTTTTATGGTGAAAATTGCAGTTGTGATTTTATTCATTGTTTGTTATAGCAAATAAACTGCATAATTAAATTTACAGTTATAAGAATAACTTACAGTTGTTGCAATAGATACAAATTTCACATACTCTTGGTTTGAGAGGGCGTGTTATTTGATATCATATGTGCAATCTCCTCTTCGGGTGATGAAGAGAGAATGACAGAGGATTGCAGCAACGTTGCACGAAGCGGGGACGTTTTTTGGAAGTGGGGATGCGGAAGCGTCATTTTCCAAAAATTTAGGAATCGAAGCATTTCGAAAGCGTCTAGCGTATATATATATATATATATATTGCATTTATATTCAAAACAACAATCCCAAATACCATATTAGTTGTAGAAGACATGAAAACATGCATATTCTTACATAAATCAAGATAGATATGACATCCATGATTCCATTGTACATCAATAATTAATTATTCGAGCATCAGGAATCTAGAATCTAGATTCTAGATCCTAGCAATTACAAACATACATCAAATAATTAAGCATGATAAAACATTTAAGCATACTATAAAACATAAATGATAAACATAAAACATTTAAGCATGATAAAACATTTAAGCATACTATAAATTTTAAAACATAAAACATTTAAGAATTAAGCATACTATAAAACATAAATGATAAACATAAAACATTTAACCATATTATAAAACATAAAGCATATTATAAGTGAGCAACTGTCAACATTAGTCATGTCCAAAATTCAAATAATAATGTTTATAAAATAGGCCACTTGGCCAACAAAAAGGTTCAAATTCACAACAAGCCTACAAGTCTAATGATAATCTATGACGAAAGCAATAAAGTGTGAACACTGAAAATATCTACTCATCTCTCCTCCTTCCACCACGATGAGTACGTGACGGTGCGCCTCCACGTGGTGGCAATGAAGAAGATGGTGGTTGTGGAAGTTGTGGCAATGGAACTGTAATTGATGAAGACGAAGCCCCTGTTGTTGGTGTTGAACCATGGAACCTAGGAAACAAGGGACCAGTGGGGGGTGGCATGTCAAGTCGATCATCATCATAATGGGTAAGAGTATCCTCTAATTGCTCTAATCGCAACACTCCATCCTCCAAATTGGTCTCCTCTAGATACCTGTCCCAAACCTTAAGGTCTCTGTTACTCTTTGCATCTTCACAGTAATGGGACAACAATCTCAAGTTGTAATGAACATAAACCAAGCTCTCTGCCCGATCTAAACTCAACCTGTTCCTTTTAACACTGTGGATGAAAGAATAAGAGCTCCAACACCTCTCTGCAGAAGAAGTGTTTACCACCTGTGATAGCACCCGCAATGCCAAAGTCTGTAGAAGTGGAGTAGCACCTCCATGCATGTTCCACCACTCAATAGAAGAAAAACTCTCTCGATCTCTAATAGCATGCATTTTCCCAAATGGACCAATGGAAAGTGTATAGCTGCTCAATTGTTTCCGTACCAAGTGTGCCTCCTCCTCATCAGGGACTAATTTATCCAGTGCATCCATATATTTGATTAGGACCTTTGGATCTAGGTGTGGTTTTCTCCTGCTCGCCCCCCCAGGTGTTGTTGTAGAAAGCCATGATGGACTATAATATTTAGGTGTCAATACATATGCTAATGCATGCAATGGAATATTTAGCATATCCCATCTTTTTACCACATCTGCACGAATATATTTGTACAAGGTGGTATCTGTAGGCTCAACAATGTCTTTAATCTGCCCCAACATGTTATCCATTTTCTCATACACCTCACCAATTATTGGCTTATCTGAATCCCCAAACTTGATCATGTAATAAATTGGTTTGGTGAATTGCAAAACATATTTACCTGTGACCAAAATAACATGTCAAGAATAGTGTCCTTTGCTGCATTAGCACCATCTCTATCAGTGTTAATCTCCTCCCATGATTCAGTGGTGACCATATTAGTTAGAGCTTGTCTCACCTTCACTAGCTGCCTAAAGGTAAGGTAATAACTTGCAAATCTGGTTTTTGCAAGTTTAAGCAACTGCAGCTTGGAGTAAGTGCCATAGAAGTAGTTTACCCTTGTATGCCTTGTGATAAATTTAATGAGCTTCTTCCCTCTCTTGTAAAGCTCATTAATCCACCCACATTCTTTATGCTTCACAATATCATGCATCAAAAGGTTCAATGTGTGCACCAAGCACCCAGACCAAAATATGTGTGGATAAGTATGCTCAATAATTTTACCTGCTCCCTTACAATTCGCTACATTATCTGTGATCACTTGAACCACTTTGCTAGGACCAACATCTCTGATTGATTGCAATAGGAGATCTGCAATGTTTTGGGAAATTGCACTGATAGAGGAGGAATCATGACATGCAATAAACACTGCACCAGTAGCAGAAACACCAAGAATATTTATCAAATGTTGGTTTCTGATATTTGTCCACCCATCTGATACAATGGATACCCCACTATCCACCCATTCATTTGTAAAACGTGTCAAAGCTACTTGAACCTTTCCTTTTTCTCTTTCTAATAACATTGTTCTAGCTTTCTCATAGTTGGGGGACTTGTATCCTTTTGGGACTTCATTGATGCCCTTTACCATTTCATGCCAATAGGGAGAGCGAAGCACATTGAATGGTACACCCCAAGCACAAAGAGATCGGACTATATTTCCATCCACATCATCCCTCCCAGCGACATTAAGGAAATCTTCTATTTTTTTTTACCTCCATAACTTGCAAAAACACCATGAGCAGATGAGCTACCAAATCTAGAGGTTGCACTTGATTCAGGATTTTTTTTTTTTTTTTTTTTAGCAGCCTCCTCTATTTCGATGTATTTCTTCTTTGTTCAGCTGGAACCTTTGGGCAAATTGTTATCCCCACAGCACCCTTTCTTTCATCACTGTCCATCACCCCACAAAGATGCCTCCTCACATGGGTATATGAACCGCTATATGGTTTTCCTCCATGACAACCATGAGGGCACAAAAACTTGTAGCTTCCACCACCTTTTCCCCCTTCAAGTTTGGTCACATAGTTCCACAAGGGTGTCAATGCAGCTTTCCCATCTTGTGATTCAATGTTTTCATCATCCCCTTCCTCTTCAAAGCCTTCCTCCTCATCATACATTCGATCACTCATATGGTGAACACTTTCCTCTTCTTCTTCATGTTCTCCTCTTCTATTTCTACTTCCCCTTACCATCATCAAAACCAAGAGTGGAATGATACATAGAACCCAAAGAAACATCATATTTGAGTATGAATATATATGGTGGACAACCTGCAAATAAATGTACATGAAGAAAGAATGGGAAAGTGTAGGAGAGGGAGTAGAGAAAATACAAAAAACAATGACAAAAAAAATGAAAGAGTTTGGGGTTTGCACTAACCTCTTTAGCTCTTGTAGATGGAAGCCCTTCTTTACTCCTCCAAGCTCCTCCTCCTTCACTTTTCCAAGCTCTCTTCTCCTCTCTTCTCCAAGCTCTCCAAAAATACAAGTGAACAAATAATAGGTGAAATAGAGCTTATAATATTTTCAGCATATCCCTAACCCAAGACTAACTCACTAACTTTCCACATGAGAGTCTCTCAATTAAGAGACCATTTTCAAGGAATTGGGGAGTCGATCACTGATTCAAAGGTAACCATACCTGTTCTAGATGCATTTCCACCATAATGGAGCAATTTTGCTACAAGTATCTACTCCAAGAAAGATTCAACTCCCTTTGATGAGTTGTGGGCACAATGCATACTAGAGGAGTCAAGGATCAAGGTCAAGGATGACACTAGATGTGATGAGCAAACTCAAGCCTTTCTAGCCCGAGTCAAGAAAATGAAGAAGGGAAAGTTTGGCAAACCCAAGAAGAAAGATATTTCCATGATTCATGTTCAGAAATCCAAGGAGTGGCAGTTAGATGATATTTTTTTATCATGACATTATCTTGTGATGTTTTCATTATTATTATTTGTTCTTTCGAATTATCTTTTCTTATCATCTGTTATGAAACCAGCTCCAAAAATAGAAGAAAAGAGAGATCAACGCCTTAGAAATAAGCCACTTCGAGGGGGAAACCTCCAATACATTACATAAATGAACAATTCTTGGATGATACAAATGAACAAAACCTCCTTCTATATATAGGAGTCCATGGGGCCACAATATAATCCTAGCCGACCTAACAATAATAATTTAAGGGCACAATAATAACAAAATGGGGGTTACAAGGGTACAATAATAACAATAAGGGGGTTACACTAACAAAAATAAGGGACTATACTAGTAATATAGGGACCTAACATGCCCCTCTCCGTCAAAAAAGTGTTGTTCTCAATGCTTGAGTAGCTCTGGGTGCTTCTGTATAAAATTCTCATCCTCCCATGTAGAATCTTCAGTGGGTAAGTTCTTCCACTTGATGAGATACTCTGAAATTGATCGATTCCGTAGCTGTCGAGTTCTTGTTTCCATGACCGCTTCAGGTTGCAATATGATTTTTCCTTCCTCATCAAGTTCTGGAAATATTGTTTGAACTGGAAGATTTTCACCTATAACCTTCTTTAAGCATGAAACATGGAAAACTGGATGTACTCGCGAAGAAGCAGGAAGCTCCAATTTGTATGCCATAGTACCAATCTTTTGCAACACATTGTAAGGACCATAGTACTTTGGCGATAATTTATTATCCTTCTTTGCTTGCTTGAGGGACATTTGTTTGTATGGTTGTAGCCGTAAAAATACCCAATCTCCTACATCAAAACTTCTCTCGCTTCGATGTTGATCTGCCTGTTGTTTCATTCGATTTTGTGCCAAATTCAGGTTATCCTTTAAGAGTTGGAGAACTTCTTGCTGATGCTCGATGTGATCTTCCACTGCTTGAACCTTCGAAATTTCTCTTAAAGATGATGTGATGGATGGTGGATGATATCCATAAAGTGCCATAAATGGGGTCATTTTTGCTGCAGTATGGAAGGAAGTGTTATACCACCATTCAGCAAGAGGTAACCACTTGACCCATTGTGTTTGTTTATCATATACAAAACAATGAAGATATCCTTCCAAACATTTATTTACTATCTCAGTTTGACCATTAGATTGAGGATGATAAGATGAGCTATGAGCTAATTGAGTACCCAAACAAGAAAATAACTCCGTCCAAAAATTTCTAGTAAAAATGGGATCTTTGTCGCTCACAATAACCCTTGGGCTTCCATGTAGCTTTTGAATTGTGTCCATAAATATAGTAGCAATTGTACTTGCTTTAAATGGATGAGATAATGCACAAAAGTGTGCATAATTGGTAAGTCTATCAACTACCACCATGATGACACTCTTTCCTTCAGACTTAGGTAAACCTGTGATAAAATCCATTGAAATCTCCTCCCAACGTTGACTTGGAATGGATAAAGGTTGTAGAAGTCCCCGGGTCTTAATTGTCTCAACTTTATTTTGCTGGCAAACCAAACATTCCGCCACAAACTTTTGAATATCACATTTAAGGCCATCCCAAAAAAATTCTTTCTTCACCCTGTGGTAAGTTTTTAAAAATCCTGAGTGTCCTCCTAAAGGAGAAGTGTGCAATTCCAGAAGAATATTTTGTTTTAGTTGGGAATTCTTACAAAGATATAAGCGATCTTTGTACCATAAGGAATCCTTTTTCCAACTAAATGTATCAGATGTACTAGGATCTTGCTGCAACTTTTGAATGAGTGTCCATACATCTTTGTCCTTCTTCCATTCATCTCTTGCTTCGGTTATCCAATCTGGTTGGATAATAGAAATGGCACAAAGCAATGCTTCCACCTCTTCATTCTTTCTTGAGAGTGCATCCGCAACAACATTTAGCTTCCCTTTTTTGTAGATTATTTCAAAGTCATAACCCAACATCTTTGTAACCCATTTTTGCTGCTCTTCTGAAGATAGTCTTTGTTCCAAAAAGTGTTTAAGACTATCATGATCAGCTTTTACCTTGAAGTGTCTTCCCATTAGGTAAGTTCGCCATTTCTTTAGTGCATGCAGTATTGCTAACATTTCCTTCTCATAAATAGGTTTCTGTAAATACTTTCCTTTGATTGGACGACTTTCAAAAGCAATGGGTCTTCCTTCTTGCATTAAACAACACCAATTCCATTTCCTGAGGCATCACATTCCACAATAAAGGTTTTTGTGAAGCCTAGCATAGCTAAGACCGGTGCTAGGCACATTGCCTCTTTAAGATGTTCAAAGGCCTTAGTTGCTTCAGAAGTCCATGAAAATGCATCTTTCTTCAATAATGTTGTTAGAGGTGCTGCTATTCTCCCATAATTCTTAACAAACTTACGATAATACCCTGTTAACCCGATAAATCCTCGCAACTGCTTTATGGTTGTAGGGGTTTTCCATTCCTTAATGGCTTTAAATTTGTTAGGGTCTACCTTAACACCCTTGTGAGATACAATATGACCCAGATATTCCACCTCTTGTACTCCAAAGAAACATTTGGATGTTTTTGCATATAATTGTTTCTCCTCCAATAGTTTGAGCACCCTGTCAACATGTTGAACATGATCCTTCCAAGACCCGTTGTAGATTAGTATATCATCAAAAAATACTAACACAAATTTTCTAAGGAAGGGTTTGAAAATGGAATTCATCAACCCTTGAAATGTAGAAGGTGCATTGGTAAGGCCAAAAGACATGACCAAAAATTCATAATGACCCTCACGAGTTCGAAATGTTGTTTTCAGAATATCTTCAGTCTTCATTCTAATTTGATGATATCCTGCACGAAGATCCAACTTGGTAAAATAAATTGCTCCATGTAATTCATCCAATAATTCATCAATCATAGGAATGTGAAATTTATCTTTAATAGTGAGCTTATTGAGCTCCCTATAATCCGGACACGTGCGCCATGATCCATCCTTCCTATGCACCAATACTACTAGAGCAAAGAAAGAACTTTGACTAGGTTGAATTATACCAACCTCTAACATTTCTGCAATCATATGTTCAATTTCGCTCTTTTGGACATAAGGATATCTGTAAGGCCTAATGTTTGGAGGAACACTTCCTGGAATCAAATGAATAGCATGATCATGATCACGAATAGGTGGGAGTCCTTTGGGAGTTTCAAACACCTTGAAATGACTATCCAAGACTTTTTGGAGTTCTAGAGAAATAGATGATTTTGATGTTGGAACTTCTAGTGAGCATAATTGTGCAATTACGCCTCGTTCTTTCTTCAGAAGATTTGTCATGACATTAGAGCTTATTATCTTTCCTGGTTCCCAGTGATACCCCGTAATTCGACTTCCTTTCCTTCCGAAAAAAAATTCAAGAAAAATTCTTGAAAATTAAAAGCTATCGTCCCCAAAGATTGTAACCATTGTACTACTAGTACAACATCAGCACCTCCCATTGGAATGGAAAGCATTGGACTATTCAATACATATTCCCCCATGGTTAGCTTGATATTATGGCTTTTTCCAGAGCAATTTATACTTCCTCCATTTGCAACCATCACTTGACATTCTGGTGCTAGGTATAGGAAGCAATTCAATTCCTTGGCCACCTTACAATGAATAAAATTATGGGTACCACACGAATCAATCAACACTATTAGCTTTTTCTTCTTGATATGTCCTTCTATCTTGAGAGTTTGAAGAGTGGAAATTCCTGCCAATGCATTACACGATATGGTTGGACTCATTTCTTCTTTCTCTAGAGTTGGTTCCTGGTGTATATCCTCTTCTTTTGAAGTTTCTTGTTCATTTTCTTCCTCCTCTTCACAATCTATGTAAAATAATTTCTTCTCAACACACTTATGACCTTTAGTGTATTTGCTATCACAACTGTAGCAAATCCCTTCTGCTCTTTTTTCTTCCAATTGTTGTGGTGTCAACCTTGTAAGTTGTGGAAGTCTAGAAGTAAGAACACTTCCATATTTATAGATGTGAGTGGTAGGCTTCCTTGTCGCCATAATTTAACATTCAATTTTTCTTGCCAACCTAAATGCCTTCTCCAATGAATCAGGTTCCCAAAGGCGAACCTCATGTTGGATGTTATCCTTTAAAGTCCCTATGAAGATATCAATCCTTTGTTCCTCCGGAATATCAGTTACCCTTATATTCAATTTTTGGAAGTCCTCAATGTGCTCCACCATTGAACCTTTTGTTTGAGATTTATCAATTGGTTAAAGAAGGTGTTGCTCTTTGTATCCTCATAATGTGCTATCATTTCCTCCATAAAAATTGACCAAGTGACAATTTTTTTACAAGAGCAAAGCCATCGATACCATAAAAATGTATTTTGTTTTAAATATAAAGTTGCAATGTGTACCTTTTGTGTGTTTTACACATTATTGAGATCAAAATATTGCTCCATCGGTAGTATCCATGTTACGGGATCGTTGCCATCAAACTTCCTCATATCGATCTTTGGAATATGGTGGGTTTTCCATCCAACATTCGAATTTATTAAATCACGATTAACATTTATTTTGCTCTCATCATGAGTTCCCTCTTACTATATTTCGCCATTAGGAATCATTTTTTGTATCAACTTTGTCAAACCTTCCTTCAAACCTTCCATGTCTTCCTTCAAACCTTCCATTTTTTCTTCCATACCATTCTTCAAACCATCCATCTTAGCTTCCATGCCTTTCTTCAAACCATCCATATTAGCTTCCATGCCCTTCTTCAAACCATCCATCTTAGCTTCCACGCCTTTCTTCAAAACTTCCATTTCAATTTTTGTTGCTCTTTGCGAGAGCGAAATTTGGTGCACTTGCTCTTGTAATTTTGATATATCATGTTGCACTTCTTCATCTTCATGAGTCATAGTAGAGTATTCTGAGGCCTTAATGGGTGTTGAATTCTTTTTAGGGGGCATTTTAGAACCTAATACTAATATCTATGCTTCAATATGCCCTTGAAATCACTTCAAACTGATTTTTCAAACAAGACTTATGCAATTTGAAAAGAAAAAGAATACACACCTTTTTCTTGCTTTTGAGGAGCTCGATATTGAAACTGAATTATCTCTTTGATTTTGGATCTTCAATATCTGAAATTCGGTACTCTAGTAGCCCTTTGAATCTTCTTTCGAATGCCACAGGTCTGACCTGATTTGGATGCTTCAAGACAAAGTTATGCTCAATCTCCCACAACGACCTAATTATGGATTGGTTCAGTAGATCGAACTTGTACGGCGTACCACGTGTCACTGTTTCCTCCTTCGGCTCTGAAATGGATACACCATAAACTACAGTCCGTGTACTTTTGGCCACTTTTTACAGAATTCCAATCTAATGCTCATAGAGAGAGTTATGACAATTTTCCCAAGGTCACCTCTTTTAGATGAAATTTGGGAGCTTACAAAAACCCTAACTTCCACAGATCATATCTCCGAAAATATTGCGAACCAAGATCTGAAATTTTTACACGATGTTCCTCAAGATTTCAGCTTCTCGTGGTAAAAAATTCAATTTTTGAACCTTCGTAGAAAAAAAGTTATAGCGAAAATGCCATGATGGCCTGTTTGAAGCAACGAAACCCTAGAATCCAAAGCTCTTGAAACCAGCTCCAAAAATAGAAGAAAAGAGAGATCAACGACTTAGAAATAAGCCACTTTGAGGAGGCAACCTCCTTTACATTACATAAATTAACAATTCTTGGATTATACAAATGACAAAACCTCCTTCTATATATAGGAGTCCATTGGGTCACAATATAATCCTAGCCGACCTAACAATAATAATGTAAGGGCACAATAATAACAATATGGGGTTTACAGGGGTACAACAATAACAATAAGGGGGCTACACTAACAAGGAGGGACTGCACAAGTAATATAGGGACCTAACATCATCAATACTAATGCCTAGCAACAAATAGAAGCGAACACAAGATGTAGGCATGCAGCCAGGGAAAAGCCCCACTCTTGGGGAAAACCCGATCAAAATTCTTCCTTCAATAGATTCAAAGATGAGACAACCAAGACAATCACAACTTAGACTCAAGACTACCTCCATCCATCAAGATGTCAAACTATTCTTTGCTCCGGTAGCAATCAGCCTTCTTCACAATTGCATCTTTGAAGAGATCATCTTTGCAACTAATCCGAGCTCCTACATTCACTGTAATAGCACCACTATAACATCATTGAGACTTATCCATTGTGATAGCGCTATAATAGCACTGAATCATTGTGATAGCAAGACTGCAATAGCATTGAACTGAGTTCATTTTAATAGCACCGAGAGAAGGTCACTATGGTCACTGTGGTCATTGTTATAACACCAAACTGTTTACTGTGATAGCACTAAAATACTTCATGAGATTATCTTTGTACAATTTTAATTCTTCTCGAATATATTCTTTAAGGCCACAACGATACATTTTCAGTAGCTCTTCATCTGAGAATCCCCTTTGCCTTATAGTTAATACTTCCCACTCGTGCGTGTATTCGCTTACAAATCCATTTTGTTTGAGGTGGACGAATCTTTCGTAAATATCGTCTTCTTCTTCATCATGGAACCTTTTGAGCAGAGCTTCCACAAAATTTTTCCACTTGAACAAACGAGCTCCCCATTTGTGGGTCGACCATAAGAACCAATCATATGCTTCATCTTCCAAGTTGTTAGAACTGGTCATGACCTTCTCTTGTTCACCTATTGGCGGGTTAGCCTCGAAAATGGCTTCCATTTTATTTACCCATAAAATGGCCCCCTTATGGTTCTTACCATCGTACTTAGGCAGTTCTCTTTTAATCTTGAGATAATCCTTATCGGGGAACTTTGTATGGTACTGACTCCCTTCAAACTGTACATGCGGTAATTGCGGTCTTTCGTGCATTGATGGAATTTCATGATTTAAAAAAGTACCACCTTCCGGAGTTTTTGGACTTTATGTCCCTGAGGGTGGATTGGCTCCTCCCACTAACTGGGCCATCATGCTTTTTAAATATGAAATATCATCAACCATTTGATCCTGTTTACTAACTCATTTCTCAGCATTATCAAGGCGCTTATTTAACTTATTGATGTCCTCTTGAATTTTTTTAATTCGTCACTGTTATTGTTTGCCATTTTGTTACTCTTTTTCCTTGTAGACCCAATTTATTTATTAATTTTTTAATTAATTAAATTATAATTTATATAATATAGTTTTTTATTTGAATTTATATAACTAATTATACCATTGGACCACACCGTATGATTGTTGACTGGATACAAGATGTGTGGCCTCGACGACAGCAGGGATCCAGTCGAGAGAGTATTTTTGTCAACTGTAGTGGACACTTGACGAAGTATCGGCAACAGTTTTGACGGCGACAGGGACAACATTATAGCCGTTTCCAGGGATCAGTCACGACGGAGGGAAGCCGACAAAGGAATCGCGCTGGGAACCAATGGCGAAGCACAACGTATTAAACGCAATATATATATATATATATATATATAGAGAGAGAGAGAGAGAGAGAGAGATTGACCGGCGGGCAAACCAGTGTAACGATCGATGCCCATACCCTTTGACTTTTCGACTGACCACGTCGTTTGACAGCGGAAGACAACACTTATTATTAACAGTGTCTTTGTGAATGTTTGTCGGGACAATGGCTGAGTTCTGAAATATATGGTGACTACGGCTAGGAATGAACAACGGATACGTAATACAGTGGAGCATAAGTCAACAGCGGAAGGTGTGGCGTGGGCAGTGGATGGTGAGCATGATGAACACACAAGACAGAGCACTGTGAGCACACAAGACAAAGCACGGTGAGCAGATGAACAGGTGGAACGGGTACAATCACAGGTCGAGGGATTCACTGCTCTGATACCACTGGTACGTAATATTTTTTATTTGTAAGGTAAGTAAATAAATTGTATTGATATAATATGAAATGGTGGTTTACATTCCCTCGGATGGTGTGCCTAAATAGGCATTGACTGGTCACGAGGGCTGATTGGACATGTCCTTTGACCTGTCACTTCATAATTAATTTTATTTAATGTTAATTTACTAATTTAATTAATTATTTATTAATTTATTATATTATGAATTATTTATTCATAACATTAGATCTCTCCTACATAACCATGGAAGATAGAATCCTATAAAAGGTTATTCCTTCTTTCAATCAAGGAATTTTGCTTGAAATCCTAGATTACTTGCAAACTTTAGAAAGTAAGGATGCATGTTATCTAGGGATTACAATCTTTACCCTAGACTAGTTATAAACAAGAATCATTTAAGATAAAAGCTCATGAACATACGTACTTTATGATTAAATACCTTTGAATTAGAATTGCATGTGCATCTTGACAATACTTACTTGATTTCCTCAAGGCTTGAATTCCCTTTTCCATCGAACTGACTTCGGATTTTTATGTGATGACATGGTTCCTTCAGTAGATTCAAAGATGAAACGACTAAGACCCTCACAACTTAGACTCAAGACTACCTCCATCCATCAAGTCAACCTTGTCATGTCAAACTATTCTTTGCTCCAATAACAGCCAGCATTCTTTACACTTGCATCTTTGAAGAGATTATCTCTACAACTAATCCAAGCTCCTTCATTCACTGTAATAGCACCACTATAACATCACTAAGACTTATCCATTGTGATAGCAATGTAAAGTCACTGTAATAGCACCACTGCAATAGCACTGAACTGAGTTCACTATAATATCACCGAGAGAAGGTCATTGTGGTCACAATAACAACACTAACTGAGGTCACTATGATATCACCAAACTGCAGTCACTGTAAGAGCTCAGAACTGAGGTCACTGTAATAGCACCGAGATAAGGCCATTGTGGTCACGGTTATAACACCGAATTGTTTACTGAGATAGCACTGAAATACTTCATGAGATCATCTTTGTAACCTATCCGAGCTCCTTTCATGTAATGAGACTGAAACTTGTCTCTGAAATTATTCTCTGAACTTATCTCTACAATTAATCTGAACTTTTGTGGTGGTATTAATGCAAAGACCTCATGCTTATATATATAGTGGTTTGTCCATCATAAATGAGCCGACATGTGTTTATGAACAATTTTGTCTCCTATTTAAGGTTAGGCCAACATGAGATTACTTAAGGAAGCCAACTTGATGATGATTCTTTTCTAGGCCGACATCAACGAGACTTTGATGGAGGAGTTCAACATGACAACATACACTTTGACTCAATCCTAAAGCCTACAATGGAGGCTTGACCTATGACAATTGACCCAAGCATGAAACCCATGCTTTAACAAGTCAATTCAATAATAATAAAAATTCTTTTTGCTTTTCTTTTGACAAATATATTTCATTTTGACTCAAGCACAATTTATGAAGACCGAACCTAGTTACATTCTTCAACAATTCAATTCTTCAAGTGCCAAGAGTTTGGACATTACAAGAGAGATTGTCCAAATCAACCGAACAACAAGAGAAAGGATAAGAGTGAAGCTCATATAGCCAAAGCAGTAGGAGAACCTAAGAAGAAGGCAAAGAAGGGAGAAGTGAAGAATCTTTACTACTAAAGAAGGTTCACTATCTTCTAGTTGTTTATGAATGTCTTTCTTTTTATAATATGTTTTGCATGAGCATCATAGGATAGTAGCATATGATGGTAGCATGTTTGAAATTTATATGATTATGGTAGGAGTCATTTAGGATAGAATGTTAGATCATTTTGCAAAATGTTCATCCAGGTATTATCTAACATTATGTTAGAAGTTGTCATTTTGCTGAAATAGATCACTGTGATCCAGGAAGGACCATCATCTTAGAAAGTCCTTGGGAAGAGCATCTTGACAGGAATGGTATGTATTCTATGTAATATGGAAACATGTTGGTAAAGAGGGATGAAGGATTGCAATGGGTTAGGTTACAAACTTTTGTGTGATATATATGGATAGCTAGATGATTGGATAAAAGTATGGGAATAAACGTTGTAAAGAAAACTTTGGATAAGATTGGTTAGAAAGATATGTTGCTGAATAGAACTTGACTTACTTAACAATGGACAAAAGATTAAGACTTTCTCTAGAATATGTATTTGATATTGATTAACATCTAGTATAATTGCCAGAAGAAAAGTTGTAACTTTGTAATCAAGTTTGATCCTTGGGCACTCTGATGCAAGAAGGAAAAATTCAAGTGGATATGATCGATAAGGATGTTGATGAAACGAGAAGGTCACCATGGTGAGGTAAGCCTATTTCATTTTTGGTTTGGTTATCCGGTTAACATGTTATTTTGGATACCTAAAAAAGGATGTTGCAGGAATGGATGATGACAAGGTCAACTGTATGAATGAAAGTTATTGAGGGAATCTCAATATCTGGCACTTGGCAACTATGAAGTCAAGATGGGTACATGTTGGGATTAAAAAGGTAGTCGTGCAAGAAGATAACCTGAAGGTCAAATAACATCGCTTTTAAGAGGAAGCCATGATCAAGCTTGAAGATCAAGAAGGTTTGATGCAATGCCTTCATGTCAAAGATGGAAAGTGATAAGCAAGAGAGATGACCTAGATCCTTTCACAAGAACGAAGAGTGGAGATGGTTCCATGACACATCGAAAAGAAACAAGCTCAATGCAAGAGATATGAAGGAAAGAAGGAGCCATGTAGTTATGAAGAACATGTAGCTAATACTCTGACGAAGACAAACTATAAGATTTGTGGTGTTGGCTTCCATCAATGAAAGGAAGCTTGGAATCTCCTCTGGATTTTAAAGGGAGCAAAAGAGTCTCCTTGAAGGAGCAAGCTTTTATTCTCAAGATTAAGGAAGAATAGGGAAGTATTGTTGGTTTGAGAGGGAGTGATATTTGATATCATATGTGCATTTTCCTCTTCAGATGATGAAGAGACAATGATGGAGGATTGGATAAGCATATGTAGTTTCCTTGAGGATATAACTTCCAAGAAAGGAAAGGAACTGATACTCTTTGACGATGGGACAACAATCCAAGAAAAAAGTGGTCAAAGAGGATCAATATTCTTTGAGGACTTAAGTATGGAAATCCAAGATAAGGATAGTCCTAAAAGGACATACCTTGTGGACATTCAGATGGAGTATGTACCTTAGAGAGGTAGTGCACATAAATCCTCCCAGCATAATGCTCTTGAATTAAAAGAAGAGCTTGTCCAGTTAGGCCTCAGGGACAGTGTTGGTCATGATAATGATGCTTATAGTATGGCTTATCAATCTGACTCTTCTTAAGAACTCTTCAATTTGAGATATGTTGTTCTATTAGTGTTACAATTATGAATACTTCCCTAGTTAAGAGGGAGTGTTGAAGAATGTAACTAGTTTCGGTCTTCATAATTGTTGTTGTACTCATTTCAATATGTATACTATGTAACAAACAAGAAAAAGAAAACAAAATTATTGAAGCATGGGTTTCATGCTCATTATTGATGGTCTTTTAGGTAAAAGCATGTTCTTCGTGCTTCTAGGGTTTGTTAGGCCTTAGGATTTATTGTCATGAGTCAAAGGATTCAACATCATGTTTATAAGACCCTTCCAAGTAATTTGTAATTTGTAATTGTAAAAAAAATATTTTTGAATCTAGAAAGTCCTAGAATCTCCAAGAGTACAAGTCGGCCTAAAGGAGGGAATTCGACCCTTGAGAAGGCTCTATAAAGAGCAGTTCAACTTCATTTGATGACACACACTCACACAAGTTCGACCTATTGCTGGGAGAGGCAGAAGAAGGAGAGCGAAGTCCTAGGAGAAGTTTGGAGGACGAAATTTGTTGCTTTTGGGCTCTATCTCTCTCACACATGCGAAGAAGCTAGGATTTCCGCAGCTAGAAAGAGGCCAAAGTTGTAGGTCTGAGTTGTTGGGGAACGAAGTTGTTGCTGGGAGCAGAATTGCAGGAACGAGTTGTTGGAAAGCGTGAAATCCTTGTCTTGACCTTGTTGACCTTGGGGAGCACTGAATTGCTTCAGGAAGGTCTCAAAAGGAAGATAGATTAGGTTTTTTGCAACAATGGTTGCGACGAAATTGTTGGACGTCAAAGTTGATGGGTCAAGTAGCTGGGTTGTTGCTGGCAGGTCGAAGTTGCAAGGAAGAAGCAAAAAGGTTCAGAGGAAGGGTCAACTTGGTTCTAAGAGAAGGATTTGGTCTAAGGATTGGTTCATTTTATCTCACTTTAACCATATTCTAAGAAGAGAAGAGTTGCAGGTTTGCCCCTTGAAGGGGTTTTGCCCTAGCTAAGAGCCTATATCTGTGTCATTTGTTGTTGTCATTTCTTGATATTGTTTGATGAAAAGATCTAACTAAAAAAATAAAGAAGATAACTAAGATTCACAAGCAAGTATCAAGGTTAAGAAAATAAGATATAATAAGCTGCCACTTTACATTTTCTAACAGAGGTAACTCGTGTACCACGATTGCTCCCTCCTACATTCATAGATCCAAATATGTGGACATTCCTCATCATACCACCCTTGAGCCCATGGCATTTGGCCTTGAGACCCCTGTGTCCCCATTCACCTCATTTTTCTCTACATGACACCTACCATTTGAAGAAAGTACCTTGGACATGCCCTTCCCTTTAGGGGTTGGGAACACCTAATAAGGTTGTTCATTAACTATTCCAACCTAGGGAGGCAACACCATTACATGTTCAAAGCCCCAAATTTGGAAGGAAAACCCACTATGAAGTCTCATTTTTGCTCATGATTAACAAGTTTATTCACTCAATTGCACTAATGAATTATTGTATCTAAAGGTGAGGAGACGCATTAAATCTTATACACAATTAGCAAGGGGGTTCATCATGGGTTGGGAAACTTAACTAGGGCCCAAGCCCACTAGAAGATCATATTGACACTTGTAGGGGATGCATTGAGAGCCATTGGTTTCCATCATGTGAAAACATTATCTCATGCCATGGGAAGCCTCAACACCTTCAGCAGCATGTTCATTGCCCTAAATTATATGAGAGATGATGCACTTGGACCAGCAGTGCACCCAGCCAACTTAGGATTGTATACAGGGTTTGGCAGTTGATCTGAGGCCCAAAGGAGGTTTGTCTCATCTTAGAGACATGGAAGGGAAAGCACCATCTTTTGTGCCCTCATTTGGAGCAGTCTACAGGCTTATTTTACACGAGGAGACGCATGAGACCACTACTTGTGCCCAGAGCCACTTTGGAGCACCACATGATGTTTTGCTTAGAGATCAAGGGGTCACCCCCTTGACCATCAGTCATGGAGCCCTCATTTTCATCATGGCACCTGGAGGACTCGATTAGGCCTTCCAACGTCCCTCCTACATCATTGTTTCATCATTTTGGCCTCACTTATGGGTAGCATTTAAGTTTGCAATGGGATTATGGCTTGATTACCATGGCTTTTGATTTACCCTCTAAAATTTTGGAGAAAATCAGCTCCAAAATCCTCTTAAATCAACTATGTAGTAGCCCCAACAAAAATTTAAAAAAAAAATTCCAGCAGTTACAAAAACCAATGAAGAAAACCCAAATATCTCTAGGGAAAAAAGTATCTTTGAAGTAGCTCGAAAATCTACCAACCCAATACCTCTCCAAGACTTCAATCAGTGCTTCAAATCTGCAAAAAATCTCCCTCAAAACAACCCTGCAAAAAACTCTTTGAATTCTCCTCACCGAATTTTGAATTCTCCTCACCCAATTCAGCTCAAGAATTGCAAGAGACTCGAATGAATAGTGTGAGTGAAATAGAGGGGATGGGGGTGCTTAAGTAGCTTTAAGGGGGGCTAGGGTTGCGTTAGTAACTAGGGAAAATAATAATCTCCGAATAGGCCTAAACCGGTTCTGTGCCAAAACCGGTCGGTTCGGTGCCGAAACCAGTCGGTTCGGTACAGAACCACTCATTTCCAGTTCAGACCGGTTTTGCCTCCAAACCAGTTGGACCGGCCAGTTTTTTGGAACCGGTTCGGTTCCAATAACACTGCTTCTTCATCGCTTTATTAGCTACTTAGTGGACTTGTCACCAAGATTTGTATTTGCACATTATTTTATAATTTAGGGAGCTCATTAGACTAAATTGAATTAGGAGAGACAGATATAAATAGAGATGAGTCTCATTTGTGAGAACTCATCATCATCACTTGATTCTTCTTTTGTAAAAGAACTCGCACTTTTTCTTTGGAAGCTATTGGAGTATCATGGACGCACTATGATATTTGGAGCTAATTTTTGGTCTTGTCTTGGAGCTACTTCTTGAATATGGATGGATATATTGCATGATTATATTGTAAGTTCTTTTGTTGATGAAATCTTTCTCTTGAAAATGTCTAATGTATGTAATTGTTGCAATTAATGTAAATGTTATTATGCCCTAATTTTGTTGAACCAATTTTTTTTTTGGAAGCGATTGGGTTGGCTCTTGCATATGTTACTTGTGATATAACATGCAATGAATGTTCATAGTGATGAAATGTTATTTTTCTTCACGAAATTCCATATTCTAATAGTAGGTAATTATTGAAGGTTGGTTGCTAGGGCATCAACTTTTGTTAATTTTGGGCAACTAGGTGCAAACTCCATGTTGTGATGCTCAGATGATGATGCCAATATTTTTATTGGATTCCTCTTTCGGAGAGGTGCAAGATCGATCTAAAGATCATCTTGATCCGATGAGCAGAACATTTATTTTGAATTAGTTCCACATATGTGCAAGGTCGGCCAGAATTGTAATGTAGGCTTGAAGCCCCAACAAATGTGTCACACCCTCACTGATGGATATATATAGGTCAACGTTGGAGGTCATTTTCACCATCACTCTTCACACATTCTCTCTGTGCATCTGATTGGTTCGATCATCATCTTGGAGGCTCCTCTTCACCTTCACGTTGGAAAAAGCAACAGCTAGGGTTTCGGATTGTTCTAGGGTTTCCAGCGCAGAATTGACGAGCGTTGACTTTCGTCAACACTTGGTCAAATTGACTTGAAACTCTCCCTAAACTTCGATCTCCTCAATCTGCATTTTTTGGCACAAAAATCGAGGCTAGACGTTGACTTTGACTTCGCTGTGTTGACTTTCTACTACTGTTGTTTTGTGTTGACCGTTGACTAGACAGCGTTGACTTTTGTTGACTTTGGGTTGACCATTGTAGAGTTGTCCGAGAGGGTTGTCTGACATAATCAATGAATGAATTGATTTACAATGAGCAGTGAAGCTCCATAAATAATACAACTATAGAAACAACAACAGCAAGTTTCTACTAAGAAAGTAGAAACAACAAGTTTCTAACAAGAAACTGCTAATTACAAACTAAGAAAGTAGAAACAGCAAGTTTCTACTAACAATATAGAAACAGCAAGTTTCTAAAAGAAACTGCTAATTACAATCATAGATGAGCAGTAAACTCTAAAATAGCATTATTCTAATACCCTCCCTTAATGCTCAATCTATTTACAACACCGATAGACCCTTTGAATTTTACAAACTTATCAGGACCAAGAGGCTTGGTGAAGATGTCTGCTGGTTGCTCCTTTGTGGGAACATATAGTAACTGAATGGATCCTTCTTCGACAAGCTGGCGAATGTAGTCACAATGAATTTCCACATGCTTTGTTCGTTCATGGAAGACTGGATTCTTGGCGAGTTTGAGCACTCCCTGATTATCACAAAACAAGGGAGTAGGACCTGCCTGGGAAACATGCATATCCGCAAGCATACGTCGAAGCCAAACTACCTCGCAAGATGCCTTTACTACTCCCCGATATTCTGCTTCTGTCGAGGAGAGAGCCACTGCTTGTTGCTTCTTACTAGCCCATGTGATAGTACCGGATCCCAAACTAAACACATACCCAGCTGTAGATTTACGGTCTTCAACCGAACCAGCCCAGTCTGAATCTATGTAACCACTGAGTGTAAGATCTGAACTCCGAGTGTACAGAAGTCCATAATCAAGGGTTCCTCTAACATAACGCAGCACACGCTTTGCTACTATCCAATGATTAGCGTTAGGAGCTGACATGAAGCGTGAAATGTAGCTCACTACAAAATTGATATCAGGTCAAGTGGCAGTAAGGTAGATGAGGTTGCCCACTAACTGCCTGAATAAAGTTTCATCCACAAGTGGTGAGGATGACTGAGCTGAAAGTTTAAGCCCTGGTTCCATAGGAGTCGTGGTAGGTTTGCAATCCTGCATTCTGAACCTTTCCACAAGATTTCTAGCATACTTGGACTGAGAGAGAAAGATGTTGTTCTCAGTTTGCCAGACTTCCACCCCTAAACAGTAATGAAGAAGCCCCAAATCTGTCATATCAAAAGTGTTGCACAAATCCTGTTTGATCCCATGGATCAAATGATCTGAACTGCTCGTAATAATAAGATCATCCACATAGACAACCACAAACAGAATATCATCACCAGCATGTTTGATATACAGGTCTGCATCAGATGGACTCCGCTGAAAACCATGATCTGTTAGGTACTTATCAATTTTCATGTACCAAGCCCGAGGGGCTTGTTTCGGACCATAAAGTGCTTTTACTAATCTACAAACTTTCTGTGATTGATTGGCAACCTTGAATCCTGGAGGCTGTGTCATGTAGACTTCTTCCTGTAAGTCACCATTCAGAAAAGCACTCTTTACATCCATCTGATGGACTGTCCAATTGAACTGAGCTACTAACGCAAGGACAAGCCTTATGGTACTCATCTTGGCTGTAGGAGCAAAGGTTTCCTCATAGTCTATGCCTTCTTTATGTGAGAATCCTCGAGCAACAAGACGAGCCTTATACTTGTCGAGGGTTTCGTCAACTTTGTATTTCACTTTATACACCCATTTGCAGCTAATGCGTGTTTTCCTTGTAGGAAGATCAGAAAGGGTCCAAGTGTGATTCTTCTGAAGACTCTGGAATTCAGTCTCCATAGCCTGTTCCCACTCAGGTATGCCCTTAGCCTCTGAATAGGTTTGAGGCTCAAAAACATTGTGTATGTTAGCCATAAGAGCAAAATTTACTGTAGGTTGTTGTTTGCTCTTATTTCTGGAAGTTCTACCTTCAAGGAGTTCATTATCCTGAAGATCACCAATAGTTTTAGCCCACCATTTAGGCCGGAGAGTAGAAGAACCAATATCTGGAGGAGGTGGAGGAGGCTCAAGAACAATAGGAGCAGCAAGAGGAGGATTATTTTCCGGAGGAAGCTCAGGTAGTGCATCATTAAAGACTGATGTTGCATCATCCCTCCCATCAGGTGGACCTAACGGAAGAAAAACACTGTGAGGCTGATCCTCAGAACATTGCTCAGAAGGAAGGGGTTGAAAGAACCCTCTGTCTTCATCAAATACCACGTCCCGACTGAAGATAAGACGATCAGTGTCTATATCTATCAGCCTATAGGCCTTGTGGTGATCACTATACCCTCTCATCATGAGTTTCTGTCTTTTGGAATCCAACTTAGAGCACTTAGCACTGGGAATCCAAACATATGCAACTGAGCCAAAAACTTTGAGATCGCTGATCTTAGGCTTTCGACCAGACCAAACCTCTTCTGTAGTCTCCCCCTTAACAGCCTAAGTAGGTGATCGATTAAGAAGATAGACTGCAGTAAACACTGCTTCCGCCCAAAATTTGTTCGGAACACTCCTATGTTGTAACATAGAACGAGCCATTTCAACAACCGTACGGTTGCGACGTTCTACAACACTGTTCTGCTAAGGAGTGTAGGGTGTGGTTAATTGGCGTTTGATGCCATGGGTATCACAGAAGTTGGAGAAAGCAGAAGAACAAAATTCCCCCCTGTTATCTGTCCTAAGAGTTATGATATTACAACTAGACTCTTTTTCAACTAAGGACTTAAACTTCTGAAAGATACTAAATACATCAGATTTATTTTTTAGAAAGTACACCTACATTTTTCTACTGAAATCATCTACAATGAGCAAAAAATATTTGCAACCCGTAACTCAAGATGTATTCATAGGACCACAAATATCAGCATGAATTAACTGGAGTACCTTAGATGCGCGCCAAGATTCTCCATCCTTGAATGAAGACCGATGTTGCTTGCCAGCTTGACAGGCGCCGCACACTCCCAAATGTTGTGTCTGAATATCAAGTAACCATGACACAAGTGTCTGAATATCTGCTCTTGTCAGATGTCTCGTGCAATTCCTTCAAATGTTTCCAGATTTTGGCAGTTGTCTTGCCAGAAGGGATCTGTGGTAACTGATCATCAGTTACAGAGAGTTTGAGAAGCATAATAGCCTCTCGATTTCGATCATCAAACTTATCTTGATCTGCACCAGGTGTACCAGGACGAAGCTCTGTGCCCAAAACGAGCTGGTCAAGACGCCTATATTCAAAAATGGTCAACATTCTCTGTTTCCAGATGTTATAATTGTTGCCATTAAAGCGCTGATTGCCTTCCAACATCAGATTGGATAGTGAGGCCATATGCACGTTTCCCAAGACACGCAAAACAACCAAGGAGTCTGGCACAAATTTTAATGTAGATGGCGGCTGATCTGGACAAAAAACTACTAGAAATTTAAATGCTCATCCAGCCACAAAAAAATGGGTGCATACCTCAATTCTGCCAAAATAGCAGTCTGGAATTCAATCTACTGTAGAAAAACAGTACCCAGCTTAGCCTTCAATAACTCGTCCCAGTCATGCAAATTTGTTATGAATATTTTATTAATTATTAGTTAGTTATAGTTATATTAGGTTTTATTAACTGAAAGGGCATGATCAAAGATCATGCCTCTTCGCCAAGGGACACCTTGAGGCTATATTTAAAGCCCAGGCGATCCCTCATTTGTAATCATCTCTTATCTCATCTTTCATCATTAATAATATATATTTATCAAGTTTTACCAGAGTTTTTACACTCCATTGGTATCGGAGCCATCGCTCTTTGGATCTGTGTGATCACCAGAATTTAGGAATCAAAGGGAATTCCAAAAATTACAGATTTTTACACCTTCTGCTCTATCACGCCCACTTTGCCTTTGCTGACAAACCCTGATTCATAACCCTCCTTACATCCTCTCCTCTCACATATCTCACAGTCCAGCAGCCCTTCCCACCTGCACGCTAACCCAACCCACTTAACCCCCTCACATTCCTTTCCATCCGAATCCACTTTCAATTCCTCACTGCACTCACACTCTACACTCCATTGATACCACGTTTAATTTTAACCGTTCCCGCTGTGACCGAAGGCAATTCCATTTTTTTTGTGCTGTCCGTCTATATCATATTCACGCGTATATCATCGACTGCAGATAAAACAAATTCCAAAAAAACCGTGAACAGTGAACAGGTGGACAGTACTCGTGAAACAGGTTTGGTAATCGTGAAATAGGTTTACCTGTCGTGGGCCACTACAGCCGCAACAAATAAAAATTACGTGCAAGTCGGAGCAGGTGACGGTTGGAAAAACAAATCAGTTTGTTAAAATTATATGAAACAGTTTGACGGCTGTGTACTGCGTACCCCACAGCTTCTGCCGGCAGATAAAATATACATCGTTTAAAAAAAATCGTGACACTACACCGAACGGCGTGGTCAGCAGAGTAAAGACTTAGGGTTGACCGATAACCAGAACACGTGGTAAACCAGGCGTGGAATTGGCGTTAAAAAAAAAAAATTTGCGTTTAAAAAAAAAATTCTGAGCTGTGTTGAAACGGCGTGCCTTTAAGACGGAACGGCACGGTTAACGGCACGGTTAATTTAATAAAATCGATTCGTATAATTATAGGAAAAGGTGTCACGGCATTACAGGAAATCGATTAATTCTAGATTGACATCGTATTTTAATTCGGACCGGGCACATTTTAAAAACAAATTCAAAAGCATAGCCATCAATCCGTCTGCATTCGAAAAACCCTCGTCCTCCATTCCTCACGCCGTCCCTGCCTTCCATCGCTCGACCTGCAAAAAAACGACAAGCGATAAACGCACACACAGACATCAAACTAGAAAACCGCGTTTCATTTTGGTGAGCGAGGACATCAGAAGAAATATCATAAAATAATAAAAATTGCGTTTAAAAAAAACGTTGGGTAAGTCGTGTCCATTGGTGAAACGGCGAGTATTTACCGGTGCCATCCATTAAACGGTGCTGTGTCAAACTCACGGGTATATTCTTAAGCGGACGGGTATAGTTTTGTGACGGGTTCATCGACCTTTATATATATAATAAATATATATGTATGACTATAACTTAATTTTTATATAAATTTTAAATTCAAAATTAAAATTATATAAAAATTAGTTATAAAAAAATAAAAATAATTATTATTGTTATATAATAATTATATAATTTATTTATATATTATATAATTTTCAAATAAATAATTATATAATTTCTTTAAAAACAATAATAATTATTATTATTTATTTAAAAAAATATATATATATATTAATTAATTAATTAATTTAAAAAAAAAAAAAAAATTATTAATTAATTAAATATTAATTAATTAATTTTAAAGAAAGGAGAAAAGAAAAAACTGGCAAAAGAGTATTTCTCACCTCATATCTGTTCAGTATGTCTTTATCTACGATGACAATTGATCAGATCAAAAGCTTAGCAAAGCTAAAACGAAGGGAGGCCATAGAAGAGTTTAGCAAAGCAATGAACAGGATGTCAGAACTCTGCAATAAGTTAGATGATAAAATAGATAAGTTAAGTCAGACACAATCCCCGATATCTCCTGACAGGGAACAAACTCAACAAAACAATGCCACAGATTCAGGAAACTCAATAGAGCATCAGGAAAACACTGATTTTCCACATCACCGTGAAGATACAGATGTTTGTAAACAACAAAATGTTCCATTTCCAGACTTGAACGAAACATGTGAAGCGACAAACACGTCCGAGGCCGCTGATATAACGACAGAGGTTGTTGAGGCCTTCGGTGATGAAGCAGATATGGTTGTTAAGAATGAAACATTTAATGATGAGGAGAAGTTACATCAGACAATAATTGTTGGTAACTTACCTCTAAGTCTAAAAAGGAATCACAAAAAATCACTAGAAGAGCAAGGGATAGTTGGAAAACATGAAAAAGTATTCCAAGATCTACCCATAAAAGTGCCTTCCGATAGGAAAATCAAACATCCAATAGAAGTCAAGACAGTATCCAACTCTGTCGATATCAGATCTTTTCACTATCCACATCACCAACAGATGGAGCTCGAGAAGATGCTTCGCGATCTTTTTAAAATGTGGGATGCAAGAGCTCATCGCTTGAGGAAACCAGACATTCGTCAACATTGTCCATCATTACGTATGCTTTGAGGACAAAGCATCTTAAGAGAGGGGCAATGTTATGAATATTTTATTAATTATTAGTTAGTTATAGTTATATTAGGTTTTATTAACTGAAAGGGCATGATCAAAGATCATGCCTCTTCACCAAGGGACACCTTGAGGCTATATTTAAAGCCCAGGCGATCCCTCATTTGTAATCATCTCTTATCTCATCTTTCATCATTAATAATATATATTTATCAAGTTTTACCAGAGTTTTTACACTCCAAAATTGCACCAGCAGCGACCACGTTCAACCAGCAAGATGGACTGATATTGGACAGAAATTCAACACATTGGACCAGCAACCAAACTCAGCGGCACGTACAGGATAGATATGACTGATAGGAGTCTTTATCCCACGAAATACTCAGTAGAAAACGACCCACCAAAGAAAGGATCGCAGAGAAAAAAAACGGAGGCTCAGAAATTTTGATGCCAAAAAAAAAAAATTCAGACTTCTAGAGAGCTGTTACGAAATGAAGCACAGAATTTTTCAAATATTGAAGAATTATTTCGAAAAAATACCTGAGTTCTGATACCATAATCAATGAATGAATTGATTTACAATGAGCAGTGAAGCTCCATAAATAATACAACTGTAGAAATAGCAACAGCAAGTTTCTACTAAGAAAGTAGAAACAGCAAGTTTCTAACAAGAAACTGCTAATTACAAACTAAGAAAGTAGAAACAGCAAGTTTCTAACAAGAAACTGCTAATTACAATCATAGATGAGCAGTAAACTCTAAAATAGCATTATTCTAATATGACACATTCTGGTTGGCTAACCGTGAGGAGACTTTGCTGGTTGAAGCATCTTGTTGATCGCTGTAACGCACCACAACACATATTTTGTTGATCAAGTTAAGTGTACTTTTGTCTTGTCTTCCATCGATCTATTAGTATGTTCTATCAGCATTTTAATTTCATGTTTATGTGATTGCTATTTGATATCGGGTATAAAAGTAAAGTTGCATCAAGCATAGAACATCTACAAAAATTCACATGGTATCAGAGGTAAGGTGATGACAAAGCCCAAGTTTGTATTGAGAGAAATCACCAAAGAAGTAGCATTTGTCAAGGACCCATGGGTACCTCAAATTATAATGGCTTCAAAGTTGATGACAAGTTGACTGGCAAGGCTGACTTTCATGCTTGGAAGATGTCTTTGGATTTAATGTTGGAAGACCAAGATGTCATGGACTATGTGCAGGGTAAAATTCAAGAGCCTCCATCATCTGCACCTATTGTCACCAAGTCAAAGTATAAGAAAGGGGAAATCAAAGCAAAGTTGATCATCCGGGATTCCATCCATAAGAGTCTAGTTGCCTACATCTCTGAGTTGCACACATCTAAGGAGATGCATTATAAGTTGGTCAATATGTTCAGGGCCAACAATGGAAATCAAGTTCTTTTCTTCAAGAACCAATTGAAGAATCTCAAGAAAGGCAAGGATGAATCCGTTCAATCTTATTTTCTGAAGTTGACCAAAATCAGGAATAATCTTCTGGCCATTGGGGAGACAATAGCTGGTCGAGAAATGGTTCTCACCGCACTTGGAGGTCTCTCCTCCGAATGGCATGTATTCATAACTACCATTCTCAATAACAATGTGATTCTTGATTTTGATGAAGTATTGTTGAGATGCACTCAAGAGGAAACAAGAATGATGGAATATGAAAATGAAGGTAATGCTCCCTTCACCGCTCGTGCTAAGAAGAAGAACAATGGTGGTCCAAGGAACCATGGAAGAGCAGGGGCCCAAGGAAAGAAAGGAAGATGTTACACATGTAACAAAACCAGCCACTATGCTAGAGAATGCCCTAATAAGAAGGATTATCTCGAGGATGATGACAACAACAACAACGGGAGCAATGGAAATCAAAAGAACAACAGGTTTAAAGGAAAGAGGAAGGATCCCTCTGGTCGCAATGGAAATAGGCAACCTTTCAAAAGGTCAAGAAATTTCAGGTATGAAGAATCTGATGTTGTTGATGATAAGAAAAATGAATTCATTCTTGTATCTGCCCTCTCTGTTGCATCTCCACCCGACACTATGGATGTTTGGTTGATTGATAGTGGTGCTTCAAGGCACCTCACTGGGTTTAAGGAAGCACTTTCGGATTTGGTTGAGAAAGATACTAATCTGAAAATTATCCTTGGAGATAATGCCACCTGTCCCGTGAAAGGGGCTGGGACTGTGCCCCTCCACTTATCTCAAGGTCAAGTCCTCCACTTGCAAGATGTACTATATGTACCTGATTTGAAGAAGAACCCTGTGTCTATTTCAGCCATGGAAGACAAAGGTTTCAAGGTGGCATTCGTCAATGGGAAGGTATGCATCTAGAAGAAGAGTTTCAAGGAAGCTATCACGATTGGGTTTAGAGTTGATACACTCTACCAGGTTAGAGAAGTACATTGGGGGCTATGACACGTGATATTGTTCGTTAAACCAAACTATGGCACTGAAGGTTTGGACACCACCATTACAAAGCCCTTCCCAAAGCAAGGAAGGTAGTCACAGGGATGCGCAAATTCAAAAATGATCATGAAGATGTATGTCAGGGTTGTGTCGAAGGAAAGCATACAAGGGGACCTTTCCCTCAAGTGTCACAAAATCATCTGATGTCTTGCAATTAATACATTCTAATTTGTCTGGTATGCTGCTCGTGACATCCTTGGGAGGATGTTCTTATTACATGATGTTTATAGATGACTTCTCTCACAAGACCTGGATATACTTCTTGAAGAAGAAGGATGAGGCTTTCATGTGGTTTCGTACTTTCAAAGTCTTGGTGGAAAATCAAACAGAGAAGAAGATCAAGTTTTTGAGGACCTATAATGGTATCGAATATGAGACAAACGAGTTCAATAACTTTTGCAGAGAAGCTAGCATTAAGAGGGAGACCACAACCGTATATACTCCTAAGCAAAATGGCGTTACTGAAAGAAAGAACAGGACCATTGTGGAAGTTGCCCGTGCCATGCTATGTGACCAAGGTCTTCCGAAGTTTCTGAGGAGAGAAGTTGCGAACAATGTTGTGTACATACAAAATCGATGCCTGCATTCTGCTCTGGACTCCAAAACTCCCGAAGAGTTTTTCTCTAGTAAGAAACCTGACATCTCTCATTTTAGAGTTTTTGGCTGTCCTGTTAATTTTCATGTGCCGAAAGAGAAAGAGGAGCAAGCTAGATGCTTCTGGGAAAAAGGGAATTTTTGTGGGCTACAGTGAAACTTCGAAGGCTTATAGAATCTATGTGCCTGGTCAACGAGAAGTAGAGATTTGCCACGATGTTACCTTTGATGAAGATGCTTCCCTCAGGAAAGTGATAAATCTTCCGAGCTCTTAGAAAGATCATGAAGTAAGGTCTGGGAATCAGGAAGAACTGAAGGATGAGATGATGTCCGAAGTTGAAGGACCAATGGACCCCATTGATCCACCTCCTTCAATGAAGAGAAGACCCTCATAGCTCCAGGATACTCTCGAAGATGCCAGGAGACATATGGCCCCAAGGGGGACATTCTGTGAAAGCAAGAAATCAAATAGATACCAAGGGTATCTAGCAACCATGAGTACAATCGTACAATATGAGCCTGGATCTTTTAAAGAAGCCATAAAGCATCATGTCTGGAAGGATGCTATGTAAGAAGAGTACGACTCCATTATGAAAAATGATGTCTGGGATGTGGTTCCAAGACCGGAAGACAAAGTTGTTGTCACCTCGAAATGGCTCTATAAGATCATGCATGGATCTGTTGGTAGTGTTGAAAAGTTCAAGGCAAGATTCGTTACCCGTGGCTTCTCTCAAAAGGAAGGCATAGACTATGATGATAAATTTGCACCTATGGCCCGATATACCACCATCCGATCTATCATAGCCCTTGCTGCTACGCAAGGATCAAATCTTTATCAGATGGATGTGAAGACCGCCTTTATGCATGGTTTGATAAAGGAAGAGGTGTATGTGGAGCAACCTCTAGGGTTCGAAGTCCAGGATAGAGACACCCATGTATGCAGGTTGAAGAAAGCCCTCTATGGGTTGAAGCAAGCCCTTAGGGCTTGGTACGAGAGGATAGATAGCTACTTGATGAAGCTGGGCTTCACTAATAGTATTGTTGATTTGAGCCTTTACTTCAAGGTTGATAGAGAAAAGCCTCTCATTCTGGTGCTCTATGTGGACGATCTCTTCTTGACAGGTGTTGACCGTCTCATTCATCAGTGTAAGAGGGAGCTCGCTTCTAAGTTCGAGATGAAGGACCTGGGACTAATGCATTACTTCCTAGGCCTGGAGGTCTGGCAGAGACCTGGCGAGTTTTTCCTTTCTCAAGGAAAATATATTGTGAAGTTGCTGGAAAGATTTGGAATGGTGGATTGTAAGTCCGTGTCGACACCGATGGAGCTCAACTTTAAGAAGTTGAGTGGAAACGCTGCTGGGCATGTGCTAGCAAATCCTACCAAGTATCGTCAACTCGTAGGGGCCTTGATGTTCTTAGTGAACACCCGTCTGGACGTATTTTTTGCAGTGAACACTTTGAGTCAACATATGGTTGATCCTCATCACATTCACTGGGTTGGTGCCAAGAATCTGTTGAGATATCTTCGGGCACGATAAACCATGGGATGAGATACACTGTCAGGAGTTTGAGACTCCATGGATATACTGATGCCGATTGGGCTAGCAGTGTGGTGGATCGCAAGAGCACATCTGGATGCTGCTTCACACTTGGGTCTGCTTTGATATTTTGGATGAGCAGGAAGTAGAAGTCGGTGGCCTTGAGCACCGCTAAGGCTAAATACATTGCAACGAGTATGGCCTATTGTGAAGCAGTTTGGTTGCGAAAGCTCTTCAGTGAGTTGTTCGGGCATGTGCTAGATACCATCGTTATCCTTTGTGATAACTAGAGTGGGATTCGTTTGTCAGAGAATCTCGTGTTCCACGATCGATCCAAGCATATTGATATCAGGTACCACTTTATTCAGGATATGGTACAGCGAGGCGTTGTAAGGCTCGATCATATAGGAACTGATGATGAGGTTGAGGATATTCTCACAAAGCCCTTGGGGAAGGTCAAGTTCCTAACCTTCCGTGAGAATCTTGGAATCATGGAACGACCTTATTCTGAGGATCCTGCTGGACGATAAGCTCTGGGAGCTCCAGGAGGCTTTGGGGATAGCTTCTTGGAGCTATAAGCAACCACAGGGCTAGGTTTGTCGAACCTTGTTGGTGTGCTTTTGCCTCACTGTTATGATATTGAGTTGGTTCACCTCTCTTTGATCTGTGCCCTGTATGCATCCTACCCATGGAGTCCCGGACTCATGGGAAGTACCTCTCATCTTGGCCAATGAGGTGGGAAAAGCAAGAGACCAGTAGCAAAGATCGATGGACACATTGGAGACTTTCGTACTCTCTATGTCTAGGATGGCACGTGTCCAACCACTTGATCTAGGATCAAGCCTAGTGAGGATTCGGGCCTTCAACTGACTTTGGGTCAGTTAAACCAACTTCGGGTTGGTATGTGACTCCTTTGAGTCCTATAGAGGTTTCGGACATCTAAGCTGATTTTCTCAGCCAAAAGAGATGTCATTGTGACTCACCTTTTTGTTTTGAAATAAAAAAGTCAGCAAAGCAAGTTACAGCGGGATGACACACAATGTTTGGATGGCACAGGTGGATGGAGTTCTCCCTAGTTGAGAGGGAGTGTTAATTTTGGGCAACTAGGTCCAAACTCCATGTTGTGATTCTCAGATGACGATGCCAATATTTTTATTGGATTCCTCTTTCAGAGAGGTGCAAGATCGATCTAAAGATCATCTTGATCCGATGAGCAAAAAATTTATTTTGAATTAAGACCACTTATGTGCAAGGTCAACCAGAATTGTAATGTAGGCTTGAAGCCCCAACAGATGTGTCACACGCCCTCACTGATGGATATATATAGGTCAACGTTGGAGGTCATTTTCACCATCACCCATCACACATTCTCTCTCTACATCTTATTTGTTTGATCATCATCTTGGAGGCTCCTCTTCACTCTCACGTGGGAAAAAGCAGCAACTAGGGTTTCGAACTATTCTAGGGTTTCAAGCACAAAATTGACAAGCGTTGACTTTGGTCAACGCTTGGTAAAATTGACCCGAAACTCTCCCTAAACTTCGATCTCCTCAATCTGCATTTTTTGGCACAAAAACTGAGGCTGGACATTGACTTTGACTTGGTTGCATTGACTTTCTACTGCTGTTGTTTTGCATTGACCGTTGATTGGACAACGTCGACTTTTGTTGACTTTGGGTTGACCGTTGTAGAGTTGTCTGAGAGGGTTGTAACACATTCTGGTTGGCTAACCCTGAGGAGACTTTGCTGGTTGAAACATCCTGTTGACAGTTGTAACGCACCACAACACATATATTTCGTTGATCAAGTTAAGTGTATTTTTGGCTTGTCTTCCGTCGATCTATTGGTATGTTCTATCAGCATTTTACTTTATGTTTATGTGATTGCTATTTGATATCGGGTATAAAAGTAAAGTTGCATCAAGCATAGAACATCTACAAAAATTCACAACTTTTTACCTCCTTGAGGAAAAATTTGACCAACTTAACGCATCTAGAACTCCATAGCCGAAAGGACTAGGCACAAGCCCATGAGGTTTGGTGATCAACTTATCTTTCCTCCTTTTCTCCTCCTAAATTTCAGTCCCCTAAAGGTAGGGCGAAAATCTAGGGCTTGCAACGAAATTTTAGGGAGGTGATTTTTCGGGAATCCAAGGATCCAAATATCAAGCGCAGGGTCTAGGCTACCTATGCTCCAAGTTTGGTGGGCATCCACCCAAGTTTCATCCATAAAATCTCTTGCCCTAGGTGCTACCTTAAGAGGTAAAACCTAGGAAATCTAGGACTTGCAACGAAATTTTAGGGAGGTGATTTTTGGGGAATCTGAGAGTCCAAACATCAAGCTCGAGGTCTAAGCTACCTATGATCCAAGTTTGGTGGACATCCGCCCGAGTTTCATCCATAAAATCTCTTGCCCTAGGTGCTACTCTAAGAGGGAAAACCTAGGTCTTCCCTCTCAACTTAGGGACTTCTTTTAGGGTTGTATGGGCTTAGCATTCACTGGAATAAATGATAAGAAACTCTTTCTTCTCCCTTGCCTTGACCTAGTGAATACCTTGGAAGCATTTCTTCCCATGATTATTCATCAAAACCCTAGGTCTAGCGCAAGTCTTTCTAAGGTCTCTCAAAGAGAGCGAAGGGCCTTTGGGAAGTGTTAAATCATCACATAGATCTTCTTTGAGAGGTCCTACCTCATCTCTTAGAGGCTTGATCTTAGGACTACCTAGTAATATTGTCATACCTAAAACCCTAGGTCTTGATCTCTTCCTAGGCCTTTCTTGGAGAGCGTTTAGCTTCCTTGAAGCATTGAGCCATTGATGTGTCTCTCCTTGAATGGGCCTTGGAAATCACATAATACCTAGTCATTGATTCTATCATTGGTGATTTCCCTAATACCAGACTCCTCCCATCGGTGAAAATCCGTAAAGAGCAAGGGACACTGACTCAAGTGGCAGTGGGTCTTTGTCCCGTTGTTGTCATTTGGTCTAGAAGTTGTCCCTTAGGTACCCCTCCTAGGACCTCTGCTAGATTGTGTGGCAACAGTGCCTAGTTTTAGACATGCTATAGTTGGCAGAAGTCTCATTATTAGCAATTCCCTTCATTTTCCATCTTTCCTATTTTTCACAAGTCATACTACTATTTTTGGCATGGCTAGATCGCATTACTATTTTTCTCAAGTATGGGCTCTAGACTCCTGGTTCTAGTGTGCAGTCATGGATTGGCTTGAATTTGAGCAATTGGAAGTGTTTCAGGGTGACATGTCACACCGACTGGGAGGGTTGTCCCATAAGGAAGACCCTAGGTCAAGTGAACTTCCTCTTTATAATGAGAATTTTGGTTGAGAGTTTTGAGCCACAATTTCAATGGTTGGATGGGCAGGACAACACTCTTTACTGTTCATTGGTGAATTAGGAAACACTTAACAGCAACCTTTTTCCTAAATAATTGACAATTGGCAGCAAAGTGGCAGTTTACAAGCAGATCAGGCTGATTTTTAATGGTTTCCAGCTTATACTTCCACTGAATTACTTTCACACAGATCAGTAAATAACCTTTCTTGGCTATCTTAGAAACAGTACATGGTTTCCAGAGGTCTCTCTAGGCTAGCATTAACAGTGAGATGGAGGAACTGTGGCTACCATCCACTTCTTTTGCTAGTGATCTATCAGTCTTCAATCTGAAATTCCAAGTTAAATGAGGAGGTTCTCAATGAGAGTTGGTCTAGTATCAACATGCCCCTATTCTTCGCTTGTGTGTGATGGTAGGGTGAGATTATTTCCTCGATAAAGAAAAAAAATGTTTGCTAATGGTTTATTTCTATGTTCTAGCTCAGTTTCAACTCTTTGATTTAGATGTCCTTGTCCTGATATGTTAAGCAATAGCACTGGCAATCAACTCTAGGTGTTTTGGGGTCAAATAAATGACTAGTATTTATGATATCTAATGAATTAAGATTGATACTTCCACCTAAAAATGGATTGCTTCTTTTATTCATGCATGAGTTAATAGCATGTTGAAAAAACATGCTTTTGTTGCAATATTTTGTGAATACCCTAACAAGTTAACTATATATAATATACTTTTTTTCTAGCTAGAAAAAGAAGTACCTTAACATACCTTCATATGGAAACTGAACCCTTGGACGACTTCTTTTAGGATCATCCACCACCTACAAATACAGGCACAATTGCTGCAATAAATTCATCAATGAAATACAAAAAATCTCAATCATTAAGCTCTTAACAAGATTTAGACATTTTGATGCATTGAAAAGAGTTTATATAATAAGGTCTATCCTATAGAGCATAAACCATAGAAGTATATATTGTTAGTTGAAACCAATAAGAAGAGTACCAATGAAGCTTATAAAATACACTAAATATTCTAGGAATTTATCTCTTCAAATCGCTAATTTTACTAATTTTATTAGCACCAATGGCCATCGTTTTTTAGGTCATCTGTTGGACACTAGTTTAATTATCCTATCTTATCTTTATCTAATACAGGGTCTATATTACATATGACTTATCAATAATTACCCAATATGTCAAGAGAAGTACACTCAAATGTTATGAACCAAATACATGAAAAAACAAAAGTACACACCATGTACATCAATGTGAGCATGGAGCACAACTCCAATATAGCTAAGAGAGATATGTTACACAATAACTCCAAAAAAGAATGGGAGAAGCTCCTCAAAATAACTCAATATATTCACACATCCAAATCATATATCCTCAATAATGACTATATAATCCTACGCTGCACGAAATGGGGAAACAGAAACGAGTTTCCGAAATGGGTACAAGTACGAAACGTGACCTGCCAAAATTTTGGAAACGGGGAAACGCGATATATATATATATTAGAATTTAAGACATTTAAGAAATGTTATGTGAAATCATAAAACATACATGATAAATTATAATTTATTACATTCAAAGCATAAACTATAAGTCTCTAAATTTACATCACATTTACTCATGAATGATAACAGACACATAATGAAAATAGCAATATTGGAGTATCCAAAACCAACCTTTATTATACATCAAAATCTCAAAATCAACCTTTATTATATATATGAGGTTGCAAGTACAATAAAGACTATGAGGCTGCAAGTACTATAAAGTCAATGCTCATTATCAGAATCCTCATCAAAAATAGCAGCAGACGCATGCTCAGCGATGGATGGTGTCACTGAAGAAGATGATTGACCAGTTCCACTTCTATGCTCCTGGTCCTCAATATTCATGGCAGCAAGAGAGAGCTCCAAATCAAGATTTTCTAGATCCACATCCCATTCTTTAGAAGTATCATTGCCATATTTTTGACCCCTACGAGATGCAAGGCAAAAGTTGGAGTGCACTAAACAAGATCATCTGCCTTCTGTGAGCCCAACCTGTTTCGCTTCACAGAATGAATAAAACCATAGGTGCTCCAATTCCTTTCTACTGATGAAGAGCTTGCCACTTGTGAAAGGACGCGAATGGCGAGGTTTTGCAAATGTACACCATTTTCTCCATGACAAATCCACCACCTAACTGGATTCATGGTGTTTCTCTCCTCCAAAGATGATATATCTGAATAATCACCTATTCCTGCAGCAAAACTAGCAAATTCTTCCTTCACCTCCCTATGTAGATGAGCTGGAAAAATTCTCATAAGGGCTTTTTTCACCCCATTAGCCACCTCTATATCCTTATGGGGTGCCTTCCTCTTCCCATTGCTTTGAGAAATAAGCACCTCATCATAAAATTTGGGGTTCAAGGCATGTACTAAAGTGTGCAATGGAGTGTTGAAATTGTTCCACCTATCAACAATGATTTTCTTGACTAATTCAGCAAAATGATCATCTACAAACAAAAGCTGTGGAGACTCTTATGAAATGATTTCCATAGTTTTCTCAACCATGGAATCCATGTCATCATATACCTCTCCTAAGAAAGGTTGGTCAGTGTCAGCATTCCGAAGAAGCTCAAATGCAGGGGTTGCGAACATTAACAAGATATCTATCTTGCTCCATAAATCCTCATCAAGGCACAATCTATGCACTATATATCCCCGCTCTGAATCTGCCTATCTCCACTCAACCCAAACTTGACTCACCACCATAGAAACTAATGCTTGCTTAACCTCAACAAGGCGGTGTGACATTATGAAGTTTGAGGCATATCTTTTCTCAGCAACTTTTAACAACTCCAATTTGGAGTACTCTCGAAATATTGCTTGAGATTCATGGTGGTTGGTGATGAATTTAACAATCTCCCTTGCTTCCCCTGTGAGTTCCTTTATCCATGGGACTTTATTATCGATCTCCTCTAAGATCAGATTCAGATTATGGACAATGCAGGGTGTCCAAAAGATGTGGTCAGACCTTCCCTTAATAATTAAACCTACAACTTTGCATATTGGTGCATTATCCATGATAACTTGCACCACCCTGTTAAGACCTACTTGTTCAATAGATTTTATAATAACATCAGCAATGAATTGTGCATTTTTTACCTCTCCCGGGTAGTCTTCCTCCTTTCAAAACATTGCTCCTTTTGGTGAAGTGGCAATGATGTTTATCAATGGTCTACGCCTTGTATCTGTCCATCCATCTGGGACTATGGTAACCCCAGAGCTACTCCAGGAAGAACGAATTGGTGATAAGATATCCTCCACAAGGTCCTTCTCATTTTTGAGAAGCTAAGTACTAACTTTCTCATAGTTGGGCCCCTTGTACCCTTGAGGAGCTTTGTTAAATGCCCTTATCATATCTTGCCAATAAGGAGAGCAAACAACATTGAATGGAATACCACAGGCATAGATGCACCTAGCCACTATGGAATCAGTTTCTTCTCTTGCTTGCACATTCACAAATTTAGAAATTTTGCTATCTTGAACTGTATCGAATGCCCCTCTGGATGGTGGTTGTTCTGGTCATTGAGTGGCTCTCATCTTCCTTGCTTCAGCTACAATCCTTGGCTCAATGTTTGTTGGAGCTTTAGTAGTAGCTCAACTAAGATCATCATGCCTTCTTTTAATTCCATCCGCCTAATCTTGCTCTCTTTGATATTCACTCCTCACCACAAGGTCTAATGTTTTTGTGCAACCTGCAATCCCCTGTCCTCCTCCATGCAAAAGATGTGCCTTCACTCCTAGGTAAGAGCCCTTGTAAGAATTATTGCAAAGATTACATCGTCATTCCCATGGGCCACCACCTCCACATCTTTGAAGCTTCTGAACATGCCTCCAAAGAGGATAATATTCAGCCCTTGGGTTGGACTTGGGGCCTGAACTTGAACCTTGGATGGAAGCCATTGCTGCAAAAAAAAATTAAAAAAAACAAATATGTATATAAAAAACGTTTTTCATAATTTTGGTAGCATAAACCCTCGAAAAATAAAAGAAACAATGGGAAAAAAACCAAGAAATTGAATGCTTCTTACCCAAATTAATTTTGTGTAGCTGAAGCTACCACAAAATGCCACAAAAGACAAGAGAAATATGGTTGTAGCTGAGCCAAAAACCAAGAATGTCGTATCTGGAAACTTCACACTCCAAATCTTCTTTTGAAATCTTTTTCTCTTGCTGCTGAAATCTCCTTTGTTCACTGATGAAAGCGCCCTAGCTAAAGCACTAATCTCTTCCTCTTTTCTCCTTGCCTAAATCGCCCTTCTCCAAGTGAAACGACTTGCTCAATTCGTGTGATGAGAGAATGAAGCGAGAGTCTTTTTATAAGTTGAGAGAGCCATCTAAAAGCATATAAAAGACACTTTCCACAATTAAAAAAATAGTAAAACACACAAAACCCAAAAAAAAAAAATTAAAGCAACAGAAATGCGCCCGTACGGCTTGGAAATGTGTTTCCGTCTGTAATGGGCACGTTTCCCCAACGTGAAACGGCCTAGTACGGACGGAAATGCATTTCCAAGCCGTACGGTACAGTGAAATGCGTTTCGGTTTCATTTTTGGGCTAAAACAGACCCTAGACCCACATTTCTTGCAACATAAATATAATCTCTATATATGCCTATTCACATATTGCACATATGGCCCCTTGCTTATTAGGTCGACCCAATTATATATACATTTACACATTACATGCACATTTAACCCCATATATGCACCCCCTTGGGGTCATATCATATACATTTAACCCCATATATGCCCCCCTTTGGGTCATATCATAGTACCCTCCTTCAAAAAGTGTTGTCCTCAAAGCTTTGCAATTAAGGGTGTTACATGTGATAAAACCAAATAATAGGATTTCCTTATATTCATGTATATTTCTTTCCATTGATGATAATCCATCCCTCCAAGCTCAATTATTTTCAAACTTACCCCTTGATGGATGGTTGTTGCATAATTGTATTTCCTTTGATTCTATGTAGTGTTGCTGCGACTTCTCTAATTTGTAGTTGTTGTTGGTCTTTGATAATATCCTGTTGAATAATGATTTTGTGATACCTTGTTCCATGAATATTGATGAGTATTCCCACTTCTTTCTTGATAATGTTGAGATTGATCTTCTTGTCTTCCATGAAATCTTTCTTGGTAATGAGGATGTTGATATCATTTCACATTTTATGGTTTTCCTTCACTTTGCATATTGATTTTATTTGTCTTCTTTACAGAGACAATGGCCTCTTTTATCCTCTTTTCTTGGTCTTTGATTACTCTAGCCTTGGAGATAATACCATCATATTTGGAAAGCACATCCTCTAGATGGACCTCAGCCTCTTCAAGTATCTTTCAGTAACCTTCTTGAATCTTGTCTTCTTTATCCTTTGAATCTGCAATTTGATCCCATGTATCAAATTCTAATGTCCCTCTTCAATTCTAGAATGCATTTCTGATTTTACTTCATCTATGTCTAGGGATTCTTCAATCTTCTTGTAAATTTCCTCTTCAAGTGTTTTGGTAGTTGTTATATCTAAGATCCTTGTTTCTCCTTGACTCTAATAATGCTTATTTTCTTCTTTCAATCTATTAACCTCATCCAAAAGTTTTTTATTATGGTTTCATAACCTATACATTTTTTCTTCTTTCTTTTTCAATTCTTCTCTTGACTCATCCTTTTTCTAATGCCCCTTGCTGATCTTTCCTTGTTTTAACTATTCAATCTCCTTAATGGGTGTTTCATTAAGGTTTTGAATCTTAAATAACTCACCTTTCTTCTAAATCTCATTTTTAGCTTCTTTTAATCCATCTTGAATTTTGTACCTCTTTCACATATGTATCCTTGATCCATTTTTTTGGGGACAATTCTTCAAATACTTCCCATGTGATGTTTTGTAGAAAATATAAAACTTAATTGCTTGGAATTCTCTTGCAGAATTACACAAGAAATGTAATATAGACTTTCTTATTTAATGAATACTTGATGATGATACAATTCCTTCATGGTGGTGTGCCTATATAAGCATTCACTGGCCACGAAGGTGAACAGTCACCTTGTTTGACTATAACCCTTCATAATTAACTTATAGTTGGTAATTAATTAATTAATTAATTGAATTAATTTATTATTTTTATTTAATTATATTTTTATGAACTTTTTGTTATTCACATCATTGCCCCACCCTTAAAAATTGTTTTGTCCTCAAAGCAAAGGTAACGAGGGGTATTGTTGTCAGAACTTCTTTGTTTCCCATGAGGAATCTTCTTCTAGGAGTTTTTTCGACTTGATAAGGTATTCTCTTATGGTTTTGGAGCGCAATACCTTCTCATGGGTTGCGAGGATACCTTCGGGTTCTAGGATAATTCTTCCTTCTTCGTTGACTTCAAGTATCTTAGTTTGAGAGGATTGGTTTGACCTAGTACTTTTTTGAGACATGAAACATGGAATACGTTGTGGATTCGAAGTTGTATGGTATTTCAATCCATAAGCAACATCATTGATCTTCCTGATTATTTGAAAAGGCACATAGAATTTTGGAGCCAACTTGTTCTTCCCTTGTTGTTTCAAAGATAACTGCTTGTAGGGTTGCATTCCTACGAAGACCCAGTCTCCTTCGAATTCTCTTTTTAAACAATGTTGTTCAGCATGTTGTTTCATTCGATTGGTAATGGTTGCTAAGTTTTCCTTAATATCTGCATAATCTTTTGACTTTCTTCCAAATGGTTCTTCACTGCTTGAACCTTAGAATCATTTAATGTGAAATCCTTCCATTTCAGGGGTTCATAACCATACAGGGCATGGAATGGGGTCATTTTGGTTGAGGTATGATAGGTGGTATTGTACCACCATTCTGCTAGATGCAACCATTGTAACCATTTGTTTTGCTTATTAGATATGAAGCATCGTAGATATGTTTCTAAAGACTTATTTACTATTTATGTTTGTCCATATGTTTGTGTATGATAGGATGAACTAATGTTCAAGTTATCTCGACTTGATTGCAAAAATCCTTCCAAAAATTTCCCTTGAAATTTACATCTCTATCACTAACAATGACTTTGGGTAGACCATCTAGCTTGTAAATGTTTTTGCAAAAGACTTCTACAATTTTCTTAGTTGAGTTTGTTTTCTTGACTGCCATAAAATGTGCATATTTAATAAGTTTATCTACTACAACAAATATCGTGTCCTTACCATCAGACATAGGTAAACCATCGATGAAATCCATTGAAATTTCCTTCCATTTTTGATTTGGAATATGTAAGGGATGTAACAACCCAGGAGTTGAGACGTTTTCACTTTTACTTCTCGGACATATGTTGCACTCGGCGACATATTGCTGAATTTCCTTACTCATTCCCTTCCAGTAAAATGATTGATGTGTGTTGTAGTATGTCTTCAAGAACCCAACATGCCCAGCTGCAGGGGAATTGTGGGATTCTTTTAGAGCCTTTATTTTAAATTTGGATGAAGGACTTAGATAAATTCTTCCCTTATATCATAGTATGTCAATTTTCCATTCAAAATTGGGATGTTGATTGATGTTTTCAATTATTGAACAAGAGTTTCGATCCTTGGCATATTTTGTCTGAATCTCGTCCAACCAATCAGGAACTACTACCAATGCGGAGCACGTTGTAGTGTCTTCATATTTTTGTGAGAGAGCATCAGCAACAACATTATCTTTTCCCTTTTTGTGTAAAAAATTCCATGTCAGATGCAACCAATTTCTCTATCCACTTTTGTTATTTTGTTGATAAGGTCTTTTTTTGGAACAAAAATTGAAGACTATTGTGATCTGTGCAAATTGACAACTTGTTTCCTAATAGGTATTGACACCACTTGCTTAATGCATGAATAACGGCCAACATTTCTTTGTGGTTGGTAGACTTCAAGCTTTCCCTTTTATTAAGCTTTCAAATTTTGTAAGTTGTAAGGCGATTGTCTTACATTAGTACTGCTCCAATCCCAAATCCTGAACCGCCACATTCTACCATAAAAGGTTTAGAGAAATCCGGGGTTGCTAATACCAGGGTTGCTAGGTCCCTATAATGCTAGTGTATCCCCTTATTGATATTGTTAGTGTAGCCCCCTTATTGTTATTGCTGAGCCCATGTAGTCCTCATATTGTTATTATTGTGCCCCATAGAAGCCCACTATTGTTATTGTTGTACCCTTATATTGTTATTGTTATGTCTGCTAGGATTATATTGTGACCCATTAGACTCCTATATATAGAAAGGAGGTTTTGTCATTTGTATTATCCAAGAATTGTTCATTTATGTAATGTAAATGAGGTTGCCCCCTCGAAGAGGCTGATTTCTAAGTCATTGATCTATCTTTTCTTCTATTTTGTGAGTTGGTTTCATAACATTTGGTATCGGAGCTTTGGATTCTAGGGTTTTGTTGCTACAAACAAGTCATCTTGGCATTTTTGCTATAACTTTTTTTTCTGTGAAGGTTCAGAAGCTGGAAAAAAAAACTATTTAAGCAGAAATCCAGAGGAACGTCGTGTAAAAATTTCAGATCTTGGTTTGCTATATTTGCAGAGATATGATCTGAGGAACTTAGGGTTTTTGCAGGCTCTAGAATATCATCTCAAACAAGTGGCCGAGGGAAAATCGCCATAACTTTCGTTTCAGACATCGGATTGGAATTCTGTAAGAAGTAGCTGAAAGTGCACGGACTGTAGTTTTTTGTGTATCGATTTCAGAGCCGAAGGATGAAACAGTGACACATGACACGGCATACAAATTCGCTCAACTGAACTAGTCCATAATTAAGTCACTGTGGAAAATCGGGCATAACTTTATCTTGAAGAATCCAAATTAGGTCTGACGTATGGCATTGGAAAGAAGACTCAAAGGGATACTACATGATCGAAGAGCAAATCTCGGGGATCAGAAATTACAGAAATACATCAATTTCAATATCGAGCTCCTCAAAAGCAAGAAAGAGGTGTGTATTTTTTTTTTAAATTGCATGAGTCTTGTTTGAAAAATCAGTTTGAAGCGATTCCAAGGGCATATTGAAGCATAGATATCAGTATTGGGTTATAAAATGCCCCCCAAAAAACATTCCACCCCCATTAAGCCCTCGGAAGGCTCTACTATGACTCATGAAGAGGAAGAAGTGCAACATGATATATCAAAATTACGAGACCAAGTGCAACAAATTTCGCTCTCGCAAAGAGTCACAAAAAATGAAATGGAAGCTAAGATGGATGGTTTGAAGAAAGACATGGATGGATTGAAGAATGGCATGGAAGCTAAGATCGATGGTATAGAAGCAAAACTTGAAGGTTTGAAGGAAGGTTTGACAAAGTTGCTACAAGAAAAACTTCCTAATAGTGAAAAGGTAGTAGAGGAAACTCGTGATGAGAACAAAATAAATGTTAACCATGATTTCCAGTGTTCCACAGGGACGCGTCTCCCAGGGTGGGGAACACGCTTTCCCGCTCCCCCAAGCTCCCGAGATGGGGAACTTTCCCCGCATCCCCTTTTTTGGAAAACTTGGGGAAACTCTAGGGGGGCATTTTTCTGGTGACGAAATGCATCTCTCTTGTGGGAGGGGAGGACGAGGGGATGCAGGGAGGATGCAAGTGGGACGCATTCCCCGAATTTATTCGCTAATAACAATTTTAAAAAACAACTTTTTATATTTCACTGCTTTCTATGTTTATTTTTAGTTCAGTTTTCTATGGCTGTTTTAGACTTCAAAAGTCATTGTCATATGATGAATTTAATTTTTGATGTGCATTGCGTAGTTTCAATTGTCAAATGATGAATTTAAGTTAAATGTACCTTGCATAATATTAATGCCCATTGCCAAATGATGAATTTAGATGGAACATTGCATAATTTCATATGATAGATTCAATTTAGCAATTTATTTTAAGATTTACATTGATGATTGCAGAAATGTCAAATGATAATTTTACTTCACAATAGTCTAAAACGAAATGATGATCATATTTAGATGTGGATTTGATAATTAATAAGATTTACTATCTACTAATTTAGTTATTAACATATTGTTTCAATTTTATTTTTTTATTTTTATATATTAAATTTTTAATAATTTTATAATTTTTATGGCTATGACGTCCCCCCGTTTCCCCGAAATTTCCCTAAATTTTGGGGTTACTTATATACGTCCCCCTTGTGCGTATCCCTGCTCCCGCGTTTCCCCGTCCCAGAAACTCGGTGGAACATTGATGATTTCATAGACTCTAACGTTGGATCGAAAACCCACCATATTCCAAAGATCGATATGAGGAAGTTTGATGGCAAGGATCTGATAACATAGATACTACAATGGAGCAATACTTTGAACTCCATAATATTTATGCTTCAATATGCCTTTGGAATCATTTCCTTTGTTCTCGTAAACCACTTGTCACTCGGTCAATTTTTACGAAGGAAATGATAACACATTATGAGGATACAAAGAGAAACACCTTCTTTAGCCAATTGATAAATCTCAAACAAAAAATGATGGAGCACATTGAGGACTTCCAAAAATTGAATATAAGGGTAACTGATATTCCAGTGGAACACAGGATTGATGTTTTTATAGGGACTTTAAAGGATAACCTCCAACATGAGGTTCGCCTTCAGGAACCTGATTCATTAGAGAAGGCAATCAAGTTGGCAAGAAAAATTGAAAGCAAAATTATGGCGACAAGGGAACCTACCACACACAACTATAAAGATGGAAGTGTTGCTACTCCTAGACTTCCACAACCTACAAGGTTGACACCAGAACAATTGGAAGAAAAAAGAGCAAAAGGGTTTTGCTACGATTGTGATAGCAAATACACTAAAGGGTCATAAGTGTACTGAGAAGAAATTATTTTACATAGATTGTGAAGAAAAGGAACAAGAAACTTCAAAAGAAGAGGATATACACCATGAACCAACCCTAGAGGAAGAAGAAATGAATCTAACCATATCTTGTAATGCACTGGCAGGAATAACACTCCTCAAACTCTCAAGATAGAAGGACATATCAAGAAGAAAAATGTCATAGTGCTTATTGATTCAAGTAGTACCCATAACTTTATTCATTGTAAGGTAGCCAAGGAATTGAATTGCTTCCTATACCCAGCACCAGAGTGTCAAGTGATGGTTGCAAATGGAGGAACTATAAATTGCTCTCGAAAGTGCCATAATATCAAACTAACCATGGGGGAATATGTATTGAATAGTCCAATGCTCTCCATCCAATGGGTGGTATTGAAGTTGTACTAAGAGTACAATGGTTACAATCTTTGGGGACTGTAGCTTTTAAGTTTCAAGAACTTTTCTTGAAATTTTTTTCGGAAGGAAAGGAAGTTGAATTACGGGGTATCGCAGGGAAGCCAGGAAAGATAATCAACTCTAATGTCATGACAAAGCTTCTAAAGAAAGAACAACAAGACGTAGTTACACAATTGCTCACTACACATTCAAACATCGAAATTATCTATTTCTCCATATCTCCAAAAAGTCTTGGACAATCATTCCAAGGTATTTGAGACTCCCAAAGGACTTCCACCTATTCGTGATCATGATCATGCTATTCATTTGATTCCAGGAAGTGTTCCTCCAAACATCAGGCCTTACAGATATCCTTATGCTCAAAAGAGTGAGATTGAACATATGGTTGCAAAAATGGTAGAGGCTAGTATAATTCAACCTAGTCAAAGTTCTTTCTCAGCTCCAGTAGTATTGGTGCACAAGAAGGATGGATCATGGCATATGTGTCTGGATTATAGGGAGCTCAACAAGCTCAATTTCATATCCCTATCATTGATGAATTACATGGAGCAATTTACTTCACCTAGTTGGATCTTCGTTCTGGATATCATCAAATTAGAATGAAGACTAAAGACATTCTGAAAATAGCATTCACAACTCATGAGGGTCCTTGTGAATTTTTGGTCATTCCTTTTTGCCTTACCAATGCACCTTCCACATTTCAAGGTTTGATGAATTCCATTTTCAAACCCTTCCTTAGAAAATTTGTGTTAGTATTTTTTGATGATATACTAATCTACAGTTTTTTTTTATGATATACTAATCTACAGCAAGTCTTGGAAGGATCATGTTCAACATGTTGACATGTTGCTCAAACTATTGGAGGAGAAACAATTATACGCAAAAACCACAAAATGTTTCATTGGAGTACAGGAGGTGGAATATTTGGGTCATATTGTATCTCATGAGGGTGTTAAGGTAGACCTTAACAAAATTAAATCTATTAAGGAATGGAAAATCCCTACAACCATAAAGCATCTTCGAGGATTTCTGGGGTTAACAAGGTATTATCTCAAGTTTGTTAAGATTTATGGGAGAATAATGGCACCTTTAACATCATTACTGAAGAAAGATGCATTTTCTTCGACTCCAGAAGCAGCTAAGGCTTTTGAACATCTTAAAGAGGCAATGTGTCAATCACCGGTCTTTGCTACGCCAGACTTCACAAAAACCTTTATTGTGGAACGTGATGCCTCGAGAAATGGAATTGGTGCAATTTTAATGCAAGAAGGAAGGCCCATTGCTTTTGAAATTCATCCACTCAAAGGAAAGTATTTACTGAAACCTATTTATGAGAAGGCAAAGTTGGCAATACTACATGCCATAAAGCAATGGCGGCCTTACCTAATTGGAAGACACTTCAAGATAAAAACAGATCATGATAGTCTTAAATACTTTTTGGAACAAAGATTATCTTTAGAAGAGCAGCAAAAATGGGACACAAAGATGTTGGGTTATGACTTTGAAATCATCTACAAAAAAGGTAAGCAAAATGTTGTTGTAGATGCACTCTCAAGAAAGGATGAGGATGTGGAAGCATTGCTTTGTGTTATTTCTATTATCCAACCTGTGTTGATAACAGAAGCAAGGGATGAATGGAAGAATGATGAATAGGTTTGGACACTCAATCAAAAGTTGCAGCAAGATCCCAGTACATCTAAAACATTTGGCTGGAAAAATGATTCATTATGGTACAAAGATCACTTATATCTTTGGAATAATTCCCAACTCAAACAAAAGATTCTTTTGGAATCGCACACCTCTCCTATGGAAGGCATTCGGGATTTTTAAAAACATACCACTGGGTCAAGAAGGAATTTTTTTGGGATGGCCTTTAATTTGATATTCAAAAGTTTGTGGAAGAATATTTGGTTTGCCAACAAAATAAAGTTGAGATAATTAAGACCCCAGGTTTGTTACAATATTTATCCATTCGAAGTCAACGTTGGGAGGAGGTTTCAATGGATTTTATCATTGATTTACCCAAGTCCGAAGGAAAGACTATCATCATGGTGGTAGTTGATAGACTTACCAATTATGCACACTTTTGTGCATTATCTCATCCATTTAAAGCCAGTACAATTGCTACTACATTTATGGAAACAATTCAAAAGCTACATGGAAACCCACAGATTATTGTAAGCGACAGAGATCCCATTTTTATAGGAAATTTTTGGACGGAATTATTTTCTTGATTGGGTACTCAATTAGCTCATAGCTCATCATATCATCCTCAATCTAATGGGCAAACTGAGATAGTCAACAAATGTTTGGAAGGATATCTTCGTTACTTTTTATCTGATAAACAGACACAATGGATCAAGTGGTTACCTCTGGCTGAATGGTGGTATAACACTTCCTTCCATACTGCAGCAAAAATGACCCCATTTATGGCACTTTATGGATATCATCCACCCTCCATCACATCATCTTTAAGAGAAAATTCTAAGGATCAAGCAGTGGAAGATCACATCGAGCATCAACAACAGGTTCTCCAACTCTTAAAGGATAACCTCACCTTGGCACAAAATCGAATGAAACAACAGGCAGATCAACATCGCAGCGAAAGAAGTTTTGATGTAGGCGACTGGGTATTTTTACGGCTATAACCATACAAACAAATATCGCTCAAGCAAGCTAAGAAGGATAATAAATTATCACCAAAGTATTATGGTCCTTACAAATTATTGCAAAAGATTAGTACTATGGCATACAAATTGGAGCTTCCTGCATCTTCCCCAGTGCACCCAGTTTTCCATGTTTCATGCTTAAAGAAGGTTATAGGTGACAATCTCCCAATTCAAACAATATTGCCAAAACTTGACGAAGAACTCGACAGCTACAAAATCGATCAATTTCAAAGTATCTCATCAAGTGGAAGAACTTACCCGTTGAAGATTCGACATGGGAGGATGAGAATTTTATACAATAGCATCCAAAACTACTCAAGCGTTGAGAACAACACTTTTTTGAAGGAGAGGGGCATGTTAGATCCCTATAATACTAGTGTGTCCCCTTATTGTTATTATTAGTGTAGCCCCCTTATTATTATTGTTGAGCCCATGTAGTCCCCATATTGTTATTATTGCGCCCCATAGAAGCCCACTATTGTTATTGTTGTGCCCTTACATTGTTATTGTTATGTCAGCTAGGATTATATTGTGACCCATTGGACTCCTATATATAGAAAGGAGGTTTTGTCATTTGTGTCATCCAAGAATGGTTCATTTATGTAATGTAAAAGAGATTGCCCCCTCGAAGAGGCTGATTTCTAAGTCAATGATCTAAATTTTCTTCTATTTTGTGAGTCAGTTTCATAACAGGGGTAGATGAAATTATCTCCTTTAAGGATTCAATGCATTCGTCTTCCTTACTGTCACATTGAAAGAAATTTTTCTTTAGTAGATTTGTTAGAGGAGTAGTCACATGTGTGTAATTCCTTATGAACCTTTTGTAATATCTGGTCAACCCAAGGAATCCTCAGAGTTTTGATATATTATTTAGCTTGGGCCACTCTTTGATTGTTTTAATCTTGTTGGGCTACTTTGACTCCTTCCTTGGATATGATGTGCCCGAGGTACTCGACTTCCTTTTTGCCAAAGGTGCACTTTGAAAATTTGGCATAGAACTGATTCTTCCCTAATATAGATAATACTTCTTCTAAATGTTTGAGGTGCTCCTTCCAGGTCTTGCTATAGATGAGGATATCGTTAAAGAAGACTAATACAATTTTTCGCAATTGTGGACGAAGAGTTCGTTCATGGTTGCTTGGAATGTGTCTAGTGCATTCGTTAATCCGAATGGCATCACCTTAAACTCATAATGTCCTTCATGTGTCCTAAACACGGTCTTCTCAATATCCTCTAACCATACCCGTATTTGATGATAATCTGATCTCAAGTCTAATTTTGAGAAGTATTTTACACCATGAAATTCGTCTAGCAATTCATCTATAAACAGAATGGAGAACTTGTTTTTAATGGTTATGTTGTTTAATCCTCGATAATCTATACACAATATGAAAGATTCGTCCTTCTTTCGGACTAATACTACTAGGACTGCATAGGGACTTCTGCTTTTTGTAACGACTCCACACCTTAGCAAGTCTTGGATTAGCCTTTCTATCTTTTTTTTATGATGATGAGGATAGCGATATGGCTTGACATTCACAGGTGTTGCATCTGGTTTGACTTCAATGATAAGTTTTATCTTCCTTTCTGGAGGTAATGTCATAGGAAGCTCTTGAAATACCTTGTTATATTTATGGATCAAGGTTATAACCTCAGGTTGTTGCTAAGTTCCTTTTATAAATAACAATTCTAATTGTTGACATTGTACGACTAATATTGGTGCCCCCCTTTCGAATAAGCTTCTTCATTTGTTGTGCAAAGACTATCTGAATAGGAGCTTGAAAACCAAAGCTCCAGCCAAAGCCAGTTTATATTTCCTTCTAGCCCATTTAAACTTGATAAACTGCCTCAGGTGAGTTGCAGAATATGTTCCTCGGGTTTGTAACAATTGTATTCCCAAGACAACATCTGCACCTCCAAATGGTACTGTGTAAAAACTATATTCCATTTTGTAATCGCTTAATTGCAATTTGGCTTTGTGACATTTCCCTACTCCATCTATTTTCTTACCATTTGCCACCATAACCTTTATGTCTGTAGCTAGATATACAAATAGGTTTAATCTTTCTGCCACTTTAACATCTATGAAATTGTGGGTGTTTCATGTGTCTATTAGCACAATGACATTTCCCTTCTTAATATGACCTTCAACTTTAGGGTTTGTGGTTGTGTTATTCCCGTGATTGCGGCTAGGGAGATTCTTGGCATATCTTCTTCTTCTGGCTCTATGTTTCGAGCATCATTTTCTTCGTGGCTAGCGTCATCCGAGTCACTACTCAAAGTGTCTTCTTCTAGTTATGCTTCGCAATTGTAGAGCTTTTTTGTGCTGCATTTGTGACCTGGTGAATATTTGTCACCACACTTCTAGCATTTACCAGCCTTTTTCCTTTCAGTGTTTGAATACTGGATCTTTTCTTCTCGTAATTGAGGCGGAATATACATGTTAGGCTTGTCCAGAGAATTATTGCTTGCTTGTCCAAAGAAGTCATGCTAGTTTTCCAGAGTAACTAGTTCGAATTGCTGAGATTGTAGATCGTGTGCCAATTCCCGGTGAAAGACATCCGGAAGACTGAGCAAGTAGTCTCAATGAACAGCTGAAGGCAGTACATTGGTCGGAGAAGTACATCCAAAGGTAAGCAGAAGCAGAGTTGTGCATTTCTCAAGGAGTGTGACTAGCAGCCGCAGGGCCGCTAGCAAGAGAGGAAGCTTTTGGGTTTATTTTCTCTAGTATTTGAGTTTCGCAGATTTTGCAGCTTTCCAAAGACGGTTGTACGAGATTGCCAGAGGAGGTCGTACAAGCTATCCAAAATGCATATCTGGGAAAAAGATCGATTTCTAGTTGTTGGAGACAAGTGTTAGAGGAAGTATGAGTAATCCAGTGTGAGTTGCAAAGCGAAAAAGGGTCCCAGCCAGGGACTAGGCTTGAATGGAGATAGCGGGGCACCAAATCCAAGAGGAGGAAGAGTATGAAACTCCAGATTGTCAAATGGGCAGGGTTCAATGCAGATGCAACAAGGATATCAGTTAGATCAATTCCAGTTGTTGCAACAAGACCATTACCTTTTCTATGGAGGTCAATAGTATCATAGTAGCAGGTTCAGTGTCAACAAATGCAATCAATCATTAAGAAGACAGTTGCAGAGCTAGTTGCAGTCAATATGCGAAACACAGTTGCAGAGCGAGTTGCAGTCAGTGCTCGAAAGACAGTTGCAGAGCTAGTTAGAGTGACTCGGGCAATGTGAATTACCCAGTTGCGGGATGCAGGTGCAGTTCCAACCAGAAGACTCTTAGTGCAAAACTACACAATCATGTTTCTGTTGAAAATTGGCAGCTATGGGATGAATTTCCTTAAATAAAACTTTATTTTTGACCTTTCTAGAGTAACTTTCTAAAAAATAGGTTCGGTCTATCATAATTGTATTTGAGTCATAATGAAATATATTTATCAAAAGAAAGAAAAAGAAATTTTTATTATTATTAATATGACTTCTTAAAGCATGGGTTTCATGCTTGGGTCATCATGGTTTAGGTCAAAGTCTCCATTGAGGACTTCTAGGATTTATATTGAGTCATTAAAGTCATTGTCCATTTTATAAGACCCTTCTTGAGCTTTTGAATCATGTAAAAAGAATAATTATTGAGTCAAATATGTAATTTGTCACCTCCACGCCAAGTCGACCCTTACCTGTTCAAGTCGACCACCATAAAGGTAATTTGAACTCCAAAGGAGGCTATATATACAATAGCCTCCAAGAAGAGGAATCAGTAAAAAGTGCAAAGAAGAAGAAGAATAGCAGAAGAAGACTAAATCAAAGTTTTTGGGGTCATCTCTCTCTCACTCGTGTGAATTTATTGGGCTATTTTTGGAAGATCGAATTTTTTTTTGTTAGGTCGAAGTTGTTGCATCAAGGTCGAAGTCACTGCTGCATCAAAGTTGTTGTTGCATCGAAGTTGCTGCTACCAAGGTCGAAGTTGTTGCTAAGGTCAAAGTTGTTGTTGTCTAGGTCGAAGTTGCTACTGCATCAAGGTCGAAGTTGTTTCTGCTACTAGACTGAAGTTTATGCTAGATTGAAGTGTTGTTGCTACTGCTCTAGGTCGAAGATATTACCGACCTAAAAATTTGAGACCTGGAACACTTCCCGATGCTACAAAAATCAACATAGCCATAGTTTTAAAACTCGGACTTGAACTCGGAACCAGTCTCAGGTCATCTCCGACTCGGTATCGACTCGGACTAGTTGATTCAATGACTCGGTCTTTGTAAAAAGTACATTAAATATTTAATTTTAATGAAAAATCATATTTTTTAAGATTTTCATTCATGTTTCCAAACTCAAAGCATTAGAATAATAAAGAGAAGACAACACTTGATCAAAGCACGCTCATGAATATATCTATTATATCAAAATGGCACCAAGTGCACTGTCCAATACATGTAATATATAGAGATGAGAACAAAAACACATAACCAATGTTGCTCCAAAGATCGCCCAAGAACCTCCCCAATGCTGCTCCAAAAACCAACTCCAACTGCTCACAAACTCCTCACAAATGCTCACATAAATGCACTGAGATAGTTGTGAGGAAATATGAGGGGGTTGGGTGACCTTTATAGGCATGGGAGAAGGGTAGAGGGGCTAGGAAATAGTTTAAACAAAAAAAAATATTTCAAGTCCGACCAACTCACCTTTTTCCCATCATCGAGACCAACCAATTTAAGTCGGGCTCGGTTGGTCCGACTAGTCCATAACCGAACCGGTTGAATTGGTGACCAACTCGATCGGTTCAGTAACAGACTGATTGTCGAACCGCATAACTGACCTAGTTGGTCCGGGCAGGAGTATGGCTCACTCTGTTGGATGGTGTTGTCATTGATGTCAACCCATGGAGTTGATTGGGTGTGACATTGACCAAAAACACCAGTCATTGATGTCAAATGGTTAATGAACGCTTTTTAGTAATATTACATCAAGTTGGAAGTTATACTTTTGGATGGTTGAAAACCCAAGTCCTAGGGTTTGGGTTCACTGGACTAAGAAAGTACCGCGACTTTGACAAGGGTTTTTGGTAGGCCAAATCATTGAATTTGGGTTGGAGATCTATGTCATTAGATTCTCCTCGAAAAGATGTTTCTATTGACATGTGGTACGCCCCGAGAGACCTCCTAGTTTGAGAGATATTCATAATTGAATTTGGTGACCCCAGTTTTTGCGTTAGAACCCCAAGGGGTGGTGACTGGGCATAAATTTATTAGTTGTGGGAATCACACATCAAGTATATGGGTTCATTGTCATAATATTATCCTGGGTAAGGGCATTGAGCTATTAGGCATTCACAAATGGCATCCATTCGTAATTAGAAGCCTAATTCCTTACCATAAGGGCAGCCAATTCCTTCTAAATTAGCACCTAAAAGAATTAATAAATTATTGTTATTTCAATAATCAATAATTAATAGTGTTTAGGTCTTCAAAATTCCTCCAACGTTCACATAATGAAGCCCCTCCAAAACTCTATAAAAGAAGATCTATTCTAACCTCAAGCCATAACATTCTCAACACATTTATCCTATGATTTCACCACTGAAATTATCAGCTATCCGAAGTAGACAGCAAGGAAGTATGAGGAAACCAGCGAAGCTACTTGAGAAAGAATTAGTGAATTTCAGAAGGTTTGTTGTTTTTATCGTTTTGGATTAGGATTGGTGGTTCATTGGGTCATCTCCTAAGGGTTTCCTTATCTATTTTTCTTTGGTTGGGTGATTTGTATATCTCTTGCAGCTACAACAAACCCTCTTCTTGAAGTTTAGACTCGGACTTGTTCATTTAGGGCTTGAAAAACACCTTCAGCACTTCAGCATCCTCATAGTTTGACTGTGGTTTCTTTCAGAGGTCTCAGACTTGTGAAGTTTGTACATCTTTCTGTGGTCATCAAACCTTAGGTACAGACCTGTAGCTTACATCCAAGGTTTAAGGGCAGCGAAGGGTGTTACTCCATGTATCCTTGTAGATCAAGAGTTGTAACATGCACTAGTGTGAAGTTTAGGTTGTTTTGATGGTGGTTGGTTTGTGAAATATCTTTTAAAGTACAAATCCATTTAGGGTTGAAATTTAGGTCAGTTGTTAAAATGGTTTTAGGTCTGGTTAGGGCCTTGTTGTAGGATGGTTTTGAAGATACGTTTTAGGAAATGTTGTCAATATATGAGAACATTTTTCGACGTAATCTCACCACGTATAAGATGAATAACTTCAAGAACTAAAGACAGTAACCCAATCATTGACTTCTGAACCAAAATAACAAGTGACTTGAATGCAACAACTAAGCATATAATAAACTTGATTGTTTACATGACAGTTGACATCTTGACTTTACCTTGACTGCTTACAGTGACCTTAACAGGGAAACAGTGACTTGATATATAAATTGTGACTTTGTGCTCGCTTGACTTGATAAATGACATATTCCTCTAAGTATCTTAAGACAACCTTGGTGTAATATCTCTCTTGGTGACCGACAATTTACTTGATACATTAAATGTCCTAGACATTATCACATTTCTAAGTTGTGACTTTATATTGACTTGACTCGATAGATCCTTACGAGTATCCTAAGAAAACAATTTTGTTGTAGTAACTCTCTTTGTGACTGTCAATTGACTTAAGATACCTTGACAATTCAGTGAGGTGACAGTGACATTATGTTGATATGACAAGACAACAGTACTATGACAAACAGTGGTACTATTATTATCCATCATGATATTTTTAATTGAGACAGTGACAACTGCGTATTGATACTTTAAAATTGAATTATTAAATGGATGACAGTTGATGTTATCTACAGAAAGTAACACATTAACAATTGATACAATATCTTGACTTTGCTTGCATGACCTTGACAGTTGCTTAACATTAACATGACAATACCTTGATTATGAAGTAAAAAACTGTGATTGACTTAGTGAGCATTCTATGATGCATACATAATAGAAATACCTAGACTTGACCTTGAATTGACACCTAACTTTAGCATGACTTTGACTCATATATTAAGATACATAGACATATGGCAGTGATGACCTAGGGTTTCTCTTTTAGTATAACCTCGGGATATGTGTGCAGTGACACAATTGTAATCTTGCAGGGCAGTAAGTGTTGAAGGCAATATCATCCAGTTGTACAAACTGACGTAAAGATGGACAGCAGGGTTTGATCAGCTAAACAACAGTGTTTACATGTATGCTGGTAGTTCTCCGAGGGCAAAACTTGAGAGCATTAGAGGCAGGTCATAGGGATGAGCTGAGGCACCTTGCTTTGTGCCATCATTTGATAGCAGTGCTAGATGATTGCAGCATCGTGTGCAACTTGATACAATGTGACAGCATGATATGTTGAGTCTTGATGCTTATTCATTCGTGAGCAGCTCAGTGCAGTGACGTGCAGTGGCAGCCAGAAGATGTGCAGTGATCTATGTGTGCAGTGACAGTGGTTGTGCATTGATGACTATTCATTCATGAGGATGACATGCAGTGAAAGCCAGCAGTTGTGCAGTGATTTGTAGTGACAGTGATATACAGTGTGCAGTGACAGTGATGTGCAGTTGAACAGTGATAGCTTGAGTAGCATTGTGCACTGATCAGTTTGTGGGAACAGTAATCAGCGGCTACCAAGATTCGACATTTATTCTACATTTTTCTTATAATTATTCTACATTGATTCAGAGTACAGGGGATCCAATGTGAAAATTGTGAAACGTGATCTATCGACTCTTTTGGGTGATTGGAGTCACCTTTAGGTTGTGGCCTGAGAACACTTCAGGGTCGTGGGGTGGTGCTAGGGAAAGTTGTGGCTTGCACAAGGCGTTGTCGCATCCATTCAGTTATGGTTGATAAACTAACAGGGCAGCAAAACATCATTTCCGATAGCATCTGATAAACAGAGTGTTGGGGCACTCATCAGGTTGTGGCCTGATCTACAGGGTATTGGGGCATCCTTCTGGTTGCAGCAAGATATTAGGGTTTAGTAGCGTCCTATAGTTTGTGGCCTGTGAATTAGGGGATTGACGCATCCCTCAATTGTAGCTGAAATCTTGATGTAATTAATATTTATTTTAAAGAGAGAAGAAGACAATTACTAGAGAAGCGTTCGGTGGTTTTTGACCTGGAGGGGGTTTTTCCACCTAAAAATCTTTGTCTATTTTTTTATCTTCCTGCATTGTTGTATGGTGTTGTCTACTGTTGATTATTGTTTATAATTGTTGAAGAACATTAATAATAACTGAAGAATAACTAATGCTCTGAAAAGGATTAAAAAGTGTTTGTTGCTCAAAAATATTGATTCACCCCCTCTCAATATCCAACACAGTCAACCAGGTCGATTCTGAGTCAGATCGGCCTAGTTTTAAAACTATAGGTATAGCATAGATAACCATTCAGGATCATGCGCATCAATAGGCTACTATGCATGTCCATATGTTAAAACATAAGGCACAATTAGTATATAGAATAATCATCAAATCTTAATTGACTCCATATTGGACTATTATTTGCTATTTGCAATCAATTTTACCTTTCATGCTTTTTGAAATGGTGGGGTTGCATGTCTTATCTGTGACTCCCTTTAGGACCAAGTTTCCATAGTCACCTTAGATGAGCATGTGGGGTCTTTGTGCATTAACCTCTAAATGTGCATGTGCATTGCCAACTCATCTTCATTTTAAACAATAAATAGTAGCCTATTGAATGCATACTATTATTTATGTTATAATAACAAACAAAATGACTTTCATAATACTATCATCCATTCTTATGATCTATAAAAATAGATATGTAGATAAGGTCTTATGTTGAAAGACAGTTAATTCACAAACCTTGAAATTGAAAATAATGCTCAAAGTAGAGAAATTCTATCAATATCTTTATACAGCCAAAATGCAATCCAATTACCCTGAGAAAATATGGATGTGATATATAATCAAGAAAAAGCCTTTTGCATCTCCATCAAGATGACGGAAAAAAAAAAGGAAAAAAGAAACAATACCAATAATGACTTTTGCATGCATAATCAAAATCTAGAATTTTTTATGTACTAGAATGAAGTAGGAACACTTCCCATTGAGCCTTTATTCTAGAGATGCATGTTAGGATAGTTCATGAACTACAATCAGCTGACATGAACATAAACTGAAACGATACTTTCATGATTGTAACTCCACTAGCTACGTTGATTTCAATTTCAAGTAATGTAAATTTGAGAAGAAAGGTTTCTAATTCATAAATCACTTACATTCACATTTCTATTTAACAATCGTGCTTGAAAGACTTTATCATCCAGTCTGTCAACACCAGCTTCATCTCTGTTGATCCATTTAGTTGACAATGTGTTTTCAAAGATATCAAAACATAGTGAATAACATTCTCCAACCATGCAAATAAAGAAAAAAAGAACTTGCAGAAGTGAACAATTGACAAAACCCCAATAAAAACCTAAAAATAACAGATGATAAAGAAGAAATATCTTACACAAGGAAAACTTCTGTTATCCTTAAGAATGAAGATGAGCCTCTTATTGAACGCAATTCTGAAGTGCAAGAGCGATCTTCCATCATTGTATTTGATAACATTGTAGAATCCAATTGAGAATCTGCCATTTTTGTTTCTGATTCCTTTGCCTTGGTGCACAAAAAAAGCACCATAATAAAGGAATGGCAGCAGAATTAGTAAATTCATTTCATATCATCTAATCCCATGACTCTTCAACTTCTGTAAAGCAAGTCAGAACGCAATAAAAGAATCGTTGCAAACATAGATACCATCAACAAATATGTCAAAGGCCATTCAATGATATCAAGCCAGCATTCAAGATGCCATAAAATGATATGAACCCTGCTATAAACAACCATTTAGAGTTTAACTGCAAGAAATAAAGTGGTTAACAGCAGCACCACAAGAAGGAGAATTGCAGAATGCAATCAAAATTCCCTATATATGACTCCAGATGTTAACTTTCTTGGGGTGGCTCAAACATTATTTAGCACAATATAATGCTTGAGGTGGCAGATTACGGTGAAGATGGGACATGGTTACCAATGAATCAATGATGCAGACACATATGAGAGATAAATATAGTTGCAAGTATTCCGTAGAGAGCTCTTGAATAAAGACAAAAAAAAAAAAATATAGGCAGCCTCTATGTCTGTAAGAACAATTTTTTATTTTGATTTTATTGTATATACTATATACAAGGGTACTATGTGATAAAACATGCACAGAATTCCTGTTACAGATAATTCCCTTGGAAATGCTTTGTACTCAAAGCATATTGATGAAAAGGCTTGATATATTTTTCTTTATCTTGTGATGTTTTCATGTCTTTCCAAATTCTTGGAGCTGTCATCTTCAATGATACAAGGCGATATGGACCTCTGAGTGATGAACAAAATTGTCGAACTGAAAAATGATCTAACCATTCCAATTTGATCTTCTATGGAATGTTGCACTTATGGGATTTGCAATATAAATTATTATCAGGAGACTTGATGGTATTGGTATCAATATTCTTCTAAAAATGGATTAATTGTTTTCTTTCTAAGACATGTTGATACATCCACTATTTAATGTACCTCCTCTTATGATGTGGATGTCAATGAGTTCTTGTAGTATGATTTTTCCTTGTCAGCATTGTAATGTTTTCTTGGCTTACTTCAAGTAAATGACTTTCTTCAGTAACTGGATCTTCACTTGGAATGATGTTGTTTTTTCTACATCATCTAAGTATGTCTTCACTACAATTGGATTGGGATCTCTTCTAAACCATGAGATTAATGGGATCTGTATTTGTTCCCTTTTCTTCAAATTGAATTTTCACATCTAAAGATTTTAATGCTTCCCTTTCGATCAATTGTTGTACTGTGTTCCAGCAACTTCTTATCCTTCCTAAGTTTCTTCATTTCCACAAGTAATTTTTCAATGTGGTTTTTGAGGCAAAAAATTTCTTTATTTTTGTCTGCCATAATTTTTTCAACTTTCTGCATATTTTGCATTGACTTTTGATTTTCTTAAAGGATTACCTTCAAAATATCTCTAAGCCTTTTAATGAAAGTATTATCGATTTTGACTTCATTGTAATGTCTGGGAATGTCATCGTCTTCTTCTTATAGGGAAACATTAAAAAAAACATTGTGTTTAACATGAAGGTACCCAGTTTTTCAAATCACAGTAAACCGAGAATTATGTCAATCTATTTTTTATAAATACTTGTAACATTGAATTGAAATATACATTAATAATCATTAATTGTTACTTGCAAATCCTTAATTTCATATCATCTTTTGTGAAAAATATTTTCATTTTCACCTATATTTGGTTCTAGAATTGATAATTGATTTGTCAAATAAATATTAACATAATTTTCCATGTTATTCATGCTGATAACGATATTAATCTCTTTCCCTTGAATAATTCCTTTTAGTGTAAGAAATCTGGAACATGATGAAATTGAACAATCTTTAGAAGAAAATCTTCCTTCTTTTATTTATAAATGCCCTTTTATAACTTGAATTGGGCTTATGACCTGAATTAAGCTTAGCATTAGTTTTTTAATTAACATGGAAATTTAAAGTATCTCTTTTATATTTCAAACTTCCTTTTTATGTATAATATTTTCCTCATTTTTTTTTTAATATTAAAGTTCACTAATAGGCTTCAATAAACTTGAAAGTAATATTGAGATATTACATTTATATCTATCTTTACACATGATACTTCATTATATCTTTTTCAAATAATCTCTTTATCGATATGACACCTTAAAAATCTCCTTCACTTTATAAATTCCTTCTTCAATATAAAAATATCAGACTTGCTCACTTTATATAACTTCCACTTTGTTTAATATCCTAGATTTTAATAAATTGAGGGTGTACAGACGTGTCCGAAAGGATTGTATGACACATTGATAGACTACAATGCCCAGTGGTACGATTGATCTAGCTTCTGTCAGTGTAGAAATCAAATTGCAACTGGCGATTGTATGGCAATCTGATGTACTGTTGTAATTATTTTTCTACAATTAATTCAAATTGTATGGCAGTTTGGCAGTGAGAAGATGGTATAGTGTTAATTTTAGTTAACAATGGTATGTTCTATGCTTAGCACAATTTACTTCAATGTTCCTTTACCAGCCCAATGACAATTTCCAATTATTTTCAGTAGCAATCACATTAACCATTAATCACATTGATAGTAAATACAGATAGAACATAAAACAATATGCAGAAAACAAGCCAAGACAAAAGAGAACACCGGATTTGGCGGATGCCAGGAAAAAACCCCAATGTGGGGAAAACCCTTTAATCAATTCTTCTATTATTATTCAATAGTTCGGCAGAGAGAGAGAGTACAAAAGTCAAATAGACTAGCCCAATACAAATTCAAATCAGCTCTGTCAAATTCTACAGTCAAACTTCAACCCTAACTAGAAAGTCAACTTGATTCAAAATAGCAGTAAAACACCTTCTTTGAAGCTCGGTCAAAGGCATTCAAATTCGGGCTCCAGAAGTGGTCAAAGTCAACCCAAAACAGTCACAAAAACTCTGGTCAAACTCAGTCAACCTGCAGTCAACGCAGGTCAAACAGCTCCAAAATCCTCAATTTCTATCCCAGTCAACGCAGCCTAAAGAAACCGAAATTCTGCCCTCAACAACGCAGTCAAAACAGATCAAAACAGCCTCGGTCAACGCTGGTCAATGCTTGTCAAACAGTCTGAAATTCTGCAATTTCGGTTCTGTGATTTAGCCCAGATATTTTGTCCTCCTAGCCGCACGTGTGAGAGAGAAAGAGAAGCTGCCCAAGATGTACAAACCAATTTGATGAAGAGAGAGAGAAGAATGTGTGAGTGATGGATGTCAAAATGAGGTGTGAGGTCTCTTATATTTATACCCTTCGTTATGAGTGCAGAGACATCCATTGGGCTTCTTGAGCCTACATTAAGCTGAGGCCGACCTGAACAATTTGCACATATGGGAATAAATTAAAAATCACAATTCTGCTTGTCCGAATGAGATGATCTTTATATCAATCTTGGACCTCTCGAAAAGAGGAATCCAATGCTATCATCATCTCCATCAAATGAGTTGTCCCAAGGTGGAATTTGGCCCTAGTTTCCAATTTTAACACTCTCTCTCAACTAGGGAGAATTTCACCTGCCAATCCAACTTGTGTCACTGATCATCATGCCATCCTGTCGTCATGTACCATCTTTGTCATCTCTGCTCTGTAGAACCATGAACTCATAATGAAGAAGAATTGATCGAGAGTGAGTCACAAGACCTGCCACTCTCCACTGACAAAAGTTAGTCCAAAGGTTGAATCTCAGTGATTCCAGATCAAGTTGTTGAACACCATGCATCCAAGACATAGGGAGTACGACAGTACGCGATGCACCCATCGGTAATGCTATTGTCCCTATCCACATTTTCCAACTCATTGGCCAGATGAGAGGTACTTCCCATGAGTCCCAGACTACATGGGTAGGATGTATGTTGGGGTATCAGCAGGAGAAGGTGAACCACTCATCCTGCTCATATGCCATACGAGAAGGTGAACCACTCACCCTACATACATGTGTCTGCAATCGTAGGAGAAGGTGAACCACTCACCCTGTACATAGTGCACCACTAGGGGTAGGTGAACCACTCACCCTATGGTCGCCGATAGCTCCAAGAAGTACCCCAAGCCCCCAGGAGCTCCCAGAGCTCAGTGTCCAACTCATGTGGGACCCTCATAAGAGGGTCTTTCCATGACTCCAAGCCTCTCACATAAGGCTAAGAAGTTGACCTTCCCTAAGGGCTTCGTGAGAATGTCTGTGACCTGCTCATCAGTCCTAATGTGTTGGAGCATTATTGCTTCCCACTATACAATATCCTGGATAAAGTGGTACCTGATATCAATGTGCTTGGAAGCGGTCGTGGAACACGGAATTCTCTAAAAGGCAAATCCCACTTTTGTTGTCGCAGTAGATCACAGTGGTATCCAGCACATTCTCAAATAGCACACTAAGGAGCTTCCTCAACCAAACAGCTTCACAATAGGCCATACTAGCAACAATGTATTCAGCCTCGGCGGTGCTTAAAGCAACCAATTTTTGTTTCCTGCTCATCCAAGATATTGAAGTAGACACCAGTGTGAAGCAACATCTAGATGTGCTCTTATGATCCACCACACTGCCAGCCCAGGCAACATCAGTATATCCATGTAGCCTCAAATTCCCGACAGTGTATCTCAAACCATAGTTGATTGTGCCTCAAAGATATCTCAAGAGATTCTTGGCAGCAATCCAGTGTATGTGATGAGGCTCGACCATAAATTGACTCAATGTATTCACAGCGAAGCATATGTCCGAATGGGAGTTTACGAAGAACATCACGGTCCCCACAAGTTGTCGATACTCGAAAGGATTTACCAAATCAGGCCCAGCAGGACTTCCACATAGCTTCTTGAAGTTGAGTTCCATCGGAATAGACATAGACTGAAGTGAACAAAGTTCCTTCTCAAGTTAAATACTCCAGAAGACTTGGAATATCAGAATATCCATTTAGGATACAAATATTATATTAAAATAGTATGAATGAATTGATTATAAATGTTATAAATGAGGCCTGCTTATATACCTAGGCAGGTGCCTCTTCACGGAAGGTCATGTCTCATTTCGACATGCCCTTGCAACCTAATTACTAATTAACTAATTAATCATTATTTACATTATTTTATTCATTACATTGTCTTCCTCCTCAAAAAAGCTTTATCCTCAAAGCTTGTTGATGAAAAGGCTTGATCTCTTTTTCTACTACGCATGTCTTCTCGCCTTGGGACAGTCATCTTTGTCGATACAAGTTGATATGATCCTCTAAGTGACAAACAAAACTGCCGCACTGAGAATGGATCGGACCATCCTAAATCAATCTTCTGTGGAATCTTACGGCGACTTGAAACTTGTGATGAATTATCACTTGAGCGGATTGCACTGACATTAGTATTTTTCAAAACATCAGCTTGTTGTTTCTGTTCTGAATACATAGTTTGTTCGAATTGTCTGCTCTCATGATTTGGATGTCGATAGCGAACTTTTTTTGTTTGACATTCCCTTCTTAGGTAAGTGGTAATTTTTTTATTTTCTGGCGAGGATGCTATTAATTTGGTTACAGAACCTTCACATGGAATGTTCATCGTCTGAACTACAACATCTAAGTTTGTATTTTCTGCAACTTGCTTGTCTTCTTCTTGGGTTGTGACATTTACTGAATCAATGTACGTTTTTTCTTCAACTTGAACTTCTTCATTTGAAGGTTTCGACGATTCTTTTTCGACAAGTTGCACCTTGTTTTCTAATGACTTCTTGTCCTTCTTCAATTTATTAATTTGTGTTAGTAATTTTTCGTTGTGGTCCTTGAGGCGAGCAACTTCTTCATTCTTGCTAGTGGTGATTTTGTCAATTTCCTTTTGCATATTTTGTATCACCTTTTTACCTTCTTGAAAAATTACTTTTGAAATTTCTTGTACGTCTTCAAGCGTCACTGAATTAAGCTTCAAGTTAACGCCCTATAGCGTTATTTTCTTCTTTTTGTAGAAGAATGTCAAAAACTTCTTTTTCGTATTTAGGATAAGTGAACCTAGGGTTTCCATCCATGGTGAACCTAACACAATGTCACTATTGTCAAAAAGTAAGGCTTTCACGGTAAAATTGGGAAATAAAAGTATAATCCCCGATATTTCGTTGTACACTTTGTATGTCGTATTTTTTTTGTCAAAAAAGTCAAATTTTGGTTATATTTGACTCAGGAATCACCAATTGGTTTGCAATTTAAGGTTTATATAATTTTTATCTTCGATGGGCGATATAGCAATAGTGACATCTTTTCTAGCAAGATTTCCTTTAAATTTAAACAAGATTTTAACATCAATGGGTAAGGTTTCTAAAAATCTTCCCTCTTTTATTTTCGAGTTAGGCTCCATTTTTGGTCTTAAATATTCTTATATCTTTTATACCACCTTCTAATGAATCACTCCTTTTATTTTTACAATCTTTTAACTGTACTCCTTATTAAAATTGATGTGCAAATATATATATATATGTGTGTGTGTGTGTGTGTGTGTGTTCCCCAAGTATATTTGTTATACTTTATAGTGTCCTTTTTAAGTAATCTCTTTTACTTTTTATTAATTTTCCAGTCCCTTTTAATGGTCACTCTTTTTATATATTTCAATCTAATTTATTTTATTTTATTTTTATAACATTTTCCTCCCTTTTTTATTTTTCAACTTTTTTTTTAATATGGTTTCCTTCTTTCCTTTAATAATATTACCTTCCTCTTAACCTTAAATACTCTTTTAAAAAATCGGTTCCTTTTTAAAATTAATAAACCACTTTTTAATTTTCCTTTAACTTTTTTTTATCTCCCACTTTACTCAAAGTTAGGGTCACAACTCTGTCATGAAGGGTCACAATTCCTACCATGACTAGAATGGTTCATTCATACACAATGTCACGTAGCCATCCTTTACCTCGATGGCACGTATTATATGAAAATATAGTTGAATATTCCGCAGTGGAATTAATGTGGCACATATTATATGAGAATGCAGTTGAATATTCCGCAGTGGAATTAATGTGGCTTTGATCGGTCGCTTCAAGTAGTGGTGATAAGTCTATGTACACAGTGGAGGGAACAACGACAGTGGTTTGGGCGTCTAATGGCGGCTACAGACAGTGAACCTGCAACTCGACAATAGTGAACGATGGTGGTTCGGGCAGATAGGCGTAGTGAGGACTAGGGAATAGGTGAGGAATGGTTGTGTGGCATGTGTGTAGCCGCTGTGTGGTGAGCAATGGCACGGTGACAGAGGATGTGGCAGTGGACAAAGGTCGGGGCACTACTTTTTTAGAGGCGGTAGAGGGATTCTAGGGATGCGGATGGAAGAAGGCTCGAGGTAGTTGGTGGTGTGTGGAGGCAGCTATTGGCAAGTGCCACAAAGGCTCCAGGGCGGAACGTTGGGTAATTTGGGGTGTTGCCTGTATTCAAGGTGGAGGTGACCCGTCAGATGGTTTAAGAAATAGTTGTTTCTTTTACATTAAAAAATGTATAGCATTCCATCATGCAATTAGTTGTTTATGTGTCATCTTCTCTGATTGGAGGAGACAAAAAACTTAAAGAATTAATCACGAAGAATCAATTCTTAAACCTTAAAGAATTGATTGTGAATATTTTACTGCACAATTGTTGAATCTAATGTCATTTTTGAACTCAGGGGCTAGGAATTTTTATCTTATTTTTCTTCTTTTTATTTCTTTTTTTCTTAAATGGCCAATGGCTTGACGTTAACCTGGAGAACCTCACAAAGCTTATAGTGAAACTCTTCAATGGCAACAACATTGATGAATTTGACAATCAAGGACCTGGATCGGAGAGCATGGCTCTGTGCAGCAGTGAGCAACCAAAAGATCGAACTGCTTTGATACCAAATGAAGTGAACAAAGTTCCTTCTCAAGTTAGATACTCCAGAAGACTTGGAACATCAGAATATCCATTTAGGATACAAATATTATATTAAAATAGTGTGAATGAATTGATTATAAATGTTACAAATGAGGCCTGCTTATATACCTAGGCAGGTGCCTCTTCACAGAAGGTCATGTCTCATTTAGACATGCCCTTTCAACCTAATTATTAATTAACTAAAAAAATGGTCGGTGTTAGGGTTTCAAAACGCTTTGCTGCTGTTGCCGCCAACGATAAGGTTCCTGTTCCAGAGCCTGAATCTCCCCGCTCTGTAGACGCTGCCGTGAAAAAACTTGTTGCAACTCCCCGCAGAGAGACGACCCTATCCTGGCTAAAGGCTCCCCAAAGCCTTGTTGCCGCCACCATCGTTGAGAGCATTCTCTGCGCAAACTCCACCACCGTGGAAGACCACAATGCTACAAAAAGATATGTTGTCGATGCCACGAATGAAGACACTGATACGGCATTAGTACCAACGGCTGCTCCCCTTGGCCACAGGGACACGAATCTGCTCTGGTTTGGCATCACAGCTCTCCACAACGCAGAAGAAACAGACATCACCAAATACACGGACTCTGCCATCGCCTCTTCCTTGCGACAGCTGTGCCTTCTGGATCTGCAACCTGGGTGCACAGAGGAGCCGCTATTGGCTGAAAAAACCCAGTTCCATGGTAGCCATACTCATCTCTCAACCTCCTTCAAGCCCCAGAAAGGCCTGAAGGAACTGGAATACCAGAGATCTAGCTCGTTCTCGTCTTAGATCTGCAATGGCAAGCAGGGTTTACAGATCACTTTGCTCCTTCTTTTCAGTTCCAGATCTTGCTTCTTTCAAGCAAAACCATGCTGCATTGGGTGTGTTCAACGGATCTGGTGCAAAACCTCTCGCTAGACCTTGAACACAGGCTAGAGATTCCCTCTACCCTTCAGAGATTTCTCTATGAAGGTAAACAACTTGAGGACCCTCTTCCCCTCTCTTTTTACAGTATTGAAAGAAATGCTTCTGTTGTGTTAACCCTTTGTCTGCGAGGGGTTGCAGCTGGGCAGCCATCCTCTGCTCCTGCCTTCTCCTACAAAGATGTTGTTCATGCTCAGCCACCCAAGAAATCAGCTCCACTAGTTGAAGCTCCCAAGCCTTTTTTGGTGGATAAACTGGAGGAAATTCCCTCCATAGAAATCTCACATCCAACGTTGGATGATCAATTCCAAAAGTATGCAAAATTTTCCATCATTTGCAGATTTAATGGACTATGGCCGCGCACTGTAGATTTATACCAATGGATCAACTCCAACTGGACCAATAATTGCAAGGTTTTATTTTGCTCGAAGGGTTTCTTCATTGTGGTGTTTGCTTTCAGCGAAGATTATCAAAAAACCTTAACAGAAGGCCCATGGTTTTGGGGAACAGCAATTCTATTCCTCACCCCCTGGTTCCCAGATTTCGACCCCTCTACAGCAGTTATCACCAAGCTTCCCATTTGGGTCAGACTTCCTAACCTCCCTGCGCATCTATGCCACTTAGCTGTCTTCCAAGGGATTGGAAACACTCTAGGCCGCTTTCTGTCAACAGACACCTCTAGGGGGGAAAAGGGCATATAAACCTACGGCAGAATCTACGCAGAAATATGCATGAGTAGAGGTCTACCCGATCAAATCAATCTCAAAATTGGGGACTTCCTTTGGACACAAACCCTGGACTACGAGAACATAGCCTTCAGACGCCGTCACTGCCATCAAACAAGGCACCTTCAGAACTCCTGCACCATGTTCCTCGCCCAAAAGAAGAAAATCATTTGCAAGTCAAAATCCAAAAGCTGGAAACTATGTGATCTAGCTCCCATGGATGACATTGATTCCTTTAGCTCGGATGAAGATGAGGATGCAGCAGAAGGGGAGGAAGCAAAGCAACCACAGCACACGCCCTCGACAAGCCCAGAGGAATCCACTGAACCACCGAACTCACAAAAACGAACTCATGAGTCTTCCCCCTCTAATTCAGACAAGGAGACTTCTCCTTTAGCCCAGAACAGTCTACAAGTGGTTCCAGCCCAGCTGCATCACATTGGCTGGGTCAAAGTCAGTAAAAAGAAAGGGAAAAAATGTCGTATGGATGATTCAACCTATTATGGGTAGAATCCTATGTTACCCCTTGTGATCCTTTTTGCTTATTTCATTGTTACTCACCGGGGTCGAGGTGGATAGTTGATCTTTTCCGGCTTCCCATTATCTAGCTTATCTTGATTGTAACTTCATATCGTACCATATGCTTTCTTAATAGAATTAGTATTATTGAAAAAAATAAAATTTTAAAATTTTAAAAAATAATAAAAAAACTGCATACAAAAAAATAAAATAAAAAATAAAAAAATTACTAATTAACTAATTAATCATTATTTACATTATTTTATTCATTACATAGACTTGCATTTCACCATCCCACATCTTTCGAGCAGCTTCACAATATATTTTCTTTGAGAAAGGAAAATCTCACCTGCCTTTGGCCAGACCTCCAAGCCTAGGAAGTAGTGCATCAACCTTAGGTCCATCTCAAATTTGGAAGCCAACTCCCTGTTGTATTGATAAATGAGAGGGTTTGTGTTGATTTTTGTAGCATTGGAAAGTGTTCCAAGTTTCATATTTTGTGAGGAGGCTTGGATATCAGTTTCCAAAGAACCCAGAAACTGTTTATGGAAATTCCACTTGGTTCATGTTTTATTAAAATAATTAATTATTTTAATGTGGTCCCTAAGTCCAAACTTAGGGAAATTAAATAATTAAAGGGTATTAATAAAAAAGAGTGAGAATCTTCTAGAGAACGAAGATCAAGTCATGTTTTACTCGTAGCCATTGATTAGAGATCTAATCTGGGCCATAGATTCATCAACGAGAAAATTATAAGAGAAGGCTTGAGGGTCATTTGGAAAGCAAGCCGGGCACACACTCAGTACCCAAAGGAAATCGATTCTGAAGGAATAGAATTCAATTTCAGAGAGAAAGTTGCAGAGGCAGAAGAAGGAAGGGGAAGTCGGCATAGGCAAAAGAAGGTAAAAGGAGGACGCAGAGGGCCACAGAGGACAGCGTTGAGCAGTAGCACTGAGTCCCCACGCAGAGTGACGCAATCCAACGCACGGACTGCGCAGAAGATCACGCAAGGTGTCTTCCGGGTGTCAAAAATTCTCCCAAAGAATTCGGGGGATTTATCTCAAGTGTATTCTATATTGAAATTTGATGAATAAAAAGTTACCAGCAAGACGGTTTTAATTACACCTTATCACTCCCATTCAGTTAAATGCCCTTTCCCATAAACTTACATTCAACATATAGAATTCTGGAGATGAAATTTTCAAATTAAAACACATGGGACTGTCAACACATGCTGAAAATAAATATGGGCATAAACAGACCAACAACACAAAAAAAAATACACAGATTTTTGGTCAACTTAGACCCAAGCAAAACCCCTTCAATCTTCTCCGAGGAAAACCTGTTAGAGAGCTCTTCAAATTTATTTATTTTTCAAGTTCAGGAAAAATACATTTGCAGACAAAACAAAAAAGCAAAATAAAACTTATCTCTTCAGCCCAAAACTCCTTGAAAATCGTGCCCACTTTGCCTCGATTTTCGTGCCCACTTGAAGCTAAAATTGTCTTGTACATACACAGACTGTACTATACGAATTCCGTACGAACTATACAAATTTATTTTTTTCCTCAAAAACTTCTCTTGAACTACGTGCAGATCACAGCATTAAATTTTGTCGTACTGTACCTTCTGTTGTCTTCTATGCCTTGATTTTCGTGCCCATCTTTGCCTAGAAATCACTCCTTCAACTTGCTGCAACAAATTTCTCATTTAGAACTTTTCTCCAGCTCTCAGCCTCCTTTCTCCAATCTGCGAATAAAGAATGATTGAATGCAGTCTCTCTTTTCTTTTCCCCCTTTTGTTTCCCTAAATGACTTTTGGGCAGCCCTAAAATCTAATGGCTCAGATTCATTTAGATCAAGGGATGAGAATAAATGTGCATTTTATTCTCACTTTCTATTTTTTAACTCACCCATTAAATAAAGTACCCACATTATACTTTATGTCTAAAGTCACTTTTCACTTTATAGTTATACATTGACTTTAGCATTTACAAAGTCACTTTCACTTCATAATTTAATATTGACTTTACCACTTATAAAATCACTTTCACTTTATAAAGTCACACTTGGGAAAATAATTATTTTGGACACTTTTCCCTAGGTAGAGACTAACACATGGGAAACCACTTGTCCAAGGTACATTAAAAATCAACACTCCCTCTTACCGAGGAAAGTGTTTCTCACCACACCCATCTTGTCCCTGAAATGGACATGCCTGCCTCTTGGAAAGGACTTTGTGAGAACATCAGCCACCTGCTAATCTATCAATATATACTCCAACTGCACTACCCCCTTCTGAATATAGTCCCTGATAAAATGATATCTGATGTCAATGTGTTTTGACCTGTCATGAAACATTGAATTCTCTGTGAGTTTAATGCAACTCTGATTATCACAGTGAATAACCGTCGGTCTCAACCCCTGATCAAATAGGCCATACAATAACTTGCGAAGCCAAATGGCCTCACAACTAGCCTGGCTAGAGGCCATGTACTCAACCTCAGAAGAGCTCAAAGCAACTAACTTTTGCTTTCGACTGAACCAGGACACAACTGCCGAACACAAACTAAAGCAACACCCTGAAGTACTTTTCTTGTCAGAAGCACTCCCTGCCCAATCTGAATCTATGTAACCTGCCAATCTTACTCCATCTCCCCGCCTAAAGTCCAGACCATAATCAACAGTCCCCTGCACGTAGCGAGAATGTGCTTTGCAGCTACCCAGTGCACCCTCCTGGGCTCAACCATGAACTAGCTAAGCGTGTTCACTGCAAAGCATATATTTGGCCTAGTGTTGACCAGATACATCAAGGACCCAATAAGCTACTTATACAATGTGGGATCTGTTAACCGCTAGAGTGACACCTGATAATTATGTGAAGACTCCATGCCCAAGGATGAACCAGAGGACACTTGTGCCATCAGATATCATCAGTTCAACAGAGTTTTTAAACTCTACTTCTTCTTCTTATCATTTTCTTCTTCAGTCATTAGATTCCGCAGCCCTACAGGGATATTGTATAAATGTCACTAGCATGATGAATAAAACCATGTAACAGGCCTAGGATTTTGGGACTCGATCAGCAAACGAGTACACCTTGGAGTATTTTTTTTACTTAGTTAATTATTCATTTTTTTTAGCGGCAAATAATTTTCTAGGTTTTTTCACTCATTGCATTAGCCCAAAGCTAGGGTGACGGCTTGAAGATTGAGCCCCTAACGCATCTCAGTGTCTAGAGTCTATGTATATTACCATGCTAGGTCATCTCTGAAATTTCGCGGAATTTGACTAGGTCCAAGTAGGATTTTTTAATAATTAAATATTTCCCGCAAAACGGGATTTTTTAATTAATTTCTATGTAATGGTGTAAATAAGTGGCCTTAGGAAATGTCTGGGGCGTGTGACTACTCGAAAATCATCCTCAGAGACCCAGCATTATCTCAGGACCCACTTTAAGGGTCAAAAAATGACTTCTAGTCCCTCAAAAGCTGACTTCCTAATGTCAGTGGCAAAAAATGAGAAAAAAAATTAATAATTGGAAAAATTTAGAAAATTTTCCAAAGTCAAAATGAGTCAAATTTTGACATGGCAGATTCAGTGAAGTCAAAGATGATGTGGCGGCCATGTGGAGCCCAACACATGAAGAACAACTCTATTCAAAGTCAATCAAGTCAAAGAGAGCCCACGTTGAGTTAAAGAGGCAGCGTTGAAATATTACGTATGGCTAGAGTTCAGATAATTCGATTTATTTCAACATGTGAATGCACATTAAAGGTAGTGGGGGACAAACAATGACATGGAAACCACATTGGAAAACCATAAATACCAAGTCAACAAGCAGTCAAAAGAGTCTTGAATTATCCACTTAGCAATCGTAAAAAATCAGTTTAAAGAGAATTCGTGAGGGTTGAAAAATCAAATAAAAATTGAGAAAGTTGAAGGGGGGCAAGGCTGCCACATAGGACAAACCTTGCCTCCCACTTGTCCCCCACTAAAAATTCTAAGGAGCAGTTAAGTTCATACGTAGCAGTCTGGGCATGTTTTAGGCTCACGGATTTGGAAAAGTTTGAGTGGGGACAGAACTGCCACATGGGACAGTTCTTGTCCCCCACTTGCTCTTACTTGTCTCCCACTTGTGTCATACACTGCAACTAAACTACAGCACTCACAGCCAATCAACTAGCAGTCTACAGGAGTGTACGCAGCAGTTTGGATTCGTTTTTCAGAGGTGTCACAGCATGGTTTTTTTATGGGAAATCCATTGGGAGTTTGTCTCTTATTTACTCCACTTATTTTCCACTTGCCAGCAATCAAATAAATGTACACCAGCAATTAGAAGTACGCTGATCTTCAAAGGAAACAACAACCAACAGTTAGAAGTGTACGCTGCCCATTTTAGAAGCCACCTACAACAATCAAGCAGCCACTTGAAAATTTGTTTAAGCATTGAGATCTTCACCATTGCTACACTTGTCATTTGATCTTTCATTGGGATTTGCTCCCATAGTTCTATTTAAAAGAGCTTTGGGCTCTCATTGTAATCATTGTTTACTAGCTATTGTGCTTGCGGAAGCGCTACTGCCATGCACACTTTTAGAAATATCAATAAAGACTTTGGGGTTTCATTCATGAGGTGTTCCTATTTTTGGACTGTGATGAATTGTTGATCATTGGTATAATTCCTTTTACTCATGCTTTGATCTAATTTGTTTCCATATGCTCTTATAGATTTGTTAATGTAAAGTTATCTTACATTGACATTTGATTTAGAAGTATGCTCTAGATATAGAATGTTCTAGTTGGTTTCAAATAAATCTCTAGAGTTTCTTATCATTGTTTATTGTTAGATCTATATGGAACTAATTCTTGTTTGAAGTTTTGTAGAGGGAACATCTTGTTGGGATCAAACAATCAAGTGTTGGGGGAAGTCTTTGGAGAGACCAACCCACTCTTGATACATTCTCAAAGGAGCTCTCATTTATTCTTTGAACCTTCATAGTCTTATCTTACAAAGTGGTTTTGCAGGGGTTTTGGGACATAGCTTGTATACAAGCCGAATACTTCTGAATTTGAATATCTTATAAAACATTATACTTCATTGCTTTCATTTGCTATCTAAGAGTTTAAAGATGACTAAACAAAGAGGAGAGTTTACTCGAACTCTTTGGCTTAGCCCTTTGTAAATTGTTCTGCAATATTTTGTAATTTATCTGTCTAATATTTGATTGGTTTTGTAGCCCTCTTTCCGAACTTTTTCTTGTGACAACTTGAGTGGACAACTACAAGAAATTACTAACAAGTTGTTGCAGGACCTTTGGGCTCTAAATATCAAATGAGGAAGATAACTCTCTCTTCTTTGGTTGTGGGAATTGAAGAGGCTTAGCTTCTCTTCTCCTATTGTAAAGTCTGAATTCTTCCGAGTTTTTTAGAAATTTTCATCGAGGAAAAGTCTATGGTCTAAATTTTTATTTATAAAGACTTTCCTTGGTTTAGAAAAGACCTCATGGTCATTTCCTTCTTGTAAAATTAATAAAAATTTATGTTTTTGTTGTGGGAGCGTGGGTTTTACCTATTGGCATCCCTATCTCTCCATTTCAAAGGAGAGAATTTGTAGATGGATTGACTTAGTGGTTTTGGCATTTCCATTTTCTTTCACATCACATATGCATGCTCTAATTGGGAAATAACACAAATCACATAGCCCTTTAATTTCTTAATTTGCAATCTCATTTGCCATCACTTACTTATGTTTTGTGATCTATTTCTCATTTGGATAAGTTTCACAATATACTACAAGTAAAGAAGCATAGCACTTTCAATTTATGGCAACTTGAATTATTGTTCTAACTATGAAGCATATTTAATTGAATCATCTAAATCTTTTACATAGCACTTGCAAACTCACTTTCATATCATTTAGGCATTTCATTTTTCATACTAAACTTGCATCACTAAAATTTACCTCCAACTTAAGTTGGTTGTATAGACATTAGGGACCCTCCACCCCTATTGACTCCTCACTGTGAGACCTGGATTTCGGGCGAGGGTGAGGTCTGGGGACAGGAGTTAAATTGAAAATTGTTTTAGAATTCTACTAATAAAATAAACCAAAAGCACCTTCACATCACAAATTTACTCATGTACTTGTTATTTTGGTGGTTATTTAGCTCATGAATATTTAATGTCATTATCCTTTGTTACTTGAGCACTCTCTTACAAGTATTTTTCTTTCATTTATTGCAAGTGATGCTTATATGTTAATCTTGGTCTAACACTTCCTTTGTGGGATTATTGTCATTATATCTTGAATTTCATTTTTGAGCAAGCATTTGTCATTTACTTTAAAGCACTGGTCTATATTTTGAACACATCATTGAATATTGCTCATATACTTATATGTTTGTTTACATATTGGAATTGAGTCATCTTTGATAAGTAATTCCTTCTAAATAAATTCTCCTAGAAGCCTCGCATCTTTGATTTAGTTTGCCTTTAGAGACCACCCCCCTTAGCTAACCTAGGACATAGCTTAAACGGAGAGAGTCGGGAATAGATGACAACTCCTTCTCTAAGTTCCTTGCCACCAACTACACCTGTGGGGTTGAAGGCTTTACCCAGTAACTGTAGGTAGGTGTAGGCGACAAGCGATAACAGGATCCACCAAACTAGACTCCAACATGAAGCTTCTTCTAGTTGGTGATCATAGGTGTAGATATGGGTCTACAATCTGCCATCTGAAATTTGCTCAACACATCCACAGCATACTGCACCTGCCCCAGAAAGATATGCCCCTCCTCCTGCCACACCTCAAGCCCCAAAAAGTAATGCATCAGCTGTAAGGTCCTAAATTTCATAATTAATAATGACTAACAAAATTGATACTACACAATCCAGCGTGAAATTTTTTTGAAACAGAATATATCAATTCACTATTGAATACTTGTGTTTGAAGATGTTCTTAACCCACCATGGCTCCTGTTCCCGTTACCAAACCGCCATTTTCCTCCTACCCTACCTAGGGTCAACCTCTCCGGTCCCTAGATCAAGAAAACAAGTCTTCTGGCCCCCGTGCCCAAAACTCCAATAACAAGCAAGATCACTCTATGACTCTGCTAGAACTCACTGCATAGGTCTCCCACAGGGAAAAATCCTCTGACAGCATCCGGGTCAGTTTTTCCACCTCACTCACCCATGTCCATCAAGTCCCCGCCCCCCTTCTCCTTTTATACACAAATCTCCTTTCAAGATATTTATTAAAATATCCTCTTTTAATAAATATCTTAGTCAAATCCTCTTTCAAGATATTTATTAAAATATCCTCTTTTAAATAAATATCTTAGATTTATATTAAAATATTATTATTCAATAAATATCTTGGATTCCTAAAATATCTTGGATTTATTATTAAATATTATCATTTAGTAAATATCTTGGATTTTATCAAATATCATCTTTTGTTTGCATAAGTCAATGCTTTTACTTTCCTTTGAACAATATATTAGTTATATTATGAGAGTGATAGGTATAACTTTTACCTCACAATACATTCATTATATTCTTGTGAGTTAGGTATTTACTCAATACTTCAATAATTCACTCATTACCCTACACTGAGACTTTTCATAATTGATTAGTGCATATACTAGTGCAATACACGTGATACATGCATTATGCATGTCTCATATGCATGCTAATATTTCTATGTTCCCTATAACTCGAGTTGGGTCATTACATACACCCCTCCTTTAGAAAACTTCGTCCCAAAGTTAAGTTTTATGTCGTATATCATTAATTATTTAAGTGATTAGTATAATCATATAAGGGTGGTGTACCATAATTGAATTTTCGTTTAATGTGTGAACACTTTAACATTTATGTTTTGATCATTTATTGGTTTACAAATTTAGTAGTCACGTCTTGCCTCAACAGAGTTCCCAAGATATTCTAGAATCATCTTATCCTTCCTAATCTCTTCCGCTCCCATCCAATTGTCCTCTACAGGAATATGACATGGCGTCAGCTATACTGACCTAACCATCTATAGACCTCAAGGGTTACAGCATCGACTATATCGACCTGATTCCTTGGTAGGCACCTAGCAGTCATCATCACACGTCTAGGGTGGCATGACTCGCACAGTCCTCCCATGACTCCAGGTTTTGAAGGATAGACGGTGGGAAACACCTCAATCCCTCCTAGTAGGACCAGGGTTAACACCCTATCATGGAACCTCAGTGAATCTCAATTGTTCTTGGAGTTTTGTCATCACGCAGTCGGTTTGGTAATGATACCATCTGCGATGTAAACACTTGTCCACAAATTATAACATGTGTATCAATATATTCAAAGCAAATTGTTATTCAAATAACAATTTCTACACATTCCAAATATGTTGCTATCTACGATATTGATCTTTGAGTTCATATAACATATTTGGTTATCTTTATCCAATAGGTCTGTAAATTCATTTTCACCTTAAATAGTCAAGTGTAATCATTGTTTTATTTCTATCTCATCATTTATGTTGATATGTAACATTATAGATACCATATCCATAACATAATTCATAATCTATATCAGTATCCATGTACCAACATTGTTTAAGCAAAACTTTCTTCATATTGGTATCCATGTACCAGCAATGTTTAAGCGAATAATATATTATTACATGTAATAGTACAAAACGACAGCCTTAAATATCCATCCAAAATAAGGTAAGGTTATACAAAATAAGTTTTTAAATGTTTATAAATATAACCCACAATTATAAGTGTCACATAGAATAATCGAACACAGATATACAAATAAGGGTATAGCTACTATTTTCTATACTATATTAACCGATTAACCTTATAAAAGTCACAGGTTGAGACTCTAAATTTAAATAAAGGGATGCTTCAATCTTTATGATTGCATATATACAAACGAAATGAATTGAAACAAGAGCACAAAACACTTGCTGCTTAGTTGAAGCATGATCTAATTTCTTGATACAGGTTGATTAAGACTCAGCCAACCTTTTAATTCTTGTTATTTATTTGTCTTTTAAGTCTAATTATCTTTGATCTATAATCTGGATCCAAAGAGGTAATAATAACAGTAACTTCTTTATCATGTTATTCCAGCTCATCTTCAACCTAAAAATCTAGAAGCCATGGAGTAGGGTTTTGCAAGGCTAATCATTAGGGTTATGCTAGAGATGGAGGAAGAGTTAATTGACTACTTTAAAGATCCCTTAGTGGGAGGTTTATTTTCATTGAAGGAATTTGTTACTGTTTGAAAATGCATTATTCACTTTGCATTATACTTGGTCTAATAAGAGTGTCATGTTTTCAACAAGATGTCAATTGTTGACAAATAAAAATTTCCTCCTCTTTCAATAAGAAATTCACAATTTACAAGATATGCATAGTCACATTATTAGTATGTTACAATTTTGATATAGTCTCTTTACTTATAAGTTTCACCATTTAGAGTCTCAACTCTAGCTAGGATATTACTAGTTTTACCATCATTCCTTAAACCATTGTTTCATTTCTATTATATTGACTCATTTAATCCAAACACATAACACATCAGTGGTATACCCTCTCCTTATTCTTCACATTAATCGTTTTCTCATTAGTCCTTAGGCCTCATCTTATCACCAAATGTATCTTCTTTTGTAACTGTGTATAATTATTATCCTTAATATTTACCTTTAATCATTTTTCCAATTTATCACTTGTTATTCTTAACAAATTAAAAGTGTTCACAAATTCTTATAAGTCATTGCTTTGACCCTTACCAATCATGTTGCTCATATCCTTAAGAAAATTCTTCTTGATAGAAAACATCCCTTCACTTCCTTATACCAGATATTCATAATATTCCATGTCTACTTCAATTTGAAAAAGAACATATCATCAAATTGACTTTGTTTTCTCACCTCTAATCATCATGGTTTTCTTTCCTTCTCTCTTAATGCATAAAATTATTCCACTTGGAAATGTCATTACTATTCCCCAACTTGGGTAAGACCCTATAAATAAATTCAATAACGTGGATATCGAATGTAATCTACCTATCATTTCAAGTTTTAAGGTACCATGGGACAGAATTTCCTAATCATACTCCATGATGTCCATAATCCCTAGATATAATTAATCACTTAAGGAAAAAAATTTATAATGTGACTCTCCCATTAGAGGGAGAAACTATTATAGATGTTTCCATGCACATAAATTATCCTATAATTGATCAATGTTATTGTAGATTCACTCTTTAATCTAATGTCATTGACTTCTTATATTGCTTTGTGAAACTTCCACTCACTCAGCTTTGGTGTTATTTTGTTGATCTCAATATTCTAAATTGATTATAATAACTAACATTTATTATCATCATTAGAAATTTGTCATTTCGTTCTTTTCCCATCCTCCCTAGGTACTATATTGATTATATTATGATAATAATGGAAATCAAACTTCGAAATTTTCCGCTGCACTCTCTTGGTAACTATATTGTCTTGTTCTAATAATGTGTTTACTACCTTACAAAGTGATTTCTTACCATCTTATCATATGTTTCATCAATTTTGTCTTCGTTTGATGTGTACCTTTAGTGAACTATACTTGTACTCTCAATTTGATTACTCATGATTTCTCCCAACCTTTCTTTGAATAGTTAGTGTCTTCTTTCATCCATCAATTTACCTCAAACTAGCTTAGCCTTTTATGTGATTGTAGCTTCACATCTAATGGTCTTGTCATAATGTCAATAGTCACGCTTTCATTACCATTCTTCCTTTCTTCAAGAGTTAACTTCTCTGGAGCAACTCCGCCAACTAATCTTTATATATGCCTAAATAATTTCCATGAATCATCTTATATAGTGTCATAATGTCCCTAATTTCTCTTTCTTAAACCACATTGTTTTCCTTTCCATGAAAATGCTATGCTGCCATATTATTTTGTTTTGGATATCGATATGTCCTTACGGTTGTAAATGGCTAATTATCTATCTTAACAATGACATAATGGTTTGAATATCAAAATGTCCAATTTAGTGTATATTAAACTATAAAAATTTAAACCTTCACTCTACTCCTTAAACCACTTACACATATACTTGAATAGTAATTAAAGTATTACTATAAGAAAACGGTATAAAAAATATTTGCATAAATTCATATCATCAATAGTTATAGTTATCAGCTAGTAAGATATATATATGGAAAGCTCAACGTCACTTGAAGAATGGAATGTTTCAATTGCATAAAAACAATTAAGATAGTTTCCATTCTAATGTTCAAAAGTTACAGAAAAAGTTTAATGTATAAAGTGATGATAATATGCTCATTTTAATATAATAATTTGAATGTACTTCAAACTTTACTTGCACGATATACAAAATCCTAAAACTTTATTGTGGAAACCTTTGCAGCTGATATCCATGAGTTATCTCAACTCCTTTCTCGAATGGAATGTAAGGGAAAAGTAATGGCTTAACAATTGACTGGGGTTGAGCTTCGAAAATACAACTTTCTTTATTTTTAGTGAATGTATGCTTTGTTATTATCAAAGACCCATAAAACGAACAATTGATATATGTCTTTGATACATACATTTGCATTAATTATCCCATCTCCTCTAATAAAATGTATCACCCCAGGCTTCATAGCTTTTGAATATTGAGTTATATAAAATTTCATTTTATCATGATAGTTAAAAACTACAATTTCTTCCAAAAGTCGAAAAACCATTCTCCCTGTCATTGACTGTTACATAACACTTAATACTTTAGGTAAATTACCAAAGACGACTCGGAGTAATAAACCTTGGGTTATATTAGGATTGTTGCTATAATTATGAAAATAAGGTGGTGACATCCAAGAATCAACACAAGATCTAGAGAAATAGTTAGAAACTAAGTTATTTCCCATTGTGATCATTCATCCTCGTACTTTCAACCAATGTTTTGAAAATCACGATCGGGATTAAATCAGCGAGGGGAAAAAATCTGAAAAAAAATCGTAAAAATCGGGAAAAAATCGACACATACAAAAATATTTATTTTTTTTCAATTTTTTTAATATCTAAAGCATCTACAGCATAAAATAAATGCATTGACACATAAATATGAAAAAAAAAACTAATATATAAGATGTGTAATATCATGTCTAGTGCTACATCACACATAAAACTGAATCTTGTCCTGAATACTAAGTCCTGAGTCTCAAGAGTCAACTCGGCCTCAAAATATCAACAAAAAATATAATAATGTATCTCATATCATGAGTCATAATGTCATATACAAAGGAATGTCAATGCACCATATAACCTATGGTCCTATACTACTGATTTCCTCTACCCCTCTTGCGAGAAAATACAACAGCTTTGCCTTTCCCTCTAGATGAAGAAGCTAGCAGGAATGGCAATGGACTCTGTCGTGCTCTAGAAGTAGATACTGAAGCACCAGAACGGGAACCTGAAGCACTAGAAGTTAAAGGAGGCAGACCACATCCTCTACCGGTAGTAGTGGTAGGTGGTGTCACCTCCTCCTCCTACTCCTCCTCCTCCACTACCTCTTGCTCTATCCAATCAGGGGCTGACTCCATGACAGGCCTCTCTGCCTCAACCCTCCATTCAGCAGTGGTGTCAATCGCATCTACAGAGATGGCCTCCATATCAGGTGTCCTCTCAAGTTGTCTCACCCACAATCTAAGATTGTAGTAGACGTAAACCATGTCATTGAGCCGCTGGGCCTCCAACCAGTACAAGGGTCATAGATTAATAAATTAAATATTTAAAAAAATATATATTTAATGAACTCAAAAAATCAGTTGGAATATTTTAGTTTTTTACCGGTTGCGCCTTTTGGTGTGTATTTTTTCAAATACACTCCAATTGCGCTCGCATCCTGAAGAGCTACATGTTTGGTTGAGTATTCTAATGGCAAGTTTTTGGAGTTTTGGTAATCTGCCACCGTAGCTCCTCCACCATGCATCTACAAGTTACAAGTTACAACAAATAAGATAAACTTATAAAGTTACAAACATAAGAAAAATTTTAAAATAATGAAAATCTTACCTAGCATTTTAGTAGTCCTATCCTGGACAGCCATGTCGAAGCTCAAGGTGCCACCTGCCATTTTGTATACCTCCATCTCTTTGGATATCTCTGCACGTTCTGATGGATTTGGCACCATCTTCTGAACACAAGTGAAAAAGCCATCCATGACCTCAGCATCAAATAGGAAATTACATGAATAAGCAAATCCGGGGTTCAGGAAGATCCCTGCAGCATGAATGGGACAATGGAGTGTGTTGTTCCATCGGTCATCAATCACTTCCCATAATAGAAGTTGTTTCTGAAACCCCTCATCACCCTTATCATCATAGTAGCTGCGAACAGCTTCTTTGGCCCTATCCATGGCCTCATACAAGTAGCACATTGCGGGTTTCTCTCCATCCACCAATCTAAGAACCTTTATCAAAGGTTCAGTAACGCTGCACACCTCTTCCACTCCAGCCCAGAAACTTTCCTGATATGACACCAACCTACAGATGGCCTCTCCCTCTACTTTGCGGCTGATAGTCAAAGCACGTCACTCATCTGAAAGAAACATTCTCTTCAAATCCCACTTAGAATTCAAGAGGGATTGAAGAGATATAAAACTAGTGGCAAATCGTGTAATAGCAGACCGCACCAACTCCTTCTTGTTGGTGAATGTCCTCATCAAATGAAGCACGGATGCATGATTATATATAAATTTTGTGATGCTCTTTGATGATTCTACAATATCTTTGAAAAAATCAATCTTTTCGATGTCCTCTAACATCAAATCAAGGCAATGTGCAACACAAGGTGTCCAAAATATGCTCGGATACCTCTCCATAAGCATCTTGCCAGCAGAAACATAGTTTGCAGCATTGTCCATTATGATTTGGACAACATTTTGGGGCCCAACCTCCAAAATGAACACATCTAATAAATCACATAATAATCTTGCATCTTTGACATGTGCAGATGCATCAACAGATTTCATAAACATTGTCCCCTTGGGACCACTGACCAAGAAGTTAACAAGGGTCCTACCCCTTTGATCAGTCCAACCATCTGACATCACAGTGCATCCTGTGACTTCCCATGATGCCCTTAACTCCTCTAATCTCTTGGTGCAGTCAGCTTTCTCATTTTGCCGAATGCGCCCTCTAAAGTCATCATATGAAGGGGCTTTGTATCCTGGGCCAACAACAGCGATAGCATCAATTGTAGCCTGATAAAATGGATTGTTCCTGACAACAGTGAAAGGAATATCACTCCAAAGAAACAATTTGCCCAACAACCTATCAGCTTCTTCCTTCTCCTTTTTTTTAATAAGGGAGGAGATAGATGGTTGTGCCCCGTGAGTGGTTCTAGGAGAAAAAAATGAGGAGGCAGCTACGGGGCTGCCTGTAGAAGATGTTGATGCTGAAGAGCCACTACCACTCTCACGGTCAGCTCTAAACCGTGATATTTGACTCTTCAGAGCTGCCTTGCTGAGTTTAGTGGTTTCTATTCCTTCCAATGAGTTCATGGCTCTTTTGATTATTTCTGCAATGGTATTTATGCAAGGGCCTACTTCATGCCCAGGAATTTGTGCCAGGTGGTATTTCAACCTGTATACCCCCCCTGTCATGTGTTGACCACATAATTTGCAAGTCAAGTTTGCTCAGTCAAACCCCTGATCAGGTTCACCAAATTCCCATAAAGGATCTAATTTCCTTGGCATGTTGGAAACTTTGAACTTTGAAGTTTGAACGTTGAAATTTGAACCTAGGGCACAAGAAAAATTACAAGTTAAAAAATAAAATAAAAAAATTACAATTTTACATACAATATTTTGATTTTTTTCACAAAAAAAACCCTCAACTCAATGCAAAAATTATGGGAAAAAATACATGTTGAAACACAAGCAAAAATAATGGGAAGAAACTAAGAGCACAAGAAGAAATATAAAAAACAAAATTTAACAAACAATTTTTTGCATTTTTGACCAAAATAAACCCTCTCCTCTCAATAAAACAAAAACAAAACAAAAAAAACACAACCAAATGCAATCACAAATGATGAAAAATACATGGGTGATAGAAACCCATGGAAGAACAAGAAAAAAACAAAAAAAAATGGGTCAAATTTGATGCCCATACCTAGAAAAAAAGTTTTGCCGGAGACACTTGGTCCAAATTCAATTTTTGTTTGCTTGGCTTGCAAGAAATTCTTCACTTTTGTCCAATCTTGGGCTTGTAGATCACGTATCTCCCTCCTTGACTCTCCTCCTTCACTCCTTAGCTCTCATAACCAAACCTGTCCATGTAAAAATGACAAAAAAAACATCAAAATCGTACTTTAAACCCGCTGTTTTCCTTTGCCACGATTTTTATAGATCGAATCGCGATTTTTTGGCGATTAGCGATTTTTTGAAAAAGTAGGGGAAAACATCGCCGATTTAATCGTTTGCTTCAAAAAATCGCGATGTTCAAACCCATGCTTTCAACCTAGTCTAACTGACCCTTAGATTAACTTTGTATTCCTCAACACTTAAACCTATGGGCTGAAGTTCTCCTAAAGCCATTTTTACCTGTCTGAAATCGTTATGCTTGTAAGTTTCCAACCCACATCAATTTAATGCATATGATGAAATAAAACTATCAGTAGCACCAGTATCAAATAATTTTAAGTTTTATTTCATTGATAATACCTGAAAATTCCACGACAATGGACTGATGTGTTGCTTGATTATTGTTGACTGCAGCATAGATTCTATGATTGCCTTGAGTATTTGATGATGGTTACTACATTCTAACCATAGCCCTAATTCGAGGATTTAATTCATATACAAAACGCTCGGCTTGACATTCGTCAGTATCTAGATAAGGAACATATTTTACCAGCTCCATAAACCTTATCTCATATTCTTCCATTGTTTTATTACCCTAAATTAAACGCGACGTCCTTGCCCTAATGTAGGATATTCTATGTGTAATACTTCTTTAGTAAAATGCAAGGGTTTTCATAGCCTATAGTAGTACTTTGTCATATTTGCCTAGATTGGACTTATATAAAGTTGGACCTTCTCGAACATTTTTCTCCTTCAAAACATATAATTTATATTTCCAATTAGTAATTATATTTCAATGCCCCTTTTCACAAGAATTAATAACTATAACAAATTTTTTTTAATATATTAAATTAAATAGAAATTTACATCTTCTAATAAAATAACCTATTGAATCACATTAAAATATTATATCTTTTATTTTAAAGATTTATATTTATATCTTGAGAGATTTATGATCGGAAAGTTTCATAAATCTTGAATAAAGATTGACTTTATACCTAACTAATGAAACAATGTCCCTTTTCACAAGAATTAATAATTATAACATCAAAAATCTAAGGTCGGTCCTACAAAAGAAACCTCATCAAATTATATAAATAAGCAATCGACCTATTCTTATGAGATATTCAATTTTTTTTTTTTTTAAGAACATCAAGACGTTGTGGCCCACGCTATACTCTATCTCACATTCATTTAATGATTCACATATTCTATGGTGGCTCGATCTCGCATCTCTAAATAGCAATCTCAGTAAAGCTAGATAGATATGGGTACCGAAGTACTGCTCGTGCAGGATTACCTGGCTGTTTGAATGGGATTACCTAGCTCATTATCAGGGCCATTTCAAGTGAACCATTGACAGCGCGGAATTGTTATGGAAATGAGCAGAGCAGACAGTGACAGCTCAAGTGACAGAAATATCATAGCCGCTGTTGAAGACTCTGCCTCGAGCTTGGAAATTTTATTGCACAACTCAGCAGCATAGACGTAATCCTCATCCTCGATAGTTTTCTGCAAATCCGTTCGTAGACACAAAATCACTATTGCTTTGTCTTTAGCTTCATTCAATTAACACATTTCCAAATAAATCAATAAGTAAATTGAAAAATCTGGAACAGGTCTACAAGCCTTTCTGAGGTAGCTACACTCGTTGCATCCGGAGGTCAAATTTTGAAATTTGTGAAAGTCTGAAAGCATAATAAATTCTTGAGCATTTACCAATGTCATTTTCCCTTTTAATTTATCTTACAAGGAGTAACAATTTGGGATTGTTTAGACTCACTGAAGCTTAACTATCCTACTGTTGCCCCAAATTGCTCTTTAGAAATCTGAATATTGCAAGTGGCCCTACTCAAAGAGATTTAAAGCATGTTAACCGAATTGAAATTTAATCCATTAGTACTGTGGTTGGACGCAGTTATGTAATTACAGTAATATTTTGTGGTTTCAGTGAATTGTAAGGCCCTAAGTGTTTCCATTAACTCATTGAGGGAATACAAATTTAATTGACTATTTTCTGAAGAGCATTGACAACCCTGACATTGGTGTTCTGAGTATCTTAGAACATCGTTGGCTGTCTTTTAAGTATCACCGTGATATCTGAATATTGGTGAATTTAATTGCTTCCATTTTGAATGATTGATTTTGAGCATCTTTTAGGTAGCTTATTGGTGTTCTGGAGTCACTCATTAATGTTATAAAATCTGATTGCATTGCTAAAATCTCTCTTCACTCATAAGCATTAGATAGTAGGTTTCTCTTGGCAAACTTACTAATTCTTCTTTGTTGTCCTAAGGACTGATTTATTATAAAGAAATTTCATTGTGCCTTGCTCCATAGCCATTACTCACTGTTATCTTATTTGTTGATCTTGCTTAGGGAATTAATTTTAAATTGCTTTCTGATTATTTAAGATCTGAATGCTTGCATGGCTCTAAGTGCCTTCACTGATCCATAGGAGTGACAATATTGGATAAGGAGTATCTTCCTAAGCAGCTTGTTTATATCATTTGTCTTTTAATAGTCTTTATCATTCTAAATATAAGGATATTGATGTAATTATCATTGCTCTTGTTGAATGGTCAATGGCACTCTCTAATTTGACTATTAGCTACTTCGTTTAAATAATCGTTAGTGAAGTAATTGATCGTCATTGGATTACTTGAAGCATTGGGTATCTCTTACTTTGAAGCATCTTAGCAGATTGAGTGTAACATGTATGCATGGGATACTTGATAAAATTAGCATTGAGGTCTGACTAAAAGCTCTTGTTGAAACACTGAACACGGTGGCCACCACATACTAATCTAAAAATTTCTGAAATAGAACTTGTCGTGATATCAAATTCTGGAACCAAAAGAAATACTAATGAACGTGCAAAAACTCACTGAATATGCCTAAGGGAATTTCACTGTTAACAGACTGACTCTTATATTCACTACCCACTGTTGGAAATAGCCACCGGCATGACTTCTCATATTTGGTCTGGCTTAGTGGTTAAACAATTCCTGCATTTTTTTATGAGTATGTCATTCTGATTCTATGTTGTTCATGGTTTGAAGTCAAAGATTGGGGACTGACAATACTTGTGCAGGGCCAATAAGGTCCCACAGAGTTTAAAATTGTGCTCTAATACCATATGTAAGGTCCTAAATTTCATAATTAATAATGACTAACAAAATTGATACTACACGATCCAACGTGAAATTTTTTTGAAGCAGAATATATCAATTCACTATTGAATACTTACCTGGAACAGTGTTTGAAGATGTTCCTGACCCGCCATGGCTCTTGTTCCCGTTACCAAACTGTCATTTTCCTCCCAGCCTATCTGGGGTCAACCTCTTCGGTCCCCAGATCCAGAAGACAAGTCTTCTGGCCCTCGTGCCCAAAACTCCAATAACAATCAAGATCACTCTATGACTCTGTTAGAACTCACTGCTTAGGTCTCCCACGGTTAGAAATCCTTTGACAGCATCCAGGTCAGTTTTCCCACCTCACTCACCCATGCCCATCAACTTTCCCCTCGTTCTCCTTTTATACACAAATCCCCTTCAAGATATTTATTAAAATATCCTCTTTTAAATAAATATCTTAGATTTATATTAAAATATTATTATTCAATAAATATCTTGGATTCCTAAAATATCTTGGATTTATTATTAAATATCATCATTTAGTAAATATCTTGGATTTTATCAAATATCATTTTTTATTTGCATAATTCAATGCTTTTACTTTCCTTTGAACAATATATTAGTTATATTATGATAGTGGTAGGTATAACTTTTACCTCACAATACATTCATTATATTCTTGTGAGTTAGGTATTTACTCAATATTTCAATAATTTACTCATTACCCTACACTGAGACTTTTCATAATTGATTAGTGCATATACTAGTGCAGTACACGTGATACATGCATATGTAGCTATCATATGCATGTTAATATTTCCATGTTCCCTATAACTCGAGTTGGGTCATTACATCAGCCAAATGTCCTTCATCTCAAACTCCATAGCAAGATCCTCCTTGCAACCACTAATTAGTCTCTCTGCCCAAGTAATGAACAAGTCATCAACATATAGCACAAGAATGAGCAAATCATCCCCTACAACAATGTAGTATAGGTTCGGATCTGCATCACTCTTTGTGAAACCCATCTGTTGCAAGTAAGTATCAATCCTTGAATACCAAGCTCTCGGAGCTTGCTTAAGTCCATAGAGTGCTCGCCTCAACCGGCATTCATGGGTCTCCTACCCAAGTACCTAAAAGCCCTGTGGTTGCTCAACATACACCTCCTCCTCTATAATTTCGTTCAGAAATGTGGTCTTCACATTCATCTGATGGATCTACTAACCCATTTCTGCAGCAATAGAAACAAGGGAACGGATAGAAGTGTACCAAGCTACAGGAGCGAAGGTCTCATCATAGTCAACTCCCTCTATCTGTGAGAACCCTCTAGCCACAAACCTCGCCTTGAACTTCTCAATGTTGCCATCCTCAGCATGCTTGATCTTGTACAGCCACCTGGAAGTCACAACTGACTGGCCCTCAAGCCTAGGCACCACCTCTCAAACATTGTTCTTAATGATAGAGGCATGCTCCTCCACCATAACCTCTCTCCATACCTCCCGGCTAGCAGCCTCCTCATAGCTAGTAGGCTTAGAGTCAACAATGTTGGTTAACTGCAAAACCGCTCAAGTGGCACACTCTCCCTGTTCACCCTCTTCGAAGGACAAACGGACTCCGCTTCCTTCAAGGTGTCTTGAAGCCACTTGGGCCTCCTCTTCCCTGAAGAAGCTTCCCCATAGGGAACCTCATCCTCTACCCCCAAGTCTGGTGAACCTGAAGGTCTGCCAATTGACCCTGGTGTGCTTGTACTAACACCTGTCCTCGAAGAACCTGTGCCTGTGTCAGTTGAAGTGCCATGTGAACTCTGTAATAGTGGACACCCTAAAGAAGTGCACAGTGAACTCGCCACTAGTGCCCCAAATGTCACTGACATTGAAGTACCTCCTTACTAGTCGATTCAAAACCCTGAGGTCCTGCTCCCTTTACCTGACCTCTTTGCTGAGGAGAACTTTGTGACTCTCTCTCATCATACTCTCGTGATCTCCGATAGGCCCTCTTCTCCTCGAACTTCACATCCCTCCTAATCACCACTCTCCGTTTAGAAGGAATGAAGATCTGATAGGCCTTTGAAGTCTCGTTGTAACCCATAAAGATACCCTTCTCTGCCATGGGTTCTAGCTTCGTCCTCTGCTCCTTAGGGATATAAGAATATGTGAGACATGAGGCTTCTCTCTAGTTAAGGCCTCCTCCGGAGTCATATTCCCCAATACTCTGTGAGGACTCCTGTTCTGAAGATAAACAACAGTATTGTAGGCCTCAACCCACAAAAATAAAGGCAACCCCTGATCATGAATCATCACTCTAGCAGCCCCAACAATAGCTCTATTCTTCCTTTCAAACACCCCATTCTATTGGGGGTTGTAAGGAACTGTGAACTCTCTCCTAATGTCGTCCTATGCACAGAAGTCAGAAAACCCACCATCGGTGTACTCACCACCATTGTTTGACCTCAAGACCAGAATCTTCCTACCTGTCTGCTTTTCCGCAAGATCTTTGAACTCTTTAAAGCGACTGAAGACCTCACCCTTGGTCTTCGGGAAATATATCCAAGTCCTCCTAGAGTAGTCATCAATAAATATAATATAATACTCATAACCATCCAAAGACACATGAGACATACGACCACTAACATTAGTATGAATCAAGTCTAGTATACCTGTAGATCCGTTGTCACTTGTTGGGAATGGTAACTTGGTGTACTTGCCCAAAGCACACCCTTTGCAGACCTCATAATGCTCGACACTGAAATCAGGAACTCCAGTAGTGATCTCCCTCAGAACTCTCAAAGCTCCATAATGCATATGCGCCATCCTTCGGTGCCATAACTCACACAAGTCTCTATTGTTGGTGGTACTAGTGTGAGTGCTACCAGATGTGCTAATCACCAAAGCTGTTGTCAACTGAAAGCTGAACCTATATAGTTTCCCAAAGCATACTCCAATCACTTTGGCTGAAGTGATGGAATCTCCCCTGAGATGCATCAATACCTGCCCTCCTGAGAAAGTGACGTCAAACCCCTTCTCCTCCATAACAGACACTGAAATCAAGTTCTTCTTCATCGCCGAAATATACAAAACATCCATGACCTTCAAAGGAGGCAAAGACTCCCTCTCAAAGGTCATAGTCCCCACACCAACAACTCTCATAGTGCGATCATCTCCTAGTACAATCTCAATATCAAGTGCCCTCTCTACAAGCTCTGAAAAGAACTCTCGTGCACGTGTCATATGGCGGGAAGCCCCACTGTCTATGTGCCACACATCGGATGATGTACTCCTACTAAATGTAGAAGTAATAAATGCAAAGTCCTGTCAAACTGTGAAGCAAACTGCTCCACCTCTGTTGAAGCTGCGGTACCCTTCTTCCCCTTGTTTTTCCTCTCAGGACACGTAGCAGCATAGTGTCCCATCTTTTGACATGCCCAACATTTGACTTTCGACATATCCGTATTCTTCTTCTTCTTCTTCTCCTTTCCCTTAGCCCCATCTGATGAGGCCCCTTTCTTGGCCTTCCCTTTATTCTTCCCCCTAGCTGTCAAGGACACATCCTCCTCATCTGCTATCTTCACCCCACCACTGCTAGTCTTCCGTATCTCATGCTCCACACAATCATCCCAGAATCTGTACCAATTGGGAAGATTCTCCCTAGAGGTAACAGTATCTCCAAAGACCTCCCAAGACTTAGGAAGTCTCGCTACAGCTATCCTGACTAACTCTATGGGTGCAACTACCTCACCAATAGCAGTCAAATCATCACGTACCTGTTTGACCCTACCAAGATAAAGAACTACACTTTCAGCCTTTGTCATCCTGATGTTCTTCAATTGTTCTTTGAGTACCATCTTCCTACTTTCATTGGTACTCTGATAGAGTGTGGCTAGAGTTATCCACATCTGATATGCATATGTGTTTCCTCTCACCTGAGGAACCACATGATCCTTCAAACTGTCCATCAAAATCCTTTTTGCCTTCGCATTATTTTTTGTGAATTCAGCAAGTTCATCTGCAACAATAGGAGGTACAACCTCTTGCCGCACTATGTCCCAAACTGCTTCCTCCTCAAACACTGTCTGAATTATGTCCTTCCAAACAACATAGTTGGATATCCCATCCAGTATGTCCTCTATCCTTAAGAACATGGCCATGACTATTGTTCAAAATTTACAAAACCAAGAAAATGGAGAAATGAACTTTCTACCACACCTTCTTGTCTTAAAAGTTCAATCTGTGTGAAATTTCACCTTGTTGTCCGAAAATTCAGTTTGTTGTCCAAACCACTGTTTGTTGTCCCAAACTATTGTTTGTTGCTCAAACTGCAATTTTTAGCCTGTAGCTCTGATACCATGTTGAAATTTGATGACTAAAAAGTTACCAGCAATCCCAACCCGGTTTTAATTTCAGCTTATCACTCCCATTCAGTTAAATGCCCTTTCCCATAAACTTACATTCAACATATAGAATTTTGGAAATGAAATTTTCAGATTAAAATTCATGGGACTGTCAACACATGCTGAAAATAAATATGGACATAAACAGACCAGCAACATATAAAAAAATACACACAGATTTTTGGTCAACTTAGACCCAGGAAAAACCCCTTCAATCTTCTCTGGGGAAAACCTATTAGAGAGCTCTTCAAATTTATTTATCTTTCAAGTTCAGGAAAAATACATTTGTAGACAAAACAAAACAGCAAAATACAACTTATCTCTTCAACCCAAAACTCCTTGAAAATTGTGCCCACTTGAAGCTGAAACTATATTGTACTGACGCAAACTGTACTATACGGATTTATTTTTCAAAAAAAAAAAAAAAGCTCAAAAACTGCTCTCAAACTGCGTGCAACTCGCAGCATTAAATTATGTTCGTATTGTACCTTATGTTGTCTTCTATGCCTTGATTTTTATGCCCAGCTTTGCCCAGAAATCACTCCTTCAACTTGCTGCAACAAATATTTCTTTCAGAACTTTTCTCCAACTCTCAGCCTCCTTTCTCCAATCTGCTCATGAAAAATGAATGAATGCAATCTCTCTTTTCTTTTCCCCCTTTTGTTTCCCTAAATGACTTTTGGGGAACCCTAAGATCTAATGGCTCAAATTCATTTAGATCAAGGGATAAGAATAAATGTGCATTTAATTCTCACTTTCTATTTTTTAACTCACCCATTAAATAAAGTACCCACATTATACTTTATGTATAAAGTCAATTTTCATTTTATAATTTAACATTGACTTTAGCACTAATAAAGTCACTTTCACTTCATAATTTAATATTTGACTTTACCACTTATAAAGTCACTTTCACTTTATAAAGTCACACTTAGGAAAAGAATTATTTTGGACACTTTTCCCTAGGTAGAGACTAACCCATGGGAAACCACTTGTCCAAGATACATTAAAAATCGACATTCTAGAAGTCTGCTCGTCTAGTTCTTGTAAAAGATTTTCTTTGCTGAAGAATAATACTAACCATCATTTGCTGCACCGGTTTTCCTGCATTGGGTTTTTCCAGGGACAATTTTCCAAAAATAACTATTCATGTGATCGTTTCTATTGCATTATATGTGTTCTATTTTTTGCTTATGGTTAAGTGAATACTGCAGTGGTGTTTATTTCAGAATTAACTGGAAGAAAATCTGTAAATAACTTATCATAAATAAGTAGGTGAAATAAATCTATCACTGCAGTAGTGTTTCAGTTTGAAAATTTCACATGGTATCAGAGCAAAAGACGAGTAACAGAAGAGGAGGTTTTGCAATGGAACGGAGGTCCGACAATGATACAGCATCAGCTCGAAAGGGTTCACGCAGTCCTCCAGAATGCATGGAGGAATAGAGGGATCACAAAGTTTCAGTTTTGGCATCCAGACTAGAAGAGGAATTTGCTTGTGTCAAGCATGACCTCTCCAGAGATCTGGTATATTAACAGTGGAGCATCCGCTCACATGACGAGAGTTCGAAAATGCTTCTCAACCTACCAGGAGGAGCAGATGAAATTTCAAATCACTATGGGAAACAAGGCAAAATGTACCCCTGTTGGAAGAGGCACCATAATATTTCAAACAGAAGCTAATAATAATCTTCGAGCCACCAACGTACTGCATGTACCAGGATTAGGGATGAACTTGCTCTCAGTGTCTCAACTTCAGAACAAGGGTTACGATGTATACATTATTAGCAACAAAGTTTATGTCAAACACCCAAGTTGGAAAAAGAAAGCACAAATTGGAGTCAAGAGCCATAAATTATACAAGTTACAGCTCAAATCCCCAATGGCACTGATAGGCAATACTGATGAAAGAGATTTGAATGAATTATTGAATAGAAGAATGGGGCATCTACATCATGGAGCCTTGAGAATTCTCAAGAAGACTGTCACGGGAGTTTCAAAACTTAGCACCAAGCAAGACGATGTCTGCAGAGGGTGCGTATTAGGGAAGTAAGCCAAGGCAACAAATCCGAAAAGCACCAATATGGCCAAGAGTGTGTTGGGATTGATATACTCAGACATCTGGGCCATATATTTTTTGAAGATAGATCTTCGTTCCGGCTACCATTAGATTTGGGTTCGGGAGCAAGACATCCCGAAGACAGCTTTCAGGTGCCACTATGGTTACTACGAGTTTTTGGTCATGCCATTTGGGCTAACCAACGCTCCAACAACTTTCCAGTCCTGTATGAACCATATATTTAATAAGCAGTTGCGAAAGTACTTGTTGGTCTTCTTCGATGACATATTGGTCTACAGCAAGACATGGGAGGGCACTTGAGGCACTTGGATGAGGTGTTGGACATTCTAGAGGAAAATAAATTATATGCAAAGGAGTCTAAGTGTGAGTTTGGCATGACGGAGATGCTCTACCTAGGGCATATTATTGGTCACAATGAGGTACGAGTGCATTAGGAGAAGATTCGAGCAATCATCGAGTGTCCCACCCCAAAGAATGCCACAAAGTTGAAGAGCTTCCTTGGACTTTGCACTTATTACAGGAAATTTGTTAAGAGCCCCTCTTACAGATCTCACCAAAAAGGGGGCGTTCAGTTGGTCGAAGAAAGCATGGGAAACATTTGTTAGAATGAAGAAGGTGATGAGCACTTGCCATCTATGCCTAATTTCACCCAGCCATTCGTGCTAGAATGTGACACTTCAGGAACAAGAATAGGAGCGGTCGTTATGCAAAATCAACACCCCATAGCGTTCGAAAGTCACAAGCTTAGAGATTATGAGTTGCTCTATTTAATATATGATAAGGAGATGTTGGCCATAATGCATGCAATGGCCAAATTCAAGCAGTATTTGGTAGGAGGCAAATTTAAGGTAAAAACGGACCACAACAGCCTGAAATTCATCATGGGGCAGAAATAACTGAGTGAGAGGCAACAAAAGTGGATAAGCAAGTTGCAGGCCTACGACTTTGAGATAGAATATGTCAAAGGCAAGAATAACTTAGTGGCAGATGCTCCATCAAGGATGCTACCCACTTTCTCACTCAGAGAAGATAGAAGATTAGAAGTCGTTGTTGCTGGTAGAGTATTCAAAGAATAAATTCGCTTATGAGATTTTAGACGGGTTGTCCGTGATGACAGGAATCGGATTATGAATAATATTATCTACTATAAAAACCAAATCTATCTTGTACCGGAATCAAAACTCAAAGAGAGGATCAAGCAGCTAGCTCACAATTCACCCTTGGTCAGACATCCAAAATATCTAAAGACCTACAGGAAGGTCAGGGAGAGCTTCACCTGGAAGGGCCGGAAGTCAAATGTGTTGAGACTTGTGAGGGAGTGCAACACTTGCCAGCAAAACAAGACAGAGCATACCCATCCAGCAGGCTTGCTACAGCCCCTCCCCATTCCGAAACAAAAGTGGGAGAGCGTTTCCAAGGACTTTATCACAGGCTTACCACAGGTGCAGGGCAAAGATTACATATATGTGGTGGTAGATCGACTCACAAAATTTGACCATTTTTTTTGCCATACCATCAAAATATTCAGCTTCACAGGTAGCCAAGCTATTTTTCAGGGAGGTTTTCAGATGGCACAAGTAGCCAAAGAACATTGTCAGTGATAGAGATAGCAGGTTCATGGGTACTGAGCTAACTCCAAGCACTAGCTACCACCCACAAACTTATGGGTAGACGGAGATTGTCAACAAGTGGTTGGAGGGCTATCTCAGGAATTATGTGACTAGCCACAACAGTGTTGAAAATATCGGTATCGGCAAAATATTGGCGAGGAACCTGAAAACATCTTATCGGCAATATCGGCGAAAATATCGACAAACTTTAAAAAAAATCAAAATTTTCAGACTTTTAAACATTAGCTGATATTTTCAAAATTTGGCTTCAAAATATCGCGATCTTTGCCGAGATTTTCAAAATATCGTGATATTTTGCCGATATTTTCCAAATATCGCGATATTTACCTGCCAAAATATTGTTTCCCAGAAAATATCGCGATATTTGCGATATTTCACGAAATATCGCCAATATTATCAACACTAGGCCAACAAAGGACATGAGTAAACTAGTTGCATCTAGGGGAGCATTATTACAATACCACTTTCCACATGTCCAATGGTATGACTCCCTTCAAAGCATTGTATGGATATGATGCCCCAACTTTTGCAGACAGGATATTTGGGGACAGTCTGGCACCACTGGCCAAACAATGGATCCAAGAGAGCCAGGACATTTTAAAAGTCCTCGAGGACAATCTACACATGAACCAACAAAAATTGTATGGAGACAAGCACAGGGTGGAGCGTAGCTTTGAAGTAGGAGATATGGTGTACCTATGTCTCCAAGAGTCCAACCCCACAAGCAGTCCTCGCTCAAAACTAAAGGGGCGGAAAAGTTAAAACCCAAGTTCTACGGGCCATTCAAAATATTGAGAAGAGTAGGAGAGGTGGTCTATGAACTCGAGCTTTCAGATGGATGCAAGATTCACAATGTCGTTCATGTCTCGTGCCTCAAAAAAGCTTTGGGACAGCATATTGTTGTTTCCACAAAACTTCCACCATTAGATGAGGAGGGAGAATTGATCTTAGTTCCCGAGAAGATCCCAGACACAAGAGAGAAAATTGTGGAGTAGAGCGATCAAGGAGTACCTAATAAAATGGAGGGATTTGTCAATAGAAGATGTTACTTGGGAAAGCGAACAGGGGCTCAAACATCCTGAATTGAAATTGCTTGGGGACAAGCAACAATCTTGGGCGGGGAGGACTGTAATGTCCCGGTCCCAATAGGAAGCTTATGACGGAGTCCACTAGCCTAAAGTGGTTCCCGTAGGCTAAAGTGGTGAGATAATTAATAAGGGGACTTAAATTTGCCTAAGGAGACTTTATTAAAGAAGGAGAAAGGATGATATTTCCTAGGCAAGTTGGATGTCACTTTATAAAGTGGAGTATCATAAAGTGACTTTATAAAAGTGAATTTAATAAAAAGAAAAAAAATAAATAAAGAGAAAAAAGGGAAGATGAAGATGAAAAGACAAAAGGGAAGACGAAGATGAAAAGACAATCCTAAACTCATTAAAGAAGGGAATTGAGGAGACTCTAATTCATTCGTGCATTGTGTGAGTTTGAAGAGAGAGCACTTGGAGAGAGTTGGAATGGGAAGCTGAGGGCTTTGGAGCCCTAGCTGCCATAGCAGACTTCGGTGTTGCAACGAGACACCCTAGTTTGGACCTGAGAGTGAAATTATCCAGATTTCACCACTGTGCTTCAATGGAGAACGAGATTTGCAAGAAATGAAGAGGTACCCATGGTTTAGCAGTTAATTTTACAGTCTCATTTGGGTATCTCCAACTCAAGAAGCACGAAATTCATCTTGGAGTGATTATTTGTGGTCATTATGGATTGCTCGATGGTTTTCTCAGCTGAAGGATGCATTGCTTACTGAAGGTAAACATTTTTCTTTCTCTGGTGGAGGCCGTGAGCCCATTCTTCTTGCTGCTGGTGCGTTTGAAGGGACAGCAACAGAAAATCGTGCCCTCTCCTGCCATTCTTTACTTCTGTGATGACCGCGAGCACTGAAGAGACACCGGAAGGCAGACTCTCCCCTGTGCGAACTCACATTGCTGCTGTAACTTCATTTTCTGGGACTGTGTGCCAATTCCAGGATCAAATCTGGGCTGTATTGCTGGTGTACAAAGGCTGTGTCTATGTGAAAGAAAGAATCGAAGAGCTGAGCTAAATAACCAGGTTCCATCAGCCTATTCTCCTTGTCTAATTCGCTTCTATTAAATGCTAGAAGTTGTGTGCTTTCCAGAACTTATTTTCTTGTGGAAATGTGTGGACTGTATGATAAAAATTGCATATATCAGATGTATATGAATTTCTAGCATTAAATATATCAGCCTGAACTCTTTGGGCAGTTTACTTGAAAGCATTTAGTTCACTGTGTGTATTTATTAGGGTTGTCATTATGAGAAAACACCTACAGCAATGTACATTTGAACTAGTTGACGAAATGTATCAGTGAAATTTCAGATACAAACCCAGAAAATTATTAAAACCTTGAAGGTTGACACCGAAATTGATAGGAGAAAAAGGGGTCGTAAAACCCTCAGAGCCTCAGGCTCAAAAAAAACAGAGGTAATTGATCCAATCCAATGATGATTCAAATGAATCCAATCCTCTTGAATTTATAGATTTCTTTGAGGGGCTCTTCTTCCCTAATTGATTAAGGTTCACCCAAAACCCCCAACTTTGGGTTTCTTTGCCTAGCTGCCCCAAAACCTGCCCAAACATTGGGTATTTTGGGGTTTTCCCTTTTATCGAGGACTATAGCCTACAGGGATTGATAGGCTACTTCGTCTCTTAGGCAACTAATTTCTTGGGAACATTACAAATTGATTTTCTGTTGAAAACCCTAGCTGAAAAAAAGAAGCCTTAGGAAGAGAAAATTACCCTCGAATACCTCAGTGGTATCAGAGTTGTGCATTCAGCCAGCCTGAGACATTACAATGAGATCTAGTTTATTGGGTGAGTGACCAGCACTTTTTCAAATCAGAGCAATGGCTTCTCCCAAAGCAGTCATAAGGGATTGGAAGGAATTTTGGTTTAGTCCCATCACTGATCTTCATAAGCACCCAGTCATAAAACAAGTGCTTGAGGAGGAAAAGGTGTGCCCTGGTCAGTGTGCATTGCTATACCCTCCTGTAAAAACTAAAAGAGATCAAACTCTTGAACCTGATCATAAGAGGATGCAGCAGAAAGCAGGTATAAGGAATTGGAACGATTTTTGGGCCAGCTGCAGGAAAGACAGATCTGAAGGTACTAATGGTAAGCCAAGAACATGAAAACAGAGTGCAGAGATTGCATCATTAAGTGTGAAATATGGCATGGAAACTAAAGGGGGGAAAAGGGATGCTACACAAATTACGCCCAAGATTGATCAAGCACTTCAGTTAAAGGATAAGAGGAGCACCAGTGATGAGATCAAATAATATATCTCTCCGGGTGAAAGGGATATGGGTCATACTGACAGTGAAGAGTATTGGGTAGCCATGATTCATTGGCAATGAGTGTTGTTGTTACATCAGATGGCTTTGGAAAGACTACCTCTTGTACCAAGTATGCAAAGTACTATCAAAAGAAGGTTGCAGACCTTAGAACCCAAGGTGATTTAGGGAGGAAAAGTGCAGAAGGCAATGCATCGGAGTGGGATTCTTTGGCAGCAAATGTGCAAAGTGCTGCTTCAATACCATCTGCTTCTGAACCCGCAAGCGTCAAAGTTGTCATCCAAAAGGGAGATAGGATGCACCAATTGGACTTCACCACAAAAGGTTCTTCTGGATTGGGGCATGATTTTCCAAGTGTATACGATGATGACAAGGAAGGTGCATTTTCTACTGATGACTCTGTGATCATAGGTACTGTTGATAAGTATAATAAGAGTGTTGTATATGCAAGTGAACCAAAAGTCCTTAGAGTTGTTGTATGTCATGTAAATCCCCCTATAGATAACAAGGCAAAAGTAAGTCTAGCAAAGGCATTGTTAATAGATGAAAGGAATATAGCTAGTCACTTGAGTGCAAATGTTGTGGAAAAACATTCCAATATAGTGAGTTCAGTCAACGAAGTGCTCACCTAATCTGAGAATGTGCATGTTCAATGTCTTGTAAAAACTGTAGGAGGAAGGATAGAGAGTTTTGAGAAGTATACCAGTGGGAGGCACAAGCAGGAGGCTGCATTATTTGAGGAAATAGACACAGCCTCAATCAATTCTGAAAACATAGGTGTGTATGAAGCAACCATAGAACAAGATGTCCTTGCTATCAATGAAGACAATGCTGGTGTGGAACAACCATCCAAAAATTTTAAAACCACTCCCAACAGTGAGGTATCAACTATTCAAAGGGAAGTTTCTGATGCAGAATCCGATGAGGCCAGCACTATTATCAAAATAGGAAGTCCTAACGAGGCAGATCCACTTAAGCAAATAAATGAGAAGCTGAAAGATCCAGTGGAATTCATGCAATGCTCTCTTAGTAAGAAGGACAAGTACGACAAGATTATAAGCCTCAAAGGTGTCAACAAGGAAGGTGTTGAAGTAGTTTTTATGTTGTTACGACATCTTCAAGAAAAGGATGTCTTTGAGAAGTACTACAAACAACTTCTCTCAGGCAAGACTATTTCAAATAATGCAGAGAGAAGCCTGATTGAAAAATGGCAGGCAAAATGTGGTTATCAGTTCACATCAAAATTAGAAGGTATGTTTACAGATATGAAGAACTCTCGTGTCACAACAAGGTTTTACTACAATATTGGCTGCATCTAGTAAAGAAAATGAAGGCCCCACAGAAAATGTGATTCCATACAACACCTGCGTAAGTTTTAACTACCCATGTTCTATTGGGACACAGTTCAAAATGAAAGTTAAAACCAAAGATGCAACTGAAAGAAGGTACACTGGAACAATTGTTGGAAAAAGTGGTGTTGATCCTATGAGGTGGCCTAATTCAAGAAGGAGATCCTTCAAGGTAGGTTGGAACGAGCATGCAACCCAGGAAAGGCAGAACAGGGTGTCTTCATGGGAAACCAGGCCACTTACTTCTGCTACAGGATTGAATGCTCCATCAGATCCAAGAGTGAAAATACTTGGGACAAGTTTTCCCTCTACACTGACAGAATTGTCTATCCCTGATGGAGATACTTTATCAGACCTTGGAGAATCATCAAGATTCCAAAGGATTTTGCAAGGTCAAGGAATGTCACTGTTAAAGATGCTTTTTAAAATTTATATAATGGATTCTAAAGCACTGAATACTGAACATGAAGTCGCTAAAGGATCAAGGAGGACAAGAATTGAGGTATGGCCATTATCAGGAGGAACTGATATTTCTTCTTCCTAAGAATTACCATGTAACAAATGGAAGTATGGACGGTCACATGAACTTGAGACTCCAAGCTCCATAAATTGTCATCAGCAAAAAGCACAGATGCAACCCAATAACAATGCAGGTGCTTTACACAACTACAAGGCAGGGGGAATGATGTTGCAACTTGCACTACCTTTAAGGAATGGGACTTCCACTGCACCAGCTTCTTTATGCTCTCCTCTTTTCAAGTCACCACCAGTAAGCCATTCAGAGCTGCATCTGTCTACAATATTCCAAAGGCCTATAGTAAGTGACCTTCAAAAAAGTGAGTTATATTGGGACTTTGGGCAACCTTTTCCTGCTGAACAGAGTCCCTCGGAAACCACGAGTGCTACCCCCAAAACAGTGGAAACAGTTTCCAAAAGGGAGACTTCGCCATCCTTCCCTTGTTTATCAGAAAATACTGAAGATGCCTCAAGAGAAGCAAGGAATTTCTCAGAATTCTTCCCAAGGGAAACCATGTGTTTGTCTTTCAGGCAGTATCACACTACTTCAGAAGCACCCTGCCCTCAGGCAAAAGACATTAACCAAGTGAAAGAAGAATCGAATTGCAAATTCTTTGGATTTTCTCTGCTCAAGGAATCTGCTTGTATAAAGACAGAAGATGGTGTCAGTTCAGATGGTGGGTTGCATCAACCATCCGATCAGGGTCCTCTCCAAACAACTCACAAGACAAGGATGTCCAACTAAGAGAAGTCCCCATTCTTGAAAATAGGAAGACATATTTTGCAGCACACAAGTTGGGCATTGCTTGAGAACAAGCAATGTTGAGAAGGGGGGACTGTAATGTTCTCTATGAATTGATTGCCTATGGAAGACACAATATCCTATCCAACCCCGTAGGCTACAGTCATGATAAAAGGGTAAAACCCCAATTTTTCCAATGTTGGGGCAACATTGTGCAAAAGTTGGGTCGATTAGGGCAAAAAAATCCAAAATTGGGGGTTGCACCCACAACCCCTCACATTTTGGAGCCCATGGAGAAATCTATAAATAGAGAATAGTTGAGATCAAATGAATCATCATCATTGGATCCAATACATCTATTTTTCTTGAGCTGCAGCTCTGAGGGTTTTAAGACCCCTTTCCTCTAATAATTTCAGTAGGTTCCACCCTTGTTATTAAACTTTCTTTTTATCTTCTGCTCTGTTCTGGCAAAGCAGGAAATTGTTAATTTCTGAACATGTTCTATGCCACTTCAGATTAGGGCACGATACTGAAGAAGATAGAACATACTAATAGATCAATAGAAGACAAGCCAAAACAGAGATAAGAAATGGCGGCGTTACGGCGATCAGCAGGATGCTTCTACCAGCAAAGTCTCCAATAGGTCATACAGCCAAGCGTGTCACACATAACCCCAGAACAACCCAAACAAAGAATACGCAGCTCCAACGCCATCAAGAGAGAGAGAATTCCTCCACACCAATGTCTCAAATGAATTCTAAGTCTCTCCAATATATAGGAATCTTTGGGGGTGTGTGACACGTCCTTTAAGACATTTAAGTCAATATTTTATTCCAGGCCGACCTAGCACATAAGTGGAATAAATTCAAAGTACATGTTCTGCTCATCCGATCGAGATGATCTTTAGATCAATCTTACACCTCTCCGAAAGAGGAATCCAATAAAAATATTTCGATCGTCATCTGAGCAGCACAACCCGGAGTTTGGACCTAGTTGTCCAATTTTAACACTCCCTCTCAACTAGGGAGAACTCCGTCCACTAGTGCAATCCAAACATCGTGCGTCATCCCGCCGTAACTTGCTTTGCTGGCCTCTTTATTTCAAAACAGAAGTGGGTCAGTCACAAAGACATCATACCCGGCTGATAGAATCAGCCCAGAGGTCCGAAACCTCTATAGACTCACAAAGAGTCTCCAACCAACCCGAAGTTGGTTCATCTGACCCGTAGTCAGCAGGAGGTCCGAAATCTCACTATACTTGATCCCAGATCAAGTGGTTGGACCGTGCCATCCTAGATAGAGAGTACGGGAATTTCTGATGCGTCCATCAGTCTTTGCTACTAGTCTCTAGCCTTTACCATCTCATTGGCCAAATGAGAGGTACTTCCCATGAGCCCTGAGCTCAATGGGTAGGATGCATACGGGGCATAGATAATGAGAGGTAAACCAACTCAATAATCACAACGGTGGGGTCCAAGCACACCAACAAGGTTCGGCAAGCCTAGCCTTGTGATTGCTCATAGCTCCGAGAAGCTGTCCCCAAAGCCCCCCAGAGCTCCCAGAGCTCATCGTCCAACAGGATCCTCAGAATAGGATCGTTCCATGATTCCAAGATTCTCACGGAGGGTTATGAACATGACCTTCCCCAAGGGCATAGTGAGAATATCCGCGACCTGCTCATCAGATCCTATGATCGAGCCTTACGGTGCCTCGCTGTACCATATCCTGGATAAAGTGGTACCAGCCATCAACATGCTTGGATCAATCGTGGAACCCGGGATTCTATGACAAATGAATCCCCCTCTGGTTATCACAAAGGATAACGGTGGCATCTAGCACATGCTCGAACAGCTCACAGAAGAGCTTTCGCAACCAAGTGACTTTACAATAGGCTATACATGTTACGATGTATTCGGCCTCAACGGTGCTCAAGGCTACCGACTTTTAGATTCCTGCCCGAAGCAGATCTACATGTGAAGTAGCATCCAGATGTGCTCTTGCGATCCACCACACTGCGAGCCCAATCGACATCAGTATATCCATGGAGTGTCATACTCCCGGCAGTGTATCTCAGCCCCTGGTCTATCGTGCCTCAGAGATATCTCAAGAGTTTCTTGGCACCAACCCAGTGAATGTTGTGATCAACCATGTGTTGACTCAAAGTGTTCACTGCACAACATATGTTCGAACAGGTGTTCACTAAGAACATCAGGGTCCCTATGACGGACCTAGCAACGCTGCTACTCAACTTCTTAAAGTTGAGTTCCATGGACTTACAGTCCATCATACCAGAAACTTCATAATGTGTTTTCCTTGAGAAAGGAAAATCTTGCCAGGTCTCTGCTAGACCTTCAGGCCTAGACATTCGTCCTAGGTCCTTCATCTTGAACTCAGCAGCGAGCTCCCTCTTGCACTGATGAATGAGAGGGTCAGCACCTGTCAGGAAGAGGTCATCCACATACAGCACCAGAGTGAGAGGCTTCTTTCTATTAACCTTGCAGTGAAGGTTCAGATCAGCAATACTACGAGTGAAGCCCAGCTTCATCAGGTGGCTATCTATCCTCTCGTACCAAGCTCAGGGTGCTTGTTTCAGCCCATAGAGGGCTTTCTTCAACCTACAGACATGGGTGTCCCGATCCTGGACTTCCAACCCTAGAGGTTGCTCCACATAGATATCTTCCTTTATCACACCATGCAGAAAAATGCAGTCTTCACATCATCTAATGAAGACTCCATCCTTGCGTAGCAGCAAGGGCTATAATAGATCGAATAGTGGTAAATCGGGCCACAGGTGCAAAAATGTCATCATAGTCTATACCTTCCTCACAGGCAACGAATCTTGCCTTGAACTTTTCAGCACTTCCATCAGATCCATGCTTGATCTTGTAGAGCCATTTCAAGGTGACAACTGCTTTGTCCTATGGTCTCACATCCCAGACATCATTCTTCATAATGGACTCATACTCTTCGTGCATAGCATCCTTCCAGAATTGATGCTTTACAACTTCCTCAAAGGATCCAAGGTCAGATTGTACAATAGTACTCATGGCAGCGTAGATATTCCTGGTATTTATATGGCTTCTCGGTTTTCTCCACCTCTGAAGCCATATGTCTTTGAGCCATGAGGATCTTCTTTCGTTTAGCAACGATATTAGCTCAGGAGTAAATACAGAGATGTATTCTCCCTCTTAATGCCAGCTTCTCTCTTGAGAAAAAAACATCTATTTCAAATGAGGGCATCCCAGACACCAATTTGAAAGGGTGACTTAATCTTCCACAGTCAAAGCCATCTGATTATGGTTCAAGATCTGAAAGCTACCGAAACACATTTTACCATTATGCTCTAGGCTGCGCATAGGTGTCTGTGCTAACTGCTACATAGGTGTCCATCTATGTCACTGTCCAACAGGGAGAATATATCAACAAGCCTCAGCTTGTGTTAGAAGTCCTGTTATTCTGAGGAGGTCTGTTGTAGCTTCCTCAACCAACCCTCTTTACTGCTACCCACAAAACTAGGAATCCAAACATGATTCCTTCTCTCATAATTCTGCACTTGAGAGCTTCATCTACTACATCTGACATCTCATCCAGCACTGCTTCTTATTTACAGATCTGCCCAAGACTTCAGATCTCAGTTCTGCGATTTTTCTCCTAGATTTCACAGATCTAGGAACCGATCATACAGATGTTAAAACACGGAATTTACCCTTCTTCATGACAGTCCATGCAGATTCAACACAGTCATAATGGTACTCCTGCTCATCAATGTTTCTGCCCCAATCATCCAACAGGTTAAACCAAAAAAAAAGGTGGACAAGACACTTTCTAAGGTCATTGTTTAATAGATTATGTCCAGGTATATGCTGGTTCACAACCACTGTCACTAGACAACAGTATCATAATACTGTTAAATGAGGCACTGCACTACCCCTCGAGTCATCAATACATGTTACATGTGTTCCTTTGTTCATCAAAGTGACCTGTATCTTCAAAACAATCCAGAGAATGAAAATTTTAAAGATGACTTCCATAGAAATGAATTTTGCTGATGATGACCAATAATTAGCAGGCCCTAATATATACATGTAGTCAAGAAATCAATTGCAGAAGTGACAGTTTTATCAAACATATCATAAAACTGTATATGATAATTATTTTCCAGGGACTGTCCAAAAGAGATGCTTAGTAATTCAAGGCTTTACTTGGTTTTTGTATACAACTGTAAATTTCTGTTAGGGCATTAGCAGGCCGCACCATCCACTATCCAGTCATTGGACAGCCTTCAGAAGCTGCAGCCTAGGCAATGCAAGGTGCCTCATGAATGGGCTGTTGGATTGTTCATGGGCAGTTACCTCATCCTTCTTGCCCAAAACACACCTCAAGTAAAGCAAACTTCTTCCCTTGCATCCACGATGACCTTGAAATGTGAGGAGGCACCTCTATTTTATTTTGTTTTCTTGCCCAGAAAACAATCTTCCAATACAGACTACCGTAGCTTCAGTTGCATTTGAATTCTAGACAGAACATGAAGTGAGCATTAAAACGACATAGAGCAGATCCAAACTTACCTTTGGGCAGACGTTAACTGCTGTTGGTAGCCTTTAATCTGCATTTTAATGCTGTCTTGTGCAACACCTTAACACTGTTGTACACGACCCTTATCCGCACTTCTTTCAGACTTCTTCACATGATTATTTCACAGAGGCACCGTCACATCTTTTCTTTAATCTTTGGTCAACTCTATAAGACGTAGTCGTATCATAGATCTTCCTGTGCAATACAGATCCGATGTTACTTGCTCCCATTGAACAGCGGACCTGCTGACATGAGAGCCTTACATTGAGCCGACTAGTGCAGGAGTATTTAAGCAAACAGTCCTCTGTCTTCAACGCAAAAGATATACCCACATGAATCTGCCTGTAGCTCTGTAGCTACGAATTGATCCAAAAAATTATTGCTAAGGATGATCCCGATCCAACTGATACGCTGGGGTCTGCATGTCCTGTCAACAATTTCACAGAGCCCTTTTGCACAGGTAGTTGAATTCGTGTCTCGGTTCTGCACTCGATCCATGCTCTAGTTGTAACTTATTTGATGGCTGGTGCCTCTCCACATTATCCGATTGTCGGTGGATTCATGCTCGTTCCATTGTTTGCTGGGATTTATAGTTTACATTTAACTTCGAGTCTGCGAGATGGCGCCGCGGAGCTGACATGATATAACGCAGAAGGTAAATTTTGGCTCCTATAATCGAACCACGAGGCGGGGTATGCCGCAGTGTCTTCGTGGAAGATGTTTGCGTGCTCTACACCATGGCGCGAATTTATTTATTTTTTCCCAGGTGACCGACGACGTTCCAACACAGGAAAGCACATCAATCTATCAACCAGGGAGTTCACAAAAATTGACGGGCATGATCATATCAGCAATCATGGAGATATGAAACTCGAGCATTTCTCACGTGGAAAAAAAAAAAGCTATTGCTTGAAAAGAGTTGGCAGCGGCATGTCCTCCGTGTTCTATTCAGAAATCTCAAAAAAAAAATTATAACCCTGAAACAAAAATATAACAGGCCAGTGACATGTTGCTCCATTGTTCATCACCATGTTAATTAGGATAGATTCTTTCAACTCGTCATTACGTTATAATGATAAAACATCATATATAAATATGGGCAGACGCAGAGCAACCCAATAGCCAGTGTCTGTTTGTAATTGGGTTGAATTCGTTGACCTTCATCTGAGGATAAATTTGGTTGTGTAACCTCTGTAATGGCAGATTTTGCAGTAGCAGAAACGGATCTCTTCCATTCCTCTCAGATTCGTCGATTTTGACTTCTTCGAATCTGTGTATATATTGAAATTTAACTCCCGACACTTCGTTCCTCTTCAATTCCAGTGTACAGGGACTCTCGGCGCTCCCGCTGGATTTAGTGAAAAATAAATATACCTCTGCCTCATAATTCCACATCGCCCCTTCTTCTTTTTTTTCTTTTTCTTTTTTTAATAATTGATACTCCTGTACAAGGATTCGTTTTCCTTCGGAGAATTTCTCTTGTGCTAGAATCAGTAATAAGTAAAGAATTCCATTGCCTCGTTGTAGCTGCGTCTAGGGCACAAGAGAAATTCCTTTAACACAAATTTGGACATTGTCTTCTCCTTACGCTCTGATACCATGTTAATTTATGAACATGTTCTATGCCATTTCAGATTAGGGCACAATACTGAAGAAGATAGAACATACTAATAGATCGATAGAAGACAAGCCAAAACAGAGATAATAAATGGTGGCGTTACGGCGATCAGCAGGATGCTTCTACCAGCAAAGTCTCCAATAGGTCATATAGCCAAGCGTGTCACACATCGCCCCTTCTTCTTTTTTTTCTTTTTCTTTTTTTAATAATTGATACCTCAGATATGGATTCTGGTTTTATAATTTTCCTTTGTGCTAGAATCACGTAATAAGCAAGAATTCCGTTGCCGCTGCTAGGTCAAAGTTTTGAAAGGGCAAGAGAAATCTTTAACACAATAATTTTCCTGGCATTGTCTTTTTCTTACGCTTCCGATACTACAAAAGGAGGAACATGTTCTATGCCATTTCAGATTAGGGCACAACACTGAAGAAGATAGAACATACTAAAAGATCGATAGAAGACAAGCCAAGACAGAGATAAAAAATGGTGGCGTTACGGCGATCAGCAGGATGCTTCTACCAGCAAAGTCTCCAATAGGTCATTCAGCCAAGCGTGTCACACATAACCCAAGAACAACCCAAACAAAGAATACGCAGCTCCAACGCCATCAAGAGAGAGAGAATTCCTCCACACCAATGTGTGTCAAATGAACTCCAAGTCTCTCCAATATATAGGAATCTTTGGGGGTGTGTGACACGTCCTTTAAGACATTTAAGTCAATATTTTATTCCAGGCCGACCCAACACATAAGTGGAATAAATTCAAAGTACATGTTCTGCTCATCCGATCGAGATGATCTTTAGATCAATCTTACACCTCTCTGAAAGAGGAATCCAATAAAAATATTGCGATCGTCATCTGAGCAGCACAACCCGGAGTTTGGACCTAGTTGTCCAATTTTAACAGAAATCTATCTATCTTAAGTTATTGAAGTTTGGTGGCAAATCAAGGCAAGAACTCAACTCGTGGAGGTATTCAGGACTATTCTGAAGTGATTTACAGTGCATTCTCCTCTGTAACAGGCAGATTCCTGTAGCAGAATTGCAGGTATTCTGATAAGGCCTCTCTGAGCTGCTTTGACCTACTTTTGCCCCTATTTGTCACCCTATTCTGGGGCAATTCGGGATACCCTGAGGCAACCCACAGACATCTGCAGGCCACAGGGGACAAAGAGACCGCAGTCTGGCCGCAGACTGGCCACAGGGGCTGCAGAGAATGCAGTCTGGCCACAGACTGGCCACAGGGCCAAATCTGAGGCAGAATTTGGTGCCCTTCTTCTAAGTCAGCGTGGAATGATTCTGAGGCAGTTCGGTCTGAAGTAGCTCGGTATTTTCTTGGAGTTTTCATGAGGCAGCTCAGCCACATTTTGAGGCAGCTTGGACACCTTGAGATAGGGCACAGTAGGGTTTTTGCAGGATTTTGACCCCTACAGATTTGTAGCAGGAACTTACTCTAAACTATTGACAGTAGGCCAAGAAAGAAGCTCAGACTCTGTAGCTGTTAGTAGGAATTTAGGCAGTGAATCTGGTTCATTTTACATACAGCATTGAATTGGTACATTACTGATTTTCTTGGACAAATCAGTCCTGTTCATTGTGGACTTGCAAATTGTTGTAGATTGTTCCTAACTGTCGGATATTGTTATTTGCAAAATTGGTATATTTTATGAAGAGATGCCTGCTATTGTGTAAATGTATGGAACCCTATTGATTTTCTGTTGAAAACCATGGCTGAAAAAAGAAGCCCTAGGAAGAGAAAATTACCCTAGAACACCCCACACACACAGATATATATATATATATATATAACAGATGCTCCACTCCCAATGTTTTTGGAAAATGATGCTCTCGACTCTCCAGCTCCCTAAAACACTCTTGCTTCACTTCACACCCTAGTAACCTTGATTGTTATGTTTTATTTTTCGTTATTTACGTTATCATGGATGTAACATACCCTAAGAGGTTTTTGTCTAGGCATATGTTGCAAGCTTAACATTTCAATTACTAACTGTTGTAAATCCCCAAAGGGAGATAGACGAATCAAAAAATAGCCCCTTTTATTTTTTTGATAATTTAGGCCAATCTCTTTAGGGAGCTGCCTACAACATGGACTGTTGGTAAATTTGTTGTATATAAAACATAGACCAGCTAACGTATTAATAAATAAAAAACACAAGATATAATACATGTAGAGATAAGGTATTTTGTTATCAAAGGATACCGACATGGCATTGCTTTATAAATCATATAATTATTTATTGAACGACCACTCCCATAACCAGCTTATAACTTATATGTATCATTATGACTAACAACACTTTATTTCATATAATTCGGACTTAAGACTCCTCACATATTAATGAGGGTTGCTTGATCTGACAATGTCGTGTACAAGTCCAACAACTTACTGCAGCAACTATTTTAATTTGTAATAGCAGAAACTTGCTATTGAAAAATGGGTGAAAGCAACAACCTCAGAAGAGAACCCCTTACCACCGGCAAGCTGTTATCTCACAATTCCAAGATTATTGTCCTTGAATCTACTAATGCTATATAAGAAATCAACTACACATATTCAACAATGTTGCAAACATTGTGTCGGTGAGGATACTGCCAAGGGTCTGGAAAGAAACTTACTGAAAACATCAGGGCAAATATCGAGAAATATCAACAAGATTATTATCTCACAAATCCAAGATTTTTTTTCCTTGAGTCTACTATATAAGAGATCAGGTACACACATTTAACAGAGTTGCAGAGCAATGTTGCAACCACTGTGTCAGTCACTCAGTCAATATATTGCCGAGGATCTGGAAAGAAACTTAAACATCGCAGAAAATATTGGCAAACTTAAAAAATACAAATATATTCATGTTTTGCAATTTTAAACATCTAAAGCAAGCCCCTCCCCCTCTAGCCCTTTTATGGGAAAATGTGACAATGAGTAAACCTTTTGTTCTCAACCCCCTGCTTTCCCACATGAAGGTGAAAAAAAAAAACAAAATTAGTCTCTCAACTCAACCAAATTTCCATTTTCTCCCAAAATATTGTTGATATATCACGATATTTTCCAAATATCACAATATATTTAAAATTTGAAAAAATTCATTTTTTCAAATGATAACATCACCTTCTGAGAGAATCACAATACATCATGATGTTGGCAACATTTCGAAATGTTGGTGATATATCGCTGATATTTGCAACATTGTTGTAGAGAAAAGAGAGAACAGCAATTCTCTGATTTTCAAAAGTGAACAGTTAACTATACTAATAATATAAACCTAATTTATTACAAACACTAAACTTATGCCATACATTCTACTATACTGGAGCTAGTGAGGAATATAAGATGCGTGAGTATAGACTTTACAAGCGATAAATTGCGGGCAGAAAAGATCCCGTGATAATAATTCTCACAACCTACGAGTTATTGCACATGAATTACCACACTTCTTCTGAAGCTCGTTCCGAGTGATGCTCACATTTTACATGAGCCTACACACAGGAAAGGTCTGGCGGGTCACACAAATATGAACTAATTAATTTTTTACCATTACCTGCCGAGTCCCCTTCGAGCAACTTTATTAAATTCATTTAAAGAAGGTTATTTGGCAAGATATTGCCCAGGCAACAGAGACTGCTATGATTGAAATCATAAATGTATAGACTGTGACAATCAAAATATTGTGGGTAGATGGATGCCTTGTGAACAAGGAGTTATATTTAAGCCCTGAGATTTCACTGCTAAAAAACTATAGAAATTAGTATAACGAAAAAAAAAAACACTCCCAATTACCCAAGCAAAGCCATATAACAACTTCCTTACCGACAAATACATATTTTGTCACCACTAATTTGTCTCTCGAGTTTTTTTCCCTTTTTCGTGTTTCATGGGGTTTTCTCCTCTGGGCTTTTTTTGGTGCTCTTTCCCGCTTCTCAAATTGCTTTGTTTTTCTAATACCGAAGTACCATGGAAACAACCAGTCCAACAAAATATGGAATGCAATTTAAGCGTGTGGTTGTTGAGTTTTCCAATTCATTTTGCAGTTGAGATGAAATGAGAGTGATCAATTTCTTCCTCAATGAGAGGGAGAGAAGAACTTACTGTATAAGTAAGCTGTCCATGCACGTCAATACGGTTTCCCTTGCCAACTTTTAACAATATATTCATCGCGAATGCTTTGCAGAATGCAATAATGGCCCTGAATATCCCCGACATGGCGCTTACAGCAGGAACAACCAGCAACCCACCCTGCTTTTGCTTTGCGCTTCACAGTATTGAACACTGACTTTTTAAATATTTCGAAGGAATAGCCTGGATATGATATGGCTTTTGAACAAACTGAAATAAGACCTACATCACATGTAATCATGACTTCTTCCCTGTTGTGGTTAATTCGTGATTATTAAGTATTTTGGTTCCTAAAGGGTGAGGTTACATTCATGTTCAAGGATCTTTGCTTTGGCTTGCTGATGATGATTAGGAGGATTTTGGCCTTCAAATGGAAGGTCGACATTGTGCGTGCCCTGATTTTTATTTTATTGGGCTTTTTTAAGTATGTTTTTCTAAGATTTCAACCCCTAAATTTTTATTTTATTGGGCTTTTTTAACTATGTTTTTCTCAGATTTCAACCCCTAAATTTGTAACGGGTAAAAATCTCATCATTATACATGATTATGATTTTTATTTTTTTTAAAGATTGGTTTTAATTATATTTTTCTAAGATTTCAACTTCAAAATTTATAAGGAAAAAAATCATGTTATTGTACTATTTTATTTTTAAGAATTTTATGTTTCAATATTAGTAATAATTGAAAAGCAATGTACTCATTATTTGTATTCTTGATATTAATGTTCAAAGGAAATAAAGAAGGCAAGGAAAGGGACAACGTTAGGATCATGATATATATAGATTAAAAAAAGAGAAAAGAGAAAGAAAAAGGGAAAGGGTTAGTATTATGATATATTGGGGTTGATATATGGGTTAATATATTGTTAAATGGTTTTTTTTTAAATATTGTTTGTATATTAAGTAATTAATAATGATGTAACATGTGTTTAATTATAAGGATGATATTTTTTTAAATAATAATTTAATTTAAGTGCAATGCAGATGAAATTTATTTAATATATGTGAATATTTTTTTTGTAATTTAATGGTGATAGTTTATAGTTGTTAAGTTTTTTTTTATTGAGAATTTTGTTTAAGGTTAGTGTCTTCTTTGTTGCGTATAATTAAGTGGTTTTTTAATTGTGTATAATTGGGTTGTTTCTTTATAAATTTGCACCAAAGACTTTGTCAATCCAAATTTGATTTTGATGTACAAGTCCTTGGGTTGATGTGAGAGCATCCTTCCTCACTTTTATACAAATATCATTAGTGGCTCCATTGTCACATCTTATGGGTCATCTTTAGCTTGTGGTTTTTATTTATGTGATGTTGCATTTTATCTTACTACAATGTGTTGGGGTTTCATTCCACAATGATACTTGTCTTCTAATTGTGTGTGTAGGTTAACCATGCATTTTTTTATTCTTTTTTTGGTTTGGTATCTAAAGGAATCAACAACTAGGTTGGACTTATATTCACATGAAACGAGGTCGATTCCAACTGCTACCACTATAACCTTTAAGTGCACCACACACCCCCCAAGCACGGCACGCGGGCTAAGCAAGATTTGAACCAATGACACTGCAAGGAGTGTCTTGACAGTACACTCTATTGTCAATTGATCTACACCCGTGGGGGCATCATTGTGTGTATGTGTTGTCAATAATCTCACATGCATAATTTTTTTGAGGCAAAGATCATTTATAAGGATTACCCACACCAAAAGCTTTGATAACCTTAGTGTTAGCTTTAGGAAACTTGGAGTTAATGTGATCACACTATTACTCACTTTGACACTAGCATCATGATCTGAATGGAGGAGTGTTAGTAAATTCTCTGCTAAGTTCCCCTTCAGAATATAAACATGCTTGCTTCTTATGTGCATAAGGTTTGAACTGAATAGCAGGTTTTTCCAAAAGTTTCTTTTAAGTGTCTTTCTTACGGTAATTCCATGAAATCATCAAACACTGAATGGAAATATGCATCAAACAGCAACACAAAATCCATTGTTGAAGGAGTTCACCCCTCCTGGGCGACATCTCCTTGAATTAGCTCTGAAGGCATGATTCATTCTCATTATGCTCAAGGTTTCAACATGAAGAGTACATCAAAGTGTTGAATTGAAATGGTGAGTTTCTCCTACAAAGAAACAACTCCTGCAAAATTTCTTTTACCTTGCACTTGCTGACCTATAGTCAAGCATGCAACTATCAGCAACACATGGGCATCTTGCATCAAGATCCCTTACTCCAATTTGAAAGAGCATCAACATGTACTAAAACACTGAGTACATAAACAGTGTTTTTCTCTAAAACACATAGAGAGAAAATATGAGAAAATAGCTACAGCATTGCTGCAAAGGCTACTACTGCAAACATATGGAGGGTGGAAGACCCCTGCAAGATCATCTCCATCTCAAAATCCTTTAAGAACTTGTTCAACACGTTGGTTGTCCATAACACCCATAGGCTTCACTTTGCTAGAAACCCATCCGTAAGTGCTCAAATAGTTCTGAAACTTGTTCCACTAAACTCAGAATGGCAATGAATGGCTATCTAGCCTCTTCTTGCTCTTCAATTGATCTTCAAGTGAAGCAGATATGGCCTAACCCTTTGGTGGCCCTTGGCATCCTTAAACTTCAAGCTGGAAAAAAAAAAAAAAATCCATCTAGAAGTGCTCCATTGCTTCTGAAACCTACACCATTGAGTCCAAGATGGCCAAGAATGGCTATCTAGCCTCTTCTTACTCTTCAATTGGTCCCCAGGTGAAGCAGATATGGACTAACCCTCTTATGGCCCTGGGCATCATTAAACTTCGAGCTGGAAAAATCCCATCTAGAATTGCGCCATTGCTTATGAAACCTGCACCATTGAGTCCAAAATGGCCAAGAATGGCTATCTAGCCTCTTCTTACACCTGAATAGGTCGAAAACTACCCTAATTATGACTTCGGCCAGTTTCACCTAGAAAAACACCACCAAATCTGGCAAACTGCACTTAGCTGGAGTTAAACTGGCAGTTCTGCCTTTTTTGTCAGACTCCACCACCGTTAATTTGGTTTAAATATTAATTAAGTGCATTAGCTCTAATTAACTACACTTAGCACTTAAAACTTGTGCTTAGTGCTAATCCGGATTAAGGTGCATTAAGTACAGGGTTATGGCTTATTAAGCACAGTTTAATGTTTAAACTCTCGTTCTTATCTGTTGGCTCCACTGTGGTCTTCACGATGGGTCACATGGATTGGGGGTTGCCCCCACTTTCCCTCGCCATACCATATGGTAAGGTTTAAATATATGTGGCAACCTTTGTATGTTAAGATCCATTGTGCGGGTGGAATGGCAAGGCGTGGCGTTGGCTTGTGGGAGGTCTTGGGATCGAACCCGATGCCTCCACCCAGACTTAACCAAAAAAAAATTATTCCACCATACAACCTTGTGGGGGGGGGCACGTGGCGGCCCCAGGCTGCACCACATGTCCTCACCCAATTAGCCCAAAATGAACCAATATAAATTCACCATGTAACCCAAAATTTGACCAATACCGTGCTGGCACTTGGCAGTTCACCATTCGCCAGAGAAAAATGCCAAAACCGACCCTGCACAATTAGCATGCTACGTCAACAATACAGACTACTGACTGGGCTCCCTGTCACCATTTTTTTTGCATGTTTGTGCAAACGGTCATAACTCACTTCCGGGAGCATACGGAATCCATTTTTCACGAAATGAAGTGCGTTGGATTCAGAACGACAAGAACTACGCGGTCGTTTAGGTTTCGCGTCATTCTGAGAAATTTTATTTTTGAGCTAAAATTTGAGCTCCTGATCACATCATCAGTTATTTCAATGTCATAACTTGCAGATGTCATTGAATTACTGTTATAATTTATATGATGTGGCATGTTATCTTTCTATAATGAAAAATCCTTTCTTGGGAATCTTTTTAACATTAATATGCCTTTTCTAAATATAGTTTGTTTATTAGCACTATTAGTGTGTGTGTGTGTGTGGATAATCTTGCATACATAAAAATTGTGAGTTAATAATCCCACGTACATAACAATAGTCCACCAAAGATAGTTTACAAGACATTATCAACACTAAAAGCTTTATCAATCTAAAAGTTGGTGTTGGATACCTAATCCTCTAAGGGTTGGTGTGGAATGTAAATAATTAAAGGGAGTCCAGGAGACCACTTGGTATGTGAAGACCAAGGGTCACAAGGAAGTGTATAAATGTGTATCATAGCTAATATTAAATGCATTCAATTTTATCCTATTTTGGTTGGCTTCTCCATGTGTGTGTTTAACATGGTATCAGAACTAGGCAATTCTGGCCCTTGTCAAATATGAACCACTAGTTTTGTGGTCTTTCTTTGTATTTCAGCCCTGTCATCAGTCCTGCACTTCTAAGCTAAATTCCAGTTGAATTATCTACCTCCTTTTCCTACATTTTTTTGCCATTTTCTATTGTGGTGTCTCCAAAAGAGTCTTCCTTGTAACATATGACTGTCAATTTTGTGCTGCCAAGGTATCAGAGCAGCACAAAATGAAGGAGCAACACGAGAAGGAGGGAAAGCTCGCTCTAATTGAGTGATTCAACCCTTGGATGAAGGATGAAGTTTGTAGAGTCAAACAGTGGATGTGAACGGATTTTAGGCTACGATAGATTGTGTATGAGTCGTGAGAGGGGTATTTTGTGCAAGCAAGTCGCAAGGCTATGGAAAGGTGTTGTTTGGATATCTACAAAGTTGTTGGTCTGTAATTGTTACACGTAATTTTGTCACCATGAAACTTGACAATCAAAATGGATCTACCGTTATCCATACTTAAGTTCTAGTATACTCCCATGCAAGTCAAACATTCATATTCCTTGACCAAATAATGAATTTTGGGTAAAATGGCTCATTAACCTCTTAAAGACGACTTGCACACTTTTTCTAGTCAATGTCTGCGCATGCGTTGTTACCGCCATAAATACCTGCGCAGTTATGCACTCTACTTTCCACTAAAAACTGCGCAACTAACTCAAAGTAAAGTAAAAATAAAAAGTAAGTTCTAGAAGCATAGTTGGGTGAATATCTTCCAACTAGAAGCCTCTAAGTCATATTAATTCGAGCCAAACCCCTCTAAACATGGAGCTAATTCCCTTGGATCATGGAACCTTGATCCCATCATTTATGGATCTCACCCATATTTAGTGGATCTGAAACCTCCTCAATTTGTCCTATAAATTGAGCTGAGACTTCAGGGTTAGAAAAGGTTCACTTATGGTAGTCTTATGCTGGTAATTTTGGATTGGAAAGCATGTTATCCAAGGAGGAAGAATAGAGGCATTTGGGAGGAACCTTCACAACATCAAGGCTCAGTGGTAAGATTTCTCTTTTATCCCTGAATAATACATTTGGATACTTTTTCTCATTGTATTGTTTTCTTGGAATTGTGAATGGTTTATGCTCATGTATTCAATTAAACAATTTCATTTCCTAATCTCCTTGATCATTAGGTTAAGCTAGTTTTAGATTATTATTATGTTGCAGATGTCTTTGATCCTTTGTATGTTTTTGTTTTTAGGTTTCTTCTAAGCATTGAGGAGCTACATCAAGACAAAGTACAGGATCTTCATCAAGAATTTCGTTAAAATGGTTAGAGCATCATCCTCTTCCTTTAGTTTTAATAATATAAACAAAGTTATCTTAGGAAAGAGATATTCTCATGTTTTTTTGTTTCTAGTTCTCTCTTATGATTCTAGGGAGATTGATCTTGTCCGCAAAAGGGATTTATCTGGGTAACAAATTGGCGACCATACTAGGGAATGTCTTATTCCTCTAGGTTTTTCTTTGGTTCTACTTTCCCATTTTACTGGTTTGGCTGAGTCTGAATGTTGTTGAATTTATGACCTTTTAGATCCTTTGAGTTGAATGTCTTATTTTTATTTTATTTTTTAATTTCTCAACCCTGCGTGGTTCTGTTTTAGCAACGGAGTGCAGAAGTGCGCAGTTTGCATTGTAACACAGTGTGCATGCACATTGGATTACGTTGATTACCTACGCACCCCCCTAAATTTTTTGAAAAAATGAATTTTCCTCTTGTCAGAGTCTGATTGCTAATTTCTAAATGGTCATTTTTACCTGTGTCAACCCTTAGAACCTATTTGTGATCTTGTTTTGTTTTCCTTAGTGAAATTTTTGAGAATTCATCCCTTTCACATTTTCGAGTAGGGTTTGGTCTGGTTTATTTGCTTGTTTCATCGAAAAAGATAGATTGCTTCTTGATATCATTGTTTTTCTGTCTTTTTCCTTCAAATATACCAAATTTTTTGCTCATCTTGCTTGTTTAGGTAATTTATTTGCTTATTTGTGAAATAAAACTCCTAGATTAGTGAAGTAAGGATTGTCTCGAAAAGGTAGTGTTTTGTGAAAAGTGTTTTTGTTTGCTGAATGAAAAGTGATTTGTTATGTTTTCAATCTGAAGTAATCAAGAAAATGCACTTGTAGGCATTGTTAATCAAATCATTAATTAAGAGCTTTTAGTTTTAAAGTTTTTTCATAAATTTTAGAGTTTTTGTAGTTTTTCATCAATTTTGAAGAATTGGAAATAATTGTTTGCAAAAAGAATCGTGTGTTTTGACTCAAAGCGAACGAAAAAATTCATTAAAGTTTCTGCAATTGAACAAACTTCAAAGTGAATTGGTTTTTTCATGAAGAAGCATGTTTTTGGATTTTTAGAAGTTTTGCATCTTGGAAATCAAAGAACCTCTTACTTTCCCTTAACTAGGATTTCATCAAACAAAAATATTGCATATTCATTGTTGAGTGCATCAGAGTATTTTGAGTCGGTCACAATATCATCAGTTTCACTTTCATGTCCCTTTGAGTAAGCAACAACCAAATAACACAACGCTAATTAAAATTAATCTAAATTTTTTTATATTTTTTAGGGCTCATTCCTCCAACTTAGATCAGGCTAGTGCTTTGGAATAAGGAAGTGAGTAAACTTTCCAAAGCAAATAAACAAACAATAGAATATTGCAGTAGGGATAAAATCCAATTATTACAGTTTTTCTCTAGGAAGCTCTTCTTATACAAGAGTTAAGCACAAGGTCATATTGGACCCAATGAAGTAATTGTACCTGCTTCATTGGTAAAGATAGAAGATTTGCACACATTACAAACAGTGTCGAATGGTGCTTGGGGTCACTTGTTAGTAAACCAGGTCGAGGAGCTTTCAAGGGGATTGAGCTTAGTTACTCTACCCTTGCAAGTACATCGGGCCATGGACTATCCCCCCAAGTTTGATTTTGATAGTTGGTAACCTTAGTGGTTATAATCTTAGTATTTTTCCAAAGGTGACAATGGAGGGAAGGTCCCACTGTACTTCGAACATACGTTGACTAGATTCACTTGGACTTTTACCTTCTAAAAAACACAACACTTCAAAATGAAACATTTTTAGTTGTGTCATCCCACTGCATTCCAGCTGGGAGTGCCATATCTGGGTCACCCCTATAATCCATCCTACATATGGGAAGTCATCTACCATGAAGATTTGGCTTCTCAGCCACAAAAAAACTGAGGTTTATATCGCACTACTATGCCACCATCACCACCATGGCGGGCATCAACGAAACCCACCGCAACATGTGAGGATATCTAAGTCCTTTAGGGTCCACCAAATGTTGTTGTGGAATAAGGAGTGGAATCCTCTCGAGAGAAAATGATATAAGGATGGCATCATAGCTTAATTTCTTTAACTTACCCTCCTTATCTCTGGTTATTTGTCCCTTCATATTGACAACCACTCCCTCACACCAATTAAAGACAGTCCCCTTTGAACACTCAATCGCGGTCTACATTTGGGCCTTTGTAGCCACATGAGGAGCCGCACAATCGCGCAATTTTGTAACTTTAAAAGCGATGATTTTCAAATTAAGTTGTCAGATAGTTTTAATTTCTATCCATCCATCTTTGAGCTCATAATTTGGAGCACAATATTGCACCAGGTAGGATGCGGTATATTGCCCACGTGGCCTCGCACCAAACAAAGAAATGTCTCATCCCCTATGGGTCAGTCTAGTGAGAAAGTAAATATCCTCTAAGTCAATAACAAGCCAGTGATAGCCAATAACAAAGCATTGTTCTTGTATATCCCAGGCTCTCACCAGCCAAGTCATTAGCTCTACTTCAGCTTTCGTCCCTGGAATGGACTAGAACTTATAACGACCACAATTTTTTAGGGCCTGCAAAGTTGTCGGGCTATCAATTGCTTCCGAATCATGTTTTTTGTGCTATCGTTCTCTCCACTCAATCATGATTGGTTCAAATGTCCTGAAAATGATAAATTAGGAATATTAGAACCATGTGGGAGAAAGATTAGAGATTTGTGTGGTTGAATTTTTGTATTTTAGAAAGCCCTCGGCGCATGTGCAGTATTTCTTTACACAATGCGTTTTTGCACAGTTTCTCAACTAAAAAACCACGCAGCCATGATAATTCTCTATGTAGAAAAATATCGGGGTGCGCAGCCCTGATGAGGAAAACTTGCACACCCCTGCGGGCTATTTTTCATTTTTCCTATTGTTTAGGGCACTAGGAGGAATAATCTATCTCTTGTGAAGTATAAGTTGGTAAATGTTAAAGAAGAGTAAAACTTGTAATTCCACATAGTGAGGGGTGTAATGCATCTACATTTGTAATTAAATGTTCGCTTAGTAGGAAAATGCAAAACATGGAATGAACATTAAGCGATAATATTGGTAATGGGTGGCTTCTAGCATGAAATTCAATAGAGCTTAGATCTGTGTTTAATCACTGAAAATAGGGCTCAAATTTCCTTAAAAACCTTAGCATGTGCATCCCTTGGTACGTTGAGAATTTAGAGGGTCGAAAGCACTCAAAGGTGCACTGGTGATGGGCAGAGAAAAGGCTTTATACAAGCCTACTTAGCAAACGTTGTTTGTATTTCAGTGAGATTCATCTGAATTTTTCAATGAAAATGACCATAATTAATGCAATATTAGAGTTATTTAATACTATGATACTCTGTTATGCTAATGATACAATCAAAATCAACAAAACCACTCTTGTTGATATCCAAAATTGTCTACAAAATGCACAAGAGAAGATAGAATTTTTGCAGCTTGAATCTCAGCTTCAACAAGAAGAATTCCAATAGTGGAGCCATCATTCTAAACATGTTTTTGTTCATAACACTGAAACAAACTCCCATAAACAAAAAGTCAATAATGTTGTAGTTGATTCAGATCTAGTGCCCAATGAAGCAACAGAGTTACATACATATGCAAAAGTTCAGTCTGCACTTCCCAAGCCCATCATCAGACCTTGGGAAGAGCTTGTCCACAACAAGCACAAAACTAGTCTTGGATATGACAAGGATGTGTCCTTTCATATTTCGGACTATTCCAAGCCAATCCAATTTCAAAGTGCTGGATTTATTCATGACATTTCACCTTCAATTGTTATATATTCTGCTCCTCTTCTACATTCGCAACAAAAAGTTGTTAAATGCCAACATTGTGACCAATTTAGCCATATGAAAGATCATTTTTTTGATCTTTTTCCTTATGAGAATTGTCATAAAACCACTTATTCTTCAAATAAATGCTTCAAAAATAAGCCTCCTACAAGAACAAAGATTCATCTTTGATGGATCGCTTCTTGGCAATGGGCTTCAACATCCAAGAAGATATTTTAGTCATATGTCAGAACTTGTTCTAGAGTATTGAACAGTCTTGAGTTGAGTTTTCCCCATCATCTCACCTTGTATCTGACAAGGGGGGAAGTGATGGTCATCTACAAGCTTCAAATCCACATCAAGCAAGCCTAAGCCACAACCTGCCATACCATATTATTGTAGCCAGAGACAGAGATGACCCTAAGCATGCCTTTGGTTGGTGGTCATCCTTAAACTATCTATGCGGGGTTGAGACCTCCCTTTTCAGGTTGAGCTTCTCCCTCTTCAAAGAATTGGGGACACTTCCTCTAGCAGAAAACTTCAACTTCTTGCCAGTTATGGAAGAGTTCCAGGAATTGCATTAAGCATTCCAGAGTTGGTGGTCATCCTTAAACCACCACAGGTTGAGACCTCCATTTTCAAGTTGAGGTTCTCCCTTTTTACACAGGTTTCAGACCTCCCTTTTCCATGTTGAAGGTCTCCCTCTTCAAAGAATTAGGATCACTTCCTCTAGCATAAGACTTCAGCTTCTTGCTAGATTTAGAAGAGTTTTAGGAATCGCACTAAGCATTCCTGTGTTGGTGGTCAACCTTAAACCATTTCCTTATGCCAACATTTTAGAGAGCACATTCAGCATAGTGTTGCCATGTATTTTTGCGCATTTGTATTACAACTCCCTTCTTGGACTCATACATACCCCTTCGGATTAAGGGGGGGAATGTTGGACACCTAATCCTCCAAGGGTTGGTGTGGAATGTAAACAGTCAAAGGGAGTCCAAGAGACCACTTGGTATGTGAAGACTAAGGGTCACAAGGAAGCGTATAAATGTGTATCATAGCTAATAGTAAATTCATTCATGTTTATCCTATTTTGGTTGTCTTCTCCATGTGTGTGTTTAACAGTTGGTTATCACGTACAAGTCTCGAGGTTGATGTGTTATCATTATATCCCACCTTGTTGTAACAATGTTGATTTTTCTAATGTTATACTTTGTGGGTCGACTTTGGGTTGTGGTTATCATCTATATGATGTTAAGGTTGTGTGTCCCTATGTTGGGATTCTATTCCACACTCGTACTCCTCTTCCAAATGTTGTGTGTGCATGTTAAGATACCATATCCTTATGTTGAGATTTCATTGTGAATTTGTACTCCTCTTTTAAATCATCTATTTAAGTGTGTTACCATTATTTCTACGTGAATTTGGAAGTGTTCGTCATTGATCTTGAAGGAAAAAGAAAAAAAAACATTTGCATGGATCCCAGGAATATGTAGATATTATCAAATTGAGGCTTCTGTATTTCTCTAGGATCCCCTCCTCCCAAAGGAAACTAAAATAACATTGTTGTTTGTAGTAGGAAATTCAATTTGCATTGTCCAAATGATGGTTATGAAATCAAACCCATCAAACAATAAGTTGGCTTTAATGATTTCTCAAATCAACAAGGAGGTCAATAGCCTAAATATGGTTTCATATTTTCAAACCTTGAGATAATTTATTGATCTTTTATCTAACAAGGCATCCTCTCTTATCCAAGGGGCCTTGAGGAAAAATGGGGGTTTGATTTCATCACATAATCCCCTAAGGTCATTAAGGTTTTGATCTAAAGCCATGTATCATCACCATTTATTAACACATGTCCAAACAATATAAAATTTGGTCCTTAAGTGTAGTGAATGGATATAAAAGGTGACCATGTCTCATTTGCATCTATAAATAATCTTCATCATGGATGTTGAACCCTATATTGTGGTGTTTTTGCTAGCGAGGTGGGATAATGAAATGGAGAGAATCTACAATGATTTATTGAGCACCACCAATCAACCTATAACTCACATGGTAAGAATCTCTCTTTCGACCTTTGGTTGATTTACTATAAATTCAATCTAAAGGTTTCAACATATGTGTGCTTCAAGTGGATAATTATCAATGTGGTTTTTTTTACAAATTTTGTTGGGTTCTAATTCTTGGAATTTGTTATTTTGTTTTGGTCTTGGATCACAGAGTGGTTTTTATGTAGTGTTTCTCTCTAGTGATTTTTTTCCCTCTTGCTATAAATATCTTAGGGACTCTAACCTTCACATGTCCTCAAATTCGTTCATCCAACTCTCTAGTTTCTAAATGTTTAGGAAGTGATTGGATAGCTTTATTGTGGTTTAAATGTATTAGATTTTAAAGTTTGGTTTTAGAAATCTCTACAAACACTATGTTTTTTCAATATTATTGTATTTTTTGTGGAGCAAGGGGTCTATAGTTGGTTTCCAAATTATCTCTAAGTGAATTTCCTTCACTTCAACTTGGTCATATTTATACTTCTGTATTATGGGACTAGAAAGCATGGATCACAGGGAAGCAAAAGGATACATCAAGCTCTTCAAAGGCATAAAGAGTCTATTCAATGCAACACATATTCTCTTTTCTTGATGACTTCCAAGGTGCATAAATTGAATGTAAGTGCACTTCTCCAAATGTGACAAGTACGAATGTCCTGGTCCAACAAAATCATAATATAAATCCCTTGGAAGCAAAGTGCAACATTTTATAGAACATGGTCGTCAACCTTAATAAATATTCTCATTCTATAGCTTTGAAACCATGGAATTTAAATTAAATCAGTTCAAGCAAATTTCAAGGAGGAGGAGACAATGCACCAATAAAAAGGTTATGTGGATATTGGATAGTAGAGATTCCCTCCCTCCAACATAGGTAAAGAGGAAGTTATCATCCATCACATGTTCTATTAATTTCTAAATATTTTGGAGTAACTAGAATATTTTGTATATTTCTGAAGCAACGTACTTGCAATGATAGCTAATATGTAACAACTTATTGATATTGCTTGGTGTTTGAAACTTTTACTTTATTATTTTTGAAAATAATAATAATATTTCATAGGGATGCAAAAGGAAGCCTTCTTTTTCCCACCTTCCTCTCCTTCACATTCTATGTTCCACATATTACACCCTTGTTTCACATCACTTCCTTGATAAATATACACATTCGGTTTCTTGAGTTTATTTTGACAATATGCGAAGAGATGTTGTTTTGACTCACTCTGCATCCCACATTATCTCTACATCTCGCAAGTCTCTGCACTCCATATCTCATACATACTTTGCACCTTTACACTTTGCATTCGACATCCATTGTACATCCAATATCTTGCACTTAAATTTCCCACTGTGGAACCTTATAGTTTATGTTCTCAAGGTGATTTATGGTGCATTTATCTAGTTCACTTTTTATAAGATAAGGATAGTTGCTCAAAGTAAATGGGACTTAACTATCATAGTTTCCCATAAACCCTTCTCATGCAAATAACATTCACTACTAATGGTTCACATGCATTATGGAGCAAGTGTATGCATCAAAAGGATGGTTCATTGAGGATTATTAATGGTCTCTTAGCGTCTATCAAATAAAAGGCATGATTTATATTAGTAATCCCCACCAATATAAAAAAACCTATTAAGATGTGAAGAAAACAAACAAAAAGAAGAATTATTATGTGGAGATACCAGTGTTTCCTTAGCTTGCCAAAGCAAATACTTTCAGTGGTCTATAACTTATAAGTGGTATTCCAATATCTCTTTAGAGGAGAATTTTGTTAACAAAGTCTAGACATCTCACATAGCCAAGGTTGGATACATGCTGCAAATATTTGACTTTGGAGAACTCATTTCCCAGTTTGTGAGTTTGATTCTAAACACAAGATTATCGAAGTCAAGGCAAGTGGAAGAACTCATATTCTTTTAATCCCAAGGATGTTCAGAAGAATGTTGCAAATACCAACTCTAAATAAAGGCCTTAAACTCTTTGGGGTGAACTCTTTCCTTGATTCTCAAGTTGGTGGATTAAGTTTGCTAAAAAAAATTCTAGTTGAACCCTCTAGCATGCCAATGAATCTCTCTCAAATTGATATATGCATATTAATCGAACCTTATTGGGATTTTGCATGGATATTCTCATACTCAAAAGAATGTTTCAATTAACAAACTATATATAAAGTCCTTAAACTGTCCAAGGTGATATCTTTCATTGATTCTCAAGTTGTTGGAATAAATTTGCTAAAATATTTTTTGGATCAACCCTCTTGCATGCCAATTAATATCTCTCAAATTGATAATGCATGCTATCCAAACCTTATTTGAATTATGCGTAGCCCTTCACATGGCTTGTCAATCAAAACACCACTACTTGTATTCTCGAGTATGTTTTGTGTACCTTGCACTTCTCTATTCGAATGAAAGAATATTTTGATTAGGCAAACATTATCTTCAATAAGATTCCTTACCAAATTTTTAATTTCATGCAAACTAAGAGGTTCTTCATGACCTCATATCTATTTTTTTCCCTTATATACTGCAATAGGTTTGAAGGCCACCCCCCATGGGGAAATGTTCATGTTAATGATCACACAACTCAATGTTAGTCCCCCCACATTATGGAGATAGCAGGAACCATTCCACTTTTTCCAACTTCAAGATTCATTTGTCAATGAGTTCAAATGTATGTTCATTGGAGCAAAGCCCATAAAACTCACATAGGTAACATTAGATTTCTGGTTGGAAAGGGAATTTATGTATATGGAGAAGAATTGAATCATATAGAACTCTTTGGAAACATTTGATCCTTCCTTGTTTTGTTTGTGATAAATATTTTATTGTTGAAGACTATAGACAATATAAATTTTGGTGTTTTTCTTTGAAAATAAAAGAAAATACAAATTAATTTCTTTACTTTTAAAAGTTGTTGACATTTCAATTAAAAGCTCAGATCATATGTTTATGATGGTTATCACATACGTTGTTCCTTAAATTACTTATAAGGGTTACAAAGTACCAAAATTTTTATTTTTATTTTTTCTAGCTTGACAATAAGGTTTGATAACAGTTCTCCACATGCCTTGCTAAAATATACTACTCAATCATGCAAATCTTTTATTTTTGTCTTTGAGGTATTTTGTCAAATACTTTGTATGCAATCAATTATGAAAGCCCATGGGGCTTTGGATTGACAGTGAATGGGTGCATTGTTAAGGGACTCCTTGCAATAGGTCACCGATTCAAATCCCCCATGGGTGCTTACTTACAAAAAAAAGTTATGAAACATTTTAGGGATTTCTTCAAATGATTTACATGCAACTTTTGGAGCATTCAAAAGATCTAAATTCCTTAGGGCATATCTCCTAAATTAGAGCAATCCAAGGTTTGAAACTTGTACCACAAATTCCTTGAGATATCTTCTCTATCTCTTCTAATTTTTAAGGTTTGGAACATATCAGAAATAAAGTTATAGCAAAATTCCAAGCTAACCTGCTTGAAGCATGTTTTCAAGAGCATTTAGGAAGCCCAAATTCCTCAAATAATACCTCCTAAAATATAGATGTGAACAAATATATGAAAATTTAACTATATGTTTAGCAATATTTCCCCTCAATATGTTCCAAGTTTCAACCTCTGGAACCTCCTTGAGAAAAGGTTATGGAGAAAATGCCAAGATGACCTATTGACCACTTAAATCACATTTTGGCTTCCACTTTTAAACTCCAAGTATGACCCCAAAACTCTTCCTCAACTTATTTAAATCAAAGGACAAATTTGGGACTTATAGCTTATAGAGGAAATTAAATAAAGTGTAGCATGTGATTAGTAGGGAAGGCAACCAAAATTAACAGGCACTCCTCATGCATCCCAATTCATTTAAATTCTATAACCATGTGAATTCAAACCCACTACACATCTCTAATTTCAAACTTTACTGTCATAACATAGATCAATAAATTAAATGAAAAACCAAAAACAAATAATCGAGCACGCCACTAAACCATTTATGCCATAAATATTATTAACAAAAATAAATATTTATCTATTGCAACCAGAAAAATATTGGAAATTGAAGTAAGGTGAGCCATGTTCTACCCCATCATAGGCTCTATTGTGCCACAATTTTTCTCACAACTGGCAACCCCTATGTTAGATTTTTATGTCTCAAGGAGAAATTAACTCATGGGTATTTCACATAATCATATTCAAACCAGATTTTAACACTAGAAGTGAAGGCCATTCTCCTTCACACACACACATGAAAACTCAATGAAGAGCCTTTCCATCTTTGATTGAGCTCACATTCACAAAAATACCATGCAAGTATATACAACACAAGGGATTCCTTCTCTGATCTTTACAATCCCTCTGTTAGCGCTCCAATGGATCTCCGAGGCTAAGAAGAGACCAACGAAGGTAACTACAGACCAAACTCTCGCCAAGTAGCTAGCCCTACTAGGCAGGAGAGGGCTCTATCCAAGGGATCACAACTAAGAGGGCTGGATCAATTAGGTTTTAGGCTAGGTAGAGTAGCACAGGGGTTTTGATTGTTTGATTTGGGTGTTGGATGAGTGAATTAGATCAAGAGGTGACTAGGTCAGGGCAAATAAGATCATAATTGCAGACATCTAATGGGGCAAGGTAGGTAACCACTCTAACACTTTAGGGTTTTAGGGTGAGATGGATTAGACTGGTGAGGTGCTAAAAAGAGCATGACAGTACATGAATTATTTTTAAACTGAAGAAATTGAACAAACTATGGTGATTCTCCCAAAACAGAGCATAAAAGATGTCTTATGCCTATCAAACTTGAGAATCAAACATATCATAGAGTTGGAATGAACATGAAAAGTAAAAAACATTCATACATATGAAACTGAAGAAGAAACTATGTCAAAATACAGTACCACATGAATCGCAAAAGAATAGCTGCAACTCATCCAATATATTCTTGCCAACACCTGAATACACTAGTGTCTCTGATCAATACAACAACATCCAACCTGTGAAATGAGTCTAGAAATGAAGGCTATAGACATGAAACAACTTCTCCCAACCTTAGGGGTCGATTCCCTGAGTTGAGGAGTTGATCCACAAAAGTCTGAACTGCAACCTAGAGTGTAGGGAGGTCAAACTGACTCATCCCTAACTTTAGTGAAACTGATTCATCAATCCTCTCAAAGAGTTTTACTTAATGTATTTACCCCTAGGTAACTCAAAAACATCATAATTACATTTACATCCATAAATTACATTGGTAAAAACATCATTTTCCATGGTGAAACTGAGAAAACTAGAAAAAATTAGAAAAAACAGAGAAAGGTCAGGAGCGTAGCGCCAGTGTTAGGAGCGCAACGCCAACTTCAACTCAACTTTTGAAGGGGTTGTTGATGTCCAAATTGAGCTCGGGATAGCTCATTGGAAAGCATGCCCTGTCCAGTTGCCAAAAATATCTTTGGTTTCAAAAAAATGATAATATTTGATCATCCAAAAATTCATTCTCCAAATACTGGTCAGGAGGGAACCACCTAGCTGAAAAAGAGGGTAGAACATGATTTTTTGAGTGTTTTTTGACCTTTTCACCCACCATTTTTCCCAAATTTGCTTATAAAATTGCCTACCCTGACTGTATTTAGCATTTTGAATCCAATGGTACCTTAAATTTTTCATTTGGAGCCTCCTAGAAGAAGCTCAGTGCCCAGGGCGTTGCGCTCCTCACAGTGTAACTGTGCCAAACTGCCAAAAGTTGCAAAAAGTTAAAAAAAATTCAAAACTTGCTCAAAATTTCTCCAAAATTGTCTTGTAGAAGCCTGATGAAGTGTGCTAAGAAATGAGGGATGCCTCAGCAAGGATGTCAAGCTTGTCTCCTTCCTTTTGCTTGGCCAAGGTTTGCTTATGTTACTCTTGCAATTGCTTGAGTTTAATGCTACAAACCTTGTTTCTTGTGATGTACCTGTTAGACAAGTTTCTGAGCATTTTTTTGTCCCTGTTTTCCTTGTGGAGGAGTTTCTCAAGATGGATGTTGACCCTATCAAGCCATGTTTCTTTGTCATCTTCAACCTCCTTGGAAATCTTCTCCTCAAAAGTGAGTTTTTCATCCTTAATCTTTTGCTGCTATAAAGCCCTCTTAAGACCCCTTGTTTTTGGTATTTTTCTGCTGCTTTGGATGTCATCATGGTCTAGATCATCAAGTGGGATCATGGATTTACCTCTATTTTTTTTTAGAAGCTCTAGCTCCATAAGAACTTGCTTATCATTTAGCTGCTTATTCTACTGCTCAAGAAATGAAATGACAAACTGAGCTCTATCCAAATTAGTTTGCAGCTCTCTAATTTGGGCATCCTTCTCTTTGAAAATAAATCTTGAGGCCTCATGGTAATCCTGCTTATCCAAGTTAACAAGTCAAAATATGTTTCCTCATCATGAGGGTCCTCATCCTCTTGCATGACTTCCTCATGCACCACTGTCTCTTTCTAATTTTGCTTTCCCTTTTGTACCTACTTCGACGATGAAGAAGGCAAGGTCCCTCCCACAATCTGTGGGGAAAACACCTGCCTATGCCTTCTCTGATATGTTTTAGCCAATGTGTCTTTCTTAGCCTCTTTGGTATTTGTAGGCTCTTTGACCACAACTCTATTGGATGAGCCAATATGACTCTGAAATACTAATGATGGTGATGGTATGGGTCTAGTGGGCTGAGTTGATGGAGGAATAGATGGAGAAGGCTGATATGAAGGAGGGATGTTTTCAACATGTTGAGCTTGCGGAGTAGTGAAAACATCATTGGCAATGAACGTATCCCATGAAATGTGAAACTGATCTAGATGGTGGAGTACAATGATTTTGATCAAGGAGTGATAGAAGAGGTTGTTCATTTGCTGATCATATTCTCTCTTCTATACTATGTAGGCCATTTTTTCTAAGCTCATAAACAAATAGTATGGTATATTGAGCAACTTGACTCTTGTGAAGTGCATGAGCAATCTAATATGATATGTGTAAAGTCTGGAGAACCTTCCTTCATAGGAGAAGTACTTCATGATGATTTTCATTATGGGAGTATACCTATCAAGAAGGTAACTGAAAGAGAAGACTCTATTTCTCTCATTTTTGTACCTTGGTTTGATGAATGGTTCATAATACTAGTCATCCAATTCTTTGGTTTTATACCACTTATCACCCATGTTTGGTATCCCTGTGGCAGCAGTAATGATAGGTGTGGATACAGTGAAGGTCACACCTGCAAGGGTCACCTAATTGTATCTGAGGTTTGAAATGAAAACTCTGCTCAAAACATGATGGTGTTGAAATCTTTGGATCATTTTATAGATATAAAGGCAACCAACGTACTCAAAGCAAGAGACTTTCATTGGAGAGGCCATAAGTTCTCTGGTGTTGGTGGGCTCAAGCCTCAAAATTCTTCCTCCCTTGTGAGGTCTCCTTCCCTCTCTATCCTCCTCCTCCTCCAAGTAATATTTGTCTTCCTCCTCCATAGTGTTTTTAGTTGTGAAACCCTAGGGTAGGGAAAGGGGAGTGGTAAATAGGTTTAGGGATTGGGGATGGGAGTAGGAAAATTGGGGGAATAGGGAAGGGGGTTAGGGAACTTAGGGGACTGATATGGGATTAGAATACTTAGGGAAATGAGATGGGGAAATTGATTATAGGTATAGGGGAATATGCCTAGAAAATTAGTAGTCTAGGAGCTAGGGTTTTGGGTAATGTAGTTTTGGGGATAGGGATTTCGCGATGTAGGGATAGGCTTAGGGTTTAATGTGATGTAGGAAGGGAATGCAGGGTTTAGGGGAAAATTTAGGACGGTAGGAATGAAATATAGGGTTTCTTAGTTTAGACACTTGGCAAACTTGAATGAGAGATTTAACACATTAAACTTGCAAATGGAAAATGCTAGGAGGGCACAATGGTGTTTCTTACTTGTATTGGAGGTGAAGAAACCCTTTGCTGGTGGTTTGGAGTAGTGGCATGAAATTTTGAACGCTGTGGATGAAACTGGCCAGGAGCGCAGCGCTAGTTCTAGGAGCACAGTGCCTCACTGCCAGGAACGCAACATCCTCTTCCAGGAGCGCAACGCTAGTTATAGGAGCGCAATGCCTAACCTCCAGGAGCACAGCTCTAGTTCTAGGAGTGTAGCGCCTAACCTCCAGGAGCGTAGCGCCACCCAAAACTTGAAATTTGACCCTGCAAATTGATTTTTTGAGCTGAGGGAGTGTGAGCTCGATGGTTGGGAGAGAAAATGAGAGTTTTATTTGTCTTGTGGTGAGCTTTATACTTGATTATTTTAATGCATTTGCCTTTGGGACCCACTTTTCTTTCTTCTCATTCACTTTAAACTTTGACATCTTTACCTTTCACTTTTGTTTCTTATTTGGAGATTGATCATTTGACGGATTGAGAGCACTTAGACTTTGAAGCTTCTGATCTTTCTTGGCACATGAAACCTTTGAGTTGACAGCTTTCTTGGAACCATGAACTTTTACATATTGAGAAAACATGAAATTACATGATGAAATAAAAACTACATAATGGAATAAAAGCTAAATATTACATTTTAACTTTACATAGTAAAGTGAATTTATTGATCACTCTTAGTCTTTCTAGTCTTTTATGCAATGAAAATGATGGTTTATTGGACCTTGAAAACCCTAAGACCTAATGGACACACTGACTGAATGGATTTCATGATGATATGACTGAAAAGATGATAAGACTCATGAAATAATGGACACTCAGCATAGTAACAAAGTGAGCCAGCAAGTGATGAGATGAATTTTTTTGAAAATAGTGAACTTCGATGAAAATCTGCACCAAGTGACCAAATTTTTGCATGACCTAGTGGAATGATAAAAAAAATTCTTAGTGGGACCCCTAAAATGACATGAAAGAGTTAATTTTGATCACTGGTGGAAGGATGTAAATACTGACACTAACATTGGCTCCAACTGGAGATGGTAGCTCCTTGGAGGTGCCAAGAACACCGTAGACCAAGTTCCTATGCATTGGGCATGGAGTCAAATGTTAAAAACTCACTGAAAACTGAAAAATTAAATTGATTTGTGACAAACTCAAAACCGATTGAAAACTGACTTTAAAATTGACTCAAAACTGACTTGACTTTGAAAACAACATAAAACTAATGGAACTTTATAGCCTTAACTTCAGACCCCAAGCTTCGGTGATTCTCCGCTTCACACTTTGCAAGAAAGTTAAATTGATATTTACAATGATAGTGAGAAATCTGAAAACTGCATCAATAATAATAATGCTTAAGGACCCTATCGTTGAACGGTCCTCCTAAAAATTCTTCTCCATTCATCTCTTGTAGAAGAAAAGAAAATTTCCCTCGAATAGTTGAGATCTTGTAGGGCCCTTTCCATAAGTTTTCAAACTCTCTGTGCTTCCCTTTTTCCTCATTCCTTGCATCCCACCGGAGGACTACATATTCAAGCTTAAATTTATCTTCTTTGGTCTTACGATCATACACCTTCTTTATCTTCTCATGAAGCTTTGAGGTGTTCTGCAATACCTCATCTCTCGTCTGCTGAAAATGGATCATCTAATTGATCCGATGTTGTACATCATTCTCCTCACTTCCCGCTTCTTGCAACAATTTCATAACCGGGACTGCAAGTGATGTAGGAAAAATAGTGTCTATTCCATAAACTAAGTGAAAAGGGGACATTTCGATAGATTTCTTACTACTCACCCTATCTTCCCATAAGGCATTCACAGGCTTTTTGTGCCAATTCTTTTTGTTGGCCTCCAACATCTTCTTTATGATATTGATCAAGGATTTATTAGAGGACTCTGCTAAACCATTACCTTACGGATAGTAGGCAGTTGAGCGCCCCAATTTGATGTTATATTTGTCACAAAACTCTACCATCTTTTTCTATTTGAATGTTGTCGCATTGTCAGTACTAATATTATGAGGACAACCAAAACGAGACAATATGTTAGTCTCCAAAAACTGAATAATTACAAGGTTTGTTGCTTGCCTTGTTGGGATTGATTTGATCCATTTGGTGAAGTGTTCGGTGGCTGTCAATATCCATTTGTGATGTGTGGATGAAGTAGGGTGAATCTCTTTGATGAAGTCAAGTCCCCACTGCCGAAACGGTGCATGAATTGAAATAGGTTGCAGAGGTAATGGAAGAAGTTTTCTTTTACCTTGAAAAATTTGACACTCATGGAAACTCATCACTGTTTTGTACTAATATGCAAATAGAGTTGGCCAATAGTATCCTACTCTCAACACTTTATTACTTGTGGTATTCCATAAAAGGTGCCCCCCACAATCTCCTTTATGAAAATCATTCATAACCTCTTGGGCTTCACTCTCACTAAACAATTCAGCAATATACCTCCTGGATCTTTCCAATAAAGGGTGTTGTCCAAAATGCAGTATTTGGAAGCTTTCAACGTTAAAGACCTACCCTTACTCTTAGTCATGTCTAGAGGAGGATTCAAATGTTGAAGCACATATATTATATCAGAATACCAAGGTGCCGAAAGAAACATATCGAATACATGTACCAAAGTGACATTCTGTTCTTCATTGGACAATGCTATAATAAGATTTATATCTAAAAGATGCAGATTTGACTCCACCATAAGCTTTGCTAAACCTAGACCTTTGATCAACTTTGTGGGCTTGATCTCAAGGTCATATTCCAACATCGTTGCCATCCATTTCCCTCTTCTTCCTTCCAGATCTATTTGCATAAGAACATCTTTGGTTGTTGCATTAGGGACATAAGCCAAAGTATGTGAATGTAAAATATAGACACGGAAATCCTTCAACACTTTTATCAAAGCCAAGGCCTATTTCTCTATGATATTGTACCGAAGAGATGCATCCCTGATGGTTCGACTGAAAAATGCAATGGGTTGTTCAATCTTGTCCTTCTTTTGCATTAATACTGCAGCTATGGTGTGCTCGAAGGTGAATGAGAATATAATAAAATCAATAGTGTAATCCAGGCTTACAGGGACAGTAGTCAAAGAAAATTTCATTGTGTTAAATGACTTCTTAGCATCCTCGGACCACTTTACCTCATTATCCTTTTTCAACATGTTGGTAATTTCCGGAAGGTGCTCAACCAAATTTGGAATAAATCTGCGTAATAAATTCACCTTACCATTGAAAGCCTCAGTTTCTTTCTTGCTCCGTGGAAAATAAATTTGTTGAATTGCCTCAACCTGAGAAGGGCCAATCCGGATTCCATCCTTAGAGATGATGTGACTGAGAAGTTTTCCCTCCTCCATGGCCAAAAGGCTCTTTTTCGAATTAAGAGATATTCCGAACTTCCTGCATTTCTGAAAAACAACCCTTAAGTGATACAAGTGTTCATCGTCTGAATGGGAAAAAACTGTCAAATCATCTAAATATACCATTAGGAAAACATCTTTCTCGTCTGAAAATGATATATCCATTGCACACTGAAATGTAGCCCCTGCATTATTTAGTCCAAATGGCATCTTTGCATATTTGAATGTACCCCAAGGTGTAGTGAAGGAAATTTTGTCCTGATCTTTCTCATGTACTAAAATTTGATTGTATCTCGAATATCCGTCAAGCAAAGTCATTCGGGAAGCCCCAACCACTCTTTGTAAGATGTGATCCATTTTGGGAAGGGGGTAATTATCTTTTAGTGACACCTTGATTAAATTTCTGAAGTCTATGCAAAGCCTTATTTCACTTGTCTTCTTTCTTACAGGGACTAAATTAAATATCCAATCAAAAAACCTTATAGGAACAATGATACCTGATTTGCAGAGCCTGATTACTTCTTTTTCAATTGATGGCAACAACCTTGGGTTGATACTTCTCAACTTTTGCCGAAAGGGCTTTTGATCGGGCTTAATTGGAATGGTGTGTTGTATGATGTCTTTATTATAGACATTTAAATCTGCATAATCCCAAGTGAAAACATCAGAAAATTCAGAAAGTAAATCAATGTACTTGTCCTTTACCTCAGGAGACAAAGACCTGGACAGTTTGACCATCTTAGGCTTGTTCGTTGACCCAATGTTTACGTCCTCCACACCCTTTTCTATAGGAACCAATGTTGGCTTCCTCGCTAAATCATCCTGATCTAACAATTCTTCCAAAGGTATGAGACCTTTTGGAATATTGTTGTCCTTCAGCTCTATTATATCAACCTGAGTTGCTTCAATGACTTGATCATCCTTGTCATAAACTTTTGTCAATTACACAATTCTCGAACTCACCTTCACTTTGCAGAAAATTATTAACTTGCTGATCATCCCAAAATACTTGCCAATATCGCAAGTTATTAGGAACTGTAGGCTGATGCTTCACATGAATTTCAAATTTTCTGTTAGAATTGGGATTTTGAAATTTCTTGTTGCTTTAGCAAGTGAATCTGCCATGAGGTTCCGATTTATTGGTACTACTAACAAAGTGTATTCTAGAAACATATTCAGGATATCATGTAGAAAATTCCTGTATGCTCTCATTCGTGGATGCCTGGCCTGGTATTCCCCTTTCACCTGTTTTATCACAAGTTCGGAGTTGCCACGTATTGAAATTCTTCTTGCACCCAACTTCTTCAAAATCTTGAGACCGGTGATCAATGCTTCATATTCTGCTTCGTTGTTAGAACAATCAAAAGCTAGTTTGTATGGCATAATCTAACATTCGTAGGAACCTTACCAGGCTAATGAAGAGGGATGGAGACCCAAATTCCAATGCATGCCCCATCTTTCTCCAAGGCACCATCAAAATCCATGGACCATAAACCATTTTCATCCTCCAAGTGCTGGAATTTTGATTGTTGTATTGTCTTAACTGTTTGGGCTGCTTCTTGATTCTAATTTGAACTTTCCTCTACCTTATCAAATGGCTACTCAGAAACACTGGGCAGATTCTCTTTTTCCTTCTCTATAACTATTCTGATGTAATTAGAAATCTCTTGAACATCTTCTACTTCTACAAGCTGACTATCTACATCATTCAAACTACTATCATTGAACAAAATGAAAGATTATAAATATGTATGTACAACATTTATTGGATGATTATTAGGCCTCTCTTTGTTGGTTATCATGTAATTCATCTTCATTTCCCAGTACAACTTTCTCAATTGTCTGAAAACTGGGATGGTGGCATAAGAGAAGTCTAGCTGTAGAATGCCTCTCAACTTCTCTCACCAAGATCTGGACAACAACATACCCAACCGTGGTGGTATATCAACCACCACCACATCCATCAAGACATTCTTTGCTGGAATTTGCTCAAGGGAAACTACTAAATCCTTAATAAGACCCAAATAACAGCTTCCTCAATCAAAGGGATACAAGTCATGGTAAGGATGAGTGATATCTAGGCCCATATTCTCCATAATGGCTTTTGGCATCAAATTGTGGGAAGCTCCAGAGTCGAGCATGGTATTATGAAGGATATTCTGGTGGATTCTCAAACTCAAATAGAATGGGGGAACTTCAATATCCTCTAATTGACTGTCTATTGTTGGACCAAAGATAAGCTCAGGTTGGTCATCATCGACATTAAGTATATAAAACAAAGAATCAACTTTTAACATTTTGGATACATGAGACTTATACTGATTATTCTTGACAAGTTTACTTAAAGGTATTAACACTTTCAATTTGGAAATTTCAGTTTCTAAGCTGAAAGGAGTGGAATTGTCTACCTCTTTAGTGATGTCACTTTTTTCGGCGTGATCTTTTTATGCAGCTTCTTTCCTTTGGCTGTCCTTTTCTTTCCTCGATGAACTTGTAGATGGTTAATTATATTTGTTCTGATTTGCAGCTGCAGGTTCTTTTCCTTTGCTCTGATTACCTTGAGAATTATGTTTTGGTTGAGTATATTTTTATTGAGATGCCCGCTTCTGAATAGGAGTTATTGGAACATCTCTACCTCTCAATGTATACTGCCTCTGTTGTGAGCTGACAGAATTCAAGTTTCCTCGTTGATAATCATCATATTTAACCTCCAACTAATGATGTTGGGCTAAAATGTAGTATTCATCCTTTGGTACATTCGTCTTCTCAACATACTCTTTAGTAAAATATATGGGCTGGTCATCAATAGTAAAAAAGTGGTTTTCTGCAACAATACGATCTTCTTCTTCTTCTTCAACTCCCTGAGCATAATTCTACTGCAAAGGTGTCCAAATTAGCTGTGACTGTGCTGGTTGCTCAGGTGTCCTCTGTTCCCTTTGCTTGATCCTGAATTGAGGTTGTTGCTCTTGTCCTCTAAAGTTAGGATTTCTAGCTTGTGGTTCTGGCTGCCTTTCGGTGATAGACATCCTCTCAACTATTCTTATTAAAGTGTCCAATTTTAAATCAGAAGGTGATGATGCTTCCTATTTTATAGTTACTCTCCTTTCACCGTTCATTTTTAACTCCTTTATGGACAAATTAGCTTCTACACTAATTTCATTTTTCTGCATGTCTTCTAACATAGTAGGATTCCTTTCTCGCAATTGATAGGCCATATCTAGATCAAAACCATCAACGTAATGCAAAAGGGACAAACCTAGAGGGGGTTTGATCTCATTAGGAATGGAATGGTATACTCTGTTGAATCAGACAATGAAATATTGTACTGATTCATTTGGTTCTCTTTTAAGATTGTTATATTCAGAAGGGATTTGTAATGGATTTTTATTTACCTCCCATCTAGCTATGAAAGCATATATCAACTGATTTTATGTGGCTATGGAATTTTCATTTAATGATCTGAACCATACTTTAACTTCTCCCAAAAAACTCTGAAATATGATTCTCATTTTTGCATCATTTACATCTATTTCTTCCAGGTCAATAAGGTCTGTAACTTTAACAATATGTTGTTTTGCAGTGATTGAAGAATTTTCATCAAAAAGTGGAAGCCTCTCACCATAACCATGAGGTAAGGCATCAAGTTGACCTGGTAAGATGATGGGTGCAAATCTGGCCATAATTCCCGTTGAATGGACTACAGGAATGAAAATAGGAAGATTTTGTTGAATAGGTGATGAAGTAGATGGTGCGAAAGAGGAAACAACAACTGACTGTGAGTGTGTCAGTATAGGTATTGACTCTTGTTGATACTGGATTATAGCTTTTTCCGACTGGTACTGAAGTTGGTTTGCTATACTTTCAAGTTTATAAAATTGACTCTAGACTTTAGTGTCAAAGTCTGATTCAGACTTAGTTTCTTCAAAGGATATATTTTCTTCAAGTTTTAAGGAACCAAGATCTAACTCAGATAATGAGTTGACCTCAGAGAGCCTTAAAGGATCAAAGACTTGTCGGCTAAAGAATTTTCGGACTTAGATCGAAATAATGACAACTCAAATTTTAAATCAAATGGTATATCTTCGAGAGATAGAACTTTAGTAGGCATTGAAGAAGATCTTAACAATGTGATTGGATATGAGTGAATTTTTGTAGCTTGATATCCATGCTTCCGGACAAGCCTCTCTGGATCTTCGACTGGATCAGCTGGGTGAGGATTAGGGTTTGATCTGGTGTATCTCCTCGAAGCCAAAATGTTCATTATCCAACAACTTGTCTTTTCTGCAACTTTTTCAGATCAACCTCAATGAAATCTTAGACCTATCATCCAAAGGCCAAGAATTAGAAGAACTAATGGTACAACTAGGGAAGATCTGACACTTTTCTTCTGCAGTATGGTCGCCAAGATGTTAGCACTCCACCGGATCTCCGAGGCTGAGAAGAGATCAGCAAAGGTAACTATAGACCAATCTCTCACCAAGTAGCTAGCCCTACTAGGCAGGAGAGGGCTCTCTCCAAGGGATCAAAACCAAGAGAGATGGATCAATTAGGTTTTAGGCTAGGTATAGGAGCATAGGGGTTTTTATTGGTTGATTTGGGTGTTGGATGAGTGAATCAGGTCAAGAGGTAACCAGGTCAGGGAAAATAAGATCATAATTACAGACATCTAATGGGGAAAGGTAGGTAAGCACTCTAACACTTTAGGGTTTTAGGGTGAGATGGATCAGACTAGTGAGGTGCTAAAAAGAGCATGAAAGTACATGCATTCTTTTTAAACTGAAGAAACTAAACAAACTATGGTGATTCTCCCAAAACAGAGCATAAAAGATGTATTCTGCCTATCAAACTTGAGAATCAAACATATCATAGAGCTGGAAATAACATGGAAAGTAAAAAAATTCATACATATGAAACTGAAGAAGAAACTATGTCAAAATACAGTACCATATGAATCCCAAAAGAATAGTTGCAACTCATCTAATATATTCATGCCAAAATCTAAATACGCTAGTGTCTCTGATCGATACAACAACATCCAACCTGTGAAATGAGTCTAGAAATGAAGTATATAGACATGAAACAACTTCTCCCAACCTCAGGGGTCTAAGCCCTGAGTTGAGGATCTGATCCACAAAAGTCTGAACTGCAACTTAGAGTGTACGGAGGTCAAAATAACTCATCCCTAACTTTAGTGAAACTGATTCATCAATCCTCTCAAAGAGTTTTACCTAATGTATTTATCCATAGGTTAACTTAAAAACATAATAATAACATTTACATCCATAAATTACATTAGTAAAAACATGATTTTCCATGGTGAAACTGAGAAAACTGGAAAACATGAGGAAAAATAGAGAAAGGTCAGGAGCATAGTGCCAACTTCAGCTCAACTTTTGAAGGGGTTGTTGATGTCCAAATTGAGCTCAGGATAACTCATTGGAAAGATTGTCTTGTCCAGTTTCCAAACCTATCCTTGGTTTCCAAAAATGATAATACTTGACGCTCATAAAATTCATTCTCCAAATACTAGTCAGGAGCGCAGCGCCGAGCTGAAAAAGAGGGTAGAAACATGATTTTTTGAGTGTTTTTTTGACATTTTCACCTGCCAGTTTGCCCAAATTTGCTTATAAAAGTTCCTAACATGAATGTATTTAGAATTATGAATCCAATGGTACCTTAAATTTTTAATTTGGAGCTTCCTAGAAGAAGCGCAACGCCCTAGGCGTTGCGCTCATGGCAGTGTAACTGTGCCAAGCTGCCAAAAGTTGCAAAAACTTCAAAAATTCAAAACTTGCTTAAAATTTCTCCAAAATTGTCCAGTGGAAGCCTGATGAAGTGTGCTAAGAAATGAGGTATGCCTCAGCAAGGATTTCAAGCTTGTCTCCTTCCCTTTTCTTGGCTATGGTTTGCTTATGTTACTCCTGCAATTGCTTGAGTTTAATGCTATAGACCTTGTTTCTTGTGATGTACCTATTAGACAAGTTTCTGAGAATTTTTTTGTCCTTTTTTTTTCCTCGTGGAGGAGTTTCTCAAGATGGATGTTGACCCTATCAAGCCGTGATTCTCTGTCATCTTCAACCTCCTTGGCAATATTCTCCTCAAAAGTGAGTTTTTCATCCTCAATCTTCTGCTGTTGTAAAGCCCTCTTAAGACCCCTTGTTTTTGGTATTTTTCTGCTGCTTTGGATGTCATCATGGTCTGGATCATCAAGTGGGATCATGGCTTTACCTCTATTTGTTTTGAGCAGCTCTAGCTCCATAAGAACTTGCTTATCCTTTATCTGCTTATTCTCCTGCTCAAGAAATGAAATGACAAACTGAGCTCTATCCAAATTAGTTTACAGCTCTCTAATTTGGGCATCCTTCTCTTTGAAAATCAAGCTTGAGGCCTCATGATCATCTTGCTTATCCAAGTCAACTAGGTCAAAATTTGTTTCCTCATCATGAGGGTCCTCATCATCTTCCATGACTTCCTCATGCACCATTGCCTCTTTTTTCTTTTGCTTTCCCTTTTGTACCTGCTTTGCTGATGAAGAAGGTAAGGTCCCTCCCACAATCTCTGGGGAAAACACCTCCCTATGCCCTCTTTGATATGTTTTAGCCAATTTGTCCTTCTCATCCTCTTTGGTCTTTGTAGGCTCTTTGACCACAAATCTATTGGATGACCTAATATGACTCTGAAATACTGATGATGGTGATGGTATGGGTGTAGTGGGCTGAGATGATGGAGGAATAGATGCAGAAGGTTGAGATGAAGGAGGGATGTTTTCAGCATGCTGAGCTTGCAGAGTAGTGAAAACATCACTGGAAATGAAGGTATCCCATTAAATGTGCAATTGATCTAGATGGTGGAGTACAATGATTTTGATCAAGGAGTGATGGAAGAGGTTGTTCATTTGTTGATCATATTCTCTCTTCTGTACTATGTAGGCCATTTTTTATATGCTCCTAAACAAATAGTATGGGATATTGAGCAACTTGACTCTTGTGAAGTGCATGAGTAGTCTAATATGATATGTGTAAAGTCTGGAGAACCTTCCTTCATAAGAGAAGTACTTCATGATGATTTTCATCATGGGATTATACTTATCAAGAAGATAACTGAAAGGGAAGACTCTCTTTCTCTCATTTATGTACCTTGGTTTGATGAATGGTTCATAATACTAGTCATCCAAGTCTTTGGCTTTAAACCACTTCTCACCCATGTTTGGTATCCATGTGGAAGCAATAATGATAGGTGTGGATATGGTGAAGGTCACCCCTGCAAGGGTAACCTGATTGTCTCTGAGGTTTGAAATGAAAACTCTGCTCAAAACAGGATGGTGTCGAACTCTTTAGATCATTTATAGAAATCAAGGCAACCAACATATTCAAAGAAAGAGATTGTCATAGGAGAGGCCATCAATTCTCTGGTGTTGGTGGGCTTAAGCCTCAAAATTCTTCCTCCCTTTCCCTCTCTGTCCTCCTTTTCGTCCATGTAATCTATTTCTTCCTCCTCCATAGTGTTTTTAGTTTTGAAACCCTAGGGTAGGGAAAGGGGAGTGGTAAATAATTTTAGGGAGTGGGGATGGGAGTAGGAAAAATTGGGGGAATAGGGAAGGGGGTTAGGAAACTTAGGGGACTAATATGGGATTAAAATACTCAGGGAAATGAGATGGGAAAATTGATTACAGGTATAGGGTAAGCTGCCTAGAAAATTAGTATTCTAGGAGCTAGGGTTTTGGGTAATGTAGTTTTGGGGAAAACGATTTAGTGATGTAGGGATAATATTAGGGTTCAATGTGATGTAGGAAGGGAATGTAGGGTTTAGGGAAAAATTTAGGACTATAGGAATGAAATCTAGGGTTTTTTAGTTTAAACACTTGGCAAACTTGAATGAGAGATTTAACACATTAAACTTGCAAATGGAAAATGCTAGGAAGGCACAAGAGGTGTTGCTTACTTGCATTGGAGGTGAAGAAACCCTTTGTTGGTGGTTTGGAGCAGTGACATGAAATTTTGAAGGTTGTGGATAAAACTGGCCAGGAGCCCAGTGCCTCACTGCGAGGAACACAACACCCTCTTTGAGGAGCGTAGCGCCAGTTCTAAGAGCGCATCGCCTAACCTCCAGGAGCGCAGTGCCACCCAAAACTTGAAATTTTACCTTGCAAATTGATTTTTCAAGCTGAGGGAGTGTGAGCTCGATGGTTGGGAGAGAAAATGAGAGTTTTCTTTGTCTTGTGGTGGGATTTATACAAGATGATTTGAATGCATTTGCCTTTGGGACCCACTTTTCTTTCTTCTCATTCACTTTAAAATTTGACATCTTTACCTTTCACTTTTGTTTCTGATTTGGAGATTGATCATTTGATGGATTGATAACACTTAGAATTTGAAGCTTCTGAGCTTTCTTGGCACATGAAACCTTTGAGTTGACATCTATCTTGGAACCATGAAATTATTACATATTGAGAAAACATGAAATTACATGATGAAATGAAAATTACATAATGGAATAAAAACTAAATATTACATTTCAACTTTACCTAGTAAAGTGAATTCATTGATCACTCTTAGTCTTGTTGGTCTTTTATGCAATGGAAATGATGTTTTATTGGACCTTGAAAACCCTAAGACCTAATGGACATACTGAATGAATGGATTTCATGATGATATGACTGAAAAGAATGATAAGACTCATGAAATAATGGACACTCAACGTAGTGACAAAGTGAGCCAGCAAGTGATGAGATGACTTTTTTGAAAATAGTGAACTTTGATGAAAATCTACACCAAGTGACCAAATTTTTGCAGGACCTAGTGGAATGATAAAAAAAATTTGAGTGGGACCCCTAAAATGACATGAAAGAGTTAATTTTGATCACTGGTGGAAGGATGAAAATACTGACACTAACACCCTCGACCCCCCCTCTTCAGTGCTCTATATGTGCCACATACAAAAACATAAAAGTGAAGGCCACACTCCTTCACATACAAGAAAAAATCAATACTTAGCCTTTCCATCTTTAGCCACACTTACATTCACAAAATGACCATGCAAGTCTCCACAACACAAGGGATTCCTTCTATGATCTGTGTTGTCCCTCAACCGTCCCCTATTTATTACTCTATTTGCTACACACAATCATGACCATTCCTAATCCTCATAATCATCTAGCCCAAAGAAAAAACACTACAACACATTCATTTCCTATCACATAAGTGTTGAGGATTTGGGGTAGAATCGAATGTGGTCTAGCTCCCAAATTTCGTGGAGGAGCTGTAGTACATGAGATCTCCAAGACCCAGAAAGTGTTTGGAATAACTCCATCAGGTTTAAGATATATTCAAATAATTAATCTTTTTAATTAAGGACCCTAAGTCTAACTCAGGAAAATTAAAAGATTTAAATGCATTAAATTAAACATGTGATGAGAATGACTTAAGTGATGTAGATCAAGCTGCTTCTAATATTAGCCATATATTATAGATTAGAACATGACCGTTGGTTTCCCAATGAGAAAAGTATAAGTGAAGGGCTTGGGGTCGGTTTGAGTACACACACATTGGTGGAGCACTGAAGCTAAGTTGAAATTCTAGGGCATGGTTTGCTAAGAATTTCAAAAGTGTTTGCAGTGCAACGAGGGGCAATATTGGCAAGAGGATGATTTGATCCCAGGTCAAGAGTACAATAGTGGCAGAGAAGTAGCATACTGAGTAGTGTAGAGGAAAGCTAGAGCCACGCAGTCCAGTAGAGGCCACACATAGGCATTAGAGAGGCAATAGGAGCCACGTAAGGTTGACGCAAGCCTAGTCATGGTAGCCTAGGGGCAGCATAAGCCCTTCAGGGGTGATGCAGGCCCTTCCAGAGGAGTGTAGAGGCTTGTGCAGGCCAGGAAGGTTGAGGAGTAGTGTTGGGGTTTCTGGTGGGCGAGAAAGGGTTCGAGATTTGTAAATCCTGTTTTAGGGTGTCAATAAGCCATATTTTCTGTTTCTGAGTGAAATAGGTATAAATGTTGTGATTTTATTTGTAGGGACAATCATGTCTAGTGCCTATAAATCGTTGTATTTAGAATTTGCTTAATAATAAAACTCTCCAGGGCTAGCTACACCAGTTTTCCCGCATTGGGTTTTTTCGGGGACATTTGTCCGAAAAATCTGTGTGTCACTTTGTCATATGAGTGTGCTATTTAATAAAATATTTGTATGTGTAGCCTGCTATTTGTATTTACTTAGTTGTTTTTATGAATAATTAGATTAATAACTTGTGTATTTAATCAAGTATGAGAAGTAAACTGAGAATTACTAGTAGGGTTTCTTAGATTAAGAAATATTCACATGGTATCAGAGTGATTGCAGATCAAGTTGGATCTCCAGCAAATCGGCTGAAGAATTTTTTTCTGCAGAGTAGCAGCTGAAGTAATAGAGAATTTAGAGAGGGAAACACAACACCAAGAGGACGCAGTCCAACAGAGGCTACACAGGGGCTGATGCAGAGACAACACAATGCCTTCTAGAGGGACGCAGGAGAAGCTTGCATTGCGTTGTCGTTGCATAGAGGCTATGGAGAGGCCAGCCAAAGGGACATAGTCCAGTTTCAAAGTGTTGTACAGAGTTGCCGTGGTCCAGAAGCAGAGCTTCAAATCTTCAGCAGTTGCTGGTGTGGTGGAGATTCTGTCGATTTAGAATTGTACCTAGCTAAGTTGACAAAGAGCAGGAGGAGAACAGTCGCTCAACAGATTTTCGCCAAAGAAAGCAGAGGATTGATTGTAGGGTGATTAAGAAGATTTGGCAGATTTCCAAGGGAGGAAATCAGTTGTCAGACAGAGCATAGGGTGCCCTTCTCGCTAAGGACCCTAGATCTAAATTTCTGTTGAGGGTAACAATAGAAGAGGGGAGAGGAGGATCTGTTACGACATATTATTTCTTAGTAGATGGCACCACACAAACTACGTGATTAGGATAGGTTGGATGGCTTGTCCAACTTTTCTATCTGGAAGGCCAGAATCCTGATAGTCCTGGGGGCATACAGTATACGGGGGCATGTAGAGAGCGTCTTGGCTACACCACCTGATGCTACTCTTCTTACAAAGCATAATGAAGCAGTAGCACATGCCAAGCACTTCATCATGGACGAGGTTAAGGATAATGTGGTACCACACATAGTCGAGAAGAATATGACTAATGAAACGTGGAAAGATTTAACCACACTATATCAAGGGAAATCCGTCCAGAAGAAGATGCTTCTGGAGAACCAGATGAGGTTGTTTATGATGACTAAGGGAGAGGAAATCGATCCTTTCCTCTTCAGGTTGCAGGCAATTCAGGATCAACTGGTTACCATGGGAGTCAAGATGGATGATGGTGTCATGGTGAGGATTGCTCTAAATGTAGTCACAGATGACTGGGAAACATTTTTCCAAAGCATCTTGGGCAGACATGACCTTCCAAATTGGGGCGACATGTGGGCTATCCTTCGACAAGAGGAAATCTGTCGAATGACCAAGAGACAAGCTAACACCGGATCAAACAAAGTGAAGAAGGAAGATACATCCCTAACATCTAAGAAGTAGCAAGGGAAAAATAAGTGTGATCTATCTAAGATCAAATGTTTCCAATGTGGTGAACTTGGACACTTCGCCAGTGACTGTCCTCTAAGGAAGAAGGACAAGGAAGCTTCTAGTTCCAAGGCTGCGACAACTAAAGAAGATGATGGCTCCGACGATGATGTAGCCATGAGCGCTCATGTACCTCGAGAGAAGAGGTGGGGCGATATTGATCTGTAGAGCAGCTACAGAGTGGTGGCAGGATCCTTGAGTAGCCCAATTCTTTGATCACATCCGTGCTACGGGAGCCTTAAGACAGTAGCAAAAATTATTGGATTAGTGGGTGCAGAGAATCACATATGGAGAAGAGGCAGAGTTAGACATTGTATAGGGAGTAGCAACATAGAGGCAATAGCGTGTTAGAAAATTATATATTACAGAGCAATGGAACACATAAAAAATGTGGAAACACAAACACAGAAAAAACATATAAAACAAGAGAGACACATATATATGTGGTTCACCCAACTTGGGCTACGTCCATGGAAACAACCAGTCTATTCTTTATATTATCCAGCAAAATGAAGAGACACAACCTATAGCAGATCCATTGTAATATCCTTTTCTCTCTCACACAGTCCCCCTTTCTATTTCTCATTCAAAATATACACACAATACATAGCCACAATACAATTCCCTCATACAACAAAGGGGTTGCCTTCTAAGGAAAAAAACCCTAAATTAAACATAAAATATACTGTCAGATCATCTGCCTAATGAACAACCCAGATTGACTACGAAAGTAAAATATTTTACAAAGAAATTTTACATATGTTTTTAGCTTTGGGGGGGACTCCAAAAAGTCGCCATCGCCCTCCCTGGACCCCCCTGACGGAAATCAAATGACGGGCATCGTTTCCGCCTTGTTAAGAATAGGGGTCCAATGCGACGATACATCTAAATAAGGAATATAATCAGGCTCCACACCCAACACACCACAAAGAGGCTGATGGGACTTTAACAGTGCATAGGAGGCATGCTTACACAGTACAAAGTTGCAGCAATTCAGTGGCTTTAGGAGGACAACACAGAGCTGCAGCAGTGCAGTGGCTTCAGGAGGACAACAGAGAGCTGAAACAACGCAATGGCTTCAGGAGGACATCGCAGATCAGGAGCCTAAGGAGCTTCAGTGATGAGATGCAGCCCAAATGACTTGTCTGTCATTGGGCAGGGGTCCTTCAGTTGCTTACTTCTCACAAACTAAGTTGTAGTGCAATAGTTAGCAGTGGTAGTGCTATGGGCAACATGATGCAACAAATTGAGAGGGAGCTACAATACGGATGTAGCAGTGACTGTGGCAGAGTCATGGGCATCAATACAGAGAGCAGCAGTAGCATAGTGATGAAGGGCAGCAGGCCAAGCATCGGCGCGGAGATCGATGCCAACAGATTAGAGCAGTACTTCAGGGTTGATGTATTGATAGAGCAAATTCCTCGCTAAGAGGGAGTGTTGAGATTTTGGGATAGCATCAGATGTGCTCTAGCTCCCAAATTTTGTGGAAGAGTTGGAGTACATGAGATCTCCAAGACCCGAAAAGCGTTTGGAATAATTCCATCAAGTTTAGGAGATATTCAAATAATTAATCTTTTTAATTAAGGACCCTAAGTCTAACTTAGGAAAATTAAAAGATTAAAGTGAATTAAATTAAACATGTGATGAGAATGATTAAGTGACGCGGATCAAGAAGCTTCTAATCTTAGCTGTCGATTAGAGATTAGATTACGGTCGTTGGTTTCCCAACGAGAAAAGTATAAGAGAAGGGCTTGGGGTCAGTTGGAGAAAACACACATTGGCGGAGCACTGAAGCTAAGCTGAAATTATAGGGCGTGGTTTGCTATGAATTTCAAAAGTGTTTGTAGTGCACCGAGGGGAAGTATTGGCAAGGGGATGATCTGATCCCAGGCCAAGAGTACAACAACAGTAAAGAGAGATAATATCGAGCAACGTAGAGGCAAGCTAGAGCCACACAGAGGCAACATGAGCCACACAAGGCTGACGCGGGCCCAGTTAGGGCAGCGCAGGGGCATCGTAAGCCCTTCAGGGGTGACACAGGCCCTTCGAGAGGAGCGTAGAGGCTGACGCAGGCCAGGAAGGCTGACGCACATGGCTGAGGAACAACGCTGGGGTTTTCGGTGGGCCAAAAAGGGATCGAGTTCTGTAAATCCCGTTTGAGGGTGTCAATCAACCATATTTTCTGTCTCTGAGTGAAAGAGGTATAACTGCTATGATTTTCTCTGTAGGGAAAACCATGTCTGGTGCCCAAAAATTGTTGTATTCAGAATCTGCTTAATAATAAAACCCTCCAGAGCTAGCTGCACCGGTTTTCCCGCATTGGGTTTTTCCAGGGACATTTGTCCGAAAAATATGTGTGTCACTTTGTCATATGAGTGTGCTATTCATTAAATGATCTGTATGTTTAGGCTTCTATTTGTATTTACTTAGCTATTTTTCTGAATAATCAAATTAATATCTTGTGTATTTAATCAAGTAGGAGAAGTAAATCGAGGATTAGTAGTAGGGTTTCTTAAATTAAGAAATTTTCACAATAATTTGTCACTCACAACTCTTAACCAGTCATAAGGTCTGAACCTCAATGGGTTCTGTCGCCAATCCTTTTTCCAATTCGAATTTTCTATGTGAGCGATAGTAATGGAAGAGAAAAAAAGATAGAAGCTTCAGAACGAGGAATAAGGACCCCTTGATTTCTCCTCCCTCTTATTTTTATAATCACACCTTGAACCTCCATCTTCCAAACCTTTCAAATTTTTGGGAAGACTAACCTTCACATCAAAGGGAAAAAATCACCCAAGGCATATTTTTCCTCTAAGTCAAGTTTTTCCCCTTCCCAAAGCATCACAATTTGTTCGTTGTCCCCTTTCTTCAGCTCTAGAATTTTTAATACTAAAATAAACATTACATCATGTAATAGAGTTTGACATCATAGCTTGAGTGCTAGCTCCCCAACATTACATGTTATTAATTACAATAAAAAATTTGGGGTAATGAAATCGGTGTCACAATGGGCAAGTTTTTGAATCTTTTTCTATGACATTGTATCATGCCAAATACAATAAAGAGGCCAAAAATTGCACTTTGAAAGACTTAATGTAGAGAATAAGAAAGTTACAAAGAAGTGGAGCTCAAATATTGATATCAAGAAGTTGAAACCCTTTGAAATTTTCAAATTCTAGCAAGCCACTAACAAGGCACTAGTTCATTCAATAATAGAACAAGAACTAGAAAAAGTTAGGTTAAATAAAAGGATAAGTAAGCTTGAGGATACTTTGAGTTCTATTTTGTATAACAATGAGCTATTATCAGCCCATATCCTGAAGAAAAAACCAAGTTAAGTTCTAAAGTAAAAAAGGTTGGTAAGTTATTAATTGGCAATATACATATGTTGTTGAAAACACAAATAAATGGCTCAATACAATTTTGGAAGCTTAGGAATTTAGTATTAATTCAAAAAATTTGATAGATGGAATTTCTTCTCTCAGTGAATATCTGCAAGAGGATTTAGAAAATTATGAATATGTTTACAAAATTTGAGTGAGTACATTTATGGCAAAGATATCAAACATGGATGAGTTCACAATAAAGAAAACATTTACAAAAAATATATCAAACATGGACGAGTTAACAATAAAGAAAATATTTATGGCATATATATGAAACATGGATGAATTCACAATAAAGCAACAAGATCTCCCTTCCCAAAGAAAAATAATGTAAACAAGGTCTAGTTGTATTGCAAGAGTAGACATCCTTCGACAACCAATAGCTAGTTGTAACACCTTGGAAGGGAAGTGAACTAAATTCTTTCTAATATCTCTAGATATAGTAAAAGAAATTGAAGGCCACCACAGAAAAGAGATGCCACATTGCTAACCAAGTATCAAGTTGAATCTAAGTTAAATATAATTAGAATTTCATGAGGTAGTGAGTTCGACAACCTCACTAAATTTCTTGAAGAAGAAATCAAAAGGTGGTTGGTTAGCTTTGTGAATAATAATGAAGACCACATGGCCACCATATAAGAATTATATTAGAAGTTATATATATATTTTTTCCCTTGGAAAAAAATCTTTATTTTATTAGATAAAATAACTGACCCGCCCCTTCAGGAGGGGTTTTTTACATAAAGCTTGAGTAGCTATACATCTCAGCATCTCTTTACAAACCTTATACAAAAAAATAGATTATCCTTCCAAAAAAAATGATTTGCTGAAAACTCAGATAACCTTGACTGATCCTAATAAACTCCAGAAAAAAACTGATTCTTTTGTCTGCTGTTATATTTTTTGTGTCTTGAAAAAACGAAGCCTGATAGCATCTGGATCGCATGGATCAGTAATATATGCTTTATAAACTTCGGCAAAAAATCCTTGCACCTGAAACAGGGATATATTCTTCCAAGCAGATAAGGTAGCTGTTTAGACCACACTGTATTAAAAATTCTGCTGTACATGCTATGAAATTTCGGCAAAAACCTTCACCTTGAGTGGAAACAGGGATAGTTCTATACTTCCAAAAGAAAAACAGAGAATTAGATCCTGTATATCTCGTCAGTGTTTGTAGAGCAGAGATATTAGAAGTTATATATATATATATATATATATATATATGAGTTCAAGAAGACATAATGGTAACACTGTTATAGGATGACATTTAAAGTTGGCTAAAAATGTGTTAGATGTATTAACCATTTTTCTGTAACTTCCAAGCTGCAAAAAGTGGTTGCACCAGTCAGAGTCACTCGCCAAGCTACATATTTGAAGAGTTACAAGGAGAAGAAGAAAAGAGAGAGAGATCTATTCAACTTGTTATGAATAATATATATATATATATAATGATTAATTAATTAGTGATCAGTATAAAAGAGACATGTCTCTAAGGACGTAACCATTCATCAAAGGGTACATGCCTAGGAATACACACGAGGCCCTCAGTTGTAATCATATCATCTCACTTGTATTCAAATAATATTATACTATATGTTCCACGATGGACATTCTTATAGACTAGTTATTTTGATTATTTTGTTGTGTATACCAACTTTGTTTGTTACCTTGGTATCAAAACCACGTTCTCTGATCCGAGCCTTCGGCCATCAACTCTCGATTAACTTTGTTACTGTTGTGATCAAAGCATTTCACTACATAGTTGGAGCTTCTCCGTCCTATTTTTTTCATCATTCAAACCTTTGACCTTTAATATATATATATATATATGGCAAAAAACGAACATATAAATAAAGAAAATAAATAGATATAAAAAAATTATAAATTTAATTTATTAAAATAAAATAAAAATGAGTTATTATTAAAAAAATACAATTATTATAATATGAGATTATATAAAAAATAGAAAAAACTGAATTAAAAAAATTAAAAAACATATTAAATGAAAATAATAAATTAATTAAAAAATAATAATAATACATGCGGCCACCTCTCCCACTGCATGCAACCGCGTAGAGACCACATTACCATTCACCAATTAAAGAGACCATCGTCGTTGTCGACATCCTCCGTCACCGCAACCAGAGCCACAGTCCAGAAACCGTATTCTCGTCTGGTGTTGTAGAAGCCACAGCCACAGTCCGGGACAACAATCGCTTTCTCACCGCTGTCACTAGGTATCACAAACCAGAGTTGGTTTTCTCCACTGTTTTTTATTCTCGTCCGTCGTTGTAGACAAATTAAAATTGGAATCACTTCAATTACAATTCAATTGAATTTGTACCGTAGTGTAGATTTCACAAACATGTTCGTTAAGGGTTCATAAAATTGTAATACGTGGAAAATTGGTGGTTCGCTTCTTGGTGTGCGCAACCATTGTCTTCATTTCTATTGCTAATAGAAAAGGTGCAAACGAAAACATGAAAGCCACCCTCCAAAATCAATAAGTTGTGACCTTTTTTGAATTGGACTTTTTTTTTCAGATTCATTAGTGGTGACTACATTTAAATAAAATAAAGATAAAATCAAAAGCTATATATAGAATGTTTCTTTTATCTAAAAAAAGTTTAAGAGCTTAAGAACAACCTTAAAGGCAATAAGGTATGGTTATTTAGATATTAAAAAAAAACATTACTACATATTGAAATAATTTAAAGAAGTGAAGAAAACGAAAAAGAAATATGGGTTTTTTTTCAAAATGTCCTTTTTGTTCAGAGGGATATCTTAATTGTCCAGACTCACATAGAAATCAAAATGTCGTATGTACAAAATGTTACAAAACTTTTACTTTAGTTGAATATCTAAGTGATACACAAAAACAACCGTTAGTAAGAGATATAAAGCATTTAATGGCTACATTTGAGCAACAACATGCATATTTTAATAAGGAAAGGAAGAAAATAAAATCCAAAATGCAAGTTGAATACCCATCATCGCCCCTACAAAATGATGTAATCTAGTGTATTGAGAAATTGTAGTTGGAAGATCAAGAGAAATCACATATTAAAAACATAGAAGACAAAATCGCCAAACTCCAACAAAACAAGAAAGCATCACAACATAGATATAAAGGTCTCGAGAATATGTATTACAAGAAAGTATTGGAAAAGGATGAAGAAATTTCTCACCTCAAGGACCACGTTGAAAAATTACTTGCACAAGTCAAGAAGACTAAGGTCACAAAGAAAAAACTCAAGAATCACTTATTAGAACGAGAAGAGGAAAAATTAAACTTAAAAAACCTTAATCAAAGGTTATTAGAATAAATCAAAAGTTTAAAATATGAGGAGGATACTAAGAATAAAGTCAACAATCTGGAAAGAGAAGAACTTTTACGTCTAAGGAATCATAATCAAAACCTTCTTACACAAATAAAGAAGCTTTAAAGCGATAAGAAGTCACTAAATGACAAGTTAAAACAACTTATTCAAGAAGACGTATTGGAGTCTTCAATTGTAATAGTCCAAGTTGAAGATAAAGGAACAAATACCGATCCGGTCAATATCGCAACTCAAGAAGATGAAAAACCAATAGAAGTAAAAACATATTCAGATGTTGCAGTTCAAACAATGGACATTTCAAATGAAGATCTAACGATTAACCACACAACTTCCATATATAAAGGAGATCAGATAACAAGAACTCCTTATCTACACCCAAATCATAAAAGTAGACATATCAACCGATCTGCAAACTCATATCATCCATACCAGAAACACATGTCTTATGTTCCAAAGAATATCGAAGTCACCACAATTCAATCTTATGATAAAAAATTATTTAAAGTTTTCAATAACGGTAAGATTCCACAGAAGATTGATTTAGGATCGCCAGATCCCTTCTCAGTTCGCTAATTTTATCTCTCACTCAGAGAATCATATCTTCTTGTATCAACGAAGATCATAACTCCAAGAATCTGGAAGGATATGAACAAATTACAAGACAAGGAAACAAATGAAACACTTTCTCATTAGTAAGCTTTGAGGAATTTTTTTTTTTTGAAGAAGGAAATATATATATATATATATATATATATATATATATATATATATATATATATATATATATATATATATATATAATAATAATTTAATTAGTGGTGATTAGTATGAAAATGTCTAGGACATGATAGCTATGAAAAAGTATTGCCTATGAAGTGTATATACGGGACCCTCCGTTGTAATCATATCATTTCACTTGTATTCAAATATTCTTATATAATATATTATTTGTTCCAGGATGGACATTCTTATAGACCAGATATTCTGAGTATTTTGTTGTGTATACGAACTTTGTTCGTTACAATATTGTTATTAGAGCCACGTTCTCTGATTTGGGTCTTCGGCCATCAACTCTCTGTTAACTTTGTTGTCGTTGTGATCAAAGCATTTTGCTACATAGTTGGAGCTTCTTCATCCTATTGGTTTTGTCATTTAGGTCTTTGGCCATTAATATATATATGTATGGTAAAAAACAACACACACACACACACACATATATTAGAAAAAAGAAAAGAAAAGAGAGAGAGTAAAAAACATATTAAATAATATTAATAAATTGATTAAATAATAATAATAATCACATGTGGCCACCTCTCCCACCACATGCAACTGCATAAAGACCACATTACCCTTTTTCAATTAGAGAGTCCATCGTGGTTTTCAACATCCCCCTTCGTCGCAACTAGAGCCACGGTCTGCAAAATCAATTGTCTTCTCGTATGATTTTGTAGCATCCACGACCACAGTTTGTGACAACAATTTCTTTCTCACCACGTCACCAAGTATCACAAACCACAATTGGGATTCTCCACTGCTATTGTATTCTCGACCATAGTTGTAGACAAATTATAATTGGAATCACTATAATTACAATTCAATTGAATCTGTACTATAGTGTCGATTTCACAAACATGTTCGTTAAGGGTTCATAAAACAATAATACGTGGAGAATTGGTGGTTCGTTTCATCTTGTGCACAACCATTGTATTCATTTTTATTGTTAGTAGCAAAGGTGCAAACGAAGACCACATTTATATAAAATAAAGATAAAATCAAAAGCTATATATAAAAAGTTACTTTTACCTAAAAAAATGTTTAAGAGCTTACGAACAACCTTAAAGGAAATAAGATGTGGTTATTTAAAAAACAATAATACTATATATTGAAAGAATTTTTTATTTATTTTTTAACTGTAATAGATATGTTTTTATTTATTTGGAGAAAAAGATTGGACTTACGCCATGGCAACCATCATTACATTGCATCTGTTTCTGTTTCTTGTTACAAGTTGTAGCTTCCTCATGGGTTACAGAGTTGGAATGAGCTATCACCATTTATGAGAAGTTGTCCTTTCCCAAGAGTGCAACCTTTGTTCGCCATTAGATCTGCTTCACTATTCAAGTTTCTGAGGATGTGGAGGAATTTGAAGGAATCAAAGTCGAGCAGGACTCTCTTTAATCTGCTTAGAGTTTTGTTGAGGCTTGCATCGGTAAACAATTTTTCCGTATTTAATTTTTTTATTAAGATCTCTGAGTCTCCAAATGCTTGGATTTCTTTGTCCCCTCTGTCTCTGGCTATTTGACAAGCTTTGAGGAGACCTAGGATCTCTGCTTGGTTGTTGGTTTTCTGCCCGATGCCCCAGCAAAACATGTCCCTTCTTGAACCGTCTGGGGCGTAGATAACCCCTCCAGCTCCTGCAGCCCCGGGGTTGCCTTTGGAGGCTCCATCAAAGAAAATCGTAGTTATTTTTTGTTTTCGCCACCATTCTTGAAAGGTAGCTTCGGGTTCTCTTTTGCGCCATTCTGGATTCACTGAATGAGGGGCAGATAGCTACTTCCGCGGGTGGGGGGAAAGGGAACCTAGCCACCTCTCTTCTTCAGGGAGAAGCAAAGGATCTTCTAAAAAATATTGTTGTTGAGCAGCTTCCAGGAGGAAGGATTTGGCCTTTACTACTACCGAGAAAGGAGCTTGCACCTTTTCATTGAATATCAGATCATTCCGGGCCAACCAAGTCTGCTAGCACACAAATTTGGGGATAGCATTCCAGACTTTCCTCCAAAAGGATTTGCTGGGGATTTTATTGGGAGAGCATTGATTCCATGAGTCAAATAGATCAACAACAGAGTTAAATGGGGGGACTATGATTTGAAGCTCACGGAGAATGAGTCTCCACACATCTTTGGCAAACTTGCAGTCCATGAAGAGGTGCTTGGCTGTTTCTAAGCTGCTTCTGCACAGCTCGCATCTATGCAGCCCAGCTATACTTCTTTTCATCAGGTTGTCTCCAGTTAACAGCTTATTATGGACCAGCGTCCAAAAGAAGAAATTTACTTTAGGAAGAGCAAGCGGTTCCTATAATTTCTTCCAAAAATCCGGTGTTTTACTGCTATTCCTGATGGGCTGGAGGGCGTTATAAGCTGCTGCTGTTGTGTAGCTTCCAGATTGCCCCCATCCCCAACTGTCCTTCATTTTTCTGTTCACTGGAGCCGCTTCTTCCAGCAATTCTTCGAGGGTGAGCTTCTGCTGGTTTAAACGACCAGGGACTCCAAAAAAATCCCAACCTTGCCAATCATCGTGGCAATCCCATTTGGAGAGATCATGTACGCTATTAATCCCTGCGCGTTCCAACCAATTTTTTAACTCTGCGATTTCATCAACTTCCGAGAGGGGGTCTCAATCCATTATTCGATCATACCACATATTTGTTTGTTTGCCGTTACTTGGAATCTTGTACACCTTGCCTTTGAAGAAATTCAGACTTTTATTGCATAGTTTCCAAACCTATGAGCTGTTGTTTGTTTGACTTGCCTGCAGATTTCTGAGCGGCACCTTGTGGGCGTACTTCGATTTCAGCATTTCGCAGATCGGTTGCTTGGGGTCCTTGAATAGGTTCCACAGGATTTTGCCTCCCATCGCCAGATTGACAAGAGCAGGGTCACGTATTTGCAGACCTCCCTCAGGGATTGAACGTTTGACCAGATCCTATTTCAATAAATGCATTTTATGTTGATTTCCCTTCCCCCCCTGCCAAAGGAAGTCTCAGAGTATTTTGGAGATTTGTTCCATCACACTTTTTGGGGCGAGAAGGAAGGCTGCTTGGTAAATTGGGAATGCAGATAGCACAGACTTGATCAGGATGACCTTGCCTCCTGTTGTGAGCTAGTATCCTCCCCAGGCTGTAATTTTTGATTTAATTTTGCTGATAATTTCGGACCACAGCGACCTCTTGTTGAAACCATTTATGATGGGGAGGCCGAGATATTTTATCTTCTCCCAATGGGCTTGACTGTTGAAACCAAGAAGATTAGAAATACTTGTGAGCTCATGTTGCTCAATGTTCCAGCCATAGACTTTGCTTTTTCTTTCATTGATAGAAGCTCCCGAAACCCTGCAGTAGCATTTAAAGATAACATCAAAGGCTTTGGAAATTCTTGCAGAGGCACCTCCAAGAAGGAGAGAGTCATCCGCAAATAGAGCATGGTTCTGAGCTGGAGAGTGACTGGAAGATTTGAGGCCAGGAAGGGAACCTGCAACTTTTTCGGCTGATAGCTTTCTACTAAGGGAGTTCGCCATCAGGATATACAGGAAGGGAGAGAGCGGGCATCCCTGCCTGAGACCTCTCTAGGCTTGGAAAAAAGAGGTAGGGTGATCGTTGACAAGAGGGGCAATCCAGGGGTTGTCAGTGTAGGCCATGATAAGATTGACAAAAAGGGAAGAGAAACCAAAGGCATGGAGGACTTTGTAGAGGAAGGAGCGATTGACTCGGTCAAAAGCATTAGCCATGTCAAGTTTTATCAGCATCCCTTTTTCTTTTCGCTGATTGCTTGAGTGAATTGTCTCCTGAACCTGAATGACATTGTCCAGGATATGCCTGCCTTCTACGAAGCCACATTGATTGCTAGAGATCAACCTATTTAGCAGGGGCTTAATCCTAGGGGCTAGGAGCTTTGCCAGAATTTTGTAAGAGGCGTTACAAAGCGATATAGGCCTGAATCTAGCGAAGGTTTCAGGATTGGATTCTTTAGGAATAAGGGCGAGGTAGGTGGAGTTGGTTCTTCCTCCTACCTTGGCTTTTTTCATGAAACATTTTATCATCTTTAAGAGATCCACTTTGATGATATCCCAACACATCTTATAGAAGTGTATGGTAAAACCATTGGGCCCAGGTGCCTTATCTGAATCCATAGATCAGATAACTTTAATGATTTCTTCTTCAGTGATAGGGCTGATGAGAGCGGAATTGTCTTCAGGGCTGACCAGGAGAGGAATGTTGGAAAGGAAGTCAACTGTTTCCTCCTCATTGCCTTGATTTCCTGCGGTGTAGAGTTGTTTGTAATGACTTTCAACTGCCTCTTTTATCTGGCTAAACCCTTTACAGATCTGCCCCTCTGCTGTTGTAATTTCAGAGATATGGTTTCTGGAGAGTCTTGCTCGATATTGGCGATGGAAGAAGGAGGTGTTCCGGTCGCCCGCCTTCAACCACAAACTTCGAGATTTGATTCTCCAGTACTCCTCCTCCATTCGGAAAGATATGAATGATGAACATTGAATTTTAACTTCTTTGTCAAGCAGCGCTGGTGTGATATCTTTGCTTTCCATTTCGACTTGCAGTGCCTCAAGAGACTGCATTATTTCTTTTCTTTGGCTGGTTGGGTTTGGGGCAGGTTTCCTTATCCATTCCTTCAGTGCTTGCTTTGTGGCTTTGAGCTTTTGTTCCCACACATAACTAGAGGACCCTGAGAAGGTTTTAGCCCATGCTGTTTTCACTGTATCGATGAAACCATCCCTTTCGATCTAGAGAGGGCTGAATCGAAAGGGGATTGGACCCAGATCTTCTTCATCTTCCAGAGTGAGCTGAATTGGTTTGTGATCTGAGGTCAATTTGGGAAGAATTTTGGTGGTGATTATCTTCTTGTTCATCATCAGAGCGCCTTGGACCAGAAATCGATCCAGACAGGCAGAAATGTGATCCTCTCCCACTCTGTTATTGGACCATGTGTAGAGCCCTTTGGCAGGAATGAAATCTAGAAGATCCCACTACTGAATGAGGTCTTCCACCAGGGGAAGTATGGGGTCTCTGCAACTGATTCCTCCCCTTTTTTCTTTGAATTTTAAAACAATATTTAAATCCCCAACAAGAATGATGTTGCTTGGGGAGTGCTGCTCTAGGAATTCGATGAGAGAGTTCCAACAGTCTCTCTTTTCTGAGTATAGAACAGGGACATAAAGATTGAAGAGGGAGATAGTCAACTTACTTGTACAATGCATTAGTTCTGTGTAGATCTAGTGTTGTCTCGTGGGATTTGTTCAGCTGGAAGAGATCTTTTTTCCAAAGAGTAGCGAGCCCTCCGGATGAGCCTCTTGAGCTAACTGCTCTTCCTTCGTTCTTTTTCAATTTCATCTTGGTGATGTCTAGAAGGGCTTTCCCCTCTATCTTAGTCTCTTGGAGCATGAGAATGTCTGAGGGTTCTATTTTGAGAAGATCTTTGACCGCTTCTGCTTTCGAGGGGTTACCCAGACCTCTACAGTTCCAAGAGACGAGACGCATTATTTACCAGGGGTAGGGTGGGAGCCTTCCTTGGGGGGCCTAGTCCTGGTGTTTCTCCCTATAGACATCTCTATAGTGGGCTGGATTCCTTGGGTTTTAAGCCTTTCAGCCTCCTCTTCCCTTTCTTATCTGCGGGATTTCCTGCCAACTTTTTTGATGGGCTGCTCATAGGTTTCATCCTCCGAGGAGCTGGAGCTATTAGCTAGATTTTTCCTTGTGACATCTGCGTATGAGGGATTGGAAGGGCTTCCTTGGGAGGCTTCCAGGTGAGCCATTTCCCCATCTTCTTTGTTGGTGATAAAAGGTCCAGTCTGATCCAAATTTTCCGTAACTATTGTAGCTGGCTTGTTCTGACTGCTTTCTTTGCCATTTGAGTTTTTCCTTGGGTAGGGTTGGAGCTGCTTGGTGCCTCATTTGGAATGCCTTTCCCGTTGCCTTTTTTTTGTGATTGGTGGTTTTTTGTACTAGGGTCCATTGCTCACCATTTTGTTTGTCTAGTTGTTCTTCCACCTTTTTCTTACAATGTTTGGCGAAGTGCCCGTAGCCATGGAAGTGTCTACATTTAAAAGGGAGTTGTTCATAGTCCAGCTCTTGGACATGCGTCCATCCTGCAACTGTAAGTTTGATGGGTTCCGGCAAACCCTCCTCTAGATCTACTTCGACACAGATGCGGGCACATGAGTATTGATATTTTCTTGGAGCTTGATCTATGTATTTTCCTAAGGCATTGCCGATAATCTGAAGAGACTTTTGATTCCAGCAGTGGAGGGGAAGATGGGGAAGCTGCACCAACACCGGTACAACAGATGGAACATCCTGAGATGGGTCGAAATTTGGCGACCATTTGTTGAGATATAGACCTTGCGGGCCCATAAAATAAGGTTCGTTCCTGAAGATTAAGCTTCTATCCTCTGCACTTTCGAAGACGAAAACGAAAAAACCTTTACCAACAAAGTAGCTTTTTACTCCTTCTTTGGTTAACGATGACCAGTTCCTTTGAGTCCAATCCTCTACTGACTTGGGAGAGGGCCAGAGGCCCGTGAACTGACCTATGAGCCCTCTCTCAACAAGGTTCAGAACTGCTTTGCAGGTTTCTTCCTCAGGAAGGGCTACCGATGGAATGGTTTCCATCTTCTTGATGAACTTCTGTTGACTGGTTGAAGGCAGGCGCTTGTTACACGAGGCAATCATAGCTTTGAAAGCAAGAACCTCTGGGGGGGGAGGCAGATCCGAGCCCCTAGAGGACACCATAGCTGGGCGTAGCAAAACTAGGGCCTGGGCACGGCAGCCCCAAGGGCGCGCAGGGGCGCAGGAACCCTAGCACGAACGATCAATAGGAATCGCTCCGCACAGCAGGAGAGTCGTAAACCACAAGTTATATATTGAAAGAATTTAAAGGAGTGAAGAAAAAGAAGAAAAAATATGGGTTTTTTTTTCTTTCAAAATGTCCCTTTTGTTCAAAGGGATATCCTAATTGTCAAGAGTCACTTAGAAATTAAAATATAATATGTAAAAAATGTTACAAAACTTTTACTTTATTTGAATATTTAAGTGATACACAAAAACAACCGTTAGCAAGAGATATAAAACAATTAATGGCTACATTTGAGCAACAACATGCATATATTAAAAAGGAAATGAAGAAAATAAAATCCAAAATGCAAGTTGAATACCCGTCATTTCCCCTACAAAATGATGTAATCGAGTGTACTGAGAAATTGCAGTTGGAATATCAAGAGAATTCACAAATTAAAAACTTAGAAGACAAAATCTCCAAACTCCAACAAAACAAGAAAGCGTCACAACATAAATATAAAGATCTTGAGAATATGCATTACTAGGAAGTAATGGAAAATGATGAAGAAGTTTCTCACCTCAAGGATCACATTGAAAAATTACTTGCACAAGTAAAGAAGACTAAAGAAGGAACTCAAGAAGCACTTATCAAAACAAGAAGAGGAAAATTTACACATAAAAAACCTCAATCAAAGGTTATTAGAACAAATAAAAAGATTAAAATATGAGGAGGATACTAAGAATAAAGTCAACAATCCGGAAAGCGAAGAACTTTTACGTCTAAGGAATCATAATCGAAACCTTCTTACGCAAATAAATAAGCTTTAAAGCGACAAGAAGTCACTAAATGACGAGTTAGAACAACTTACTCAAGAATAAGTATTGAAGTCTTCGGTTGTAACAATCCAAGTTGTAGATAAAGGAACAAATACAGATCCAGTAAATATCACAACTCAAGAAGATGAAAAAGCAATAGAAGTAAAAACATATTCAGATGTTGCAGTTCAAACAATGGAAATTTCAAATGAAGATCCAATGATTAACCACACAACTTCCATACATGAAGGAGATTAGATCACAAGAACTCCTTATCTACACATAAATCATAAAAGCATACATATCAAAGTCACCACAATTCAGTTTTATGATAAAAATTTATTTGAAGTTTTCAGTAACCGTAAGATTCCACAAAAGATTGATTTAGGATGGTCAAATCCCTTATGAATTCGCAAATTTTATCTATACTCAGAGTATGATATCATCTTGTATCAACAAAGATCACAACTCCAAGAATCCGGAAGGATATGAACAAATTACAATACAAGGAAACATATGATACACTTTTTCATCAATAAGCTTTGAGGACAAAGATTTTTGAAGAGGAATTACTTAATCATTGTTATATATATATAAATAATTGTAACGATGATTAATTAATTAGTAATTAGCGATGATGATGATGATTATGATGGTTAACGTCCACTGAGACCAAACTTTGGTCTATCGGACCTATAATTTTCTTAGTTCTTATTGTCTGGCTTCTCGTCTTTCTTGGCGAGATTGGTGTTGTAGCTTTTTTTCTTCTTCTCTACGGTCGTCCAACTTCCTTTATCTCGCACCTCCTTCATCTCTTCCGATTCTTGGGACACTGCTGTCTTATCTTCGGGATCTGGGAGATCTGCTTTGCTGCTAAATGAAGATTTCTTTTGCGTGGTATTCGAATCCTCATTATTGTTGATTCTTGAGGGGCTGTTGAGTTCATTTTTTTTTTTTTTTGGGCGGGGCTTTCCCCCTACTTGTCTTGAGGGTTGTTTCTTTCGTGCCTGATTTCTTGTGACTCAGAGTTTTCTGCAGAGTATTCTTCCTTGATGATAGTGTTATTTTCCTTTTGTGCTCCTTCCCACCATGTAGATCTATGGTGATTCTTTCTAGCAAAATTTTTCTGGGAGACTTTTGGGCAATTTTTGGCTTGATCCAGGGTAAAATCTTAATACCCCTTAACCAAGACCTTTTAATTCGGCTGATAAATAGAATTGCATTTACTTAAGACGTTAAAGAACTGAAATGAACAATTGTAGCTGTAAATAAGAGGAACATAAATGAACAAGATCAACAATCATAAGAACACATCGTTTGATGACGGAGTTCGTCCAGGAGGGACTACATCTCCGGGCCTCGGTGTCAAGATGGTGTAGGCCGCTGCATTATGTGTTGTTTGAAAAAGATGTACATGGATGTGCTTTCCTATGACATACAAGGAATAAATTGCCCTCACGCAGGAGTGGCTTGACTTCTTTAAGAGATGTTCCACTGCGGAACTCTCATACATAAAGAAATACTCCTATCAGTATGACCATAGCTGACATGTAGCAAACAAGAGTATCCCGCCAATCCTGGCAAACAAGGGATCTCAAAATACACATATGAAAAGGAGCATCCCGCCAATGTGGCATAAAAGGGACTCATACATGACACAAATCCACAGCTGAAAAGTACATCAATAACAACACAAAGCAAGATCCCTCAACTCATATATCAACCGGGATCTGCAAGACATAATGCATCTCAACGAGAAATAAAGAAAGAAGTACATGGAAATCACCTCATATACCTCATGCTGCCATTTGCTGAAGGCTGAGCAGCTCTGCGGCAGAATCTGAAAACACCATCAATCTTGTGGCGTCGAGAAAGTGGAAAACGACTGCTCACACGCAAAAATCTGACACCGGCATAGTCCACTTCCAAAAGTGGCTGGAAAATCAAAAACTCAGATGCAGAAACTGAGCATGCCATCAGACGCGTGGCGCTGAGTAGTGCTGAAACGACATAAAATTTGTCCCATTTGGACAAAGTCGAAATTTCACCCTCCTGAAAATTGAGCCTCAATCAGGGTTCCGCCTACCTCTTTCTGGGCTCATGGTTCCACATGACCTGCATTAAAAAAATATTAAAACCCCTCGAACTGCGTGCGCGCGCTCTGCTCCCCCATGCTTGGGCGCCTTGTAAGGTCGAGTTTGTAAGGCTGAGGCGAGAATTACCCAAGTCGGCGGTTGGGCGCATTGGTAAGCTTGGAGGTCGTTGAGAGAGGTCGGGGGGTCAAAATCCGCCTCCCAACATAGCACAACAATTTTTTTTTGAAAAAACCCGCATTTGTTTTTTTTTTTTTTTAAACACCCGTTCAAATTTATTACTAGCGAGAGGTCGGGTCCGCACTGGGCGGCCTACATCGCCTTCTTACGGTTCAAATATTAAACTATAGTGTTGATGCGTTGTTTAAATTGTTGGGCGGGTCGTTTTAAATATGGTGGAGGTTGTGTGTTGGGCCGCCGTGGATCGGGCCGGCCCACGTGGCAGGCGGGTTCATTCCCGCCGGCCCAATATTACATGGTGCCATGTATGGAGTGGCCTACGGGGTTCACGGCCCGTCGGGACCCATGCGTTGGTCGGGTGGCGGGGGTGGTGGCCTGCCACCCCTTTTTTTAAATAATTTTTGTTATTAAAAACAAACCATGCCTTTTGAAAAATTCGGTTTTGGACCGAAGGAGGCAATTTAAACAGGCGACAAATTTTCCTGGAATCTGGCCTGAGCTTGCCGGAATCCGGTGGCCGGAAAAAGTCCAATTTGTGTCCTCTTTAAGGCTGCCTAGTCACCAAGTCAACCCAAAACTTTGACCGCTCCTAACTCCTTCATTCGGACTCGGAATTGAGTGCCGTCTGCGCCGTTGGATTCAGAATTTCGAGATCTACAACTTCAACCTGGTTCGAGGGCAATCCGAACACTTTTATTTTTGAGCCTTTTACTCAGGCCACCTGTACTTGTACCTGATTATTCCACCTGGATCAATCCTCCCCACTAAGAAGCTTTTGGTCCTCCAAAAGCATCAAGCTTTACATATCATCAACTGTTTGCAACTGTCGTTGAAAGGCGCATCCCCACATGACTCCTTCACCTGACGTACTTCGGAATCAAGATGCAAAGCCAACACCTGCAACTGCTGAAATGCAAATGTCTGAAAAGGCACATCCCATGAAGACTCCTTCACCTCACGTACTTCGGAATCAAGATGCAAAGCCAACACCTGCAACTGCTGAAATGCAAATGTCTGAAAAGACACATCCCTTGAAGACTCCTTAACCTCTCGTAATTCAGAATCGAGATGCAAACACCTACCTAAAGCTGCAACGAACATTACATTCTCAATGTGACCAATAATGACCCAGATGTTTCCATACTTTCCATGAGTTTATAACATGTACTCGGTGGTCAAGCTTACAGCAAAATGGAAATCATACATCAACAAAATTACAAGACCAGACCTCATCGTCGCATTTCGAAGTGATGGAAAAATTCCTCATCACTTTTACATGAAAGAAATGCATCAGACGACTCATAGAACATGAACAAAACATAAAAGTTGCATCTCTAAGTGATGGCAACAATCATCACTTTTACATGAAAGAGATCTAACACATGACTTATATAACAAGGCCAAAAAAAAATGTCATGTTTCTTAAACGAGTGATGGAAACACATCATCACTTTCATAATAAAAATGCGACAAAATACTTACAAGCATGGCCATAATAAGCTTAACATCTCTAGAAAAAACAATCTAGAAGAACCACTTTTCATTTATTAAAACAAGTGGATCATTTCCCTGTGGCAAACTTGCTTGTCGATCAGCTCTTTCGACTGGTGTATGCAGGGGCTCTTTGGTTTTACGGCGCTGCTCTGGATGAAGTTTCCAGCATGTGGCTCTTTGGTGGCCACTTCGATTGCAATGGGTGCAAAATTTCTTTTTCCTCCAAACCTGCTTAACTGATTTCTTTTCCTGTTGGGGAGAAGGCTTTTCGTGCCTCTTCCTTCTTTGTGCTGCCATCCTCTTCCAGCACTTAGAAATCACATGGTTATTTAAACTGCAAAAATAACAAGTTTTACAATGCCATATTTTACGACCATGGTTATCGACATTCTTGTAATTAAAATGCACTCTGGAATAATGAGACTTAGTATACCTTTTGCGATGGTCTCCGGTGCCATCATGATGATGGGAGCTCGCCTCGGTTCCTTCACTGCAACGTGCACTACCGTGGAACGATGGCGAAGTGTCCCTATCATTCCTCTTCCTTGGAGAGTTCATCATTATCTGTTTTCCCTTGATGTCCTTCGAACATCCTTCACCATTGTACCCCAAACCTGCATAACGAGGTCGTTGCACAACCTCCAATGGTTCGGTGATGCCTTGGCCACGAATGCCAAGTCCTCCTCCTCTGTACCCCATTTTAGTGAGGAGCCTCATGTCGGTACCTGTGATTGGTATCTCCACACTTCCAACTGAAATGACATCATGTGAAGAAACTGAAGAAAAATCAACACTGTTTACCTTAGGTGTTGATGGCGAAACAGATGAAGAAAGCTGTTGTAAGCTTTCGTCGCGCTTCACTTCTGTCACTGCCTCTGACACGGCTTGTAGCTGAAGCTGCATCTGCTGCATCTCCTCCTTCTCTTTCTGTAGGGATGCTTTTAAGGCATCATGATCTCTCTGAAGAGTTTCGTTGTTGCGTTTCAAATCTTCCCACGCCTCTGTCGTGGCTTGCAACTGAAGCTGCAACTGCTGCTTCTCCTCCTTCTCTTCATGTAGGAACGCCTTCAAGGCATCATGATCTGCTTGCATAATTTCATTGTTGCGCTTCCAATCTTCCCACGCTTCTGTTGTGGCTTGCAATTGAAGTTGCAACTGTTGTTTGTCCTCCTTCTCTTTGTGTAGGAGGATCTTCAATTCTTCGTTCTCTGCTGCTTGTTTTTCGTAAGCCTCGTACAATATGTCCGCTTTCTCGGACACCCTGAGCATGGTTTCGTACATGTCCTTGACACTTTCCATGGCTCAACTCAGCAAACGTTCAATGTTCACGCCTGCAATCCAATCAGCAAGAATACCTGCTCCGATACCACTTGATCCGGGGTAAAATCTTGATACCCCTTAACCAAGACCTTTTAATTCGGCTGATAAATAGAATTGCATTTAATTAAAGACGTTAAAGAACTTAAATGAACAACTGTAGCTGTAAATAAGAGGAACATAAATGAACAAGATCAACAATCATAAGAACACGTCGTTTGATGACGGAGTTCGTCCAGGAGGGACTACATCTCCGGGCCTCGGTGTCAAGATGGTGTAGGCCGTTGCATTATGTGTTGTAAGAAGAGATGTACATGGATGTGCTTTCCTATGAAATACAAGGAAAAATCGCCCTCACGTAGGAGTGGCTTGACTTCTTTAAGAGATGTTCTACTGCAGAACTTTCATACATAAAGAAAGACTCCTATCAGTATGACCATAGCTGACATGTAACAAATCAGAGTATCCCGCCAATCCTGGAAAACAAGGGATCTCAACAATACACATATGAAAAGGAGCATCATGTCCGGCATAAAAGGGACTCATACATGACACAAATCCATGGCTGAAAGTACATCAATAACAACACAAAGCAAGATCCCACGACTCATGTATCAACCGGGATCTACAAGACATAATGCATCTCAATGAGAAATAAATGAAGAAGTACATGGAATACACATCATATACCTCATGCTGCCATTTGCTGAAGGCTGAACTGCTTTGCAGCTGAATCTGAAAGCACCATCAATCTTGTGGCGTCGAGAAAGGTGAAAACGACTGCTCACATGTGCAAATCTGACACCGGCATAACCCACTTCCAAAAGTGGCTGGAAAATAAAAAACTCAAATGCAGAAACTGAGTACGCCATCAGACTCGTGGCGCTGAGTAGTGCTGAAACGACATAAAATTTGTCCCATTTGGACAAAGTCGAAATTTCGCCCTTCTGAAAATTGAGCCTCAATCAGGGTTCCGCCTGCCTCTTTCTGGGCTCATGGTTCCACATGACCTGCAATTAAAAAAATATTATATCTCGATCTGCGTGCGTGTGCTCCCGCTCCTCCATGGCTTGGGCACACTGTAAAAATCTGCGTTTATATAAAAAAATCGTGGGCGGATTTACCAACAAAATTCATTGGCGCGTTGGTAAAAATTAGATTTGGTTGAATAGAGGTCGGGGGGTCAAATCCCGCCCCTCCATAGTTGGCACACTTTTGTTTTTGAAAAACAATATAATATTGTTTTGGGGGGCCGGACCCGCATTGGACGGCCCACCCCCAACCACTTAAATATCACGGTTTTAACATATTATATATATATGGGTTGAACGTTAACACCTCCAGCGCCATTTAATGCATTCAGACGTTACAACAGTTTTAACATATATTATATATATATATGTTTTAACAAAATATGCGTGTTATGGTGGGGAGCTTTGTGGGGTTCGGCGGGGGTCATGGCCCACCGGGACATAAACATATATATTTTTTATATGTTGTGCCATGCGGTCAAGTGGGGTGGCGGGGGTGGTGGCCTGCCACCCCTTTTTTTAAATAATTTTTGTTATTAAAAATAACCTGGCCATTTTTAAAAATTCGGTTTTGGATCGTAGGAGTGCAATTAACCAAGCCAAAATTTCACCCGAAATCTGGCCTGAGCTTGCCGGAATCCAGTGGCTGAAAAAAGTCCAATTTGTGTCCTCTTTAAGGCTGCCCAGTCACCAAGTCAACCCAAAACTTTGACCGCTCCTAACTCCTTCATTCGGACTCGGAATTGAGTGCCGTCTGCGCCGTTGGATTCAGAATTTCGAGATCTACAACTTGAACTTGGTTCGAGAACAATCTGAACACTTTGATTTTTGAGCCTTTTACTTAGGCCACTTGTACCTGTACCTGCTTAGTCCACCTGGATCAATCCTTCCCACTGAGGAGCTTTTGGTCCTCCAAAAGCATTAAGCTTTACCTATCATCAACTGTCTGCAAATGTTCTTAAAAGGCGCATCCCCAAATGACTCCTTCACCTGGCGTACTTCGGAATCAAGATGCAAAGCCATCATGTACAACTGCTGAAATGCAAGTGTCTGATAAGGCACATCCCATGAAGACTCCTTCACCTCACGTACTTCGGAATCGAGATGCAAAGCCAGCACCTGCAACTGCTGAAATGCAAATTTCTGAAAAGGCACATCCCTTGAAGACTCCTTCACTTCTGTCCTTCGGAATCGGAATGCCAACACCTGCCTAAAGCTGCCATGAACATTACATTTTCAATGTGACCATTAATGACCCAGATATTTCCATACTTGCCACGAGTTTATAACATGTACTCGGTGGTCAAGCTTACAACAAAATGGAAATCATACATCAACAAAATTACAAGACCAGACCTCATCATCGCATTTCGAAGTGATGGCAAAAATCCTCATCACTTTTACATGAAAGAAATGCATCGGACGACTCATAGCACATGAACAAAACATAAAAGTCGCATCTCTAAGTGATGGCAACACCTCATCACTTTTACATGAAAGAGATCTAACACACGACATATAAAACAAGGCCAAAAGGAAATGTCATGGTCGCTTAAACGAGTGATGGAAACACATCATCACTTTCATAAAAAATGCGACTAATGACTTACAAGTATGGCCATGACAAGCTTAACATCTCTAGAAAAAAAAAAACAATCTAGAAGAACCACTTTTCATTTATTAAAACAAGTGGATCATTTCCCTGTGGCGAACTTGCTTGTCGATCAGCTCTTTCAACTGGTGTATGCATGCGTTCTTTGGCTTTACGGCGCTGCTCTGGATGAAGTTTCCAGCATGTGGCTCTTTGGTGGCCACTTCGGTCGCAATGGGTGCAAAACTTCTTTTTCCTCCAAACCTGCTTAACTGATTTCCTTTCCTTTTGGGGAGAAGGCTTTTCGTGCCTCTTCCTTCTTTGTGCTGCCATCCTCTTCCAGCACTTAGAAATCACATGGTTATTTAAACCACAATAATAACAAGTTTTACGATGCCATATTTTACGACCGTGGTTATCAACATTCTTATAGTCAAAATGCACTCTGGAATAATGAGACTTAGTATACCTTCTGCGGTGGTCTCTGGTGCCATGATGATGATGGGAGCTCGCCTCGGTTCCTTCACTGCAACGTGCACTGCCATGGAATGATGACAAAGTGTCCCTATCATTCCTCTTCCTTGGAGAGCTCATCATTATCTGTTTTCCCTTGATGTCCTTCGAACATCCTTCGTCAATGTACCCCAAACCTGCATAACGAGGTCGTTGCACAACCTCCAATGGTTCGGTGATGCCTTGGCCACGAATGCCAAGTCCTCCTCCTCTGTACCCCATTTTGGTGAGGAGTTTCATGCCGGTACCTGTGATTGGTATCTCCACACTTCCAACTGAAATGACATCATGTGAAGAAACTGAAGAAAAATCAACACTATTTACCTTAGGTGTTGATTGCGAAACAGATGAAGAAAGTTGTTGTAAGCCTTCGTCGCGCTTCACTTCTGTCACTGCCTCTGACACGGCTTGTAGTTGAAGCTGCATCTGCTGCATCTCCTCCTTCTCTTTCTGTAGGGATGCTTTTAAGGCATCATGATCTCTCTGAAGAGTTTCGTTGTTGCGTTTCAAATCTTCCCACGCCTCTGTCGTGGCTTGCAACTGAAGCTGCAACTGCTGCTTCTCCTCCTTCTCTTCATGTAGGAACGCCTTCAAGGCATCATGATCTGCTTGCAAAATTTCATTGTTGCGCTTCCAATCTTCCCACGCTTCTGTTGTGGCTTGCAACTGAAGCTGCAACTGTTGTTTGTCCTCCTTCTCTTTGTGTAGGAGGGTCTTCAATTCTTCGTTCTCTGCTGCTTGTTTTTCGTACGCCTCGTACAATATGTCCGCTTTCTCGGACACCCTGAGCATGGTTTCATACATGTCCTTGACACTTTCCATGGCTCAACTCAGCAAACGTTCAATGTTCACGCCTGCAATCCAATCAGCAAGAATACCTGCTCTGATACCACTTGATCCAGGGTAAAATCTTAATACCCCTTAACCAAGACCTTTTAATTCGGCTGATAAATAGAATTTCATTTACTTAAGACATTAAAGAACTGAAATGAACAATTGTAGCTGTAAATAAGAGGAACATAAATGAACAAGATCAACAATCATAAGAACACGTCGTTTGATGACGGAGTTCGTCCAGGAGGGACTACATCTCCGGGCCTCGGTGTCAAGATGGTGTAGGCCGCTGCATTATGTGTTGTGAGAAGAAGATGTACATGGATATGCTTTCCTATGACATACAAGGAATAAATTGCCCTCACGCAGGAGTGGCTTGACTTCTTTAAGAGATGTTCCACTGCGGAACTCTCATACATAAAGAAAGACTCTTATCAGTATGACCATAGCTAACATGTAGCAAACAAGAGTATCCCGCCAATCCTGGCAAACAAGGGATCTCAAAATACACATATGAAAAGGAGCATCCCGCCAATCTGGCATAAAAGGGACTCATACATGACACAAATCCATGGCTGAAAAGTACATCAATAACAACACAAAGCAAGATCCCACGACTCATGTATCAACCGGGATCTGCAAGACATAATGCATCTGAACGAGAAAATAAATAAGGAAGTACATGGAAGTCACATCATATACCTCATGCTGCCATTTGCTGAAGGCTGAGCTTCTCCGCAGCGGAATCTGAAAACACCATCAATCTTGTGGCGTCAAGAAAGTGGAAAACGACTGCTCACATGCAAAAATCTGACACCGGCAAAGTCCACTTCCAAAAGTGGCTGAAAAATAAAAAACTCAGATGCAGAAACTGAGCACGCCATCAAACTCGTGGCGTCAAGTAGTGCTGAAACGACATATAATTTGTCCCATTTGGACAAAGTCGAAATTTCGCCCTCCTGAAAATAGAGCCTCAATCAGGGTTCCGCCTACCTCTTTCTGGGCTCATGGTTCCACATGACCTGCATTAAAAAATAATAAATCTGGAGCTGCGTGCGTGCTGCTCCATTCCCTGAGCGCACTGATCTGCAATTAAAAAATATTAAAACTCGAATTCCGTGTGCACTCCTTGCTCCTCCATGTTTGGGCGCACTGTAAAAGTCTGAGTTTAAATAAAAATTTCCGCAATTTACTAAGCAAATCAGTTGGCGTGTTGGTAAAATTTTGAAATCGCCAGAAGAGGCCTGGGGGTCAAACCCGCCCTCCAACATAGCACGCCTTTCTTTTAAAAGGAGGCGTTGTTTTTTTGTTTTAAAACAATATATTGTTTTATGGGGGTCAGCCCGACGCGCCCGCTCCCAACCACCACATTTGTTTCCACATATTATATATATATGTTGGTTAGTTTTTTCTTTTAATATGGTTGGGTCATAGTGTGTTGGGTCAGCCTGTGGATCTAAGCCGTTTCACGTGGTCAAGTGTTCGATTCCCGCCGCCCATTTAAATATGGTGCCATACATATGCCTGGGGTGGTGGGGTTCCAGGGGTGGGTCATGGGCCCGCCGCCCCCTTTTTTAATATATTTTTGTTTTATAAATGAATTGGCCATTTTTGAAAAATTTGGTTTTGGACCGAAGGAGGCATTTTAAACAGGCGACAATTTCGCCCAGAATCTGGCCTGAGCTTGCCGGAATCCGGTGGCCGGAAAAAGTCCAATTTGTGTCCTCTTTAAGGCTGCCCAGTCACCAAGTCAACCCAAAACTTTGACCGCTCCTAACTCCTTCATTCGGACTCGGAATTGAGTGTCGTCTGCGCCGTTGGATTCAGAATTTCGAGATCTACAACTTCAACCTAGTTCGAGAGCAATCCGAACACTTTTATTTTTGAGCCTTTTACTCAGGCCACCTGTACTTGTACCTGATTATTCCACCTGGATCAAAAGATGAGACAACATAAAACCACTTTCAGACCTCAAGATCTAGCCCTCCTGGGTCTAGAGAGGGATCTCTCTATGAAATTTCAAAGGTATATGACTTTGAAGGTCAAAGTTTTAAGATGTCAGGCTAGTTATAAGGCTCGGGGCCTTTTTTTTTATTGTTTGTTTGGTTGCTAGTTATCAGGAAAGAAGGCTTCAATGTAAGACAAGGATGAGCAAAGAGGAATAATACAGAGGTGAAGTATTCCAGGGAGTATTCAAAACCATTGGGCAATGGAGTCAGGAAATGATTTGCTTGCTAATCAATAGGCAGGCTTTCAATTGGGCTAGTCATCTAAAACATTGGATCTTAAAGATGATCGTGTGATATGGAATGGTAAGAGAGGAGGAGACAACATAGATTTAGGGCACAAAGTTAAAGATCAGCTGGTCGCAAAAGGATCCTAGTGGACAGGGCTAACTCTAATCCCCAGTGCTCCCAAATCTTCCAGCTAAATCCTTAACAAGAAACATCTAAGAACAGATACATTTAATTCATACATCAGAGAGCAGGCAATAACATCCACTACACTGGTTAAATCAACTGAAATAAATTCTTAGATAACTCATTCAGAATCAAAACATCAATGGTAAGGAGAGTAGAAGCATAGGGTACCTAACAAGGGTAAATCCTATGCCAATATTTTGATGCAAGCCAGTAGAAACGAAATGAAATGAATTAAAACACAAAGATAGGAAAACATCACTGCTGCTTTAGATCAGTATCCAAAGAAATGTGCTTGTCATATTAAAAAACAATACCAACAAAGTACAACATTGCCAATAGTTGAATAATTAGTCTAAAATCATATTCCTCGGCCTATCTTACAGCTTTACATAGAGACTATGTCTCAAAAAAAACTACTTGCAATTTTATGATAACTAATTAACAACCTTTGCAATGAATTTATTCATGAATTTATATCTCCAATAGAGCAAAGAAGGTAGGTGAAAGACTAAATGCAGCACTAAAAACACAGAAGAGGAAAAAGGCCGAAGCCCACTCTGTATAAATTCTGTGTATTTATTTCTGGCACTCTTTTGGGTGAAAGAGTGGTCTTCTCTAGGTTTCAATTTACTCTCGGTATGTCTCTGATGTACTTTGGCTACAGTGCTCTGTAGTACTTCTGGTGAACTGAACAAAAATAAATGAATGATGCTAGGGCTTTCCATACTGTGCAACAAATGCTTCTGATAGCGTAGGACTGCTGTAGGGCTAGAAAATCTCTCTTGGACACAATGTATACTGAAAAATTAATGTGTACTATGTTTGTGCTCAGGAAGAAACATTCTGTTGATCTAAAATCGGATGGTTTTTCAATAGTGTGAGGGGACCACCGGGGTGGGCAAACTCCGAACCGTTGAATCTGAAAGTAAACGAACGGTTAAGATGCAATGAACGGTGATGAACAGCTGGTGTGATGGATGGGGTGAGGGCGGCGATCACCATCCATTCTGTTCAGATCAACGGCTATAAACGCGCCCGATGAATCATATGAGATAAGCGCTTTTTGTTCTAGCACTCGGTCTAGCGTCCAAGTCACGTGGAGGAAAAGGCTGAGGGGGCTAGGCCCAAAGGGACGGACACCCAGACTATGTGGAAAATATGGTTTTCGGCCCATTTTAATGGAACTTGAGGGTAGAATTGGGTAACGATAGAGGTAAAAGGAGAAATTAGGCTAGATAAGGGGGAAGTGGGGGATGTAAAGGGGGCTTTGGGAAGATTTAGGGGGATTAGAGGGGAATTGGACAGAGGGAAAAAAAAGGTTAACCTGGGCATTCTGCAGGGATGCAAGGGCAAATGTAGGCTTTGGAGTAAAATTTTTGTGATCAATGAGACCTTCCAAAGGGAGTCAGCAGAGGGATTTTATCGCAGGGAAAAGGCACAAGGGACTTCAAGGATGATGTGTCTTCAGGGAAGATGCATTCATTGAAGGCTCAAAAAAAATTTAGCCTCTTACTTTGCTTTTAAAAAATTTATAAGGGGCTAAGAGAAACTATATGTGATTACTGTATCAAATGTTCAAGGGGGGCTGCAAGAAGTGGACTGGGTATTCAGTCATTAAAGACGTCTGGTGGAGGGGTCACAAAATCATAGATTGGGAATCTATTATATAATCTGAGGACCGATATCCTGAATACGCTATTAGCCCAAATGGACACTCTACATGAAAAATAGAAGCAGATGGAGTTGGAAAAAACCATGGCCATATTTTGCCCTCAGTGCAGGAAGAAACACCCTTTGAAGGAATGTCCGCTGAACACAGTGGAAGCCTGTGCAATCTGTGAACAAAATCATGCGACTAGTACATGTCCTTCCTTGCTCGAGCTGAAAGTGGTTTTCCAAGGAGCAAGTGAGCAAAGCAAAGTGGACCAGCTATATTTCATGGGAAATAAAAAGCCATGGCAACCTCGACCACCGGTGGTGAATCCAGGTATGTTTCAGGAACCATCCTAGTATTTTCATAATTCTAGTATGGGTCCCCAATCTGCACCATTTTTAGCCATGTGGCCTCAATACCAGTATCCCCCTTGGCAGCAATGGGTTCCTCAAGCCAGTCTGAATCCTTCATGGAATTAGAGTTGGCATGGATCCCCTCCCACTGGATAGTTTCCTTAGCATATGCCCCAGAAAAAACTTCAGTTGCCTTCTAATGTGCACCCAGGAAACCCAGGCATTGGACCTCAGCTTCCTATCCAACCCAACCCAAATCTGAATAATAAAGGGGTTCAACAAACAGATACTCTAAACCTTCCATCCTACATCATTTCTACTGCAGGGCTCAATGAGATAAATCTACGGTCTGGTAGGGTAGTAAATGCAGCTACTTCACCCATTATTATAGAACAACTTGATGGTGAAGATACAGAACTAGAACAAAGAACGGTGAGGGAGAATGAAGATCAAAATGTAATAAACTAGACACCTCCCCAAGTTGTTCCTAATCAAGGTCATTTAACATTTCCCCCATATCCTGAAAGATTGACCTTGAGCAAACGAAAACCTCAAGCAGAATTTGATTTTCTAGGGGACCTACATAATATTTTTGTTAAAATACCCCTTTTACAAGATATGAGGGATGTACTTATTTATGCAAAAACTCTGAAAGAATATTGCTCAAAGAAACTGGGTAGAAAACCTAAGGATCCATTAATTGTGCATGTAATGGGCAGACTATCCGATATCATGTTAGGAAAGATCATGCCTGTAAAATATGGAGATCTTGGGAACCCGATTTTAACAATACAAATTAATGGGATTGAAATCCCAAATGTACTGGTGGATTTGGGAGAAGCCATTAACATTATCACTTTTGAAACAATGAACACATTAGGACTTGGAAACACTAAACCAACCCCTACTATCTTGGGACTTGCAGATAGATACACAATTAACCAAGTAGGGAAATTAGAGGATGTGATCATTTGAGTAGACTCATGGCATTACCTTGTGGACCTCCTTATATTGAAGACTTGATCTTCAGTAGGTGGTCACCCATTGATCCTAGGAAGACCCTGGTTAGCAACTGCAGATGCCTACATAGGATGTCGCTCTGGACAAATGATTATATCAAATGGGACAGTTACGAAGGACCTCAAGCTTTATTCTCCTGCGAAACCAAGCCCATCTGAAAAATCATCAACCAGTCAGAAACCTCTACCTACAAAAGACCCTGAACCTGAAAATGAAGATGTTAGATGAGTTCTCACTATTGGCCAGGCCCTTCGATTTAAAACAGAGACTGAAGATGATGCCATTAATGCCTTCATTAATGATTCCAATTCTGTTCCTGATTGAACTCAATATATTCTAGAATCTGCTATGAGCTGTGAGAAACAGCTAAACATTGAACCAGAAGATGACATAGAAGACATTCCTGTAACCCCATTCCATGATAGTACTCCAATCGAGATTGAACCAGGGAAAACACTTAATATCAACCCAAAACTGTCTGAATCCCACACAAAACAGCTTGTGAAAGTCCTTCAAGAACATCAAGAAGCTTTTTCCTAGGATTATGCCGACATGAAGGGTATCCTTGCTAGCCTATGCACTCATCATATTTACATTAAGGAAGATTTCCACCCTATAAGACAACCTCAACAGAGGACGAATCCTGCTCTCAAAAATATTGTTAAAGAAGAAGTACAAAAATTGTTGGATGTAGGATTCATTTATCCCATCTCAGATAGCCAATGGGTATCCCCGCTAGTTATCATTCCTAAAAATAATGGTAAATGGCGGATCTGTGTATATTACAGGGAATTAAACAAGGCAACACAGAAAGACCATTTTCATTTTCCATTCATTGACAAAGTCCTAGACACCTTGGCTGGAAAGAAGTTGTTTTCCTTCCTAGACAGATTCAGTGGATATAACCAGATCCAGATAGCCCCAGAAGACAAGGATAAGACAAATTTCACATGCCCATGGGGAACCTTTGCATATAGGGTCCTTCCATTTGGCCTGTGTAATTCTCTTTCTACCTTCCAGAGGGAAATCTTGGGATTTTTTTTCTGATTTGGTCGATGATAGTGTCGAAATCTATATGGATGATTTTACTCCATATGGGAATTCATTTGAGGAGGGATTAGAAAATTTGGAGAAGTTACTCAAAAGATGTAAACAGACCTGTGTATCGTTGAGTACAGTCAAATCCCATATGATGAGGGAAGAAGGAGTAGTATTGGGACATTTTCTCTCAGCCGCTGGAGTTCAAGTTGATCCGGCTAAAGTAGAGGTAATATTACATTTTCCGGTACCCAAAACACCCACATAAGTATGTAGCTTTATTGGTTGTGCTAGTTATTATAGGCACTTTATAGAATATTTTGCTAAAATAACACATCCACTATTTCAATTGCTAACAAAAGATGCATAATTTTTGTGGACCGAAGATTGAGAGACAGCCTTCACAAAAATTAAACGGCTAGTGTGCACGCCCCCAATCCTTCGAGGACCTGATTGGGGAGTACCATTTCACATACATACTAATGCTTCTCAGATAGTAGTAGGGGTTGTTTTAGGATAGCAAGTAGACAAAACACCATATGCAATTTATTACATCAGCAAGAATATAATTTCTGCTAAACTAGACTATACAGTGACAGAAAAATAATTCTTAGCTGTCATTTATGCTATCAATAAGTTCTGGCACTACATCACTAGGTACTCTACTATTGTCCATACTAATCATGCAACAATCAGGTATTTGATGAATAAAACCATTACTCCTGGCCGTATTACGAGATGGTTACTATTGCTTCAAGAATTTGATATCACAATAGTAGATAAGCTAGGAAAAGATAATGTGGTAGTTGATTTCCTATCTAGAATGGATAACAATGATGAATGCACACCAATAGAAGACAGTTTCCTCGATTAACATCTTTTTGCAGTCTCTACTAAACCTTCGTGGTATGCAGATATTGCTAAATATCTTGCTACATGGAAAGTGCCTCCTCATTTGTCATATAGGGAACAACAAAAGATTATTCATCATAGTGCCCGATATTCTTGGATGGCAGGCTACCTTTTTCATATAGGAGCATATAAGTAGATCTAGCGCTGTGTGTCTGAAGATGATATCTATGAAATATTGAAAGCTACCCATGATGGCCCTTACAGAGGGCATTTCACAGAAAAAAGAACAGGCCATAAGGTGCTATAAATGGGATATTACTGGACTTCCATTTTTTGTAATGCTAAGAATTATGTTAGGAGGTGTGATATTTGCTAACGTATGGGGCAACCCGGTAGAGCAGATGAAATGCCTTTGTAGGCACAACAAGTTCTCAAGCCTTTCGACAAATTGGCTATTGGCTTCGTTGGACCCTTTAACTCACCCTCCTAGCAGAAAGTACACATCTTGTTCTGTACTAATTACATCACTAAGTGGGTGGAATCCAAAGCGGTTGTGAAATAAATAGAGCAGGTAGTCTTAGATTTTCTATTTGAAGAAATTTTTGCTCGGTACAGTACTCCAAGAGAGGTTGTTTCAGATGGAGGAGCACAATTCGCATCACACAAGATAGCAAAGCTCATGCAAAAATATGGGGTCAAGCACATAGTGACATCTCCATACCATCCCCAGGCGAATGGACAAGTGGAAAGCACAAATAAGACATTAGAAAATATTTTGACAAAAACTATGGCATACCCTCATCGGGATTGGGTTCAGAAACTTCCAGAGGCTCTATGGGCATACAAAACAACATGGCAGAATACAACTAGGTTTTCACCATTGGAGTTGATTTATGGGAAATCCCCATTATTTCCAATTGAATTTGAAATAAACGCACTCAGAACAACTCTGGAAGTTGGTTGAGGTCTATGAGATGCCCAAAAACACTGATTGGCTCAGCTTAATGAACTTGATGAAATACGTTGAATGGTTGTCTAGCAAACTAATGCTATTCAACAGCAGAGAATTAAATGGCACGATAAGTTTATCAGAAACAAGGTGTTTCAAAGTGGAGATTGGGCACTACTTTATGACTCTCCTTTTAAGGATTTTAAGGGAAAGCTTTGCACTCAGTGGATGGGACCTTATGAGGTGAATGTTGTGTTTTATAATGGAACAGTCAAGTTAGTCACAGTTGATGATACACGTACTTCTTTTATAGTCAATGGACATTGCTTTAGACTATAACATCGGCTGACCTCTAAGGATGATTTTGTTAAACAACTCTCTCAGAAATATGGTTTGAAGGTTATCAGTGCAGAGAATATTTCCTTTGCACCCTTGTTGTAAAAAATAAGTAATTAAATAAAGAATTATGTTCTATTTTCTTGTCTTTTTGCAGGAGCTACGACTAAGGAGTAAAAATCAAGGAATTTTCATGTTGTTGTTACTCAGTTGCTACTACTCATGTTGATGTTACTTGGTTGCTGCTACTCTGATGTTGCTACACTAGACGTTGTTACTCAGCTACTGCTACTCATGTTGTTGTTACTTGGTTGTTGCTACTCCGACGCTGCTACACCGGATGCTGTTACTCGGTTGCTGCTACTCATGATGCTGTTACTCCACTGATGTTACACCAGATGCGATTACTCGGTTGCTGCTACTGATGTTGCTGTTACTTGGTTGTTGTTATTCCAATGTTGCTACACCAGATGCTATTACTCGGTTGCTGCTACTCATGATGATGTTACTCCACTGCTGTTACACTGGATACTGTTACACCGATGCTGTTACATAGATTTTGTTACTCTGCTGCTATTACTTCATTGCTGTGACACCGGATGCTGTTACACCAATGCTATTACATCGACGCTATTACACCAATGTTGTTACACTGATGTTCTTACACCGATGCTTTTACAACGATGTTGTTACTCTGCTACTATTACATCAGATGCTGTTACACCGAAGCTGTTACTCTGATGCTATTACTCTGATGCTGTTAAACCGATGCTATTACACCAATACTGCTACACCATCTACATCATTACTCCGTCGCCATCCTACCAACCATCCCATGATCCAGGTAGGCCAACAGGTATCCCTCCACATGACTTTTACTGATTTAATTTAATATCCCATATAAAGGATTTAATTCCACGGACGTCAAAAATTTAAGTCAGGGTGGCGGGGGGGGGTGGCGTGTTGTCATGCCAAGGATGGTGTAATAATCACCCCATAAGTTAATAATGACATCCCACTCATGGTACACCTTATGAATCACATCAATATGTGGTATCATCATTTAAATCGTATTGGGATTCACAAAATGTCTCATCCACCCTGTATGAACAATTATTATTTCTATTATACCACACTTACCATACAATTTTATGATTTTTCTTGGTTTTCAAGAATTACCAACTGTATTTACCATTACCACCTGTCCATTTTCACTATACTATTCCTCCGAATTCAATACCCACCACCTTGCCCAACGGTTTGTTGCTATAGGAAGTGCTACTACAAGTCTCCACAGTATGGGTGGGCTGGCTGTGCGGCATGAGCCTGAAAACATAGTTTCAGTTCGAAGCAATCCAAAGGTTTGGCAAGTTTTTGTCGACACAGGATGGGATATCTAATTTGACAGATTGCAGGGATTCGATGGAGGTATCACAATGGAATTCATACTCAATTTAGAGGAGATTCATTCATGGGTTAGAGGTCTCGAAGTCCCTATTATAGAGGAATTAATTGTAGAGGTTAGTAGGTTGAGATAGCAGGGGCAGCAATGGTTTTCTCTGAAGGTTTCTCTCCCATAGTTTCTCGAATTGTTTCTGTAGGAAGGAGAAAGTGTAGTTCAATTGGGTAGGGGATACGAGCACAAAACTGGACCGTATCCTTGGAACAAAGCTGCAGGTTTCATAATAAAATACCTTACCTATGAGGGTCGGGCCTCAATTCTATTAAACTATCACTTTAAAATTCTAACGCACCTCCGATTTCCACAGAATCAGGTGCATGCTATAAACATGCCATTTTTTCTATTGAAACAACTGTAGCATATGGCACGGTTTACTCGGCGCTCCTACCGGATGATGGTAGTACTTTATAACCATGGATTGGTGTGATTATTGGTCATGCATGTAATAGGCAGTCTATGGGTTCTTGGGTTGAACTCTGTGGATCCTCAGAAGAAGCGGTAGCAGTTATGATTGCTGCTAGAGAAGAAGAGCCAGCCTCTCTGGCTGGTCAGATGGAAGAAGGACCTTCAAAGGAAATTGATCAAGAGGAACTCAAGGAAATGGAAACAAAGATTGATCAGGAAGAACCTGAGGAAGAGGAGATGCTGATTGATTAGGAGGAACCTGAAGAAATGAGTATGGAGGAAGTAATTGGCAACGCAGCCGAGGCTGTCACACAAGAACCAGCCTCACTGGAAAAAGCCACGGAAGAGGAAATAAGAATGGAAGAGTTGATTAGCGGCATAGACGAGGCTACCACACAAGAACCAGATTCACTCGAGGAGCCCACAGAGGAAGGGATTATGGAAATTATGTAGGAAATTGATATTGTGATACAGGCGGCAACCTTTTCCAATGAAGAACAAATGGATGGAATTGTGGATAGAGAAATGGAAAGTGATGATGTTTCACAAGAAACAACATCACTTGCTTAGATAAGAATGGATGTTGATACAGTTGGGGGTGCTACACAAGAACCACCCCCAATTCAGCTAGAACAAGAGGAGTCAACCCGCAGAATCAATGCTGGACGTCAAGAATTGGTACCAACAGTCAAAACGAAGGTGATACTCGAGGAAAAAGAGGCTAAATAAGGGATGAGTGAGGTGGTTGATGCTGTTCTACAAGAACCAGTATCGACCCATGAAGAAGAAGTAATAATAAAAGGGCAAGAAGAAAGAAGGGAATTGAGCCATTGAATTAATGCTTCTCCATAAGAACCAACATCGACTCTAGTTGAGGTAGTAATGCATGCAGTCCTAGTCCAACCTGGGAATGATGATGATGAGTCTGTTCCCTGTTCTCCGTTCCATTCCCTAATGCCCAGAGGGGCGAGGGGATTTCTCTCACCCAAACAGTTAGTGGACGAAGTCTCTATTCCCCCAGTATTGAAATTTGTTGACACGACCAAGGTTGGCCCAGACACTAATGAATTGGAACAATTGGAGGGTCACTAGGAAGACATAGTTCTTGTAGAAAAATTGGAACACAGAGGGGTCAATGAATTTGTCGGCCAAACAGCAGAATTTTCCAGAGAAATATAGAAGAATAAGTACTTGTGGGTCGAGGACCCATCCAAGGGGGTTTGACGAAAGAATCTGGAGAAGATGCCAGAAAAATTCCATCACCTTTTGAGCCTGTCGCAGGCCCATAATATGAATTCACTGTTAAACAGGAATGGGTCGAACAGTGCGAGAAAAGAAAGCTACCTATCAAAAAGAGGTACCAGCTACAATTCAGTGAAACTATGAGACTGAAAAGAGAGGTTCAGAGTTTGAAGAAGCAAGTTTCACATTTAAAAAGGAAGGTAAAAATCTACAAATGGAGGGCAATAAAGTGGAAGATTGATGTCTCCACTATGGCTACCCAGACCGGCCCAATCAAAGAATTGTTTGAAGGTCGAGAATTTGTATTGGCCGCTGAAATTCAAAAATGGTAGTCTACAACGAGCGAACACAAGAAATAAATAGCAAGGGTTCGAGAAAAGGCTACTGGAGTTGTTACAGGGTACATAGATCAGTTATATAAGGCTTGGTTGAAGCAAGCCAAATAGAAGGCTAGGATAGAAGAGGTCGAAGAACAAGTTCAGTTGCTAAATATAGATAAGCAGAAGATGTTCTCCCTAGCACAACAAGTAATGGCTTGCAGACTTCCTACACATAGCTATGCCTTATTCCTTCATGAACAATTTCTTTTCTTTTGTCTTGAAAGTATATATAAGGAGATTTGGTACGAAATTGAGGACCCCATTCAATTTCTCCCTGTTTTAAAAATTCATGATGTTATAGGACAACACTTAATGTGTGAGCTCTACATGCATGGCTATTATTTAAAGCATGATTAGTCCTTTAACCCCGTTCCATTTCTGGGGGACATCCACTTAAATTTTTTCACCTCCTATACCATCAACCGGATTAAATGGAGAAAGGCCTGGGATAGATTTGAAGAAAATCAAGCTGGAAAGCCATTAATGTTGAGAAGAGAGCATGGTCAACAAATCAATGCACAACCCATCATTTCTAGCATCTCCCTTATTTGCTGCTACAGCGTGAAAGCCATGGGTGTATCAGCACTATCTTTGGCTTTCTTATGGTTTCTTGCTGGGAAATCCAGTTGTCGTTGTGATAATATGTATTTTTGTAACAATGGAGTCGTTGGGAGGAATTGGGGGTTACAAGACTATAGTATAAAGAAGCCTACGGGTTGTGAATGGAGAGACCATTACAGAGAAACATATTTTTGTAATTAATCTTTCTATTATTAATTGAATATACAATAGCTCATTGTTTCTCCTGTAATCTTTGAGTTTTCGCAGCCCTGATCCAAGAATATGGCCCACTCTTGTGATCAGGTGTTGCATTGTTCTTTCTTTTCTTGCAGTACTGTGTTTTGTGTGATTCTTTAATTTTTGTTACAGTAGTGTTAATTGCTGTGGATGATTTTTATTTCTGTAGTTCATTTATGGCTGTTACAATGGTATTTTTGCTATAGATTAAACTTGTGATCTACAACAGACCATGTGCTTGTATCTGAATATACTTTTCCATTAGTCTTGAAATAACTAACACCCTCGGGTTGATAATTTATGTGGTAAAAGGATTGAATCTTGTTCATATCCAGACACAAAAACAGTGGATGGAGGCTCTCAGATTTTACCCTACACATAGTCCATGACATCTTGGTCTTCCAACATAAGATTGAAGGTCATCTTCCAGGCATGGAAGTCTTCCTTCCCAGTCAATTTTTCATCATCTTTAAAGGAATTATAGTTTTAGGTACCCATGCTCTTCTTCGGTGATTGCTAAATTTTCGTAGATGTTCTATGCTTGGTGAAACTTTTCTTTTATCCCAAATTTCAAACAACAACCACATAAATAATAAAGTAAAATATTAATAGAACATACCAATAGATCGACAAAAGACAAGCCAAAAATACAGTTAAATTGATTAGCAAAATATATGTGTTGTGGTGCATTACGGTGGTCAAAAAGATGCTTCAACCAACAAAGTCTCAATATGGTCAGGCAACTAGATGTGTGACATAACCCTCTCGGACAACTATACCAGTCAATCCAAAGTTAATGAAATTCAATGCTATCCCAGTCAACAGTCGATGCAAAACAACATCAACAAAAAGTCAACGCAGCCCGGTCAAAGTTAACGGTCAACCTCGATTTCGGTGCCAATAAATGCGGAATAGAAAAATTGGAATTCTGAGCAAGTTTGGGGTCAGTTGACCAATCATTAAAAAAATTCAATGTTGGTCAAATCTGCGGTGAAATCCTAGGTCAAAACATAAATGTCTTTTATACAATTTTCCCACGTGTGGAGGAGAAGAGACTCCAAGTGATGATCAAACTAATCAGATGCAAAGAGAGAATGTGTGATGAGTGATGAGTGAAATGACCTCCAATGTTGACCTATATATATCCATCAGTGAGGGTGTGTGACACATCTGCTAGGGCTTCAAGCCTATGTTTCAATTCTGGCTGAGGTGCACATCAGTGGATTTAATTCAAAATAATTGTTTTTCTCATCGGATCAAGATGATCTTTAGAGAGATCTTGCACCTCTCTGAAACAAGAATCCAACAAAAATATTGGCATCTTCACCTAAGCATCACAACATGGAGTTTGGACCTAGTTGTCCAAAATTAATGTCCTATATTGAGAAAATATTTCTTTAAATAGGAAGTCTTAGATGGTTTGATCAATGGCATTTGAAACATCTTTAGCTTCCACCCATTTCATCACATAGTCTGTACATACAAGGATATGGACCTTCTGATGACATGGAGGATTAAATGGCTTGAAACAATCAATAACTCATTTCTCAAAAGGCTCAAGATCTAGTCCAGTCTGCAGTGGCATTTCATCTTATCAAATAGGCTCACCCATTCGTTGGTAGTTGTCACACCCCCAAACATATATTCTAGCATCCCATAATATAGAGGTCCAATAGTATCCCATCTACAACACTTGGTGATGGGTTCGTTTATCGAAAAAGTGTTCCCCGCAAGGTTCATCATGGGAAGCTTTCAGAACATCGTAGATATTGTCCTCACTTACACATCGTCAGATTTGTAGATCTGGTCTAGTGTAAAAGAGGTACCCTTCTATTCATATATCATGTGCACTATGGTGAATAATATTTTGTTTTTCCCTATACGACAAATGATGAGGCACCTTACCTACAGTAATATAGTTAGCAATATCTTCACAAGAAGGAGTATCAGTAGAAATCAAAAAAATATGTTGATCATGGAAAATATATTCTACAGGCATATCTTCATTATCAATGTTCAGCCTGGATAGGAAATCTTCTACAACATTGTATTTCCTTGGTTTGGCCACAATAGTGATATCAAATTCTTGTAATCATAATAACCATCTTCTGATTCGTCCAGGAGTTATAGGTTTTTTCATGAGATACTTGATACTTGAATAATATGTATGTACAAAGGTAGGGTATCTTGTAATATAATGTGGGAATTTGTTAATAGTATAAATAACAACAGAAAACTCCTTCTCAGTTACCACATAATTAAGCTCATCAGGAGTTAAATTGTTGGTGATGTAGTAGATCACATATGAGTTCTTATCTTCATGTTGCCCCAAGAATTCTCCCACTATTGTATGAGAAGAATCCAAGGATATATACAACGAAAGTTTCCAATCAGGACCATGCAGTATCAAAGATTCACATACTAATTTCTTGATACCTACAAAATCTAATTCACAAGCATCATTACACAGAAATTCTACATATTTAGATAATAGTTGAAAGAGTGGAAATTATGTTTTAGAAAAAGAATCTATGAAGCGCTGATAGTATCTGGCATAACCAATAAAATTTTGTACCGTTTTCTCTGTCTTTAGAGTGGGGAAGTTTTGGATTACCACAACCATAGCTAGATCAACCCGTATTCCTACAGCTAAAAGTAGATGTCCCAACACTATCCCTTGTTCCATCATCATGTGACATTTCACAGTGCTAAGAGAAGCATGAGTCTGTCTATATCGATACAGTACTTTTTCTATGTTTTCCAAACCATCTTCAAAAGAATCTCCATAAGGAGTAAAATCTTCCATATGAATTTTAACATTGTCATTAACTAAATCAGAGAAGATTCCCAATATTTCCTGTTGGAAGCTAGCAGGCACATTACAGAGTCCAAATCAGAGGACACTGTATGCAAAGCTTCCCCGAGGTAAATTAAAATTGGTATCATCCTGATCCTTAAGAGCTATTTGGATCTGGTTATATCCATTAAATCCATCCAGGAAAGAAAATAACTTCTTCCTATCTAATGTGTCAAGAACCTAGTCCATGAAGGGTAAGGGAAAGTGATATTTTTGGGTAGCCTTGTTTAACTCCCTATAATCGACAAATATTTCCCACTTTACATTTTTATTCGGGACTATAAACATTGGAGATATCCATTGGATGTTAGATATTGTATAAATAAATACAACATCCAATAGCCTATGTAGTTCTTCCTTGACAATGATTTTCAAAGCATGATTAATTCTCCTTTTTTGTTAGTGAATAGGATGTCATTCTTCTCTTATATATATATGACGGTTACATATATCAAGGTGAACTCCCAAGAAAAGGCATCCTTATCATTGTGAATAATTTTTAATAATTCCTCGGTTTGGGAGGGTGACAGGTTGGGATTGATATTCAAGGTTTTCCCAGGATCGATCTCTACTAGAATAATACTATGACCTATTATGATAGGAACATTTTAGGTTTTAGCTTTCAGTTGAATAACTTCTTGGATAGTACTGCTCATGACATATTATAATAGTTTTTGGGTTGGACAAGAGACAAAATCAGGATCACTGATAAACGTGCTAATAAAATCGTCTTCTATTTCTTCCTCAAAATAGAGAGCTTTCCCAATTGTGAGAATTGGTCTTACATTCTCATATTCAGATTCACATTCTTTTCAAAGGGAAGGTTTGTGTGCTAGAGTGTAGCCAGGTTTGACCGACGAGCATGGTTCCGCAGAAGGGTAAAGAATAAGATTATTTGTAATTTTCCCATTTGATATTACCATGGTTCCAGGTCGACACCCAATATAGGCATCAACCGTAGTGAGCCATTATATTCCTAAGACCAGAGGATGTCCCCATACTAGTGATTGAATCTATAGTACCAAGATATCAACCAAGTATTCCCAGGAATCGACAGAAATGATTACATCTTCCAACTTTCCCACAAGTTTCACAGTGTATCGATCTACAAGTTATAGAACCACTGGCATTTTTTTGAGGTTAATTAAGCCTAGATTAGGTATATTTTCTATAGTTATAACATTAATTGTAGCCCCAAGGTATACCCGAACATTTGGAATATCAATTCCCTTGATTTGTGCTGTGAGGATTGGATTCCATAGATCACCATGTTTAATAGGTTTAGTTTTTCCTAGAATTATATCTCATAATCTCCCCATGCAATGAACAGTAATTGAATGTTTTGGCTTCCTCCCATGTTTCTTTAAGCACAATTCTCCAATTGTCTTAGCATAGATTGACACATCCTTCACGTATTGGAGAATGGGATTTTGAGAAATAGATTTTGTAATTCGCCTAAAACCTTGAATTCAGGTTGAGCTACATGGTTACTCACGAACAACCTTTTAGGATAAATTTGTTCTTTATGACCCTCTTGAGTGAAAATTGTTTTGGTGGGGGGTTATTGCTCCACAACAATTTCTATTGGATTACCCCCAGCTTCCCGAGAGCGGTGTACAAGTTCTAATTTTGAGGTTGAAACTTCATCCTCAGTTTGTTCGATTACTATTGGATAATTTTTTATATTCACCAGCCCTCTGGATCGAAGGTTTAGCCCATTAAACTCCGCTGTGGCAATACTATATGTAGTAAGATTTAGTGTCTCAATATTTTGAATCCCCCTATTGTTTAGATTTGGTTTGGTTTGGATGGGAAATTTAGGATGAAGAGGAGGATTACTATGGGAGGAATTTGGTGGGAGTTGTAGTTATTTTTGTGGCATATGCTGACGAAGCTAATATCTAGGAAGAGAGGGTCCATGCTATTTCTCAGACCAAGAAGGGACTGGACTAGGTTGAGGTGACCACGACTGCCATGGTGTAGGATACTGGTAATAGTACGACCATGATGGAGAAGGAAATAATGCAGGCTGACACCCATAATTCCAATTAAAATACTGAGAACGGTCTTGGTTCATACCATGATTCATATTCTGTGGTTTTTGTTGCCATGACTTCTTTGGTCCCATAAAATCAGTTGGTCTGTTTCTTCACCCCTGCGCTGTAAAAATTCCTTCAACTAATGGGAATAAATATATAATGACATTTATTGATGATTACCCTAGAATGTATTAGATATATTACTGAAAAGTAAATCAAAAGTCCTTAAAACATTCAAAATATTTCCTATATGGATTGACAGAGAAGAACAATCACATATCGGCTCTCTTCATATTAATATTGGAAGAGAAGAGAAATGTAATAAATTCGGAAACTTTATTTTCCAATGTCGTATTCAACATAAAACCATGATTCCAAACAATCCTCAGCAAAATGGTGTAGTTAGAAGAATGAAAAAGGACTTTGTTTAATATTGTTCACTCAATGATTTTTTCAAAAAATCTGAAGTTGATTTTTTCGTATGATGTGGTTCTATATGCAGTGTATGTGCAAAAAAATATTTCCATCTCATGCTCTTGTAAATAGGACTCCTTATGTATTGTCATGTAGATACATTCCTTTAGTAACGCATCTTAGGGTCATTAGTTTTGTATGATATGGCTTGATTCCTAAGGAACAAAGAAGAAAACTTGATGCAAGAAGTTGGGAGTGCATCTTCTTAGGGTATTCAGGTAGCACCAAGGAATATATTCTTCATAATGAGGTAAACAAGAAGTTTATTGTTTCTAGATATGTATGTTGGTTTACAATAACAAGTACTAATCATATGGCTCATTATACAAACAAAAAGGAAGTCTAATATACCTCACAACTACTAGACCAAATCTTTCATTTTTTTATGGAATTCTCTCAATATTAATGAAGAATCCTTGTGAAGTACATTGGTATGCTATTAAAAGGGATCCAAAGTACTTGAGAGGAACTCAAGACTTTTGACCCAAATAATCAGAGGTTGATGGCTTCGGTTTGATTGAATATTCAAACTTAGACATTGAGAAAGAAAAATAAAATGGAGTGTTTACTTTAGGATATCTCATGAGTCATCTTGGGTGTGTGTTATATTATTTCCATGATTACTAGACACGAAGCAAGGGGTGTGAGGGGGTCGGAAGGTTTTCTTCACTTGCGTTAGGTACAATATGGAGGTCAAAGGGGGGTTTGCAGGGGAACAACAACCCCCCACACTGGGTTCAGGGCAGCGACTCAGGAATTTTTTTTTGGACCCTATATTAGGTCGATAGACCTGCCTATGGTTTTGTGCACGGGTTTTCACATGGTTTTGGGCATGATGGTTTTCTTCAACTCGTATTTTGTAGATCTGGTACAGGGAACCACGATTATGTTCTAATTTGTGGTTAATGGATTGTAGTTTATGAGTGCTTGAGCATGTATATGTATATATGTTGTAACACTAAAAGGAATATAATGAAAAAGTTGGTAGTCCTGGTTTGGGATAGTGGAAAATAATTTTTTATATATGTTTTATGTTTATGCTCTCGTTATTTTTTATTTTCCGTTTTTAAAAATTTGTTTGCAGATAATTTATGTACAAGGTTAAAACCTATAAGTCGTAGATTAATAATTGTCTCCTCGAGGTCATGGAAAAAATAAGTTCTAGTAGATTCGACGATAGAAATGAATATGCAATAGTTGTATAAGAAAAAAAGGAGATTTTGTAACATGGGAAAGTACTTGAATATTTATAGGAGAAACAAGTGAATTATACTCATCTTCTCATCAACAATACTTTTGCAATCAAGTTGGCCAAGAATTGTAGATTCTGTGATCGAATAAACACATCAACAAAAAACATCATTTGATTAAATATCATGTAGAGGCCAAGCCTATTGTTTTAATAAATTGTTGCACTAATGATCAAATTGTATACATTTAACTAACGGAACTTGAAAAAGAAAAGTTTGAAAAATTGAAAATAATATTTGGGCTTTCAAACAATTTTTTGACTTAATGTAGGGGAATGTTCGACATAACCCTTTAAGATTTTGTCCAAAAAATGTAATTGTAAATAAAATAGGAGACAACATCCAACAATCATTACACATCATTACATCATTACTACACATTAAATTCGATGTACAACTAGACAACATTGTACAACATGATAACATTATTGTTACACATTGTCACATTGTGTGTCATGTCTATCAATGTTATCCATATGTTCCTACATGAATTATGCACGACAATATTTATTGTCTCAATGATCATATATATTTTTTTAACATGGATGGAAAGGTTCCCCACTCTTAAAGATTGGTCAATGGCTTTTGAAGTACATGAAAAAAAAATAAAGTGACATGATCATTGGAAATGTCATGTACTATATTATTGAAAAATGGACCTTGTTTAACTTGGTTTATCATTCAAAAAGAAACTACTTCTACTTCGAATAGAAAAACTAAATCACATATATAAGATGAGATAATTGTAATCCAAAGTAGCCATACTTCCATATTCTATGTAACAAATTAAAAAAAAAAAATTATATAACTAAGTTCCATGTATAAAGGTTTCAAGGATATAATTCATTGGTAACCCCAATTTTTTTAGATTATTTGAATGGAGCCAAATCTTTAAAAAAAATTACCAACCAATTTTAAGTTTCTACCTCATTTTACTTTGCTACCACTCACATAGAAGGACAAACTCAACTATCAATACACTAGGACCATAGATATATTTGGGGATGTACCTAAAAATTTACAAATTTCTTGCCGATAAAAATATTTCAAAAATCAAATTGGTAAATTGTTTGAATATTTTTTTAATGATTTAAATGGATTCAACACCATCAAAAACCCCTTGTGCACCCAAAATCTGGAAATCTCAAAGTTTTAAATTTGTACCTAAAATTTGTTTTTTTCACTCATTTGTCCGCTATTACCCTTACATATTTTTCTTTTTTAAGATTTTGAGCGCAATTTTGTCACGTCACGTCTAACTGCCTCATTAATCCAAGTCGGCATGTAATGGATATAATTCCAAAATCACTATATAGGGACAGAAGAGATCATCATCGCAATTAAATATCTCGTTCATATCTGACTCCCATATCGTCCGGAGCTTGCTTAAAAAGGAACAAAGCCTGTACCTCTGGGAGCTTGCGAAAAAAACGTCTTTACACTCTGGATTAAAATCTGCCGAGACTTGAGACAATTTTTTTAACCATGGTGAATCGGTAACTCTTTAGACTAATCTAAGGGAGGTCCCAGGATCAATCCTCGTGGCTGCCTTATAACACCAAGAGTATATCCAACAGCCTGCAAGTTGCACATACCAGAAAGTTATGATTTAGCAAGAGCCGAGACTCCGCATCAAGGGGGAGCCTACTCCTTGAGCCGGATCATAACAAGCCATATACTCAATGAGATTTGAACCTCCGTCTCGTGGGTTTCACTATTTAGAATACACCAGATTAAACCATGGTCATATCATGGCATGAGACTTAGAACCTGGTTTTTAGTGTACATAAATACGCGATAGACTCTTAAGGCTTGTATTTGTTCTCGCAGAGTTTCTTCTTTGTATTTTAAGTGTTTTTATATTTCGAATGATCTGACAAAATCCACGGCCGGGCGCCGACCATCGATCCCCGGGGCACCAACCCGAACAACGGAGTTTATGACGATGCCCTTGTCTCCTCCTCAATGCAGGTCGAGTCCCCCAAGCGACACAGGCGATTGATTCCCGAGACGACTACTTGAACAACGACGCGGCGGTACCCTCGTCTCCTCCTCCGTCTGTCTGTCCCCCGAACCCCAACACGAACGTCGACTAACCTTGTTGTCGACCATTCCTCAACAAGTAAACTGCGAAAGACGAGGAATAGAACCCTGGATGGAGGGTTCTGGGGATTGGATGGATGAAAATTATCTGCATCAATGTTTTGCTACTACAGGGAACCTTGTTTTAGTTAAGATAATTCACAATAAGCAGACTCGACAATCAGAGGGTTATGGCTTCTTGGAGTTTGTAGACCATGCAGCCGCCCAAATGGCTTTGGAAAATCACAATTGTCTATAGATGCCCAGGGATGAAGAATTTTACAGAGTAAATTTGGCAATGTATAAGGGTGCCTAAGAATTTACTATATTCGTGGGAAATTTGGCCATTTATGGCACAGAGGACTTGTTTCAAGAGAGCTTCAAAGTTGTATACCCATCTGCAAAATGAACAAAGATTATTACTGAGAAGAATACAGGCCTTTCAAAAGAATATGGTTTTGTAACGTTTAGGGATGAGAATGAGCAAGCTCGGCCTATAACACAGATGAATGGAAAGCTTTGTTACTCTAGACCTATGCGAATAGGTCGTGCCATTAGAAAGCAGAATCCAGCTTATCAGCAACATTCTGCCTCAGAGAATGATCCAAACAATACGACTCGATTTGTTCGTGACTTCGACCCCACTGTAACAGCCGAAACGCTGACGGAGGCATTTGGCCAATTTGGTTGTCTTGTGTATGCAAGGAGACCTTTAGCCAAGTGTTGTGGATATGTCCAGTTTATGAACAGGGCATTTGCAGAGTTAGCATTGCAGAACCTACATGGTTCACTTCTTGGTCAGCGACAAATTAGGGTTTCCTGGAAACGAAGTCCTACAAACGCACAAGTGCAGCATGCTCAAATACAACAACCAGCTCTAAATCAATGGAATGGGGCTTATCAGGGTCATGGACAAGCGTACAATGCTAGTTATGATTATATCTTCCAACGTCAATGGGTGTTAGATCCATATCAGTGGACTGGGGTTGCTTATGCTGGTATACAACGATCCAATGTTCTTCCTGATTATGCCAGGAAACATCGGAATTAAGTTATGTACATTAATACCTTTGCGAATGCACATTATCAGCAAGATACCCATTGAATTAGTTATAAATTGTTCTTGTTATTGCTATATTTTGTTATTCTTAAAAATAAAAAATTATAAGTAGAAAAAAAATTGTTTTCGTATACATTACCAACCAATTTCAAGTTCTGTAGCTCATTTTGCTACCACTCGCATAGGATAAGTTCAGTTCAACTATGAATACAAGGATATGACTATATATTTATTTTATTTCAACAAAACGAACAAATGAAGCATTTGGGCGCAATTATGCGTAATAGGTCTAAGTGCACGGTTACATTATCGAACTCGGCATATAACATAACGGATATAATTCAATATGAATGAATATGTTACATGATCGAAGTCAGCATATATCATAACGGATATAAGTCAAAATGAATGAATATATATATATAGTAGAGATCATTACCGAACTGATTCAAGACACGAAACCAAAGTCACCTAAGGAAACTTTCTCAAGTGTTAGGAAGTTGATATTGGAACTTGGTCTCAGTCTCAACTACGAATCACTTTGGATATTTGGGTTAGGAATTTAGTTCAATGTTGTTTTTTTTTTTTTTTCTAAATCTAAGATTTAGTTCAATGTTAAGTTATAAAGAGAAGAAATAAGCACCATATAGAGGCACTAGCCATTGACATAGGGGATTTCGCAAGAGAGGAGTGTGAGACTCAATTGTGATGGTTCTTTGGCAAGTGTAGAAATGCAATATAGGAGATCAAGATCAACCAATAAAATGAAGAAGAGATCAAGGGCTTGATGTAATACACCAAATATAGGGTATGTAAGTATAATAATATTAGTTGCTCCATTATCCTAGAATGAGATCCAAAGTAGGTTCAAAGTTTTATTTAGGAATTTTTGATTGGACAAAATATATTTGTGCTAATTGTTATTGAGATTGAGTATGTAATTTGTTTGCTACTAATTCATTGAAGAACCTACTATGAGAAAAGGGCTAAGGAGGAATGCTCATTATTTTCATCCGCACCCTCTTGGGATTCTTTTTTAAATGTTGTTAAGGAGCGGTATTACTATTGAGCTATGAATACAAGCACATAAAACGGACTACAGTATGGCATGAAAGGCCAAGTATAAGTTCATGTATATCTTTCTGTATGAAAAAAGTTTTGTATCATGGTATCTGAGTCAAATATGGTGCTTAATTACCATGGTTGTATGCATAAATACATACAAGAATACATTGAGTTCCTAGACATATCCTTTATATCTTAAACACATCGATATGCTATCAAAATATAGCATAAATTTAAACAGAATAAGCGATACTTTGGATATTGAAATGTGAAGTAGGGAAAGGGAATCCCCAAACTTCATAACGAATGATATATCCAAGGTGGAATGAGCTAGGAAAACCCATCGAAGCTGAAAGTAAATAATAAAAATCGTAATATGAAGAATGACACAAGAAAGTGGTGTGACTTCCACAAGAGCCCCACTCACAACACAAATGAATGTCAAGGAAAGCATTCACTTGTGGTTGAGTTGAAAACATCAAAGTCAAATACATGTTCCGACTGTAATACAAAACTTAAAATGGAAAAAATCATTAATGCTCCAAAACGAGGAGGCACATGAAGGTGTTCCAGGAAATATTTTCATTACATGTTCATTACCTCAAGCTTGTGAAGTTTATATTCATGAGGAATGCAAAATTTTTACATCCACATTTCAAGAAGATGTTGGTATGCATGCAACTAATTAGAATGGCAAACAAGAGGATTTTGTAAGCTCTAATTTCATTGAAGCCATTTTCATTATTCTGAAGAGAGCCACTACCTCATCAAATTCACCTCTTCAAGAAGGCGACAAAGGTGAATGTGCAAGGTGTAAATATGCCTTTAATCAAGTTTCTTTTGATTATGATAAACATGGTAAATCCTCACATAAGATTTGGAGAAATTTTGCATATTCTTTTGTGGTTTAAATAACCATATGGTTTCGAGGTGTTGGAAGAATATATCCATACATAGGAAACTTTCTAAAGAAAGGAGACAGAAAGCCAAAGGTTCATTGGATAATGGAAACCATGTTGAAATAAAGATGCAATTATTTTGCACTCATATCCATAAGAAGGGTCATCTTGTATACAAGTGTTGGACTTTGTATCCAACAAGTCATCCACGACATTTGAAGAAGGTGGAAAGAGATATTAACAAGAGTGGAAAAGAGGATTCCATAATTGATGTGGGTTAGGATGATTCACATGTTGAAGTGCAGCTGAAAAAATCACCATTGAAGTTCCTTGGAAAGATATGGTTAGATTTCTTATCCAATTAAGGCCTTGCATTTCTTTTGATTACTGATGAAAATCTTGCCTTATTGATGCATTTATTTTCTTTTGAAAGTATGTTGCATATTTCACGAAGAAAGATGTTTGAAAGTGGAGTATGTTGACTCACTATTATTTCAGCAAAATTTAGTCATTTCAGCTCTTTAAGTACTTGTACATACAAATGGGATTCTTGTACTAGTGATTGTACTTGTGAGAGAGTTGAGCATTGTATACATGCATGAGAGTTTGTGTGTGTGAACAGTGGAATTTATGATAGTTTGATTGTGCTTTAACATGCATGAGTGATTGCCTTGTGTTGGTTGATTGCTTTGTTTATCATGTATGTTGTCAACTTGAGAGTGTTTATTATTTGCACATGCATGAGTGCTGACTTGTGTTGGTCAGTTGATTGTTACATGTATGTCATATCGACTTGCAAGAGTTTATTTTGTCTCCAAATAGGAAAGGGAAATCTTGACAAATTGTTTCATGATATTTGAAATTATTTTTTTTTGGTAAAAGAATCGCCAAGTTGTTGTACATGCTTTTGTTTAACTTCAGATTTCGTTGTTTGAAGAGGCATGTTTTTTCAACTTGTGTTTTGCCAATGAGTTTTCACACTAATAAGTAAGAGTACATGGTGATGTTCATAGGATGTGACATTTGTTTCTTTGAAGGAGCAAAAGGAAGAGGTCATCATGTTATGTTTCTTGCATGATGTGTTTTTTAGATTAATGGTTTTTGTTGTGACAATATGTCTCAGGATTTTGGAAGGTCCACTCTTGAGTGAGAGGCTCATGATTAGCCTTCATTCTTAAATCATGGCATGAGAATCATGTCAATACTAGAGGATGATGGAATCAAGAAGTGAAAAATGGGCATGATGCCAAACATTTCGCAGCCAAAACAACAACCATTGTAGACCATTTGATGTGCTGACGCAAAGAAGTGAAAGAGATGGAAAATGCATTCTTCAAGATGTGGAATTCGGAACCATGGAGGTAAAATGAATGGTCATTTATTTTCTTGCAATTAAAGATATTCAAACTCATTGTTGTAGTCCATGCAGATGGGCTTATCTTGGAAAAATTAGTTTCCAAGGAGAATCTTCCATCGAATGAATTTGTGTGCAAAGGAGAAAGATTCTCAGTGGGAAGGACATCTGTCAGTTCCAAGAACCGAGGGATAGCTTTGGTACAACAAGGCGTTAATCAATCAGCAAGCAGCCAACAAGTGTTGGATTGGGTCAGCAGCAAAAAGAGGACATTGGTTGAAGTTCCAAGCCATTTTCAAGGCAGGGCATGTCAGTGAACCCAAAGTGGTTGTCATGGATATATTTCAAGTAGAATAAAGTTGATTGAACTTGGGAAAGAGAAGAGTATTCAAATCTCATGGGTCCAAAAGACTATCAGTGGGAAGGATCGATTAGAAACTGAATTGGGAGCAAGTCAAACAGGCTCAAAGGGGTCAATTTATTGGTCAAAAGTGGTTTTTATCTCGTCAATAGTGGGTCTATAAGTGTCAAATTTTGGTTAGCCCAAATGTCTAGGCTATGTGGAAGTTTATATTTGGTTCTGAAAAAACTAATGGGATGCTGACACGTGGCTAGCCTGGAGGCCACCACGTGCCCCTCCCAAAGGTCGAATTTTCACTAAGTATATCGAATTTCATATGTTATGTGTTGGAAATTTTTTTATATGGTGGATGGGTGGAGGTCAAGCTTGACCCCTCGACCTCCCCCACACCAACACACAACCTTACCAACATATTGCACCATCGTTCTTACATATATATGCAATTTGAATTTATTTAAGGTGTGATATGGATTTCAGCAGGGGTAAGTGGGTCCAGCCTCATATGGCCATCCCCTAACCATGGGACCATAGCCCATGACCACAGTGGAGGCCACACCATAGAAAATAGGTTTAAAGTGTTAAAAATAGTTTAATTAAACATAATCCATGTTTAAACCACATTTATCCTTAATTAAGTCGAATTTGTTAATCGTGCCATTAGCGTGGTAACTGCTATTTAACCCCCACTTAACATTAACTAATATTTACTTATATTAGTGGAGAAGTTAGTGGAGTCTGCCATTTTCGGTGGAACTCCCAAATGTGGCAGAGTTAACTTGAGTTACTCCATTTTTGGTGGAGTTTCTCTAGGAAATGCTGAAGAAGCCATAACTTTGGTATATTTTGACCAAATTAGGCTCAGAAAGAATCAATCCTAGATGATTTGGATTCTCTAAGCATGATTGTGCAAGTTCCAAAGGCAGAGGAGCACTTTTTGAAATGATTTTTATACTTTTAATATTAAAGAAGCCAAGGGCCACTAGGGGAGTAGGGCATATCTAGATCACCTGAAGAAAATTTTCATAACCAGTAGATGATACCTAGGGGTTTTTGTGTCTTTTGAGGCCAATGGATTAGGTTGAAGAGCCCTTGGAGCACTTTAGGTGCATGTAATTACAGAATTTACCATTAATATAGAGAGGGCCAGGCCAATTGAAGCAGGTCCATGGAGATGTAGCCCAGGAGGGGTGAAATCCATTATCAGTTACCATGTAATGTATTTCTTGTGTATTATTTCTCTACAATTTACTTGCTATACATGCTTTTTTAACAACTAATTTAATTAATTAATTTCTCATAAAAGACACACAAGATTGACACATAAACCCTGCCATAACTTGCTAATTTGAGACGATCCTTGAACACAATTATTTTATAATGATGAGGAAGCTAGTGCAGAAAAATGACTTTGTCCACATTTAGATCACTCCTTTACTCATTTATTTTCTCCTCTACTTCCTGTTGCATTTTTTCTAATTCCTCCCCCAAGAAATTCTTCTTTCAGCCTCGCAGGAATCATGGCTACGACTTCCTGCTATGATAATTCAACTAACTACGACCAAGTTACATGGGTTTGTAACAATGTGTGAATTACCAAAAGTCTAGCCAATCCATGATTTGTAAGGAATTCTAATTCCTAGCGCAAACTGTGTCCAAAATGAGCCATCAACTACAAATTTTTCAAAATAAAGAAGGGGATATTTATAACATGCAACTACTAAAATTAGAGACAAGCTAAGATATTGAAATGGTAATTAAAAATAACATAGAAATGACCATCATAGGTAATGTACCTGACTAATAACTATGCCATCTCTACCGAGGTTTGTGGTAGTGTTTTCCTATCGTATCCTCTTCCTTTTTGCCCTACAATCTCCCCCGCCTACAAGAACATATTCAGAAAATTTGGCAAGGCTACTCTTATAATATACCAACTCTGTCCATCCCATTGTAATCCACTTACCTCTCCAACTACCTCCTTAGTTACCTAAATTTCCAATCCACAAACCCTCGAGTTATTCCCTTCTAGATTCTCTACGAATTCATCTATCACCCCCTCGTCAAATCCCTGTAGCCCCTCTAAGTAAGTATGGGAGCCCACATTCTGCAAAATTTTCCATACTTCTGGTTGACACCATACTTGATATGTTCTCTCAGGTCCATGTTTTATAGACTCCCACCCATTATCAATTGCCAAGTAGTAGCATTTTGAGTCGCAACCAACCATAAGGAGGACATTTGGCCAAGAAATCATGTAGTAACATAAATTTAGATAAGGTAAATTAATCATGGAGAGGGTTATGGTAAAATCACCAGTAACCGTGGTAATTATTATGGTAATAATCCCAATACATTAGAAATTTACACATTTTAATGCAGGAATGTGTATTCATACCAAGTGTAATTTCCAATAAATGTTGGTATATGTGACGAATATAGGTGGAGATATGATTATAAGTCAGTAATGATTGCAGTATAAATGATATGGTCGGTAATTTAAATGTTATTCAATGAGGTACAATAGTACGATACTAATGAAAAAATTATCGTTATCAAATTTAATACAATAATCTCCCCCAAGCTAATGTATGATCATCCTCGATCATAATGGGTCATATCATCATTGAAATGTTAATTAAATTCACGGAGTCATTTGGGGACATACCTAAATACTTACCTCAGTGTAGTGTCAGGATCAGTAGAGTATGAACACTAGTGGAGTATCAACATCAGCGGAGTCTCAACACTAGTGGAGCATCAACATCAGTAGAGTAGCAACACTAGTGGAGTATCGACATCCGCGGAATATCATCACCAATGGAGTATTAGCATCAACAGAGTAGAAGCACCATTAGAGTGTCAACATCGACGGAGTATCGACATCAGCAATGCTGCAATGGAGATAACTGATATTCTGGAACAGGAGTAGCATCAAGGAAAATAAAAGAGTGCAACATATGGAGTAACATCAAGGGAATGGGAAAAAAAGTGTTGTAAATGAAGTAGAATCAAGGAAAATATCTTGTGACTGAAGTAGCGGCAAGGACAAGGGAAAAACATTGTTGCACTATAGTAGCCTAAAAAGGGAAAATATGATGCAAATGAAGTAGTGACAAGGGAGGAGCACTTTAACTGGAGTAACAACAAGAATTCTATGCACAAACAACCTCAAAACCATAATCATCAGGAAATTGTCTAATGAAGGAATCCGTAGAGGTTGAAAGGTGATAAAACCTAAGGTGATATCCATTTACCAGTAAATGAGTATGTGCATTGTCTATTGTTATAAGTTTAACATTTCCATTATCAAACACTATGTCGACCTCATATGGGTGCACCCACCTTAAGCAGAGCTTTCCTTTAAAATATTTGATTCGAGAATCGTAGAGTAACTCTAAAAATCCTTTTTGAAACACCCATTTATTAATAAATTTATCATGGCACTTAGTTTGTTTTTGCTAGATGGTGGTAGTGTTCTTTCAAGCTACCAAGCATATCTCGTCTAACTTATTGAGTTGATTCAGTCGGCATTTCTGGGCTACAGTGAGATCCAGTCCTATTTCAAGAATCGTCATGAGCGTTTTAACATCAAATTAAATAAGAAACAACGAGGATTTCCCATACACAAGTTCAGATTATGATAACCCTGTTATGTTCCTCCATGTTGTTGTTAATCAGTGGTTGTCATTGATGTCAACCCAAGCAGCGCGAGGGGCTACCCCAATATTGAATGGGAATTTTGACCCACCAAATTACTATATTATAGGTCAAGAATTATTTTTGTGGTTTCTACTTGTCGATATGTTTCCGTTGACATATGGCACGCCACGTAATTCTTCATGATTTGAGAGATATTCATGTTTGAAGTTTGTACCCCCTGTTACTAGGCTAAAACACCATAGGGTTGTTGCATGGGTCATTGAAAAGTCATAATTAATAATTTTTAAGCTCCTAAATTCCCTCCCACATTCACTTTATGAAGCCCCTCTCAACCTAAGAATTTATATAAATTGTGATCCTCATATCCTCCTTATGCAAGGTATTTTGCCATCTAAAACAGGTCATCGTGGCATTTCCGCGCTAACTTTTTTTCTACGAAGGTTTAGAAGTTGAAATGTTTATGAGGAAAATTAAAAATATTGAGGAATCAGCTGTAAAAATTTCAGATGAAGGTGCGCAACATTTTTGGAGATATGATCTGTGCAATTTAGTGTTTTTGCAGGCTCCTGAAATTCATCTCAAAGAAGTGACCTTGGGAAAATAGTCATAATTCTCTCTCTGAGTATCAGATTGGAATTATGTAAAAAGTGGCAGATAGGAAATGGAATTTAGTTTTTGATCTATTAATGTCAGAGCATAATGAATAAATAGTGAAACATGGCATGCCGTAAAAGTTCGCTTTACTGAAACAGTCCATAATTAGGGCATTGTGAGAGATTGGGCATAACTCTCCCTTGAAGAATAAAAATTTGGTCATACATGTGGCATTGGAAAGATGACTCAGAGGACTAATACAGGACTGAAAATCACATATTTGCGATTTGAAATAACAAAGATATGCCAGATTGAATATTGAGCTACTAGAAGGCAAGAAAAAGCTAGATCATGTGTTGTCAGGAGCTACAAAGGACCAGAATTTCTAGGGCAGAAAATCAAAGCAAGGTGCAGTAGAGGGCATCATGACAAGAGTAGCAACCAAGGTGTAGAAAAACAACAAGAAGTTCATCACATTAAGTCTTCAAGTGGGCAGGACTACATACAATCACTGTAAAGGTATCATTGTACTAAGTCATTGTAAATACATTATTGTAAAAATTGTACTAGTGTCTATCTACCAAGAGTTGAAGAGGCAGTGTCGAGAGGTCTAGGATCATCATTAGGTGGTTGTGTCATAGTTGGGGTTATGGATTAGTGTGTCTTCTTATTCTACATCATTCTATATCATTGTAAAGTGGACCATTTTCCCTTGTACGAGAGTCCATTCTTATTTTATTATTCTACATGGTGGTAGGGTGGTGCTAGGGTGAGTTGTAGCTCATTGGGTGTTGTGGAATATGTTCAGTTGACTACTGAAGGATCTCAGGCATTGGAGCATCCATCCAGTGAGAGCTAGAGAAGAATGATTTTCTAGATTCTAGGAAGTTGGAGCTTTATTTTCAATTGGAGTTGAATATTAAAGAATTATTAGAAAAATGTTAGCTGGTTTTTGTCCCGGAGTGGGTTTCCACCTTAAAAATTGTGTGCATCTGTGTTCCTTTTGTTTACTGCTATCATTGTAGAAACACTGATAATAATTGAAGATTAACTAATTCTCTAACTTAAAGGAATACTGATTCACACCCCCCCCCCCCCTCCCCCCTCCTACTCTTAGTATTTCCAACAATTATTATCAGAGCTTGGTTCCTTCAATAGTAGTTTAATAGTTGGAAGGAGGTCATGGAGCACACCAAGAATGGTGTAACTATGTTCAATGAAAATAATTATGCACTTTCGAAAGGAATAATGGAGGTCTATCTCTTGGCACAAGGTTACGAATTATGGGATATTGTTCAAAATGGATTTACATCAACCACAGATGAACAAGGTAAGAAGAATTTGGTAAATGATGCAAAATAAAAGATATTATTATTAGTGGAGTTATTGAATCTACTTATCATAAGGTGTTGGGTTGTAAAACCACCAAAAATGTATGGGACAAGCTTGAGAATATATATGCAGGTGACTCAAATGTCAAAGAAGCAAAGCTTCAAATGTATAGAGAAAAATTTGAGCAACTCAAAATGAAATAAGATTGCAACATTGTTTCATACTTCCAATACATTGATGAAATAACCAATAATTTGAAGGATTGGGAGAGCGAGTTGATGAGAATACTATTATACGAAATACTCTTAGAATGTTATAAGGGATATTCAAACCAAAGTTATCGGTCTTAGAATGTAGTGAAAATCTGGACAAACTCAACAAAGAGGAATTACATGAAGTTCTCATAGCATATGAAATGAGACTTGATGAAGAAGAGGGTACTTCACATCTAGAAACTGCGTTCATTGCATTTAAGAAAACCAATAAGGAAAAACAACCTTCAATTGAAAAGACATGCACCTGCAAGTGTGAAGAAAAGGGAGATGATGGAGAAGGTATTTCTGCATGAATAATATTCTTACTTTAAGAGAAAACTAAAAATTGGTAAGGGAAAATTAAAAGGTAAACTTCCATTGATATGTTTCGACGTGGTGAGGTTAGGCATTTCACGACAGAAATGTTCGAATGTAAGTGATGGCAAACTCAAAAAGGAAAGAAAGGCTTTAAGAAATTCAGCAAGTAAGGATCCAAAAGGAACATTCTCTCTAAAGAAGATAGTGCATCATAGGATGAAGGAAATGACAATGAAGAAGAAGACAATGAGAGAGTATTGTTTATGGCCAAGCACAATAAACAAGAGGTATCAAACAATGAAGAAGAAGGATTGACCATAGAAGAATTTTCTAAGGAAGAAATCAAGCCTATAAAAGAGCTCAAGGCAGAGAAGATCTGCTCCAATACTCTTGAAGAACAAGTTCAAGGTCTCAAAATTTAAGTTGAAGAACACAAATGCATTGAAGAGTCATTTCAAAATAAGTTGGAAGAAAGCAATCACGAAAGGGAAGAATTAGAAGCTGAAAGAGTCTCGTTGTGTAAGGAAGTGAAGAAAGGAAAAAATATCCAAAAGTATGCCAACAGCTCAAGGGCATTGGAAGAACTGATCAACAATCAACGATATTACAACAACAGAACTGGCATTGGTTACAAAGCAGAAGAATCAATACCTTCTACAACAAAATAAAATGAACCTATGAGATCTAACATGCATGTACACTTCATTTGCCAAGATTTGCAAGAACCTTGGAAGACAATTCCTTGATGAAGATTTCCATCCAGGTACCAACATATTTTTTATGGCTACTATTATTCATGTGGAAAATTTGGTCATAAAGCTGTAGAATGTCTCATGTACCCCAGAACGAATAAAATTCCAGGAGATCTATCAAATATGAACCTCCTAGGTGCGATGAAACATCAATATATTTGGACATTTAAGAAATAATATTGAATATTACAAATGTCGAAACTTTGGACACATAGCCGGAGATCGTAGACTTGAAAATCCTCCGTAAAAATCTTCAAAGCCACAGAATGAACGAACATGGAAGAAGAAGAAGACTGAGTAATTGTGCTCTCGCTCTCAAGGCTCAAAACAACAAAGATGTGTGGTATGCTGATAGTGGTTTCTCAATGCATATGATCGGAGATAGAAAGAAATTTGTCTCTCGAAAGAGAAGAAGGATGGAACCGTGTCCTTTGGAAATGATGGATCTTCAAATATTATAAGATCAGGTACCGTCACTCTTGGAAGAAAAGATGCTCTAGCCAAGAATGTTCTATTGGTTGAAAACATGAATCACAATATGCATAGTGTTGGACAAATGTATGATCAAGGACACACAATACTATTCAACTCCACAAAATGTGAAATTAGGAAAGGTAGGTATGGTGAAATTGTGGCTATAGCAATTCAAGCTCCAAATGACATATATATTTTGGATGAAGCAAATAAAGCATGTCTAATAGCTAAAGAGGATGATATAATATTTGGTAGCAATGATGATCGACTAAGTAATAAGTTTGCTACAAAGATGCAAAGTGATTTTGAGATGTCTTTACTTGGTGAGTTGGCATACTTCTTAGGGCTTCAAATATCTTAGCAAGAGAAAGGATTTTTTATATGTCAAGCCAAGTACATCAAGGAAATGCTTAAGAAATTCAAAATGGAAGAATGAAAACCCATCCTTACTCTGATGGTAACAAAGTTGCAAATTTGAGCATAGATGACTCATCTAAGGATGTGGAGAAAAGGTTGTACAAATCTATGATTGGTAGTCTTCTATATGCAAATGACCTGCCGTCCAGATGTTATGCAAGCAGTTGGACAAGTAGAAAGATTCCAAGTAGCACCAAAAGAATCACATATTATTTCCATCAAAAGAATTCTTCGATATCTAAAGGGAACAACTGAATATGGTCTTGTGGTATCATAAGGGTAACAATTTTATTATTCATGCCTTTAAAAATGAAGATTGGGTAGGAAGCATTGATTATTGTGAGAGTACTTGTGAAGCATTGTAATATATTCTCCAGAAGCTTTGGATTCTCCCAATTTCTCATTATATTTTCCTTATTATGAATATAAAAGGGGAGTGGAAGTGTGTACAAGTTCGTAGGATGGTTGTGTGTTAGTGGGAGTGGAAGTGTGTATAGGTTTGAAAGATGGTTGTGTGTCATGGGGAGCTACCCTTTTCCATTTATTTCAAAGGGGGAGAGAATTTTGTAGGAATAGGTGTCATGATCTCAGGGGGAGTACTTGTGTTGAAATCAATGCCAAAGGGGGAGATTGTTGATCGGGGCCGGTTGTCATTGATGTCAACCCAAGAATTACTGTGGTCTACTCCAATGTTGCATGGGAATTTTGACCTACCAAATTACTATATTCTAGGTCAACAATGTTTTTTTATGGTTTCTACTTGTCAAGATGTTTCCATTGATATATGGCATGCCACGTAATTCTTTACGGTTTGAGAGTTATTCATGTTTGAAGTTTGTACTCCGTTAGTGGGATAAAACACCATGGGGTTGTGGCATGGGTCATTGAAAAGTCATAATTAACATTTTTTTAAGCTCCTAAAATCCCTCCTACGTTAACTTTTTTGAAGCCCTTCTCAACCTAAGCATTTATATAAATTCGTGATCCTCATATCCTCCTTATGCAAGTGATTTCGCCATCGGAAACAGTCATCGTGGAATTTTCACTCTAATTTATTTTCTACGAAGGTTCGAAGCTGAAAATTTTATGAGGCAAAGAAAAAATCCCGAGGAAGCATCTATAAAAATTTTAGATCAAGGTGCACAATATTTTCGTGTATAGGATCCGTGCAATTCAATGTTTTTGCGAGCTCTCGAAATTCATCTCAAAGAAGTGACCCTTGGAAAAATAGTCATAACTATCTCTTTGAGTATCGGATTGGAATTATATAAAATTTGGTAGATAGGGAACAGACTATAGTTTTTTATCTGTCAATTTCAGAGCTGAATGAAGAAACAATGACATGGGGCACGCCGTAAATGTCATAGAATGGGAATGGTTTGGGCCAACTCCTCCCTATAGGTAGGTAGAGGTGTATCGGTTGTGCCTCTACGTATTTATAACTATTTGTTACTAACTATATGGGGGCTAGCTATCTAGTGATTCATGAACCAGTGCTCTTTTCATATTGCCCAGTCATTCTTATTTAAGCCTCGCATTATAATATACAGGCGAGCTCGGAACCCATATAAAACCTACCTCCATCGGCAGCCCGGGCACTCCATGAACCATTGCAGCTTTTTCATCGGCTCTTCTATCGGTAGGCTTAGTTATTAGTGGCCCCATTCGAATAGTACCCATTGGCAGACATAGCTGGACCGGATACACTGGAGAGCATGGGTGCTAGCTCCAAGGACCAACCCTTAACGCTGCTAGCGAGCCCCTCGGAATAAGCGAGCCGTGAATAATAATGAAATAGTTTTTTTCATAATCAAGAGGGTTTCACATTAATAATGAAATAGCCCCTCAACCGCATTCATGACCTTTTAATAGGGAGGGGAACTCAATAGACCTTCTGGACTATCCCAACAACACCAGCTATGGCGTAGCATACTTCCAAATGGGCCTAGTCGTGCTTATTTGGAATAAGTAGTCGGCGGGAAAGCGAGAGAAGTTCCGCTATCAATGGTGAAATGACTCCCTATCAAGGCAGCTATCAGTGAAAAGAGAAGCTAGCGTGCGCTCCCGGAACCGGAAAAAGCTATATGACTCTTGGAACCGGAAAAGCAGCTCTCCCGCTTCGATTGCATTCTCAGCAAATAAGAATAAATAGGGGGCTTATAACTAGATTCGTACTAGCAGCAGGAATAACATAACTGCATTCTTTCTTTCCCACCCCTATTATGATCTAAGGTGGTATGGGCGCACGAACTCTTACTTCTATAATGCTTGCTGCCCACTCTGTTGATAGTAAATATGATCCCACCACCCTTCGACCCGATCCCACAAACTAATTCCCACCTTCAATAATAAGAGTAGGGTGGCTTTCATAATAATAGGGCCCACATGCAACCCATTCATTCTTAGGCGAGACATCTTCGGAAGCCAGAGTTTCCATCTTCTATCCCACCCACCCTGCGGTATTATTATCTAAGCGAATCTAAGAATATAATAAAAAAACAAAAAGAAAGAAATCTATTTTATATAGATAGTGTTTTCAATATATCAGATGGATACGCCCTTCTACCCACCACTTTATTACGTGAATAATAGAATGTGAACGAATAGAAAGGCCCGTTCTTCCTAAAGGCCAAATGAGGATGAACCGGAACTTCACCATGCTTATATAATAAAGAGGTGGGAAACGTTGGAAAATCCCAATGAAGGAATAAAGAAAGATGTGGGCTATGTTTAAATGAGAGTGGATCGGCGGTTGGCTGGACCCGATTATGAAAAGAGTAAGAGAGCATCTTTTTATATAGTATAGTAGCAGGGGGAGAGCCCAAATAATAATACCATGCTTATATAATAAAGAGGGCGTACTGGTAACAGGTTGACCAATGTTTCCACGCCCCCATACCTTATCAAGTAAGAGAGCAAGGCCGCGTCTATTGACGAATCGTGTGCTTGCCTTTCATTTATAGTAGGGCCTATTAGTCACTATGAGAAATGCAGGTGACTTCACCTTATATAAGTAAAAGCTATAGATTGAACATCTTATATAATACTATACTCCTCGGCCGTTATTCTAACTATTCTAATATTTCCGATGCTCGTTTCAACAAGATGCATGCTATTTAGTCTGAGATGCATGCTATCGCGTTTTATAACTATTTGTTACTAATTATATGGGGGCTAGCTATCTAGTGATGTATGTCTACCCCGAGTAGAAGGATGAGGTTTATGTATGACCATGAATATGGGAAGAGAATAAAACGACATACTTACTACGATATAAGGTGGATAGAGAAACACTGCTTATATGTACTAACATGGTAGTCATAAGCTGGTATAGATCAGTAAGCTCTATGTTATGGAAACATGATGACATTAATTCCATTGCTTGTATCATGTCTGTATCAGCTTGATTATGCTTGTACTCTTATATGCTCGATATGTAACCGTATACAGGTTAGCTTAATATGTAAGCTCCAAGTAGTGATTGATTATGCAAATATGGATACTGTTGACCTTTGTTCTAATATGAGTCAAAGGTCGGATAAAGCTATAAGGTTCATATAAGGGTTATAACTCATAACATATGGATCTAAATATGGTAGGTTAAGATGAAAAAGTCTTACCATAATTAAGGATACTGCTTGGTTTGAGGATCATATCACATATTGAATCACACTAGTTGATCTCTAGCTTTCAACATGCTTAGTTCCACTACTATAGTTACATCATTGAATAGGTGCTTACTTATCCCGAAACCTGTACTTATTACACAAATAATAACTTTCCATTGATTACGTGATTAAGCTTACTAGTACGAATTGTACTCAATATAAGTAGAGAAGCTGTGATCTCTGTATTACTTATGAAACCCATTGCTCCTTACTGCTTAGAAACCAGATCAGTACATGTGTAATACTAATACAGCTAGTAATTACTGGTATATCTTAGGAGACTAGCCAGCTTCTTTCCCTAATCTATTGAGCTTACTTATCATGGTAAACTAGCACTATCATATATTATTTTCAATACGATGGTTCAACATATAAACACTACACGGGGCTATGATTACTATAACCTGTATCTTAGCTTAATTAGGTAGAGACCATTCTATCACTTACACTTCTTATTGATTACATAATACCTTATATCATGCAGATTAGGTTCACTCATTATGGTAGATACGCATATTCAACACATAAAGCTAATGAGTACTCACTACTTGTTATCACTATTTTCATATAGTATACACATAGATTATGACTACTTATCCTTTGTATAAAGCTGAAGACACTATAACAAGGTACGAAGTGCTTGCTCGAGAAAAGGAGGGCAAGGCACTGCTTAACTGAATACGGATATGCTTATACCACCTATTACACAGATCATATCTAAGCTGTTTGTTCCACTCTTTCTTATGGGAATAGTTCATACTAAGCTGATCATCCTTATTGGTTAGGTTATGGCTATCTCCCTAATTAGTAGCACTGTGATAATTACACCTATGTTTACCCTTACTAGTATGAATGTCATAGGCTTCTACTAATACAAGCTAGGATATGGTGGCTATTACTATACTCGTTACTTACACTTCTATTACCATTGTTCACTTATTAGGATAATACCTTATTTATCAGTACCTATGTAATAGTAATAAATACCATTAATAGTGATACTACTAGGTAATATATTAGTAATGATAAGTACCTATGCTTGGTATAGCAATGAGACGTATATGATCTTATATATCTAAAGGTGAAACATAGTTCAGATCCCATTGAAAGTGTAATCAATATGAACATCATGATGCTTAAAAAGGTTGAAATGGTTGGGATACTAATCACTGTGATTGCATAATGAATAACAAGGATATGTATACAAGCTATGTTACAGTATGTCTGTTTAACGATACTAGTACTAATTCATGTAACAGTAATGGTAATAAAAGGTAATAAGTAACCAAGCCCAGCTTAAGAGCCATGAGACCCTTATTGCTTATACTGGTACTATTAGTAATACACATACAGTGGTGTAAGCTATATGTAAGCTTTGTACTCCTTATACTACTACCATATTGAATAGGTTTCATCATTATGGTTTCACTTATATACATTAAGCTCTAGTCTGTACCTATCATATCCATCGTGATTAGCAGTAATGGAATGGGTCTCAATGGTAACAATACCAATATATTCCAGTATGTGGATGAAAGTGATACGTATAGCTTATGTGTCTCCATAACACGATAAAGGCAATGTGATGACAAATGTAAGTAATACTAATCATTCTACATGATTTACGTTTATCCCTAATCAATACGGATCAATACTATAAGCTCATAGTACTTTACACCTTGTTATAATAAATAAGCATGAAGGACATCATGTTACCAGTATGAGCATATCCATAAGTAATGATGATTGAATACACTAGCTTAGCTTGATCTAAGAGCTTTCACAGGATTAAGGATATCACCTTATTCACAGCTAATAACCTTATACTCTCTCTATTATAGCAATCATATGAAATCATATGGAAAGGAACATGGTTGTGATTGGTTAGACTGATATAGCTCTAACTTATACAATGCTTATACAAGGGTGACTAAGAGCTAGCATTAAACCCATACTAGTTTATGCGTATTATGTCTAGTGTCAACATGTATCTATATAACATACAAGCAAGTAATGACTGGAATACAAGGCAAGAGGTTCTACATCATGTAAACTGTGATACTAGTTGTTACATATCTAATACTTACCTCTATTACCTATGGGAATCACACTAGTTTACTGTCAACACGGTGTCTATAATAGAGCCTATTCAATAAGAGTAACCCAATCAGTTGGCTCTACTGTAATCAATAACGTGTCTTGTATGATTATGCTTTATACGTATCTCCTTATTGTGGAAACTCATGGTATTAGTACTCATGATGAATCAAAGAAGCTAGTATATGGTTACTCTTATATCTAGTCTACTCTATTACTGCTTATTACGGGATTTGCTCTCATAACAAAGTACCAGTAATCACATATGACTAAGCTTACTCATTCCCTATATATGATTAACCTATCTTACCCTATATGGTGAATTAGGTAAACTATGCTATTTACATTACCCTATTGGGCTTAGTATCAAGCTTGATCACCTCATTATATACGGGTATGTACCTCTTGGTATTCACTGTTATGGGTATAGCTTATATAACATGTAAACAAGCTAACATGACTATCCCGTTTATCATATATGAAGCTGTAACGTATTCATCACCTTTCAATAAGCACCGTATTATTACTAGTACTATACATTATGGAGGTATGATTAGCTTATACATGATACTAGTTATATTGACTCTGCCCTTTGATACGTAGCATATTGTCGCTATCTCTTGTTCCCTTTGCTCACCGATCTATCTGTATATCCTACTAGGTCAAATTGGGCATATCTAGTAGTACTATTACCATCATATTCTAATTAGATATGGTATTACTACTATAACCATGATGTTCATCTTAGATATGGGATTTTGACTAGTTAATAAACCACATCCGAGTATTAGATAGAGATAGGGTGATGACTATAGGAATAAGCCATATTGATAAGCTAAATACAATAGGTGGTTTTTATATCTCAATAAGAGTCAATACAGCTGTATAGAGAAACTTAGAGTAGTGTCCAATACTTAACACTCAAATCATAATGGCATTCAAAGGGTACTGTTTATCCTAATAAAGGTAAGGCTATGTTCATAGTTACAACCATTGTTCTGGTTACATATAATACTAGTGATTACAAAGCTCGTAATTAGTGTAATGTTTGTGTTACTGGTTTGCTTATACTAGTCTGTTACAAGGAGAATGAAGCTGCGTACAACTTCGGGCCGGCTCCACTTCCTCCAGGCGGTATCATGTCGGTTGCTTCTACACTTCCTCCTTCAAACAGGCGGAACACGTCGTCGAGCGCCTCATCATCTCGCGGCTTGAGGATCGTGTCTCCTTCTGTAGGTCAGTCAAAATCTTATTCGGCCGCGACTTCTCTCTGCACTGTCTCCGATCCACTGGTCTGAACAGGTTTGCCTCTATTCTTCTCCTCTATCGTTTCCCTAAATTATCGGACTAGCTCCTCTTCTCCTATTCATCCCACTGGGCTTCCTTCAACCACCAATCCTCGCTCTCTCAACCACCGGCCGACTTTATCTCCTTGTTTCCGCAACCTCTCCAACTTATTTAGTCGCGCCTCCATGCTGCCTTCTTCCTCAATCACCCGTTCTACTACTTCAACTTCTCGGCGAATTTCCATAATCCTGTTCAGCCACCACTTCTCGGCTAGTGCACCTCTCTTAAAAGCTTGCTCTGCTCTCTCTTGCGCCTGTGCTTCTTCCTCCATGGTACCCTCTCCCTTCAGTTACACATTCTACCGGCTCCATCTCGCTCTGTAATTGAATAAATAACTGGGAGCAGCCTTTAGCGATATATAAGTGAACGGATCGGCTATCGATCTGGTTCAAATGCCGATGTCAGAGGTGCCGCTACTGATGCTTTCGCTTGGTCATCGATAGGATCTAAAACAGGTCGAGTGGGAATACGGGTTGTGTTGCCCACGAAGTGGCATTAGTTAGTAGCTAACGAAGTGAGATCGATCATGAATGCTTTGAGGCTTCGCGGGTTGATGCTTACTGGCTCTTTTACTTGCTTTTCATTACTAGGCTGGCCGAATAAACGCGCTGGGAATATGATTGGGAAGGACATCCTTTATACCATGGGCTGCTGGGTGGGATATGAAAAGAATTGGCGCGATTGATTGTCTGGGCTGGCTGGGGCTGGGAGAAGTAAGAAAGAAACACCGGCTGGTCCAATAATCAACCGGGCTGGTCGAATCACGGCTGGAGGAAAGAAGAAGAAATGGCAGCGGGGTGGGAGGAAGAAGAAAAGAAGTGAGGAATCGTCCTTATCTCCTGGCTGTTGTTCTTGTAAGGAAATTAGGAATAACCACCTTATCGCTACGGGAAAGGTATAACCCTGAGCTCTTGGAGGTACTACGTTGCTCGACCAAAGGGAAAGGATAGATAGGAATAGGTAGAAAGATAGATCAGAATGTGGAGAAATCTTCTTTGAATAGCCAGAAGAGGAAGGAGCGAGCCCGCTTGGAGCATTGGAAGATCAGCAGGTCCTCCCAGAAGCAAGTTAGTTAGATACCGGTGCTTATTCGACAATATGGGGAACTCAAAAATGCTTCTTCGACATATCATCAATTCCCAAAAAGACGGCAACGAAACAAAGTTTCTAAGCCTGTGTCCGGGATTCGAACCTTCTCTAATTCGTTGTAATTACTATCCAATTCATGTCCGTTCAGCCCCTGCTCATTTCGTCGGATTTCCGTCAATGATTGGAAATAAATGAAGTACTTGCCAAGGTGATGATGGACAAGCAGGCCTAGAAGGAAAGGTCTTACAAGCAAGAAGCGCTAGAAGCAAGCGGAGATAGTGAAGGGTAAAATTACAAGCAAGCAGAGAGAGCTCTCTATAAGGTAAGGTTATCACGTACCAGAAAGGTCCTTACAATACTGTCTTCAGATCAGATAGGTCCGCCTAGTCTGAACTATCTTACCACCCGATAATCTCAGGAGCAGATCCCGCCTTCCTGAAGATCTGATAAGATAAGGATAGATCGATATAGATTAGGTCTGCGGAGAATAAGTCCGCTAAGGATGGATAATGGAGAATAGGTCCGCGGTATTGCTGGGGGGTTATCGGCCTTTTTAGCATAGCAAAGGTAGAACCTATTTGGTTAGGGAAGGTAGAACCGAAGTCTTTCTGGGTTATCAGGCTGTGGTTGAATACCTTTCCTTGGTTCTGTCTCCTCCCTTGTAGGTCATTCATATCCCTTCGAGCGTGAGGTGGCCGTCCTTCCTTCCTTAGGTGGCCTGCCCTATTTATTCAGCTCATTCCGCCAGATTTGCTCAAATATTGATCAAAATGGCAATTAGGAAGAATGGCTCATCCGACAAAGGAGGGTGAGGCCCGGTAGGGACTCGACCAACGGGAGAGGAAGTTGTGGGTCAATTTTAGTACCTAAATAGGAGGGGAAGGATGCGTAAGAAGGCTTGACCAACGGGAAAGGATGCGCAAGCAGGCTCGACCGTTAGGGAGAGAAAATTTTCCCCTAAAAATAGGAACATACCGGTCAAGTTGGAAAGATCTAGACAGAAAAACATCTAGATAGAGCTCGCTAAGTCGCCTCCTCACCGTGACAGGTTTGGCTCCACCTTGCTCACCTAACCATTCAATATTTCATAAAATGGATACGAGTAACTTCCATCGATTTGCTCAAGGGGATAGCTTCTGTATTGCCTCATAATCTCTCTTTAGGGCTATGAACTCTGAGAACTTACCTGACCTCCCTTCCTACTAAAGCTAGTCCTTAAAACAAATAGATATATATCTTTATCCACATGTAAGTGTTACGTTAGAAGGGTTTGAAGTGTTACGATGCCTCCCATCTGATCTACCAACCATGAGTCCAGACCTTTGGGCGACCTATGGGGATATACTCTTTCTGTCATTACCAGCCTGCCTACATGACTAGATGGAAAAGGATATTGATTATTACTAGCAGGAAACCCTCGCTACGCTCTTAGATATATTTCTTATTGAGCCGGTCAAACATTTCTTCTGTAATAGATTACTAAACAGATAGTTTCAAATGTTAAGCCTCAGCTAGCGAGATAGGCGCACCACGGCTATGCTTAGATTGTGAATTTGATGGCAAGCCCCTCCAGCCAACCCCGTTTCTCTGAAGGTTATGACTGTTTAGAATCAATCCAAGAAGGCAGTTCCAACAATCCATCCTTCGATCCAGACACGGAAAATACCTCGACTCAGCATACCTTCGATCAAGAGGAACCTGCCATCGGTCAAGCCTCCCATCCGATCGGTCGAGCATACATAATTCCACTCTCCCTCCAAACCTGCCATCGATCCAGACATATAAAGGCGCTCATCCATACATCGAGACCAGGGGGAGCTCTCGCCCACATCCCTCATGCGGGGCAGGGAAATCTCTCCACCTACCAACCCGCCATCGATCGAGCCTCCCATACCTCGTGATTGTTGTTGGGCTGGATCCTGACCTCGTGCTAGTTCATGAGCTGATAAGCCGTGAACCTGACCTCGTGCTGCTATTGGGCTGGTTATCATCCCGACCAAGCTATAGTTAAGGCAGGTTTAAGCTTTTACCAATCAAGATAAGATCCAGGTGAAGCTTATCCATCCAAAGGAAAAGGTAAAGCTAGAGCTAGTGATTGATACTGTTTTTTATACTTAAACTGAGCTAGCTGAACCTGGGATACTCTCTCTCGCTAGCTAGAGTTCCTGGGCTGTTAAGCTGTGAACCGCACCTCGTCCTGCGATTGCGCCAGCATCCTTGCCTCGTGCTAGTTCGTGCGCTGGAAGCTGTTCAACCTTTCAATCTGTACGAGGAATACTTAACCAATAGATCGTGAAACATTTTATCGTGTGAACTTAACCCATAGATCGTGAACCAAAAAATGGATTGCGAAGCTGAACCTCCTGATGAACCATTAATGGGTTGTCCAAGTGTTACCCGATGCTGCTCAATCAAACCTGGTCTAAACGGAAGTTGTCCAAAAAAAGTGGTTAACCATACCTGTGCTCGCTAACCCTGGTCGAAACAGAACCATTCGAACCTGAACCTCGTCTACCAAACAATGGCGAAGCTGAACCTCGTTCACCAGAGGATAGATTTCTCGTACCTCGTGAAACAATAGCTAATGGAAGAGGAAATGGAAATAGCTAAGCGAAGCCCACCAAGTGGAAGCGGAGCGAGGTGAAGAAACTATGCCCATGAAGAATAGAAAAGTGAAGCTTATCAAGCCAAAGGATAAGGAAAAGGATGCGTAAGCAGGCTTGACCAATGGGAAAGGAAAAGAAAAAGGTAAAGCTAGTGATTGATACTTTGACTGGCACTAACTGGGAGCTATCTGAAACTCGTCTCGTGCTGCTTCTATCGCTAGCTGTTAGGCTGGTCATCATCCATAACAATTGGTATGGTCAAAGATGTAATGCAATAGAAGTTGCCCCGTCAAAGTGGGCCGAACCAAGCTGTGAAACAGTGTATCGTGCAATAAGTGCCAGAGCTAGCAAACCAAGCGGAGCAATAAATAGGTGTAGCCATCTCAAGGTGAAGCTAGTGTCACTGAGACTTATTAACTTATTGAAACTGAAACAAGAAATAACTCGCCGAATCTAGGTCTTCGACCCTTACAGACACTATCGGAACAATAATGAAAACATCTAAGCCATCGAACCAATCTATCCGTCCAAGCTATCCTTCCTAGCAAGCAATCTCACTGCCTACTGAGACTGATTCACTTAACTGAACCATCCAAGCTATCTAACCCACTACTGCTTCTCGCTAACCCATTGTCCAAGATGAAATGGTCTAACCCGAACTGACACGAACAAGCTATCAAGAAAGAACCGTCCAATACCTCGTAGCGCACCTACCCCCGTCAAAGTAAAACATCAATGGAACACCATCACTGCTACTGCCACTTTCACTACCCTTCCTAACTCTTACTTACCATAATCGCTACGCTCACTGAACTCATATCGCTAGCTAACTGAGCTACGTAACGCTCTTAAAGGTCCGTTCCACTTTGCTGTTCAATTTTCTGAAAGTACAGCCAGAAGGAAAGCTATCGTCAACTGTGCTCTGGAAGTAAGGGCTTTATCAAAATGTTCCCATTGAACGGGTAAGACTGTTCTCATTGATGTCGAGGTTGTTTATGCTTGATTGGATTAGAATATCCTCCTCGAGCGTAGTGACCTGTATGCTATGAAAGCTGTGGCCTCTTCCGTGTTTCGTATGATGATGTTCCCGCATAATGGGAATATTTTCACTGTCGATCAACTGACGTACTACGACCCGAAATATCAGCTCAAACCCGACAATGTTCTACCCACTCTTGAGGGGAACCAAACTATTTTCTTTTTCACGGATGTCTGCCCTAGAGTCTTTCAAGATTCTACTTTACTTGGCGCATATCATGGTCCTCCCTCTGTTGTGTTGATACCCAGTACCTCCAACATGTGCACTGTGTCCTCAACCCATAACCCCTTTGATTCCCCACCTCCTTCGACGCAAGCATCATCCTTCCAACCACTCCATGAGTCCATTACTCCTTTCTCTTTAGTCCCATCTTGGGGGGGGTGCTCCTGCCTCTGGGTTTCCTATCAGTCATATCCCCTTTTTGTTTCCGCCACTAGGTGTGGCTGCAACTCCTGTAATGGCCACCTTAAGTCTTCCCAATCCAAATTTGGGGATCCCTATGTGATACCTTAATCCTTCTACCCCCCACCTTCTGCCCGCTCCTGTTTCATAATTGGTTCTGCCACCTTTGAAACCTACGCCTATTCCAACAACAACGCAGGAAACACAAACACCAATTGTGGGCACAAATAAAAAGAAAGCCCCTCTAATAGTCTAGGCTGGGGGCACCAATAATACAAGTGGGGGCACCAGCACTTCAGGTCCAGCTCCTACCACCACAGGTCCAGGTTCTACTCGCGTGATCCCACCGTGCCGTGCGCAGTATGTGATCTAACGGGTCATCCTACCAACAAATGCCCTTCACTCCCTGAGTTGAAGGGACTCACCAATTGTGATGACCTAGCATCTGATAATTCTACTCCAGTAGTCGAAGTATATCTACTCGAGTCTTCCAAAAAGCGCCACAAGTCTTTAAGGACCAATCATCCTTGCACTTTGTGTTACACTTACGGTCACTATTCTCATCATTGTCCTCAACTATCTCACTTTTGGGCCACCCTTGAGATGGTTCATCACGTTGATGCAATGCCTTTAGTTTATCATCCATCTTCCTCGAATGCCTCCAACGACAGCTCTAAGATATGACCTTCACCTATCCACGAGGAGGAAAACACTCTTCATATTTCTTCTCTTTCCACCTCTGTAGGATATTTACCCTATGAGTCTCGTTTGTCGTCATTCGATGATTGTATGCGCCAGTCATCCGTGTCCAACTCACCTTTGATCTCATCATCAGTTGAGGCTTTGACTTATAAGGGAGTTTCCTCCTCTGTAGGAGTATTACATGTGAGCTCTGCTCCTCGGTTTACTGGGGGGAGGGAGGGAAAATGGACCAACCCAATCAATCTTTGTTTCTAGCTATCCCTCGATCGAATCGAATGACCTCAGTCTCTTGTCCATCTATCAAAGTCCCGATGTTGCCCGTGCACTCACGAGCGGTACACCAGAAACAGTCCAGTGCTCTAATACTATATATATTGATCGATTTCCCAATCTTATTGAACCTAAAAGAACCAATAGGCTCGGTCTTTCCTTACTACGATTCAGGGTGAGCAGAGCGGCAAGAGATTGATTCGCTGCTCAATGTTACAGCCTAAATGTTGAACTATCGACCCTACTTGCTTGGATGGGTGTTCACCCTAAAGTGTTCCCGGACCGTATGCATACCTCCGTAGGTAACTTAGTGCAACATGGAAAATTCCATCGAAAGAGATTAGCAGATAAAATAGGAACGGCCTTTAGGATCTCCCTCGACCAATATAATAGGTCCGAAGGAGATCGACCCATCGGGAGATAGAATTTATGCACTCGACCGGTAGGGAGAGGATTCCCTCGACCTCCTATGTCGGTCGAGTGACCTATTAATTAGTAAGTCGAGGGTCCGAAGGAGATCGACCTGGGGCGTGAGAAAGTGCATTTATGTATGCACTTTACGACGCCCCAAGGAGAGGGAAGTGCGTGCAGTGAGCGACAGCAAACTAACAAGCTTAGATACGCCCGATCGGAGATCCAACGGTATCTCCCCATGATATTTCACCTCTGTCCCTGGACCATATGCATATCGAATCAATACCTACTGGTGGGCAGGAAAAAAACAACAACTATTCGAGGAGCCGTTGAGGGCCTTCAGTGTTCGGCAAGTTTCATGCCTATTGTAATTGTATTGGAATGGATCGGATAGGTGCCCCAACTCCGCTCTATGGAATAAGTCAAATGCTATTCTAGGCGCCCGGTCATTATTTATTTAGGTAGGTCTCTAAACACATCAATTTTGTAGATGTAGAGAGAGGTATCTAAACAACTTGTTTTTTTTTTAGGAATAGGTTTTGAATCAAGATCGATCCCCTTGAAAAGAAAATGGTTGGGCATCGAAACAAGTCGGTCATATTAATACGTATATAGTACGGCAGTGGATGGGGCAGCAGTTGCTCCTTCCTCTCCCTATTCAAACCAATCCAATGCTCCAGGGCTTGCTTCTAGGAGGACTAGATCTAAAAAGACTCCATCTTCAGGTTCTTTTCAAAATAAGGCTCCAGGGCTTAAGGCTATGGATCTTCCAACCATATTTCACTTTAAGACAAATAGCATTTCACAACGTTTCATTTCACAACGTTTAGAGCTATTGCGCGGGGGCATGGATAAGCTATAATTGCTGCTATTGCTGGTACGGCTGGAATTGCTTTTATGCTTGAGGAACCCGGCTGCTGCTGGCTTTTAGTTAGTGTAGGCATCATTCGTTACTGGCCGATCGTTACTTGCCTCGTTAGTTACTGGTAGGCTGCTGGTTGAATTACCCTGGGCAGGAGGGTCGAACCCATAATGCTAGAACCTGTGACTAGACCCACGATTATGGTGCTTCACGAAACAAGAGCATTGAACCCACCAGTAGTAGATTGACCTGGCTTGACATCCCACCCATTGTAATCAATACACAGAACGATATAGAATGATATGAGTTCCCCCATGTTCCCATAAGAAGACATTGAGCCCTGCTTGTTTACTTACGCTATGAATACCTAGGGATTTTAATAAACGATAGGACACAGTGGACCTGCTTCGAACTTGCTGCTTGCTAGATAGCTGGACAGAATGATTGATGGTACCGCTGCCTAGAATAATGAAGAGGGTGCCTACAATCAAAATATGATTATGAAAGGAGGGGGGGGAAGGAAAAGCATATTAATTGCTGAGCTTACTTTTGGATAATTACGTGTATAATAATAGAATTGAATTAGTACTGCTTGAGTTACTTGCTTCGGTACTGGAGATTCTTTTACTGCTCGCTGGGACAAGAAACTTGCTTGTCGATGAAACCCCGGCTGGCAGAATAAACGACACGAGCTAGGTAGGAAAAGAAACAATTCTATCTTCCCCATCCCTCTATCCCCTCTACCCTCTATCTCTACCTCTCTCTACTGTAACCTATCCACCTCTATCTCTACTTCTCTCTACCGATACTCAATACTTTAGACTCTAGACGTTCAGTTCATCAGTCCAGATACGGTAAGTCTATAGACGTGAAAGCCAGAACAACCCATCCCGAAAGTGTTTGTGTGAGGAGGTGCACCGATTACCCTAACAACTTCTCCATGCATGACAAGGTGCCAACTTCAAAGAATGAGAGATGTGAACCAATGGATGGATAGGAGATACAACAGACACGTTCTTTTAAATCCATTAGATACATATGTTCTGTTCAGTTCATATACGTGAACTCTATATACATGAAAGAATTACCCCATCCCGACAGAGTGAGTGAGGTAGGTAGGTGCACCTATGAAGAGTGATTGATTGAAAGAAATCAAATGGACTAAAGCTAGATCACCACAGAAGTCATAGTCATGGCTTGAAAACGAGAAACAAGCGTAGTGCCAGGTCAAGTAGTGGAAATTACGTTTACTAGTGTAATTAGAGCTTAGAGTCTCATGAAAGTGGTTACAGTGTATGAAACCTTCTGAAATAGGTACAACCTTAGAATAGGTAACTACTTAGGCTTAATCAATTAGAAATAAAATATATCATTAATGGAACAATCACATCCGGAGTGCAGGCTCGCTTGACCAAACTCGCTTGAACCAACCTACTAAGGCTAATCACTTACCCTACCAGCTTCTATTATGCTTGAACTATAAGTCTGTATGGATACAGAGAGAGTCCAGTCATTATCGCACTACAGAGAGGCTAAGCACAGAGAGTAGAGCTAGGAGTTAGCTTATGAACTCAAGCTAAGCACCATATGGATTCCACTGGTTGTTTCTTTATATGGAATGGGTGCCGTAGATATGCGATCATCATATCAAATCTATTTGGATTTTGGATTATTCCCCACTGACTAACCTCACACTCACTAACCTTACTGGGCATGTGGTAACCTGAAGAGCTGCTGCTATAGTACCTTCTCCCTTAGGTCTGGTCTACATGTCTGGTCTGGCGTGCCCTAGTACCCTACCCTATGCGGTTGTGGAACCTCAGCAAGCAGCATTGGCTTACATCTGTTCTCGGCCAGCGGCATCTAAACATAAAGTCTGGTGGTTTCTTATTGGCTAGCGGGATCCCCCACACATACACAGTCTGGTGTCTCTTTCGTCTATGCGGCAGCAGGTTCCATGCTCTTGGGTCTCTTGATAAAGGCTTCAAAATATGGTCTCGTCCGGTTCGGTCTCCGGTCGATGACGGCAGCGAGGTATTCGGTCACAGGGGGAAGGTGGCAAGTTTTTGAAGGTATATATCGACTAGATCGTGGATCACACCACCTATTGAATATGGGTAACTTATTCTCTTCTCCTTCCTATAAGCTATGGAAGTGGGAAAGGGTGCAAAGGCATCTCCCAGAGATAACCTTCAGTAAATTGCATTCTGACTTAATAAGAATATCCTTTTTGATCCCCGATGAAATGTTTTCCATGGACCTATCAAAAGGATTTTTTTACTAAGGATGCGCAAGCAGGCTCGACCATAAGGGTGAGGGTGAGCCAGCCGAACACTCGACAATAGGCCCGAAGGGTGAGCTTGCCGAACTCTCGACTTCAGGCCGCCATCGATAATGTCCAAAACCTCTGCCAAGGTGATAAGCCAAAAGAAGAGGGTTTTAACGCTCGACCAGGGGGGAGAGGGAAACCTTTCAAAACCTCCGCCATTGAAGTGCCACCCAGAGAAACAAGGAGATAGATAGGGAGAGAGAGTGAATCCAGGGACCGAAGGTACCTACCTAACCGAGAATAGATTTCGGGGAAGAATAAGAGATATACCAATAAGTGGAAGTGGGGAGGGATACTTATACCGATAAGCGGGGAGGGATCATAACCCATTCTTGCAGGATAAAGAAAAAGACCCCTTTTTACAGACATGGAAAGCCATGTAATGGTAAGGCTACACATATTGAAAGCCAGTAAGTAAGTCAGTATTGAGGGAATAATAAAATAGGACGTAACGTATTGAAAGCCGGGGAAGAAATAGGACTCAAGAACCTACTAAAACCCATTTGATTTGATGCCGAAAATAAAAGCGTAATTACATATATAATTATATATATATTTATTTTGATACTATATTCTAAAAAACGTATTGACTCGTATCATGTGGCTAGAGATAGCATAAAGAGGGTGGGTCATGTGGGTCGCGCGTTAAGGCTAAGTCGTTAGGGGTCGTTAGCGCCTTATCTCCCGCCTTATCTCCCTGTCGTTAGCTAAGGTTAAGGGTCTTTCTTTGAATAAACACTCGACTGCAAAGGGGGCGGGGAGCTGGAAGCTGAGGAACGAATAAGTAGAGGGTCGAACACGAATGATTCTTCCATCCGAGCGAGGTTGGGAACCTCACTGGTGGTGATCACCTCTTGGTCTTCGATTGACCCTGCATGCAATGGAAGAAAGGGATCTAAAGCCCGCCCGTGAATCTGCATCTATAGCGCACTGGGACGTCCAGAAGAGAGGAGCCTGCGGCCAAGCTAGGTTTTATGACCTAGGCATGCATTCATTAAGGGCACTAAGGCAATTACAAAGTGGAAAACCTCGTAGCTGTGATGTATATATAGAACGTGAAAAAAGGAATCAATAAAGGGGGAGCTTGGTCGTGGTAATTAAAAGCTTTGCGAAACGGGTCCTCCAGTTTTGTGGTTGGCCAATCATAGGGGAGTGAGAAAGAACTATATAGAACATTGAGAAACTATATACCCATCTGGGTGTGTGTAATTGCCATGGTTATTCGAAAATAGAGGGAGTTTAAGGTGACGTAACAGCATTTTGAGAAGCACTATCCCTCCTGGTTTATGACTTAATTGGCTCGTTAACCGAACGTTCTGTTTTCCGCTTCGTATCCTCTCGCAAAAGTAGAACCAACCGTTGGGAAGCGAATAATTACGTAGAGAAAGCAGGAGAAGTGGAACGAGTTTAAAAACCTCACCCATATGAATGAGTGAGCGACTCCGTCCCTTGCTTTAGATCCTTTCTTTATTTTGGAACTGGTGTTAGTAGCTTAGCTAATTTGATATGTTGCTAGTGGTACTGAAGCCTTTGTTGCCACCCACCGTAGTATCTGTCTAAGAGGAATAGCCCCGTCTATACTATATCAATCAGGCTCTCCCTCTCGATCTAGTTCCATCTCTATAATAAAGAAGTTACTATCCGTGTTTCGGCATGATCCTACTCTCCCCGCACCCACTGGGTGTTCCCTACCAAGTTATCCAATCAACAGATACCATTATGATATCCCTCTCCTTAGCTCATCAGGTACCCTTTCTTTCTTCTTTGGTCAGATGTCGAGTGCACTATCACTTTCCTATATATGCTACGGGGCATCCCCCTTACGTATGGATGCATTCATGGGCATGGAAATTGATTTCTTGGCTTGGCCTTCCCTATTTATTTATTGGTGGGCATTAGTGCAAGCAAGCAGCCAGCGTAGGCGTAACCTATTCACTCACTATATCTAGGCAAGGCCCATCCGAAATATTCATTGTCCATATGGCCCGATAAAGCGAGAGAAAGAATATCACATGCAAGTGACACTTGAGATTCTTCCTTTCGTTACGCGCCCCCATTTCACGAGCACAACCATCATGCATGAAGAAGGTTTTATCAGAGAATAACGAACGACAAGAGAGATAGATAGCCAGTTAGGTGGTGCCGCCGAAATATATATAGGGGCTCCCCCTATCACCTTCCAGCCATCCATCTTTGATCCTTCGAACTACCGTAAAAGGGAGAGGTTCAATCGCGGGCTCGGGAACCTGGTTATTGGAACACACTCACTCACTCACATGGTAGCGCACATCCATGGGAGGGGGAATTAGAACCAACCAACACCTGCCAATAATAACCAAATAAATACATAAATACATATTTGGTCATAAAATAACCACAAAAGAGACCAGCGAATAAATAATCGGATAAGGGGAAAATGGAGAAGAAGCTACCGATCGAACAGGGATGCAGCAGCTCCGTGACTCATCGCACCTATTAGTTAGTTTTCGTCAAATCCCTCACCATATGAATAGTGAGTCGATGGCGGCCTTATAGTCGAGAGTTCAGCAGGCTCACCCTCACCATATGAATAGTGAGCCCCCTCTCCTCGACCTCGTAACCTCGGCCGAGTCGATGGCGGCCTTTTGTTCTTCGTGTTGATGGCGGCTTTTGGGGCCCCTCCCCTTCACCATATGAATAGTGAGTGACTCCGTCCCTTCTTTGGTCGGGAGCCGCCATCGTTCGTAACCTCTATTTTTTAGGAAATAGAGAGAGAAATCGATGGCGGCCGGTTGTCGAGAGTTCGGCAGGCTCACCCTCACCCCCTCCCCCAAAAGAGAGTTGTTCATCTGATGGCGGCGATGGCGGCCCGGGGGTCGAGAGTTCATTACCTCACCCTCACCTTTTTAGGGAAGGTGAGCGAGAAATCCCTCACCATATGAATAGTGAGTGACTCCGTCCGTTGTCGAGAGTTCGGCAAGCTCACCCTCACACGTTACCTCTCCGTTGTCGAGAGTTCGGCAAGCTCACCCTCACACGTTACCTCTCCGTTGTCGAGAGTTCGGCAAGCTCACCCTCACCCTAACGGGCCTTTTAGTCGAGCCCCCTACCGGGTCCTAACGGGTCCTACCGGGCCTATCCTCGCACGTTACCTCACCATATGAATAGTGAGTCGATGGCGGCCCTATAGTCGAGAGTTCGTTCCTCACCCTACCGGGCCTCTCCTCGACCTCGTAACCTCGGCCGAGTCGATGGCGGCTTTTTAGTCGAGTGTGCTAACGCACCCTTCGGGCCTATTGTCGAGAGTTCGGCTGGCTCACCCTCACCCTTCGGTGTTCAGTCAGGTTCAATGCCTACCTATTGTGTGTGTGAAATCGGGCAGAACGACTTCTCGCTGTCATTCAGGTTTTGAGTAAAACTTTACCATTCATTCATTAGATTATAGTGGACTTGCTATTTTTAGCCCCATGGATAGAGAAGGAGATGGTGCAGTGAGCAATAGCGATTTTGAGCTTTCCCATCTATCCCAATGAATCGAACTAACTAAACTAAAGAATAGCCTGGATTATCGCTCGTTACTCTCGGCTTGGTCAGCATTGGTGGTTTACCAACCAAATACTCATGTCAGCATGGAAATAGCGATAAATATGCATTGATAAAAATAATAATGCACTCTTGGATGGTGCAATCACAAGCACCTTTATCTTCATGGATAATTTGTCGTCTGGCTGGCTGATCTGGCTGGGTATCCCCGAGCTACGATGTTTTCCAGCTCCAATAAACTCTCTTCTCTTGTTCGGATTTATTTAGACCGAACTGGGCAATTCATCATCCAACACCGGACGGAATCATTGTCATGTGTCTCGGCCCCGCTCCATTCTTCTCCCCAGCCCGGTTAGAAGGAAGCAACTACAATTGGTTTAGCGAGCGCGGCTTCTGTCTGGTGTGGGAGGAAAATGCATGCAATGGATAGATAAATGCGCTTCCCCTCTCCCTATCAATTCAATAGACAGAGTGGGTGCCTAATTTGTTCTGTAGGCCCTACTTGATTTCGTGGGTCGAGTTAATGCTCTCTCCCTTGGGCTGGGCGTTCGTTCTTACTTACAGATATACTTATATAATCATACTGTCATAACCGAGAGATATTAAAGGTCGAGCTTTCTCCCTCAACCGACATCCATCCATCTATGGTTGGTCGATCGATTCAAGATATCGATCGATAGGCGGTGTTGCGCGTCCCTCCCTCCCCTACTATTAGATAGATGATCCAAAGGCGAAGGCTGCTCTCTGGCTGGGTCCTTACGCTGGGAGTGGGTGGGGACATGATGCTTTGCCGGTCCGTCCTTCCGGCCCCTAATCCTATATATAAGGAAGGGGCTGCCACACTGGGGCTTATACAGCGAACTGACTGAGATCGAGTTCGGGCTTTCTCTCTATACGTAATATGCATATGAAATGGCGTATAATGAATCTCCCTTAGCTTTCTAATTGAAGGGTAAGGAATATTGATGTCTTTGTCCCACTACCTACTATACTTGGATCCAATGTTCTTTTTATCCTCCCCCCTAGTCCTTTCCTTCTCCTCTGCGAGTGGGTGAACTGGCAGGCCACTATATAATCTAATTGGGGGCTCCATCCACCCGCTGTCGCTCACTCGCTGTTCCTTACGGGTTAACTGGCATTCTTAAAAATCCTTCCCAGTTCCTAGTTGAGCATGCTCCCGATAGAGTGAGTCTTACCGATACAGTAGGGAGGGATAGGGAGAGCGATAGATAGGGGCCTTTGCTCTTGTAGGCTGAGACCGAGCCTGCCTGCCTTACCGATCGAGAGGGAGAAGGAGCATTGATACACTAGTGGGAACGAGACCAAAGCCAACAACCCTTAGAAACAGGCAGGTGGGACCAGAGGATTGATCCACAGCCAATTGGAGACCAAAGGTTCAATTCCACAACCCAGGTCATCCCCCACCCACCAACTTAGTAGAAGCCCACATAAACCAGTCGAGGGAGAAGCAAGCCCCCTTGAACCCAAGTAAATCATCTACTCGAGAGAGACGCCTCCCCAACCAATCGGTCGAGCTCAACCAACAAGAGCAAAGGCCCTCGACCTAACAAAGTATTGCTTTAACGTATTTACTTGTCTCATTTCGGTAACTAATAGCCCAAGCCAAGGAGATAAGTAAGTAAGCTTGAGAGAAGTGAGTGCCTAAAGAGAAGACACAACTCCGAATCTAGTATTTATGTTTCCTAGGGGAGATGTGCGCTGGGGATATCCGAATGTTTGCAATGTAACTGAAAGTTTTAGTTATTTCATAGCAATGGGTACGAAATGAGTAATGATCCTTCCTCGGGCTATGTAAGGCTGCGCCTTCCACTACTATTTATGGATGAACGTATACATTCAGTGATAGTCCCTCGATGTATGGATGGATGTATGGATTCAATGCGGATAGGTCAGAAAGCAGGCTTGAAATAGGACTGTAAACTGGCTTTCAATAGGGAATAAAATGACTGTAGAGTAGAAATGACTGTTTAATGGACCTTACAAAATGACCATAAACTCCTCACCATCTGAATAGTGAGTCCCTACCGGGCCTTGCCCGATGCGGACAAGCGGCTTCGCACCTTAATGAGTAAGCACTTACAGGCGAGTACGTTACTTAGGCGGTTAATGAAAACCACTTAGGGTATTGCTAATAGCTGGATTAGGGTCGTATAGAAATCAGTGGGATAGTAGTATGCACTTTTGAACATCTAACTACTTAGTTTCATGGTTAACCTAACTCTTACATAATCTACCAGGGTGATTAATGGTCGTCCTGAGTCCATAACACTAGCTAAGAGCACTTATGACTACTGGTGCCATATACTGACACGTAGTTGGTTCAGGTCAGACTACCTGTAATAACGTGTAATAATAAGCCTAGCTAGTGTCAGTAAGTCCTAGAGAAAGGTGCATGGAATACGATGTATAGGTAGTAAACAGCCCGCTGATAGTTTTATCGGAGCAGACAAGCTTTATTACGCGGTGAAACAAGATTAACGGTGCTTGTGGACTGGTACTATTCATGTGATTATGTCTAGGGAGAAGTCAAATATGCAGTAGTAACACGCTAATATTAAGTAAGCTCTGATTAATTACTAGGCCGGTGGATTTAGACTTACCATACTCTACCAGCTTATGTGACCAGAATCAACATCGTGTAAAACAGGCTTGTACTTATTTCAGCAATACATGAGCAGCTTAGTAGTCAACGTAAAATATACGCCGGTTACGCTGTAATACCACAACTCAGTCTAGGTACGTACAAGCTTAATGGCCATATCTACTAGCCCTGTGATCAAGAGTATATATCATGGAGTACTGATATCCCGGTTGGAACTGCTCTTGAACTAGTATTACTTATTTCTAGCGCATAACCGAGTAATGTTATAACTCTGAATGGATTACTAACAGCCGGTATGGTGGAGCAATTACTCCTCGTATTCTTTTTTCAACTCATGCCATACTCGTTATGAATTAAGCTGATCACGTCAGAGTAATATGAGCAATTTATAGATCTTGAAACCATATAGAAGTAATTTACCAGCTTACTACTACGAGCTAGATGAAATCAAGAGCTAGCCAGTATTTATGGCTATCACGACGCCTGAGTAATGGTAAGAATTAGGTACGACTACTAGGAAAAATTTTATTATTCACGGATAAGTAGCTCGGACTCGAAGCATTAACGTTAGATACATTATTCCTGATTAACCCTGCTAAGTTCATCTATATGGGTGCATTAGGCTAGTGGTCCTATGTACTAGGGTCTGTAAATAAAGCGAGGAGTAATATGAAACTGAATGTATATTATTCATGGTATGCTGAATCCATTGTTCTATGGATTCTATTAGCATATATGATTGCCTGTAATACAGCAGTATGCTCACGGCAGTACGGCTGCACTCTAGCAAGAGGTATGCCCGATAGGTTAATAATGGAATGACTAGTACTTTATAGCTGTATTAGTAACGGTACTCGCTAAAACATGCTGACTACTAGCATGTAATCAGTAGCTAGGCATTTTAGTTGGAGTAATGAAAAAGCTCTAGCATCTCTAGGCGACTAAGCCGATTTATACATACCCTGGTAGTGTTTATCACTTATTTTGTTCAATTACTGGTACCAGTTATCTAATTCTTAGTGGTAGCTCATTAAATACTATTAGTGATGAGTACACACTAGATTTACCATTACAGATAATACATGCCTATCCATTACGAGAAGAACCAGGTGCAATGAGCTTGTAAGTGCATTAGTATATGACGTTGTCCTGTAAATCACACCGTATTAACGCTTATCGTTGTGCAGGTTAGAATTTACACAAGCAAGTTGTATTATCAAGCTAATCTAGATATATCATGGCTAATATGGGAATAGCGTCAAACATATTGATTACGAACTTAGTCAATGTGACCTGCTTAACGTACCATAGATACAAGGTTTATTCTATAGCTCTATTACCATGTGGACTGCTTATGGTTAGACTCGGTCGTAGTCCATACAGGCTAACACGTGATACAGCTTACACGGTTAACGTTATACTCATTGGTGTCATGCAGTTAAAGTACTCCTTACTCAATCCAGAGTACTTCATTGGGAAAAATCAACTTGTATTTACATTATACTAGTGGGTTATATTCACGAGGTAATGTGTAATAGAATACCCAATACGCTGATTCATAATGTCGATTTCATGATTCACTCACTCAAATTGGTAACTATATAGAGACAAAATCAATATAATTATATATGTCATTATGCAAATTCCAATTATATTTCAATAAGTTCCGCCAAGTGAAAATGGCAAAAGTAAACTGAATTAAGTGCTTGATCGATTGGTTATAAAACGGATGCTGGTAGTTTCGAATCAACGGGTTACGGCCTGTCATCTGGGCAAGATGGTTCAAGGTCATCAACTCGGGCAACAGGCTCAGTATTTGAATAAGGGCGGGGAAGCGATGAAACTGAATACGCTCAAACTCCAACTGGTGGGGAGGCTTGCTTTGTCACTTATGCTACTGATCTTTTCATGCACCTAGAGAATATGAAACAACGGTATCTGCTACTGGAGACTTTGATGCTGGATCACCTGGGCATGGACTAGTAATTGAGCCTCGATAGAATCACCTAGTCTAACACCTAGTCTAACACATAGGGGGCCTTATCCTTCTCTTTATTGTTTCTGTAGACTGTAAAACATTATCGGTAGTTTCAAGCAAATTTGTAGCGAAACTACCGAAAAAATATGACATAAGCATTACCTTACCATGCTTCAACCAGAACTTAGTGGAGGGGCTACTATTGTGCCTTCGGACCAGGCCAGACCAGATACGTATTTATGAATTCAAAAAGCATTGCTAGAATATGCCCAGCCAGACTGTGGGTTGGCTCGGTCTTTACTTGCCCGCCAACCCACACCAATCCCAATTTCTCCTTTCTATCTATCCCGGACGACGACTGAGCTTATCCATAATTTGAAACTGGTGGAATCAAGCCCGCTTTTAACACCTCGTCTATTCCCTCCCCCACCTTGACCTCCACATCTGGGTTTCATCCACATGGCTCCTGTGTTACAGGTTTGGCATCAGGCTTCGACTATGCATAACCCTAGCCCTTTCCTTAATCCCCCTCACCCCTAACTTACCGGCCAACGGAAAGGAGTGATAGCAGATCGAACCGAGGGATATCCACGCATCCACCGGGGTGCACTTTCTATACCGGGCGTGTGGGAAAAACCTATGACCCTTCTTCGTCACTATTTTAAGCTTCAATATGCTGGTACCCCATGGTTCGTGGTTCTCTACCATCTCCATCTCTCGCGCCCACCATGCTCCCCGGTGGCAGGCCTTGGAACAGGTCCTAGAGCCGGACAATGAGCTGATCCAACCCCCTTCCCAACCCGCGGTTGAAACCCTAGCAGTTCATATAGAGTCTATATGGGTGGAGTAGAGACAGGTGCTTCATCCCATCGGTTCGTATGGAATAGATATAGGTGCTTCACCAGTCCGTATAGAATCGTACGAGAGAAGAATGCATTCTGAAGAAGAGTTGTGATAGATGGACCGAATGGGATGACAGAGCTTCTTAAGTTGGAGCCCGCTTATTGAGATCCCACCCTTCAGACAATTATAATGATAATAAGTGTCTCACAATAAGAATAAGAATAGCCCAGATAAGGTTGTTTCTTCCCACCCCCCCCATAATCAATCAAAGGGGATGTTGGGCATCGAATTTCATTCTTCAATCGATACTTCCCTCTTCCCTCGTACGTGTGGTGTATCCCCCATCCCATTCGCCTGTTCCCCTTCCCCGTCCCTTTATTAAATATATAGTCAGATTCCAGCCATTCCAGCCCCTACTACTACTAATTTTCTAGCCTTATTATTATGAATTTCCTAGAGCATCTTATAGATCGGCTAATAGATTGGCTTCTTTATTAGACTGCCACCTATGATAAGGTTGTTAATACGTATAAGAATAACGGCCACCCGGCCCTATTATTCTTATTTGCCCACCCTTTACTAAAGAAGGCCCTAGGAGGGATTTGAAAGGTTGTTAATCCATATAAGAAACAAATATTGACCTCCTATTATTCTTTAAGTGGGCCCGGAACATCGAAGGGTGACAACTCCCCGGGTTGCCAAGTAACGGATGGTTGGTGGTATTAGCGGGATTTCTGCCTGCCCTATTCGATTATTCTTGAACAGTTGGCTGGAAAATGAAAAAGTCTTGATTTCGGTCGATAAATATTATTCGACAAACCTTCCATGGGATGTATGCTCTAGGACTATCATCGTTGTGATGTCTCACCGGTATTCATAAGCAACATTAGAAACAGAATGAACTAAATCAACAGAATCAATTGCTAAATTAACTGTATCAATATAAGAATAAACATAATATCTAGAATTGACCACGAGCATCAGTACAAAGGAGTCTTCTTCGATATAATGAACCTTGCCCGATGCGGACAAGCGGCTTCGCTCCTTGAATCTCTTCCGCTCGAAACTATGAATCTTTTTCTCTCTTTATAAGGTTACGCTTCCGAGGATGTGCCCATAGGTTATGCCAATTCTCCGAGGCCTTCCCCCAAACAAAAAGGGTTATGCACTTTCGAAAAACAATAGGGATATCGGGTGGTGGCCGTCCCCTATAAGGTGGTGGTTTGTGTCTCCCATGCGGGGGCTGCTCTCCATGACAACTTCTGAATCACGATCACTAAATTTAGAATATTTAGCTAGATCGGGTCAAACTTCGCCAACTCCCTCTCTTGTTACTGGATCTCGTCCATAAGGATATCACTTCCGAAATTCCTAATCTTGCATCCCAACCAAAATGAATATTCTTACTACCGATCCGGTTCTTCCTTTTGATTACGATCATCAGAATAAGTGGCTGAGCCAACAGAAACGACTGCATGAACATCAGAAACATATGAATCATCAATTGCTTCTTCTACGACTGGCTTTGGCTTGAGTCCTTCCAGCTTTGGTTAGTATTTTATTGCTTCCCCACCGGGAGGGAACACCAGCTTAGGAATTTGCTTGTATGTCTCATATCATTATGCGATTGATGGAGCAGTAGTTGAAGCAGCAATACCAGTAGCAGGTGCTTTCGGTTAAACAGTTCTTTCTATTGACTCTGAAGCAAAGGCATGGGCAGCTAAATTGGTATAGGTATCACCCACATAGGCAAAGACAAAATTTTGAGTCCCACTACCACTAGCAATAGTATATAATGAATGGCAAGCGCGTATTTCTTCTGTTCTGGATTGAGACTGAATGGCCAGTTTTCACTCCTACCAAAATAGGGATGGGACTATGAGCAACTTGGGTGGAGCCAGAGCAACATGAGATGGATCAACGGGAGCACTCACATGCGATGAGCCAAGAGTGAGACGAGCTAGGGTAGGCTGTGATGAGGTAGACGCGGGGTCCTGGGTTCTGAGTGAGCAAGATGGCCACATGGATGGCTGGTGGGACCCCATAGGAACACTTACTCACATACTAGCTAGGAATGAGGGGGAACAACTGTAGTATGACTAGGGTGCATAGGGTGAAGAGCTTTACGAGTCATCTCTCTGAGTGAGGTATTAGATAGAACATACTGAAACAGGGCAGATGGATCGACATTCTGGGGTTCATGCTCAACTGTCTGATCTATGTATGGAAGTAGGGTCTCAAGACTATATATGTGAAAAGTGAACTGACTAGATCCCTCATCAAGATGTTCCTCTGGCAAATCAGTAAGAGATGATTGACGGGAGACATGAGTGGAATGGGAAGTGGGTTCTTGACGAATTCTTTCTGTTTCAACTGTGGTTTTAGTGTATTGAATGGAAGTAACTAGGTTTCGGGAAGGGTTCCTTGCCCTCCCTTCGGACAAGCAAGAAATACGGGGATTGGGGTGGGTGGGTAAATAGTTCATTTTTTTGAAATCAAATCTCCTCTTTGACAAGATTGAACCTGTATCCGCTTAGACCTAATCAATGGGATACATACTAGCTTAGAGATTTATACTAATTTAAGCATATCCCTAATTATAAGAATGCAGTTACTACGAATATACATATACCGCAGTGTTCTGGAATATGATTAGGGTAATAGTCATGCTTATGATGATACTGGTTACGTATTATCCCTATCTAATCAAATGTATTCTATCTCTATCAGTACTTGCTTACAGTTATGGTATCTATCTAATCAATTCAGCTTATCCTATGCTTGTAAGTTTATCAGTACACGTGTTATCCCTAATCAATGATCTCTAAGCTTGGTTATGTTCAAGCTCTTCCCTAACTAGTTACACTCATTAAATATGGTAAGGCTTCTACATGATCTATGTTTACAGTGATATAAAGATTACAGTTTGATTCCCATAATGATTACAGCTCATAACTACCCTTATCAAGCTAAGCTCTAGTTCTACATACAATATGGAGTTCAACTTAGATAAGCACATATGAGCTATAAGTAGTTGCCTAATTATAACTATTGATATAACTAAGCTGCTTGTATCACTAGCTTTAATGAACTTAGAAGATACAGGTAATTGCATAATTGATTACAGTGAATACATGTAACTAATGTAACAGTACGGGCTTAGATAGAACCAATAAGCAGATACATAATAAGAAGAGGTTAGTATAAGTTATCCCCATATAATCTATTATGGATAAAGCTAGAGTGACACATATTAATAATGTAATAACTCTAATAAGCTAGTGCTAGATTAGAGAATACGATAGGTTACATACTCAATCTATGTGTTATAAGTCAGCTCTAAGGTCCATAGATTAGGGATATACTGTTTATACAGGAGCTCTAGCTTCTCTACTAATATTGTACAGGTAAGCATTCCATACAAACAAGCTTAACTAGAAACCAAGCACGAACAACTTAAGTGTTATAGCTATATTATGGATTAGCTTAGACCCTATGTGTTTATGAAGCTATGATGGATAAGCATTACCCTATGACTAAGCATGATGTTCCAGTGTTCACTCTTATTCTACCATAGTTATCAATGGTAATAGATCATGTTCATCTATTGTGTAAGCTGGTAAAGAGAGTAAAAGCTCGAACTCACATAGTTAACCAATGCTATGATTGATACTACGAGTAAGCTCTCTACTATTTCATGTACTCATGATACTTAACCATGCTAACCCTTATTCAGCTCATTACATGGTATTCCAATATCTTTTTTATATACATAATAGTTATGAAAGCTCTTCTATCTTATATCTATACTGTTACCTCTTGATTACTGGCATGTGAATCTTATGGAGATAAGGTACCATGTTTATAGAGATACTATCTATTATATAAGCTATTAGTTCTCAATCTAACTAAGCCACCTATTACTACCATTGCTTTACTAATCACGATATGGACTGTAATAAGAGGCTAATCCGTAATATTGATCTAACTAGTAATGACTAGAATACTAGTACCTATGAATGAGATAGTGTGATTACTGTAATCAAAGCAGTGAAAGCTTAGTAGTAATGTAAGAGTAATGAAACCCATATAGAATTATTCACTATGTACTGCTGTAGAAAGTATGTGTATATTTGATATCAGTAATGGTGATGATACTAGTATCCAAGTTACATAAGAGCTTACTAAATAGATCAGTGTAATCGATTGTATTACTAGTCTAAGGTTAATACGGGTCAATGGTTACCATTATCACTATCATTTACCTTTGATTTCCATAGTTATTTATATTCCAAACATTACAGTAATGCTATATCACACATTAAGGTATATAAGCTTATCACATACAGCTTACCTGTACTAACTAAGCTCAAGATTACTACCCTTTTTTTACTGTATACCCATCTGGAAGAAAACCACATTACCTTGAGATCATAGGGCATAAGTATTACCAAGCTGGTTATAAGGGTTAAGCTTTACTCGGCTTAATATGTAACACTAGTAGTAATACCATGATTAAGCTCTATGTAATATGATGCTATCTTTATAAGTAATGCCGAGTGTAACCAATACAGTAATGAATATGATGGATCTATTACTCTTATTACGTATTACTAACACCTCTTGTTACACGTTACAGAGCTATAACTAGTATATTATGTTTATACAAGTAAGCTATGTTTCACTATGAAGACCATTGGTCTCTATTCCAATACAGTACTGTTTCCATTAACTTGATATGATGTAATAACAGGAATAGCTATAATATTGATACAAGCTAACTATATTTGCATAATTAAAGTGACTCTGGTTAATCATGCTTTATTCATTACAAAGAGAAGCTGGTTACATATTATACATTACTAAGCAGAGTACTAATCCCATTAAGAGGATGTGTAACTACTGGTTATAGCTTAAGAGTGATAAGCCATGTTGTATACATGATCCTTGGATACTAGTAAGCTTACCTTATATTCATAACAGCTTAAACACATGAACTCAGTAGTTCCAGTATAGGAAAGACTTGAATTTATAAAATTTATGCTGTTGAGATACAATTAAAGAAGAATCTATCACCCTTTTTCACTGCTTCTTCCATCCCAGCTGTCAATTTTGATGATTACCAGTTTCTACCCTCCACAACGGCCATCCACAAAGGGTTTTCCTATCTACAACATTCCAAAGAGATCAAATATTTAAGGGTGTGCGCCTGCATAGAATCACTAGATAGCTAGCCCCCATATAGTTAGTAACAAATAGTTATAAAACGCGATAGCATGCATCTCAGACTAAATAGCATGCATCTTGTTGAAACGAGCATCGGAAATATTAGAATAGTTAGAATAATGGCTGAGGAGTATAGTATTATATAAGATGTTAAATCTATAGCTTTTACTTATATAAGGTGAAGTCACCTGCATTTCTCATAGTGACTAATAGGCCCTACTATAAATGAAAGGCAAGCACACGATTCGTCAATAGACGCGGCCTTGCTCTCTTACTTGATAAGGTATGGGGGCGTGGAAACATTGGTCAACCTGTTACCAGTACGCCCTCTTTATTATATAAGCGTGGTATTATTATTTGGGCTCTCCCCATGCTACTATACTATATAAAAAGATGCTCTCTTACTCTTTTCATAATTGGGTCCAGCCAACCGCTGATCCACTCTCATTTAAACATAGCCCACATCTTTCTTTATTCCTTCATTGGGATTTTCCAACATTTCCCCCCTCTTTATTATATAAGCATGGTGAAGTTCCGGTTCATCCTCGTTTGGACTTGAGGAAGAATGGGCCTTTCTATTCGTTCACATTCTATTATTCACGTAATAAAGTGGTGGGTAGAAGGGCGTATCCATCTGATATATTGAAAACAGTATCTATATAAAATAGATTTCTTTCTTTTTGTTTTTTTATTATATTCTTAGATTCGCTTAGATAATAATACCGCAGGGTGGGTGGGATAGAAGATAGAAACTACGGCTTCCGAAGATGGCTCGCCTAAGAATGAATGGGTTGCATGTGGGCCCTATTATTATGAAAGCCACCCTACTCTTATTATTGAAGGTGGGAATTAGTTTGTGGGATCGGGTCGAAGGGTGGTGGGATCATATTTACTATCAACAGAGTGGGTAGCAAGCATTATAGAAGTAAGATTTCGTGTGCCCATACCACCTTAGATCATAATAGGGGTGGGAAAGAAAGAATGCAGTTATGTTATTCCTGCTGCTAGTATGAATCTAGTTATAAGCCCCCTATTTATTCTTATTTGCTGAGAATGCAATCGAAGTGGGAGAGTTTCTTTTCCAGTTCCAAGAGTCATATAGCTTTTTCCGGTTCTGGGAGTGCACGCTAGCTTCTCTTTTCACTGATAGCTGCCTTGATAGGGAGTCATTTCACCATTGATAGCAAAACTTCTCTCGCTCACCCGCTGACTACTTATTCCAAATAAGCACGGCTGGGCCCATTTGGAAGTATGCTATGCCATAGCTGGTGTTGTTGGGATAGTCCAGAAGGTCTATTGAGTTCCCCTCCCTATTAAAAGGTCATGAATGCAGTTGAGGGGCTATTTCATTATTAATGTGAAACCCTCTTGATTATGAAAAAAGCTATTTCATTATTATTCACGGCCCGCTTATTCCGAGGGGCTCGCTAGCAGCGTTAAGGGTTGTTCCTTGGAGCTAGCACCCATGCTCTCTAGTGTATCCGGTCCAGCTATGTCTGCCAATGGGTACTATTCGAATGGGGCCACTAATAACTAAGCCTACCGATAGAAGAGCCGATGAAAAAGCTGCAATGGTTCATGGAGTGCCCGAGCTGCTGATGGAGGTAGGTTTTATATGGGTTCCGAGCTCGCCTGTATACTATAATGCGAGGCTTAAATAAGAATGACTGGGCAATATGAAAAGAGCACTGGTTCAAAAATCAGCTAGAATAAGGAGGTGCTAGGTATGGGTAGGACCATAAATCTTAATCTTATCTTGACCAGTTTATTAAGGGTTAGCATTTTCGACAAAAGCGACTCTCCCCATCCCCATATTTAGACTCACCCCTTATCATAAAACACTTCTCATCACAACATTCCCCAATTGATATTCCACCCTTACTAGGAGAAAGATCACTCTGCTCAATTCTTTATTATTGAGGCAACAAAATCCTAGATAATAACCGCCCAAGCACTTTATATTCTAACAGCCAACAATCTTCAGTATTCATGCTTTTCACCCTGAAATAAGAATATTTACCTCCCCCTACTATTCTTATTTCAGATCGCTGGAATTGCATTAAGAAGGGCCCCCTACTATTCCAATGAAAGAACCACCCTTATTATAACAGAAACAACAGGTGCTTTTCCAACCCCGTCTACTGGCTCTGCTAGCCATGCTATAGGTGGTGGCCGTATGCCTTGATACTAATAGACCGAGTCCAACGATGGAATGTAGTTATTCTCCAAGTTATTACCCCAGGTCTTATTCTAGGTAGTGTTCTTCGTAGTGTTCTTTCCTAGATCGTCTAGGTCTAGGCTCTTCTCTAGTAGGTCCTTCCCCTGGTAGGTTCTACCCTAATAGGTTATCCCAAGGAATTCTCCAAGTTTCGCAAACCTTGGTGGAATAAATGAAATACCAAACCCAGGTGCTGGTGCAAAGCCCGGTGGTGCAGGTGATGCTGGTGCTCGGTCAACTCTACACACTACTGATGTACCAAAAGTAGGAACAGGTAGATATGTGCAAAATATCGGAACAGGTGGTAGGGATGCTAGGATAGGAAAGAAGCTTCTACTCGTGCTGCTTCAATAGGTTAAACTGGTGCTCCAACTGGTGCTTTCACTAGTGCTGGTGGATCTGGAACTATATATCCTACTGGAACTCCAACTGGGTAAGGATATGACACTTCTACTTGGTGCCAACTAAAGAAACTATTGCATTATCGACTGGATTTATTGCTTAAACAACTAGCTAAGATGCTGTTGTCCTTGCTCTAGCCTCTGCTTACTCTCTGCTGCTAGTACTGGTAGTAGTGGTGGATAAGCTAGATCTCTTGCTTCTAGAACTGGAACCGCGGCTACTGGCTCTGCTGCTAGATATGCTAGCGGAACAGGAAGGGATGTTGCTGGTGTTCAAAATGGAATGGATGGTGGGAAGGATGCTGAGGGTGCTAAAACCACTGCCTCTGGATCTGCATCTGTCTTTGCTCTTGGTCGGAACTAGACTTCTTGGATCACTTGCGAATATTGGAACACCACCTATAGGAGCTGAAATTTACTCGGATGCTTGATGGATCGACTTCTGCTTATGATGCTTGCTCTGATGCTACTGGAGCTACCGGATATCGATCTCGTTCATCAGCTGCAGAATCTACTGGAACAACTGCTCCTGCATCTTGAACTGCTCGTGTATCTCCTACTCCTACCTTTGTCTCTGTTGGCGGTTCTACCTATACGGGTGAAACTCAATCAATTGGATCTGCCGCAGCTGGGTCTGCTCGAACGGAATCAACGGAAACTGCTCGCTTCAGATCTGCTCCTGCCTTTGCCTTTACTGTTATTTCTTTTGTTGGCTTTGCCCCTGCTTGCTCGGATGCTTCCTCTTATCCTGTAACCTTTGCTGATGCTCGCTCAGATGCCCAATAATCTACTATTTGGTCACCTAGCACGGGTACAGCTGGATTTGGATCTTCATATGGAAAAGGAATAGGCTCTGTCATTTTCTCTGCTTCCAATGCGTTTGCCTTTGTTTATTACCAAGCTGAGGGTGGGTAAACCAGGTACTTCTGGATTTGTGCCTAGGAGCCAAAGCATCACCATTTATCACGTATTCCAGCTTCCCGGTTCAAAGCCAAGCTATTAAGCTACGTGATAACATATGTAAAGGTAGCAGCATCCCCACCAATTTGAGAGTTAGATGTTAGTCGATGCATTATGCAAAACAGGCATAGCGCAAAACAGGCTACTAAGTGACCCGCCCAAGAACTGGACCCACAGCAGTCAATCCTAGATCGTGTGGATCACGGGAGAAGCCCATAGCAATAGCAATAAAAGCGTAAAGCCCATAGCTTACTTCCAAGCAGGGCCTCTACTGCCTCGTTTATATTAAGATCCAAATACAGAATTAGAGAGCCATAACCAATTACCGAGTGGAAACAGCACCCCCGGTATCAGTATTTTCACAAATCGCAAAGGCATTGGATAGGACGAAAGCAGTGGACCTCATTGACTTAGCAGCGGTCCTATCCACTATAAAAATAGCATAGATAGCAGCAGGAGCATAGGGAGTAGCGAAAGAAATGGAGGCATCAGTAGCAGCAGGATAACCAAGAGAGGTATATATTTAAGGCTATTTATTGGTAGGAATGTGCGATAGAACGCATTTATTCTTCAAAAAATTGGGTTCTTTGATCGATTCCAGAAAAAAACAATAAACCAAATGAGTAATATCTCATGGGTATCTCCGAAAATGCAATAGAACGCATTTATCAGTCATAAAGTGGGCTTATTTTGAAAATGCCAGACGCAAAAATTGATCCATTCAGCAGCAGCCCATCATTTAAAGCGGCACACCACTGAAACCCATGCCAGAAGGGAAGGAAGTGACAGAAAGCTGGAAGGATTGTATCTATTAAGAAGTGGTTCAGAATTGAACCAGAGATATTGACCTTGTAGAATGCCCTCTCACCTTTTTATCGGCGAATACGACCAAAGTGTTATTCCGGGTTTCCAGATGAGAGCATGTAGGATTCTCCGAGACTTCAGATTCATAATATTATAAACTTTATAGCAAATTATATATCTTGTATCAACTATCTAGGTAGGATTAGTATATATTAAGCTATTCTTCATTATATATGAAGTTATTAGAGAGGGATAAGTAAAGAGGAAACTTATAATATTTATTTCCATCACTTCAAGGAACTGGCTTGCCATTTAAGTGGGGCAAGGAAGGAACTACTTGTCCGCATCGGGCAAGGCCCGGTAGGGTGAGGTAACGAACTCTCGACACAAGGAGAGGGAATCACTATTCATATGGTGAGGAATTCAATTCATTAGACTGTTATTAATACACATTTTCATCTTAGTAGAAGCTCTCATACATTAAGAGACAACAAGCAATCTCATTAAGTATAAGGAATTACTTCTTCTCTTCATTGGACTTATCTTTCTCCTACGGCACCGCACCTAAGGACACGCTTCCTTACTGCTAAGCACCTGGCTAAGCACTTGTTTCTGTCTCGCCGACATCCCACAGAGAATATGTTTACTGATGCTAGGCCCAAAGATAAGTATATAAAGGTTTAGGTCTCGCTAAGGCTTAAGACTGGGCTCCTATTGTCTAGTAAGACTGGGTGTTGCTTATCTGTACGAATATGAAGTCTTGCCTTCCTATAAGGTAGTAAAAGGGGGATGAACCTATAATAGGAATACGATTACGTGGCTGTGTACTATAGAAAGGAAGAAAGGCTATTAGCTAAGATAGGGAGGCTATTGGTTTGTCATTCCTACAACATTCAGACCTATAGCATTAGACCTACTGCATTGCCGCTATTCCGTGGCAACCTACAACAGCATAATTACATATATAATATCTCTCATGAATGACTGGAAGAAATGCCAGTTAAGAGCGAAATTGATCTCTCTTCATTTGCGTCATGTCAGGGCAGATCTAATCATGAAGTGTAATTACATAGAGATAGTTAGTTATTGTTCGATCCACTTATTAGAACTAAATCTTGTTTCATTCACAGAATCGAGTAAGATTCCGATTTACCGAAATCTTGTTCAATCCATCATATCGGGGCCCTAAGCCCCATTGCTGGCTGGAAAGGCTCGGCTCCAGAATCGTGAATACAGAGAAAGCAAATAATCGACCCATCATATCATCCGGATAAAAGAGAAATACAAATAAGTTAGAATTGACGGCTAGTAACATTAATTCAACTGGCATGAAAATATAATTTAGGGGGTATTTTCTGCCCTTCCTGGGAGGATCTTGTTATCCAGAGTGTAAGGTCTTGATGCATTTATGTTCCAAGCGCACGCATTGGTATTTTCCTTTCAGTAGGCATTCTAAATCTCAAGAGTGTATAGTTCGTTATAACCGAGAAAAAAAAAGTAATGAGCCCAACCACTCCTAAAGGATATCTGAAAAACCAATCCAAGTAGTTAGTAAACTACTCCCAACACATAGTGATATTTGTGCACATGTTTAGAAACCTTACCTGGATCGTCGACACGTCTCCCTAGATCAGCCATAAAGATCTCTCTCAGTATGGCCTATGTCACATCTCCCCAAGAAACTCTCATAGCTATTCTGCTGCATAGTACCCCCATAGAAATGTCGTCCAGCATCCCCTCTACCTCTACCTGAGTAGCTCCACTGATATCACCTAGAGGCATCTCTGCTCCAGCCTCAAGAGGTCCCTAGACTCTCCTACCACCATGCTGACCACATCATCCCATCTGGAATCTACATACTCCTGTAGCCACCTCAACTGAACCTCCATATCCTCTCTATAGTCTCTCTCTACTCTGTACCGAGAAACCTAGAATCTCACTGGCTCTTGTCTGGGAGTCGTAGGAGTCTCTCCCCATTGTAACGGAACCCTATAAGCTACATGGTACATCCTCATGTATCTATGCCTTCCATACACTATATCTATTCCATGAGCTAGACTACCCTCTGTATACGACCTCCATACAAGCCTAGGTCCTCTCCAAGTAATCTAACCCCCTCCTCTCAGGCTCCATATCCGAGACCATCCGTTCCTTAAGGTGCCCTGACCCCTACATATCTCCGAATGGTAGGATGATCTAGCTCAATAGGAATCTTCCTCTCTAGTCTCCCTAGTATAATATGGTCCCAAAAAAAGCCTGTAGAAATCGGGGAGTAGCCATTGCCTCCCTAAATAATATCATCTAAATCATAGTAAGTCTGAGCTAGATACAAACCCCCGTATGATATTATAACTCCATCCTCTGCTCTCTGAATCGTGCTAATCATATCACCCCGAATGAGGTCTCTCTCTCTCCTCTCCTTCAAAGTATCATAAAAAAATTCTACCTCTAAAGTAATCAAAACAAGTATTCCCTTCTTCACAACATACACTTAAGTAACAAAATCTTTTCCTTAACAACTACTTCTCTTTACAACAACTTCTTTCTCTCGGCATGGTATAAAGCGTGTATGCATGCGGGACTGGTAGAATGCGAACTGAATGTGTATTGAATGCGGGAATGGGGGCTAACTGAATGGGTAATGGTGGAATGCGGATTGGATAATGTGTAAATGGGTAATGCGTACTGGGCAGGGGGACAGAGGTAATGGGATAGGTAACATAAAGCATACATAACGGAATGGAATTGGTAAGAGCGTAAAGGGTATAGAGTATTGGGTACAGCGTAATGATTGAATGTGGGAATGTTCATTGAATGGGTAAAGCAGTAATGCTATAATGCATGCGAGAAGGCAGGATGCGGGCTAATTGGTGGATGCGGGCTAATTGGTGAATGCGGGCTTATTGGGGAATCTGGTGAATGCATATTATTCCTTCCTGGGTGATGTGTACAAGGCAGGCGTGGGCAGTGATTCGTTTTTCGGTTAACCAAAACCATCTCTGAGGATCAGCTGTTTCCTTTCCGTCCGTTGTAGCGCCCCAGCTCAAACTATGTTTTCACAATCAATCGAATCGATCATTCACTATAAAGCCAAGCGTTGTATCGTCCTCCCGAATATTTGGCAGGTGCGGGTAGAACTGAATGCGGTGCTTGATGCGGGGGCTTTATGCGGGCGGGAGAGAATGCGAGTACGCTGGGGCTCAATTACTAGATAGCTAGCCCCCATATAGTTAGTAACAAATAGTTATAAAACGCGATAGCATGCATCTCAGACTAAATAGCATGCATCTTGTTGAAACGAGCATCGGAAATATTAGAATAGTTAGAATAACGGCCGAGGAGTATAGTATTATATAAGATGTTAAATCTATAGCTTTTACTTATATAAGGTGAAGTCACCTGCATTTCTCATAGTGACTAATAGGCCCTACTATAAATGAAAGGCAAGCACACGATTCGTCAATAGACGCGGCCTTGCTCTCTTACTTGATAAGGTATGGGGGCGTGGAAACATTGGTCAACCTATTACCAGTATGCCCTCTTTATTATATAAGCGTGGTATTATTATTTGGGCTCTCCCCCTGCTACTATACTATATAAAAAGATGCTCTCTTACTCTTTTCATAATCGGGTCCAGCCAACTGCCGATCCACTCTCATTTAAACATAGCCCGCATCTTTCTTTATTCCTTCATTGGGATTTTCCAACGTTTCCCCCCTCTTTATTATATAAGCATGGTGAAGTTCCGGTTCATCCTTTTTTGGGCTTTAGGAAGAACGGGCCTTTCTATTCATTCACATTCTATTATTCATGGGTAGTGTTGTGTCTCAATCTAGTCTCCTAAACTGAGTTCATTTAATTGTCAACCAGGATTTGTAAACTGCTGAAGTGAAATGTACCATATGTACCTAGGTGCTTGTTTCCTAGTGCGTTGTGTGTAGTGTTTTGTGATGTTTTTGGTCTTTTGTGATGATTTATGATGTTTTTGGTCTTTTGGTAGTTTTATGTTACAATGGAAATGTCTAGAAAACTAATGAAAAGAAATTGGTGGTCAAGAACACAGTTGAGCCTAATGTATGGAATGGAAAATGTAATCAAAAACACTGAAGCAACATCTAAACTATGACTAAATAAAAACAAGAGCTTAATGATGACTTCTTAAACAAATGACACAAACTAGATTTTGAGAAATGATCACTTAAATATGCAAGTTTTCTAACTAGACAATTAGACACTAATCATGATGCAACATTCTATTCTAAACTCATCTATTCCATGACTAATTCCTAGTTCTAATCTGCAATTTCAATTGAAGGTCACAGAGCCTAGATACTCAAAGAGTTACCGGGTAGGTATTTCAAGGTAGTTTTGTTGAGGAAGAGCTCAAGCTGTGGGAGAATTTGCAGAGATATTTCACCTTGGGTGGAATGATGTTATTCTCTGCTCAAGGTTATGGATTCACCTGTGGTTTTAACAAAAAGATATTTGTAAATAATGAGGGCTGTCTTATGAGCCCTATCAACTAAAGTGATTTACTGTGCAAAGGGTGACAATGTGACTATGAGATGTAAGTGCAATGAATTGATTTAAGCATGAGCTTAAGATGCTTCTAAACTAGAACAATGTTAAATCATAAGTCATCATCAAACTTTGAAATGAAGTAGCTGGACAAGAATTAAATGCAAAATGAAACACCGGAGCATTCTAATTAACATGCATTATTCTATGAAGTTACACAATATGTTTGTTCATCATTAGTGATATTTTGGAAAAGTTCCTTCTTGTGGAAGAGATGGGGAATTCGACCGTGGACTTGTATGCAATTGAAAGCAAATGAACAAAAGCAAATGAAAACTAAATTATCACATCACAAACTTCATATCTGAACTTCTAAGGATGTCTGAAGAATTTCTTCTCTTTGTGGAAGAGTGATTAGGACAAGTGCAACTGTGATAGTGAAGACTAAAAACTACAACTAATTCCTATGATACTATAGCTATTCATCATTCATTGTTATGATCTGTTGGAAGAATGTCTTCTTGTGAAAGAACTGGAATGAATATAACTACAGTATCTAGTAAAAAAACAAATGCAACTCCTATCCTACAGTACCATAGTCATTAAACATTCATCATTTTAATTTATTGGCAAAGTGTCTTCTTGTGGAAGAACTAGAACGAATATGACTACAGTAGCTAGTTAAAAATAAATACAAATTTAACTCCTATCCTACAATACCATAGTCATTAAACATTCATCATTTTAATTTATTGGCAAAGTGTCTTCTTGTGGAAGAACTAGAACGAATATGACTATAGTAGCTAGTTAAAAACAAATACAAATTTAACTCCTATCCTACAATACCATAGTCATTAAACATTCATCATTTTAATTTATTGGCAAAGTGTCTTCTTGTGGAAGAACTGGAACGAATATGACTACAGTAGCTAGTTAAAACAAATACAAATTTAACTCCTATCCTACAATACCATAGTCATTAAACATTCATCATTTTAGTCTGTTGGAAGAGTGTCTTCTTATGGAAGAACTAGAATGAGTACGACCACAGTATATAAAACAAAACAACTACTAATTCAAATGCAGAACGTAAAGACAGCTAGGAAAAACTTATCTAGTTTACGCAAAAGAAATCCGTTCAAGGGGCAGGGGCCCTCTACCACTTGACGGCATTCAACTCCAAATTAAATCACGCCTTCAAGATAATTTTGTCTTCTCCATTAACGATGCAATAGTTTGAACATAATGCTCTGTGTCTTCAAAGACGTAACACAGAGTTTACACAAAATCTAGCAGCAAATCTAACACAAAATTTCTAACTAAGCTCTCGGCCTACTCAAGAGTTTATAAAGTAAATGCAAGTAACAATAATTACAATAATTTAGGAATGATGTCTTCCTTATCCAAATCATCTTAGGAGTCTTTGAGGTGGCTGTGTGAAGGAGAAAAGACACCTGGACTGTGACAGTCCTAGTAGGAGTCTTCCTTCACAAATGTGTTCACACGTGCATAACCGTACCCAGAATTCATTTCCTCTTCCATGACGAGCAACACACCATGTAGGCACGACGTGGATCATGCCCATATGCTTTTTTCCTCAAGAGGCCACCTGGAACATGCTCAAACATAAAGGTAGCTGCAGAATCGCCGGTTAGCTACAGAATGCCTGCATTCTGCAGCTAGTTCCGGTCAAAATGCTTAACAATGGCAACAATCACAAAATTCAACAAGTCACTTATGTAAACCATTCTAGAAGTAATTTTAACTATTTTTATTGATCAATTGGGTTTAAAATGGAAATGGACAAGGGAAAAATGAGGTAAAATGAGGTGAAGGAAAGCACAAATTTGAGGCTCAACATACCCCCACTGTTGTCTCTTTGCATGTCCTCATGCAAATTATCCTATGAATTCCGAGGCTTCTGCAAGGACATCTAATCCCCTTCTTATCCTTTGTATGAATGCTAGAGGCCTTCTGGGTTTCCTGATCACAAGTTTGAACCTGAGGTTTGTGAGTGCTCTGATCAACTTTTTGTTCCTTGTCTTCATCTTCTCAGTGGTCCTCTCCACTTTGTCTATATGCAGGGATAAGGTTGAGTTCATGTCAGTCTTGAGCTTGATTTGATCTTTGAGAATTTCATTCTCATTTTTGATGTGTCTATTCAATAATTCCAACTCATACCTATCCCTCCTCAATATATCAATTTCAGTTAGTGGAGGACTGGGGGTTCTCTCTTCTCTTTCTGAAGTTGTTCTCTCTAAAGTTTCCACATAATCATAGATTTCCTGTTGAGCAGGATCAATCTCAGGGGTGCCTTCATAAAAATCTTCATCATCAAACTCTTCCATGGATGTTTCTTCATCTTCAATATTGATTACCCCTGTTTGTTTGATTGATGTTTTCTTCAGTTTTCCTTTTAATCTGTGGCTTCTCCTAAGCTGAGAGGACCCCTCTCCTTTCTCTATAACAGATTCCTTGATTATCTTATTTTCCTTTAGTTGGCTCTTGATCCGAGTCAACTTCTCCAAAATGACTTCTTCACTGCTTTCTTGAACTGGTTTGTCACTTTTACCTTCTGGAGTCCTCCATTTCCTACTTCTTTTTGTGGGCTGTGGTTCAGGTGATAGTTCTTTTGCTTCTTCAAAATGATTTCTTATTAAGAAATCATCCCATGTATCATTTGATTTAGATAGATGATGCTCAATTAAAATTTTGACTAACCCATGATGATACAGGGTTGTCTCCAAAAATTGAACTCTTCTCTGAACACAGGAAGCCATTTTCTTCAGACTTTGATACAAGAAATATGGTAAATTCAAATCTTCTCCTAGAAAATGCAACATTAGTCTAATATGGTAGACATAAAATGTCCCATATCTACCCTCACATGTAACAAACTTTTGTAAAAGAAGTAGTATGTTTCTCCATTTGCTTTTCAAGGCTGTACTGGGAATTCCTTTCTTGAACACACTAACATCCATATTTGGTGATTTTAAAATTTGTTTCCACGAGTCATTGTGGAATTCCCTATTTTTAAACCATCTTTCCCCAGTTCTAGACAATCCTGTAGCCTCTGCTATAAAAACTTTAGTAACAATAAACTTGACATCCCCTATCTCAACTTCAGTACCTTGGAATGATCTGGCAAATGTTTTGGTGACTTCTTTATGGAAGCCATTAAATTTTTCCAAGAATTGGAGCCATCCTATTTGTTGTAACATCTCCTTGCATTGTGGGTAACCCTCTAAATATTTTGATCCCACAGGCTCAGTCCTTACGATGAAACCCATGATGTTTTTCAATATCAAATTAACACTCTACCCACAAAACAATGTCTTTTACTTTCGGATTAAAAATGGCTTCAAGCTCTAAATGAAAATGGCTTCAATTTTGGAAGGACATACCTTTGATTTATAATAGCTACAGTCTTCAAAATCTCTGGTTTGTATGCCTCTGTTTGATAATGAAGAATGCCTTCGAAACCTCGGACTGATGTACTTCTGTTGAACTTTGGAGTGATATGAAAGCAATTTCAATTTTCGAGCTAATATGTCTCTGATAGACAGTGGTAGATGGTTTCAAGTTTCTTTTTGTGCAATACCTCCGTCCTTGATAACAGAAAGACTTCAAACTCAATCACTGATAAACACTTCTGTTTCTAGTAACAACAGACTTCAAACTCAACCTCTGTCTCTGATAGCAAATGGTATGCTTCAAATTCAATACTTACAGCAACTCTGTCTCGGGTAACAACAAACTTCAAAACCAGTCACTACCACACCTCTGTCTTTGGTAATAACAGACTTTAAACTCAATCACTACCACCCCTCTGTCTTTGGTAGCAAAAGTCTTCAATTTTAGCACCTCTGTCTTCTGGTAGCAACAAGCTTTAAACTCTACACGGCCACAATTCTGTATTGACAGTGAAAGTGCTCCAAACTTCGTTCTCAGTGGTATGCTCTCTGTTCATTGAGTTCTCACACCGTTATGCTTCCAATTTACCTCTTCTGTTCTGCCCCTGATGATAATAATGTTTCTGCCTTCGGAATGGAATACTGGCTACGGAATGACGTTATGGCAAATGGTCACGGCATAGAGTGGTGGAGTGAGGTGGAGGATTGCATTAATGATTTGAGGAGACAGCGGAGGATTTACGACAGTAGGAAAAATCTTCATCATTAAAGAACTTGGTTAAGAGTCGTGGGAATTTCAAATGCTTTGGCCGTTTCACCGCTCAAATGCTATCGGATAGAAAATTTGAATTGGAAGATTTAATACAAAGTCTGTAGAGGGTTTTGTTTGGTGTTTGATCAATAAAATAATTAAAACAACCTATCGAATAATCCACAACTAAACTATGCTAAATTTTCATGAATTGCCATCGTAATTTAAATTTGTTACCTCTGCCCTTTATTTGATGTTTGTGTAGCCTTTGTCTTCTCTGCTCATCTTTGGAGGAATCTTTCACAATTTTCTTGATATTTTTGATTCATGAATTCACTGGATCACTTTGTTGTAATTCTAATGTCTGCTGGTTGATGCCTTCAGGGTTTATGGCTGCAAAAAGACTGTCGGGCTGCAGAAAAGGTGATCAGCTGCAGAATGTCCACTGAGCTGCAGAATGTTCCTGTAGAATACTTTAATCATGAAAAATGAAATGTTTTTGGAAGATGGGTGAAATGTTTATGAAAATGGATGAAAATGGATGATGGATTATGAAGTGGATAATGGAAAAAATGGATTCAGTTCATGGAATGAAGGAACATAAGGGTTGTACTGCAATTCATGGCATATTTTTATTCACTTGCAGCAAGATATCAAATTCTATGTTTTGACATGAAAATGAAGTGAATGGAAGATGGAGTGAAATGAATGGAGTGTGGAATGGAGTGAAATGTGAATGATGGATGGGATGAAGTATGGATGGATAGTGAATGGAGTGAGATGAAATGAATCATAAGTACTATGGCACTGAACTTATGATTTTTATAACAGCTGCTTAGAAACAAAAATGGGAAAAGTTAGAGTGTCAGAGAGACTCTGATTTTCACTCTATCTTTTCTGTATAAACATGCCAATCAGTGATTGGTTTTCATGTTTATACCTTTATTTTATTTTTTATTTTTATTTTTTTTTTTATTATTATTATTTTTTTTATTATTATTTTTTTTTTTTCAAAAGAGAAGTGCTTCAGAAAATTTAATCAAGTTGATGAAGAAGAGAGACTCTTCTTCATTAACTTCACATCATTGTCTCCTTGGAACTTCTTGACAAACTCTTCTCTTGAGAGTGGCTTGTGGTATAGCTTCAGTCTATGGCCATTCACAAGAAAAGTGATCTCCTCTTCATCTATAGTTCTAATTTTTACTGCCCCATTATCAAAAATTCGAACAATTTCATATGGCCCAAGCCAATGTGTCTGAAATTTCCCTTGAAAATCCTTGAATTTGGAATCAAACAAGAGAGCCCAATCACCCTCTTTAAATTTCTTCTCTTTGATGTACTTGTCATGCCATCTAGCCCTTTGCTGTTGGAATATACTTGTTTTCTGAACTACATCTTGTCTGATCTCATCCAATTCATTAATTTGCTCCAGTCTATGCTTTTGTGCCTCCGTTAGATCAAGTCCTAGCTGAACTGCCATCTTGAATGTTTGGATTTGGAACTCTATAGGAAACAAAACTTTCTTTCCATAAACAAGCTCATAAGGAGTATGGCCTGTTGTGTTTCTCCATGTAGTTCTATAGGCCCACAAGGCTTCAGGAAGCCTATCTACCCAATCTCTTCTATGTAGATGAACAGTCTTTGTTAGGATTCCTTCAATGACTTTGTTAGTGGATTCCACCTGACCATTTGCTTGTGGATGATAAGGGGTAGATGTTCTATGTCTGATTTTGTACTTCTCCATCATTTGCTCCACTAGCCTTGATGTAAATTGAGCTCCTTGATCTGTAACAATTTCCCTTGGGACACCAAAACGAGTAAAAATATCCTCAAAAAGAAAAGTAACTACAGATGATTCATTAGCAACAAGTAATGGTTTAGCTTCTACCCACTTATTAACATAATCAGTGCAAACTAATATGTATTTCTTTTGTCTTGATGGAGGACTAATAGGTCCTACAAAATCCAAGGCCCATTTTTCAAAAGGTTCAATGTGTACCTGAGGTCGTAATGGCATCTCACCTGAAGGAGAAGGTTTCCCTACCCTTTGGCAACTGTCACACCTTTTGACATACTCCTTAGCATCTTTAAACAAGGATGGCCAATAATATCCTAAGTTAAGGATCTTATAGGTTGTCCTCTTATCTGCAAAGTGTCCGCCACAAGGTTCATCATGACATGCCTTGAGAATTTCAGGCATCTCATCTTCACGAACACACCTTCTAATGATCAAATCTGAACCTGTCTTGTACAACTCATTAGCGACCCATGAATATCTTGCACTATCATTAATGATTTTCCTTTTATCCCTTGCATTCATAATTGAAGGAAATTTTCCTGAAACTAAATAATTAGCAATATCAGCAAACCATGGAGTTTGAGTAGAAACTGCAAAAAGATATTCATCAGGAAATTGATCTTCAACCGGAGTGTCATCTTCGATATTTTGAATTCTAGACAGGAAGTCAGCCACAGTGTTTTGTTTTCCAGGCCTATCTAGAATAGTAATGTTGAATTCTTGCAATAATAACAACCATCTTATAACTCTACCATTAGTGATTGATTTATTCATTAAATATCTAATGGCCGAATGATCAGTGTGAATAAAAGTTTCATAGCCTGTTATATAGTGTCTAAATTTGTTAATGGCATGAACAACAGCTAAAAACTCTTTTTCAGTTACAGTATAGTTTAACTCTGCAGGAGTCAAATTTTTACTAATATAATAGATGGCATAGGGAATTAAATCTTTTTGTCCCAATACTGCTCCTAGAGCTGTATCGGAAGCATCTGTCGAGATATGAAAAGGTAACTTCCAGTTAGGTCCCCTTAATATAGGTGCTTCAGAAATTTTGGTTTTCAGGGTTTCAAAAGCTAACCGGCAATCAGAAGTCCACTTAAATTCACAATCTTTGGTGAGTAATTTGAAAAGAGGAGATGCTATTTTGGTGAAGTTTTCTATAAATCTCCGATAGTACCCCGTAAATCCTAGAAAACTTCTTACATCTCTTTGACAACTTGGAATGGATAGGTTAGAAATAACTTCAACTTTCGCTTCATCAACTCTAATCCCATCCCCCGAAATGTGGTGCCCTAAAACAATACCTTCAGTGAACATCATAAAACATTTTTCATGACTAAGAGAAAGGTTTGCTTCTTGACATATTTTTAAGACCTTTTCCAAGTTTTCTAAAGCCTCTTCAAATGTATCCCCATAAACTGTAAAATCATCCATGTACACCTCTACACAGTCATGTATTAGATCAGAAAAAATTCCTAATACTGCCCTTTGGAATGTTGCAGGTGCATTGCACAATCCAAATGGCAATACTCGGTAGGCATAGGTACTCCAAGGACAAGTAAATGTGGTTTTATCTTGGTCTTCAAGTGCTACTTGGATTTGATTGTAACCACTAAATCCATCCAGGAATGAAAAGTACTTTTTACCTGCTAATGTATCTAATACTTGATCTATGAAAGGTAAGGGAAAATGGTCCTTAAGAGTAGCTTTATTCAGTTCTCGGTAGTCAACACACACCCTCCACTTTCCATTTTTCTTAGGTACAATTACTAAAGGGGAAACCCACTGACTATCTGAAATAGGATAAATGAAGTTAACATTTAACAATTTTTGTAGTTCTTCCTTGACAATTTCTCTAAGATTTGGATTCATCCGTCTTTGAGGTTGTCTAATTGGTTTACAATTTGCCTCTATATAGATGTGATGAGTACAAGTCTTGGGACTTATCCCTTTCATGTCAGTGTATTCTCATGCATATGCAGAAGAATGTCTCTGTAATACTTTGACTAGCTCTTCTTGTTGAGATTTTTCCAGGTTTTTGTTTATGTTCAAGGTTTTGCCTGGAAAAATTTCACTTGTAGAACTGCCAAATTTGTCCATAGAATGAAGAGACATATGTCTAGATGACAAGAACTCAATATTGGATTTCTCTTGAAATGATTCTTGTTTGTGCTCTGGAGAAGATTCAAAATTTTCTAGAGTATTCAGAATTTGATTATCTTCACTAATTTCTGAAATTGTGAAGAGTGGTTGCAAATATTCTTCATCCTCTATCCATTGAGTGTCATCTAGATCTGTAATTGTCCTAGCTGGAGGATATAAAGTGAATTTCTTTGTTGAAATTCCATCAGAAATATACATATCACCGGACCTACAACTAATAAAAGCATCAGCTGTAGCCAACCAAGGTCTTCCTAGTATAACAGGATGGCCTCCTATATTATTCTTGGGTGTCAGGATCATGAAATCCACAGGGTACTCCCAAGAGTCTAGGGACACCGGAATGTCTTCTATTACCCCATCTGGTCTGATCACAGATCTATCTGCTAATTGTAATAGTGTGGGTGTAAAGAGAAGATTAGGAAGTTTCAGTTTGTCCATGATTTGTCTACTCATGATATTTATCGCTGCTCCTAAGTCAATGAGTGTGTTTTGAATTTCAATTCCATTGATGTGAATTTTGACAACTGGATTTCCTGGGTCAAGGTACTTTGGAATAGTAATCTTACCCATCATAATATCTGCTAGTTGTCCTACCAGTTGAATTTTCTTGGTTTCTCTTATTCTTTTCTTTGTTGTCTTCATACTCAACTCCTTTATTGTTTTGGCTAAAATTGGGATTTCCTTCATGGCTTGCAATAATGGAATTTTAATGCAAACATTTCTCAATTCATCCAAGAAATCATAATTAGGCACCATTATTTGTTTTTCTACACCTTTGTCAATTTGTAATCTTTCCGGAAAGGGAGGTATAGAAGTAGATGTGGATGGTTGCTCTAATACCGGAGTTGGGCTTATTGGATCTTTTTGTTTCAGTTTTTCAATGTTTTGGCCTTGAAAGGATGTTTCTTCCTCAAGACTTTTATTAACCCGTAGGGAGTCTTCCTCAGAATCATCTTGTTCTTGTATGATCACAGAAGGTTTCCTCTTCTCAAGTATTCTTCCAGACCTAAGTTGAACATCACTAAGGTCTAAAGGAGTAATTAAATAAGTTGGAAATTGTTGTCCTTCTATCATGTATGTATTCTGAGGATTCTTATTATTGGGGTTTGGTATGGGCTGAGCTGGTAATTGATTGGATTTTTGAGGGAATGGTAATGGAAGTGGTTGATTTTGATGAGGTTGGTTCAAATGATGTTGTTGAGAATTTTGTTGAAGATTTTGAGGAAAATTTTGTTGAGGATTTTGAGGATAAAATTGTGGATATGGTGGATAGGATGGTGGATACTGATAATATGGAGAGTATCTTCCATAGGGACCTTGTGATCCTTGTGCCCAAGCTTGAGATTGATTTTGAAATTGGGGCCAAGGTTGCCGCCAAGAATTCCAAGGTGGAGGTTGATTATACATTTGATCATGAAATCCCTGTGTCTGAGATCCCTGCCAAGGTCTTCTAGATACAAAGTTAAGAGATTCTGTGGAATATGTAATAGTTTCTTCTTGAAAAACAGCCTTGAGACCAGGAAGAGAAGGACAATTCTTGGTCTCATGTTTCTCAGAACAAATAACACAGGTTTCTACAACTTTTACATCTAAAGGACACTCTCTCAAGGCATGTTTCTTCCTACATTTGGGACAAAAGATTGCCAAGGCATCGGATTCAGCCTTTTGCTTGTTTTGTATCTTGAGGGTGTCTATTTGTTCACTAAGACTCCCTAAGATGTCACATTTAAAATCATCAAGCATTTGTCCTATTTCTGATCTACTTACTGTCCCAGAAGCGGATTTACTTGCTCTTGCAAGAGCAGGATCTCTTGGACCTTTGACAGTTTTGGATTTCCCTCTGGAAAGGTTGATACATAACTCAGATATTTCAGGTAATGTGAGTTGTGATATATCCCCTTTTCCCATCATGTTAAGGATATCCAACCATTCATCCCTAATGGTTTTCAACAAAAGAGCTTTTAAAGTGTCTTGATCTAGATTTTCCATTTGTGCCCTTTTTATGTTGTATTTAAATCTTTCCAACAAATCTTCTAATTTTTCATCTTCTTTTTGTAACATCTTGAACACTTCTTCCTTATGATTAACCAGCATACAATAATCCAAGTATCTCTCTAGAAATGCTTGTTTCATGTCTTCCCATGTCCTAATGGAACTACTGTTTAAGCTCATAAACCACTTCAATGCTGCTCCTTTCAGAGTTGAAGGAAATAATTTCAATTTTTGAGCATCTTGAAGATAGTAATAAGTCCTACATAGCACTTCAAATTCGAATAAGAAAGTTTCAGGATCCTCAGTTTTAAGTCCATAGAAGTTCGGAAGGACAGAAGGTGAAATGTTTTTCATGGTTGTATTGGTTTCTTCATCAAGTATAGGGAACCCAAAAGAGCTTCCTATTCTACCTCTTCCTCCATCTGCACCTCTACCTCCTCTTCCTTCTTCTCCTCTACCTCTACCTCTACCTCCTCCAAATAATGTGTGTTCTCCATTAACAACTCCTCCTCCTCCTTCTTCTGCCATGGTTGACTCTCCTGTGGAAGTAGAAAGGTTTGTATCCTCAACAAAGGTTTTTGGATCCTCTTCTATGGCAGGTTCAATGGATGAAGTGGAAGGTTTCTCTAATGGAATAGGTGACCTTAGATCTTTTAGAAGTCCAGGATCAGTAAAGGATGGAAGATGGGTTTGAGTTGAAGGTGTACTAGTTCTGGATCTAGGTGAAACAAGTGGTGTTCTAGATGTCAAACTTCTGCCTCTGCTGCTTATAAATCTTCCCCTTGAATCTCTCTCCCTACGCATAAAATTGTTTTTGGATGCTAAGAACCAAAGGTTACCTAGTTTTCACTTCCCCGGCAACGGCGCCAAAATGTTGTGTCTCAATCTAGTCTCCTAAACTGAGTTCATTTAATTGTCAACCAGGATTTGTAAACTGCCGAAGTGAAATGTACCATATGTACCTAGGTGCTTGTTTCCTAGTGCGTTGTGTGTAGTGTTTTGTGATGTTTTGGTCTTTTATGTTGATTTATGATGTTTTTGGTCTTTTGGAGTTTTATGTTTACAATGAAAATGCCTAGAAAACTAATGAAAAGGAATTGGTGGTCAAGAACACAGTTGAGCCTAATGTATGGAATGGCAAATGTAATCAAAAACACTGAAACAACATCTAAACTATGACTGAATAGAAACAAGAGCTTAATGATGACAAATGACACAAACTAGACTTTGAAAAATGATCACTAAATATGCAAGTTTTCTAACTAGACAGTTAGACACTAATCATGATGCAACATTCTATTCTAAACTCATCTATTCCATGACTAATTCCTAGTTCTATTCTGCTATTTCAATTGAATGTCACAGAGCCTATACTCAAAGAGTTATTGGTTTCTTTTCAAGGTAGTTTTGTTGAGGAAGAGCTCTGTTTCTGGTGAGGAATTTGCAGAGATATTTCAGACCTTGTAATGATGTTATCTTCTGTTCCTAAGGTTATGGATCACTGGTGGTTTTCAGAACAAAAAGATATTTGTAAATAATGAGGGCTGTCTTATGAGTCCTATCAACTAAAGTGATTTACTGTGCAAAGGGTGACAATGTGACTATGAGATGTAAGTGCAATGAATTGATTTAAACATGAGCTTAAGATGCTTCTAAACTAGAACAATGTTAAATCATAAGTCATCATCAAACTTTGAAACGAAGTAGCTGGACATGAATTAAATGCAAAATGAAACTCCGGAGCGTTCTAACTAACATGCACTATTCTATGAAGTTACACAATCTGTTTGTTCATCATTAGTGATATTTTGGAAAAAATCCTTCTTGTGGAAGAGATAGAACAATTCTGACTGTGGAATTGTATGCAATTGAAAGAAAATGAACAGAAAGCAAATGAAAAACTAAATTATCACATCATAGTCATATCTTGAACTTCTTAAGGATGTCTTGGAAGAATTTCTTCTTGTGGAAGAGTGATTAGGACAAGTGCAACTGTGATAGTGAAGACTAAAAACTACAACTAATTCCTATGATACTATAGCTATTCATCATTCATTGTTTCATTGTTATGATCTGTTGGAAGAATGTCTTCTTGTGAAAGAACTGGAATGAATATAACTACAGTATCTAGTTAAAAACAAATACAACTCCTATCCTACAATACCATAGTCATTAAACATTCATCATTTTAATTTATTTTAAAAGTGTCTTCTTGTGGAAGAACTGGAACGAATATGACTACAGTAGCTAGTTAAAAACAAATACAACTCCTATCCTACAGTACCATAGTCATTAAACATTCATCATTTTAATTTATTGGAAAAGTGTCTTCTTGTGGAAGAACTAGAACGAATATGACTACAGTAGCTAGTTAAAAACAAATACAAATTTAACTCCTATCCTACAATACCATAGTCATTAAACATTCATCATTTTAATTTATTGGCAAAGTGTCTTCTTGTGGAAGAACTGGAACGAATATGACTACAGTAGCTAGTTAAAAACAAATACAAATTTAACTCCTATCCTACAATACCATAGTCATTTAAACATTCATCATTTTAGTCTGTTGGAAGAGTGTCTTCTTATGGAAGAACTAGAATGAGTACGACTACAGTATAGAAAACAAAACAACTACTAATTCAAATGCAGAACGTAAAGACAGCTAGGAAAAACTTATCTAGTTTACGCAAAAGAAATCCGTTCAAGGGGCAGGGGCCCTCTACCACTTGACGGCATTCAACTCCAAATTAAATCACGCCTTCAAGATAATTTTGTCTGCTCCATTAACGATGCAATAGTTTGAACATAATGCTCTGTGTCTTCAAAGACGTAACAGAGAGTTTTCACAAAATCTAGCAGCAAATCTAATACAAAATCTCTAACTAAGCTCTCGGCCTACTCAAGAGTTTATAAAGTAAATGCAAGTAACAATAATTACAATAATTTAGGAATGATGTCTTCCTTATCCAAATCATCTTAGGAGTCTTTGAGGTGGCTGCATGAAGGAGAAAAGACACCTGGACTGAGACAGTCCTAGTAGGAGTCTTCCTTCACAAATGTGTTCCCACGTGCATAACCGTACCCAGAATTCATTTCCTCTTCCATGACGAGCAACACACCATGTAGGTACGACGTGGATCATGCCCATATGCGTTTTTCCTCAAGAGGCCACCTGGAACATACTCAAACATAAAGGTAGCTGCAGAATCGCCGGTTAGCTACAGAATGCCTGCATTCTGCAGCTAGTTCCGGTCAAAATGCTTAACAATGGAAACAATCACAAAATTCAACAAGTCAGTTATGTAAACCATTCTAGAAGTAATTTTAACTATTTTTATTGATCAATTGGATTTAAAATGGAAATGGCCAAGGGAAAAATGAGGTAAAATGAGGTGAAGGAAAGCACAAATTTGAGGCTCAACAGGTAGAAGGGCGTATCCATCTG